>JAVKLA010000042.1:12539352-12693404 GCA_034782735.1 Sagittarius serpentarius | reverse complement strand
GCTTAGCTGGTCCGCCCGCGTGGGTGGGCCGGGCGGCGCGGCAGCGGCCCCTGGCGGCGGCGGGCTGGGCCGCTGCCCGCAGCCCGGCATGGAGGAGTACGAGGGGGCAGCGGGAGGCGCGGAGCAGCGGCGCCCGCGCCGCCGGCCCGGGCCCGAGCGCTCCCCCAGCCCCAGCCGCCTGGACGTGAGCTCCAGCCGCTTCGACCCGCTGCTGGCGCTATACTCCGCCAGCACGCCGCTGCCCTTCCCCGCCGCGCCCTGCTTCAACAACCTCGCCGAGTACGAGAGCTTCCCGCGCGGCCTGCTCCGCCCGCGCGGCCGCCGCTCCGCTCCCTCCCGCCGCGGCCCGGCCGCCGCCCGCCGGGGCCCGCCCGCCGCCGACCCCGAGCGCATCCAGCGCCTCCGCAGCCTCATGGTCAACGCCGGCCCCGAGCAGGAGGCGGCCGAGGGCGGCGCGGCGGCCCGGCGCCGGCGGGCGCCGCGCAACGTCCTCACCAGGATGCCCCGTAAGGGCGCGGGCGGCCTGAGGGAGCGCGGCCCTGCGGCGGCTGGGGCGGGAGGCCGGGGCTGAGGTGGGGGAGTGAGGCGGCGGGGGGGCTGGAGTAAGGGCGGAGGGCGTAGCCAGGCGTAGGAGGATGGCGGAGTGTGTGAGGGCGTGGGCTGGGGCTGCGCTGGGCCTGCGCTGGGCTGTGGGGGCTGAGGTGGTGCGGAGGGGTGCGCGGTGGGCCCGGGCGTGAGGCGGCGGCGAGGAGTTGGGACGGAGTTTGGGGGAGTTTGGAGGTTTGAAGAGAGAGGCGGCTGACGAAAGTGGTTGGGTGACAGCGAGGGGTGGGCGGGTGGGGAGGGGGAAATGGTGGAGTTGGGGCGGAAAATGATGCTTGCGTGCTGGGTGAGAGGCTGGGGAAATTGTGTGCAGAAGTGAGGGACAGCGCTCCTCACAGAACTGCTTGCTCGGAGATGACACTGATTTTTGTTGTGGTGACATCCTTGTCTGTTACTTGGTTTATATGTTCATCCTTTTCATTTTAAGGAAAAAAGGATGAGAAACTGCTGTGCTTTCAACAGTACTGTTTTTAATCGGATTTGAGCCTGGGCAGCTCATAGTTAAATCATAACCGCAGCATGAGTCTGTAATGCACTGCTATATCTTGGTTACTAACTGTACGTCCTGGGGGCATAAATACAGTGCTGGCGTTTCTAGGAACATGATGATAGAACAGGGGATTGAGGTGGGAGGCAGCTGTGATGTTGCTGTATGATATATCTCTGATGACGATACAAGTTTCTTGTCTACATTTGTCTAAATTTATGCATGCGGTCAGGGTAATAGCCCCTGAACATTAAAGGGTGCAACTTGTGCATCTGCACCAAGAACCAAATGGCATTGCTATCAAATGAGATGCCATTTTAGTGCACTTAATTAGAAATACTGGGTATTTATTGGAATCAAACTATCTCTTCTAATCACCACCATCAGCCTAATGTTCTTTTTATAAAAAGACAAAGCCCAAAATGTTCAATTCTGAATGCCCAAAGCAGAACTTTTTTCTTGCTTAGACACGAAAACATAATTTGCCATAGGTGCTGCGTGATCCTAAATATCATGTCAACTTAAGTGTTCTGCACAATTGCAGAGGTTCTGTTAGTGTAGGATTTCCAAAAGAACTGACCTTAAATATTGATTTAGGATCTTTAATATAATGTATCTGTATTTGGATTACTGTGATGGAAATTGAAAAAAAAAAAACCTCTGTAAAAATTTACTTTAGTGGTGGCCTAGCAAATAAATTACATGCTTCCATTAGGAGTGTGTATTTAATATCCACACATCTAAAGCTCGACGGCGTGGACTTTGAAGAAGACTGGCACGACTGACATAGAGAGTGCTATTCAGCAGTCTGGAGAGTTTTAAGAATAATTTATAGCCAAAATTGTGTGCTTTTCCTGTAAGTCGGGGGGGGGGGTCTGTCTGCACCGCAGGGGGCCAGCATTTGAAGCTTGGATTGTAAGGCAGTAGCTGCCTCTGAAAGTTACCACGATACGTGGTTTGCTGCGTCCCACAGGTGTGATGCTGTGCTTCCGAGTAGCTGTGACAAGGTATGACGTGTTCCTTAAATTCAGTGGGTCAGAAGTGTAACATGGAGCTAAAATTTTGCCTGTTGTGAGGGATAATTTTGGATGTAGCCATAAAAGTAAGAAGGAAGCTACTTTAGCAGTGCCTGTTTTGGATCATTTCAAGAGAAGCTATTTCTAATTACTTTGCATTTGCCAAGGGGCAAAGAACTCATGTGCAAATGGTTACTGCAGAGCAGTTAGAAAGGCATTTGATAGTCTTCTGAGTTATTTCAACTGTTCTAACTTGCTTTGCTCTTGTTTTTTTTTTTTAATTTTGCCTCTTAATAAAGTCTGCCCTGAGGGCAGGGACTTGAACTTAACCAGAGTTTGGATCTTTAGTTTCTCCCTCCTGGGGTTCTTGGCCTCTGGCTTACAGTAGTTTTCTAGTCATTCTTCAGAATCCTGGTATTAAGCACGTACTTATTTTATACAAATAGGGGTTGGATTTTGAGTACAAAACCAACTAGGTAACTCTTTTCCCTACAGATGGAAAAATTATTAATACTGGTTCTTAACAGCATCAAAAGCCACAGGCAAATCTAGCTGCATGCAGAGCCTGGTCATTACAGGCTTTGATGCTTGCGGAAGAGGTATGTTGCAAAAAGATTCCTTGCATTGCTGGTTTTATTTTTTCCAAGAAGTGGATGTCAGATTGTTGAAAGATTTTTGGATGATGTGTTCTGCCCTTCTGATCAGGTGAAGTTGGAGGTTTGCCCTGGTGAAGCCGGAACCCTATGCAGCAAGGAAAAGTGGGAAGAGCTTATATTGTGTAGATTTGATAGAGCTGTAAAGTAGTGTTTTCCTCCAGGCCTAATGGGGTGCCGACAAGCAAAGGCACAGTTGGAAATAAAGGTTGTACTTCGATATTTATAAGAAGTTGTAGATAAAGTTGCTATGTAAAGGGAACGTTGGAATCTAAAATCTAAAAAAATCTAAATCTAAAATGATCTGTAAATTCTCAGGGTTGGTTAGAAAAAGTACTGTTATCTGATTAAAAGCATCAATCTGATGTAGTGATGGTGTCATCTGTGGTTCCTGTGATAGACCTGTGAGTTCAGCCAAACTGATCATAAACTTATGTTATGAAGGAAGCACAGGCTCATGAAAAGACCCCTGTAAGCAGAGCTGGGCAGTACTGAGACAGCTTATGCTCTGTGTGAAAGCAATTTTCTCCAGCTATCCAGCTGAAGAGGGCTGGCAAGAAGACAATGGGTCTCAAAAAATAAATGTGATTAGGTTAATTCAGAGGAAACTGCTTTAGATTTTCCTGCTGTGGCTAAGAATTACCATGCAGCCAAATACTGCGGATCAGCTGTCATACGGTAACATTTTACACTCACAGGATGCATTTTCTAGTGTGCAAATCAAACCTTGCATACATAGTCCCTAAAGCACAAGGTGAGAGATCATCTCTGATTCAGGTATTTTATTAATATGAAGAACTGTGTGAGATTTTAGACCAATACTTTTCCCTGACTCTTAGTAGAAATTGTACAGCAATCCTGGGGCTGTGTTTGCACAAGCAAATGGGTAGCTGTAATTTGTCACTGGGATGACTTCACCATGGTGTGGGTGGAAGTTGTAAAGTAAGTAATATCTACCCCTCTAGATTATTTACACTTGCAAAGATATCTAGTGTGCAGATAAGACTTGTGTGTACGAGGTAAGCTGTTTTACTGAAATCCTTTGGTTTTGCCCTGAATAGAAGCATTATTCTGTGGTTTAGGGTGGTTTCATTGGTGGCTGCTGATAGTCATTTTATTTCTTTGGCAAAGACCTGTACATCTTGGAAGTACGTTCAGCTGGCTGCTGAAAGTTTACAGTACATTTTCATCAATTTAAACTGATGCAATTTAGTTAGTTGAAGAACTTTGAGTCGTTCTTTGTTTCAGGAATCTCCTTGTAGGGAAAAGGAACACATCTGATACTAACTAATCTGAGGTAGCCTTAACAAGGCATTTGTCTTTTCTGCGAAATTATCTCTGCCTCTGTGAGCTTTCTGTTCCCTCTGGACCACTTTTATTTCAGATTAGCATTACTTAGTATATTTTTGAAATGTAACAAAAAGATTTTCAGCTAAGGTTGATTTGGCTGCAGGTTATGTAAAGGGAAACTTTCATATTTTCTGAAGTCTTTGCTGTCCCCACTGTAAGAAGAGTTTAGTGGTCTAGTAATTACAACTGCAGTGTGTTACAGTGCTCTGGGGCTTCTTACTTCTTTTGCTGTGAAGACTAGTGTAGTACCAAGATCTATTGTACTTCTACATAGAGTAGATTTCTACATATTAAATATATACATATATGTATGTATTTTGTTGAAGACTGGTGATGTTCTCTTTCTGTTTTAGTCCATGAAGGCAGCCCACTGGGGGAACTTCATCGCTGTGTCCGAGATGGTGTAAAAATCAATGTCCATATCCGCACTTTCAAAGGGCTTCGTGGAGTCTGCACAGGGTTTCTGGTTGCATTTGACAAATTCTGGAATATGGTAATTACCGTTCCAGCCCTTGATTTATAACTGCTATATTGAAAACTCGAAATTTCTAACAGGTTTAAACAAACTACGTTTTGGGAAGATTAATGTGGTATTGTGGTTCGTAAAGCTAATTTACTCTGGCACTGAGTGCTGGGTTTCAGACCTAAGTGGTGCTTGGTGTTGGACTGGTACGTCTGAGAGGTGTCTAGCCAACTTAGAGAGGTTTTAGGTGAGAGAGAAGCTTTGAAGAGTTCCCAACATCTTCAAAGGTTTTGTATAAGAACCCAGGAAGGTGGAATATGAGGAACAGCAGAAGCTTCCAAAGCTTTCTCTGCAAAACCCAATCTTCTCATAATGGTAGCCACTTCCGTGTTTTTTCACTAACATGTCACTGGGATGTCAGTGACAAAAGCTTTTCCCTGTGTTCTACCTGATGAAGATCTTAAAGACAGTGGATGGAAAAGCAGCCATTAAATATTTGTGAGCCTGGAGCTGTGAAAAGTTTGGAAATGGTGGGGGGGTGTGAGGGAGAAGGATTTTGCAGGCAAGGCTCACAAAGATTTTGCAAGTAATGCAGAATGGATGCTAGGCTTTGCTGTTGCTTTTGTACCTCAGTACAACTTAGATGATTAAGAAACCAGCTTCAAAGCACAGCTTGTTCCTAGGATGGTTTTTCTCTCAGAACGTAATTTCCTAGTGTTATGACACAAAGCTGGTCCAAAGCTTCTTCGTGTTTTCTTTTAATTTTCACCTTTCTGTTTCTTTTATCTTCTAGGCCCTGACGGATGTGGATGAGACATACAGGAAACCAGTAATGGGCAAAGCCTTCTATGCAGAACCTCAGCTCACACTAAGCCGGGTAGGTAACCATTTCCAGTGTACTTTTTTTTTTTTTTAGTATCTCCTTTTTTAAAGTAGTAAAAGGGGAGCATTGATTGAAAACTGTATTTACATTTGAAATATTTTGCCTCCTTTTATTACAGATTACTCTAAAATGGCTTGAACTGGGGGAAAAGAAACCAGTTTTCTGACTTTTTTAAAGTACTTTGGCCATAGTTCGGTGTTACAGAAGCTCTGCTTTAGAGTTCCTAATACCACATCACAGTTGCTGCTGCTGCTGCTTAGTGCAATATGCTGACCTTCTATAAACTCACTCTGTGTTTTTTGATTTATTTGTTCTGTGTGTTTTTTGCACCCGGGACTGATCCAGTCCACATTTGTCCTGCCAGGTGAGCTGGCAGTGCATAACTCTGATACTGATGTTCCTGGAGCGACAGTCTTTGTCTCCAGCCAATGAAACAGTATGTCCGTTTGATTGCTTGAACTTCTACTCTAGGTACTGTGAAGCCCAAGATTCTGCATGTTGCTCCAAAGCGAGACACACTTTGGGATCCAGCTGCAAAAAAAGATTTTATGAAGTTGAGAACTGAATTGATGATAGATGAGCTTCTGAACAATGAAGGAAAAAAAAAAGTGACAGGGCTGTGCCTGTTGAATGGCATAGCTCGGGGCCTTTTGAACATCAGAGAAGCATCACAAGAACTTTTAAACAGTTTCATTGTGAGGAATTTGCTTTCAAATTCCTGCCATTTAAATCTGTTTTCTGATCAATCCCACTCTTCGTTTTTTAAAGATTACTTAAAAATAATCAAGTTGTCATTGTTGCTTTAGCCCACTCTCACAGGGATTGGTTTTCCATCCTATTGCTGGGAAGAGACAGGCTAACCAAGAATCTTTTTCATTTGTCAGTACTTCATAAAAGCTTGCCTGCTGCCAGAATAAAAGCAGTTTCTTTTCCAGTTTCAGCACCATGTATTCTTAGATTAATGAGTTCATGCAGTGCTTTGGATCTGCTTTTATTATTTTTCTATTGTTTGTAGTCTGCTCACCTCCCAGAATACATGCATGGAATCTTTTAGTTTGTTTTGGGGAGCACAAAATTTTTTTCAGTATACGGTCTTTGCTGATTGAGGCCCCTTATCTTAAGGATTCATGTCCTGCCTGAAGGCAGAAGGATGGAAATCTCTCTTATACTATCTGACAACATTACAGGACTGTTGGGGAAAGTGAGCTAATGGAGCAGCTTGGTAGCTTTCTGTTATTCCTCACCGAAGTTAAATGCTACTGCATATCAGTATTGCTCCCCAAATTAAATTCCTCAGTGCTCACACAACGACACTCTTGCGCATGCAAGAGATCCGTTCACCTTATGTCACTGTTTGACTTTGGCAAGAAAATGTAGTTTTTATTGCTGGTAAAGATTCTTCACTAATTACGTGTTGTGAGCTGATTTGGGATCGTATATACAAATACCATATAGAAATGCTGAACAAGCGGCATCTCTTGTTTTATGAACGTGGTCATATACACAAATGTTCTTTTACAGCTGTTTGACAGACTCAAACTGCAGGATTCCTCAGTAAAGAAGGGAGCTGACTCAAAGGCTGTCTCAGAGGAGCTAGCCCTGACAAATGACTCTCAGACGCTGGGATTGAAAGTTGGATCAGGACAAGGGAGAGCAGAAGATGAACGTGAGAGGCAGAAACGCTTGGGCAGAGCTGGAGAAAAGAAGATGCCAGGTGACAGTTTGCATCTGGCTGCCAGAGGTGAAGCTGATGTGGGTAGCAGGACCGCCCACACAGAGGGTGCCAGTGCTGGTGGCACCCGTGCAAGAAGCCAGTCACGGAGAAAAAGGCGGCCCAAAGTGGATTATCAACAGGTGTTCACACGTCACATAAACCAGATCTTTATTCGAGGAGAGAATGTCTTGCTTGTCCATTTAGCACATTGACTTGGCTGAGCCTTCATCAGTATATTTGTTTGATAGCATGAATTGCCACTGCAGCTCTCATTGCTATTTAGCATTCTCATTAAGTATGGTGGTACTGTAACTGGTTTCCCATTGCCATAACAAGGTAGGGGAAATAATTCTAACTGGAGCATCCTGAGCTTGATGCCAAAGCAGCCTCCTTAGATCTCTGTTGGGGGTCTCAGGACAAGGCCAGCAATGCAGTTGTTTCTGTGAGATGAGGGAGGCAAGCACAGATCCCACTGCTCCTTAAAAAGAAGCTAAATGGAGAGGGTTGGAAGGGACTTTCGGTGTGCTCGGTTATAGGAGCTAATTGTGGCACACATATAAGGAGCTTAAGATTAGATCTCCACCTGAAATGAATCACAAATGCTATTTTGCATGTTCTGAGCAATCTCAAGAGAAGATTGCTAATGAAACCAACAGTTTATCTGCTGTTGTTACATGGATGTCGTCTTTTCCAGACATAATTCTGACAGTCATTTTGAAATAATGTATAAAAAAGTGGAGTGACATACTGGTGATGGCTCTTAGCCTCTTCTTAGTTAGCTCTGTAATGCCCTGTGTGATAGAAAACCTCTTAACTGAAAACTGCTCTTTTTCTGTGCGTGATGGCAGGACTTTAATTTGTTTTCAGTATCAAAGCTTAGGCTTCTATTTGTAATGCAGTGCTTTAGCCCTCTGTCACCAGCAAGCAGCTAATGTAGCTGATCCAGGGACCTCCATATTTGGAGTTTATCTGTGAATGTTGTGGATGCAGATGGAAAATTGTACTTTTATATTTCACCCATTCGCTACTTATTGTAATAGTGAGGTTTGCAAAGATGTAGTTTTTCTTGTCAGATTTAAGTGTTTGTGCTGAGCACAATAGTACTGTATCTAAGCGCCTTTCAAGTTTCCTCTATTGAAACTAGAGGTGCTGTGTCTCCAGCAATTCTCATGGAGCAGAAGTCTTCATGGGTCTTTCCTATCCAAGTGAATGATGCATCATCTAATTCCAGTTGAACTGAGCTTTGGAGGTGTGTCTAAGAATGTTTTGAAGTATAAAAGTCAAACTCAGCTCATCAGTGGCTTTATTTTAGCAAGGTTGTTAAGCTACTGTAGATGAGGCCAGGCTTTTGCAGGTATAAACTGCTTTCCAAGAGAGATACATGCAGAAGTTTGAAGGTAAATGAAGTTGTTACGTTATCTAGTCTGTTCCCTTAGTTGTCAAATGATGCTAGATTTCACACTGCTATTCCTGTATTCATCTCAACTACCTTATGCTTTGCAGCAGCTGCATGTGTTCAAGATGAAGTTGGGAAATTGCTTTATAGCAGGTCTTGTATTGCATATAGAGGTCATAAGTCCTCAAACTGAGTGACTGTACTCTCACTGACATATATTTTTGTTGCTGCAAATGCAGCATACTGCTTGCTTGTTGGTAGGGGTGTATCTGGTGTTTGGGTGAATTACAGAAATCATTTCGCAGGAGTTCATGGACACGCAAAACAGCTGTATGCCTCTGGGGCAGCCTGAAACTTTTATGTCAGCATTTCAGATAACATGGGGCTTGGATGGCTGATCAGCTCAGGTGCTGAGCTGCAAACCCAAGTTCAGCCTGGGACAGAAGTGCCTCAGAGTAAAAAGTTCTGTTGAGGCCAAACATTTTCATCAAGAGTGAAAAAAAAAAAGAAAAAAAAAGAAAAAAAGGAAATAATATCTACAGTTTCTTACTATACATAGCTTTATTGCTGTAATCTCTTCCTACTATGAACTGAGACTAGGCACTGAAAAGATTCTTCTGTTGGAGGTTCTTGTTTCTTTTGTGCTGTGCTTGTTTTGTGTTCATGTAGTCTGCAGTTCTTACCTTTTTTTTTTTTTTCCTTTGCCCCTTTTTCTGTCAGCACTTTGTCTCCTCAGGACTTTCTAAACTCTGGTTTAGGAAGATTGTTCTTGTATTCACCCTTAGTTGTCCTGGCTTTCTGAACCTTTTCTGGTTAGCCTTCTATGTGGTTGCCAACTAACCAGAACCCTCACAAATTGCTAGAAATGTGTGAAGCTAGAAACAAGGGGCTTATTTTTGCCTCCAACTTCTCAGCAGCTTTTATTGCAAGTGAATATTTTTCTTCGTTATGTTTTTGGTTGTGGGTTGTTTTTTTTTCCCCTCTGCTTTCTGAGTGTTTTGTTTTTATTTCGGTTGCTTGGGATGACTTATCTCTGCCTTTTCCATTCATGCCAAAGGCTACTGGTTTTGACCTCTCCTTTTTCCTCCATACTTGACCAAAGGATGTCAAATTTCCACTCAGGCCTATATGCTATGACATGTAATTGAATTCTTACTTTTCTTTACCTCATATTCTTAATTCTCTTTGTCTACCTAGTTTACACTGCCCTGTGCATTAAATAAGATACAACTACCATGAATGTTCTTGTGGCTATACTGCCCTCTTTCCTTGTCAGTTGACACTTCACCAAGTTCTCAGTTGCTACTAGAAGTCTCAGTGTTTCCTTTCATCAGAAGTTTTTCTCTGAAATCTTGCAGGTGTTTGTTGCTTCATATCTACAAGTTTCTTTTTTTACATTTTATGAAAAATGCTGGTGCTTAGACTTGCGTTTGTGCCTTGATTTTTATGTCGTCACTGACCTGTTCTTCCAAAATCATCTCCTCAGTCCACAAACCTGGTTAAGAACTACACAGTTCGTCTACTTTTTTTGCTCTACCTCATTATTAAACTGTTCCTCCTGTATTCTTATTGTTGTCTCATCTGTGGAGTTGGTTAAAATTCTCTCTTCCAATTTGGATTCAATGGCTTATTTGGTGGTTCTTTGTTTCCTACTTCTGTATCCACCTCTTTTATTATTTCCAAGCTGCTTCCTAAATACAGCCTCTTTTACAACTTCAGGTCTTCCAAAATGTCTTCCTTTTCCCTGCTTTTTCTGACATTGTATCTTTTTAAAGCCCATTATCAAAATGCTGTTTTATGAATTTTCTCTCTTTCAAGCATGACATTTGTGATTTTGTCTCTTTCAAGCATCGTGGTTGTGACTAAGCAAGTGATCTTGTATGTGCGTTGTCACTTGCATGTTAATACTTCAGATAAAGTTGCTCTTTAAATAAAATTGAATGTGATGTTCTGAAATGAAGTCTTCTACCTCACTTAAGTATTCATGTAAATCTGTTTTAAAAAAAACCCCACCAATCAACCCTTGGAAACAAAGGAGCTTTGGGATTTTTGTTACTTCTGGTTATTTCTTTACGTGTTTTTCCTTTTCCAAACTCAGCATAAAATCCTTTTTCTTTGTTCAGAAAGCTGTCTGCTCCTAACCATTCCTCTATTGCTGCAGCGTCACAAAGATGGTGTGAGCATAGACACCTGAAGTCATTATGCTAAAGAATGAAGAGCAGGAGCAGGAGGCAGTCTTAAGAAACAGAGCGCTGTGTGAGAGTGAAAAAGCTCTGGGCCAAATACAGAGAACTCCGTGGAAAAGATCCACATACTGGTTGCAACCTGTCTGGTGTTTCTAGGACATTGTTCAGCATGGTTCTCAGCAGTGATTCCTAAAGCGTGGTTGCAGTGAGGTACTGCATTACTACAAGGAGCAGTTTTCTGAACTACCTTTGAAGAAGTGTTGTGATAAATTAAGAATTTTTTAGAATCATTTCTAAAATAGCAGACAAATATAAAACTTGTGAAATGTTATGATGCCAGCTGCAGAAACGATGTAATGTAATAGTCTTGGAATGTGATGTCACAGATATATCTCACAGTGTCATCGTATATATTTTCATTGCCAACACAGTTCAGTAGGGAGCCAAGTCTCATGGTTACTTTAAGAATGGTGATTTTATTTGTACAGTGATACAATTCTAGGGACCTTTGCAGGTAGTCTGAATGGGGTTTTCATGGAACCACTGCATAAAACCTTGCTATGCTGTGGCAATGCAGGGAAACTGGTAGGGAGAATCAGGCTGAGCGCTGCAGTTATGGATATCATATGGTATGATATGTATCATATGATACAATACGGTATCATACGTATGGGTACCCTACAGTTATGGGTATCATGGCTGGATTTATTTCTTGGGAAACTCTTTTGAACAGGTGCTTCATTGTTATCAAACACTTATTAAACAGGGCTGTGGTAGTAGGATAGATAAGGCCAAAGGAAAAAAAGGAGCTTGTAAAAAGTGTGGTTTTACTTCCCTCTCTCAACTGACTTGTCCAGCTTGTTAATTGCCTGGCAGGTTTTTTTCTGACCTAGAGACAGGTACTTAGTGTGTCCTCACCAGGCGATTACTGAATTAGTCGGTGAGTACCGTTTTCCATGTGCTTCTTGTCCTTCAGTTTCTGGATTCGTTGTTGCTGATGCAGCTTTCCCTTCTGTATCATTTGGAAGCAGGACAGGGTCTCTCAGGAGGAGTAGACTTGACTGCCCACTATTTTTTCCCCCTCTCTAAGAAATGTTGCCCTGTCTAGTTCTGCATCCAGATAGCCTTTGGCTCTTCTTGATTTTCATACTATTCTCTGCAGACTTCTGGAATTACTTGATCAGAAGAATTATGTATCTTAGATCAGTTGGAGTAAACTGATTTCTTTAACAAAAATTTTTTTACTTACTTTCCTTCCCGCAGTGTTAGGTTTTCCTAGTTTGGTGTTGCAGTCACCCACTTGCACCTATGAATCACCGTGGATGAAGAAGTGTCCAGGAAAAAAGAATCAGAGAAAAAAGATGTCTAATTTTTGTTGTATTTGATATTCTGTCCAACATGCTGCCCACGTTTACCCTTTCTGTTGTTTACTGGCACTGACCTAAATGAGACAGGTGGAAACAATGATTTCATCCAGAATCTTGAAAGAAAATGAAAAGGCAGCAGGGACAGCAAACTGTGAAAACACTCTTGAGTTTCTGAAGATGTGTATCTCCAGATAAACTTCCTGTCTTTGATTAAACAAATCAGGATTATAACCACTATCTTAAACTGCAAGCTCTGCAACTAGATAAAATTGGAGGGTACAGAGCTACACCCTTTCAGAGTCAATGCAGCAGCGGTAACAATGATGCAGTGATTCTGTCAGCCAGGCCAGCTCTTTCCTGAGAAGTTGTTGAGTTACGTGTTAGTGTCTGCCTCAAAGCATAAGTGCAAAATACTGCGAATTAGTATGAAGGTGTTTTCTCTCCTGCTTGCATTGCAAAGTGTAAAACATAAAGGCTGAACTATGCATCTTCTGCAGCCCAGAACTATTCCAGTTCATGCTTTCACTTCTTGACATTGGCTTAAGCATTTGAAGTTGGTACTACAGCAATCCTAAGATGGTCTTTGCTATAACATTATGAAAGGCTAACACTTACTAGAAATGATACTGAAAAAATAAGGTATTCTTATTGTGGAATTATTATGGTAATTAAGGTATTGCAAACCAAAAATATCTGTTCCTAAGGATATTATCAAGATGCACAAATGGAAATGGATGAAGCCACAACTGGAAGAAGAGAGGATAAAGAAACACTTCCCTTCTAGTGAAGGAAGATGATCTTCCTAGAGCAAGACAGTGATTTCAAAGCTCATTCTCCCAGTTTGCAGACTTGATGGTAGGTGGGCCTAAACAGGCCGAAACTCGGAAGTGAATTAAGCATGCACGAAAAACAGCTGAAAGAGGCATGGCTCAGTTTGCAGACTTGAGTATCAACAGCCTAACTTTATAGAGTTTCTAGAGAAGCAACTCCAGTTTACAGTCCTAATGTCTACAGCATTAGCTCCATGCAGAGTTTTCTTGGCATTATTACCCTTGCCCAAAAGAAGATGAGAGATACAAGGGTTGTGATGTGCTGTCCTGTATTATCTTTTTCAGGACTCTGCAGTGCATATAGTGGTGAGATCTGACTAGGTGGACAGAGGAAGGCGGGGCGGCCAGTTGCGATAGAAACTCGAGGGGAGAGACCTAAAATCTTCGTAATACCCTTCTAGCTAATGAGCTAGAAGTCTAGCAAAGGAGGATAGAGTCCAAGATGAGCTTCATTTTTTAATTTACCAGAAATACTAATACCCTGGTAGGGTATACTTGGACCAAAAAATAAGAATCCACTGAAGTGTTCATTTAGAAACTTCAGCTTGGTCAGACTTTTTTCCAGTAGTGCCTGTATCTCACCTTCAGATAAACATTATTACAAATTTTTTTTTAAAAGTAGTGCACTGTTCACGTAGCCGGTAATGTTCATTTTATATCTAAAAAGTGCTTTTAAGATTCATTGTCATTAGAAGGAAACACCCATTTTCAGGAGGTAACATGTCTGTCTTTTATTCTGACTTGCAACCTAAGATGAAATTGGCAACAGCTAGCTGTAAGTAAAGCAGTTAAAATTTGCTTGGAAAGAAAAACTAATCTTTTAAAAATCACAGCTTTTTCTGTCAGGTGTTGCCAATGTATAAGCAGGAAAAAGCACCAAATGCTACGTGGTAGAAATGTTGTAGAGAAAAACCTTACTATTTAAGAGCATCCTTTGCTGCTGTCTTTTTTACCCATTAGCAGCCTGGGCAGAAAAAAAAATTGAGGCTACTTGGGAAGAGATAGGCAAGGCAGTCTGATGGTCCTCCTCCAGGTGGGCCCCGCAGGATCAGTCCACTTGATGAAGACTTTTCTTGATGGAAAAAAAAATGTGCATCATTTACTGTAAGTATAACGTGTACCTCTCTGTACTTTTTCCTAACTGTAGGCATTCATGGCATGCTGAAAATGGGAAAGCAGGCAAAGAAAAAGGAGGAGAGAGGAATTACTTAACTGGTGATAACTCCTTGAAATGGGAAGTTGCTTTCTAGCCTGCACGGTTTGGCATAATTTGGCCAGCATTGGACATTGTGCTCTATAGGTGAAGGTGGAGTATGCAGAGACCATTCTCAAGGGCAGCCTCCGTTACGTTGTAAGCGTTTCACAGCACGTGAACTGTGCCACAGGAGTCTCTGCCAGACTCGATCCTTAATAACTGACACGTTTGATCTTGCCTCTAATATTTTGCAGAGGAAACGCAGTGGGAGAAAACACAAGTAAGCAAATTTCCCCTTTTGAGGCAGGAATGGTAGGAGGCATGGTTGTCCTTGTTAGCTTCCTTGGGGGTGCAGGAGAAAGGACTACTTTAGTGGGGGAATATCAGAGATGGTTTGTCTCATGATGTTTACAAGTCCTTTTAGATGTCACTGTAAGTGCTCTTGCTCTTAGCTGGTAGAAGTGAGGGCCTGTCAGGGAAGGAAAATGCCTTCTGATGTTCCTGGATAACTATTTTATTAGCTGCTAGCTTCACAGTGTACACTTGGATGACTTAGCTGAAGAAAATTAGTACACCTGAGACTTTCAGTCGGTCTTGTATTCGTTTAGAATGAAAAGTAGTTTGATCAGTTTGTGTAAAAACATATCCATCCTTTTTTCCTCTCAAAAGATCAGTGCTCTCCCTCAGGAAAGAAATGAAAGCTGCTCCCTCTCCTATAGTGATTACTTCTGATTTCCACTGCTTCAGAGCAAAGTGCAGCTGTGTCATTGTATCTTCAGCGTGACAGATCATTCTGAGATGAGAAAATGAGAGAAGTGTTTGGTTTCTTTAAAACTAAAATGGGCATTACGAGGGGAGCAGTTGTGTTGACCTCTTTTCAAATGGTACTTGCATCCACTGTGGTTGCATGGATTGGGACTTGTTAACCAATTAGTCATCTATAAAACTTCCTTAATGAACCACAGAGGAGCAGCATGACCTACCAGACTGACATGGGATTAGAAGTCAGGTGCTGACAAATTCTGATCTCTCTACTGCCACTCACTCACTGAATGGCCTTGGCAAGTCACTTCCCTCACTCTCCCTTATGCTCCACAGCTGTAATACATCTGAGAGCAATCCTTGCCTGTCTTGCAAGGATTTGGGGAAGTGGCGAGTGCTATACAAGTGCTAAGTATTGTTATTAAAACTATAATATGTCAGGTAATGCAGATACATAGATCATCTGCCCTCTTCAGGCACTTGACTGTTAGCCTTATGTCTTGGCACACTAAAAATGTGCAGTATATCAGGTACAATGATGCACTTCAGTCTTGAAATTGCTTCAAGGTCTTCAAGGTCAGATCTGGTGACTTCAGTATCTGTTTCACAGCTGCAATACCATGTTTTGGTCAAATGGTGATAAACTGAGAGTGTAACTCATTTGTAATTCCTTCTCTGTCTTCCTAAATATTTTGTTTCTGAGGAAGCTGATGCTGCTATAAACATACTGAATAATACTGAATTTGCAATATTCTGCTTTCCAGATATGAATGTTTATATTTAAAATTGCTAAGACGGCAATGCAATAAATATATCCATGTAACAATTTGCTTCAAAGCATGGGGGTTTTTTTTTGTGCTGTGTCAATATGCTTGTGTCGGTAATGAAGCTGCTACTGCAAGCGGTTAGGACAGGTACCTGGACGTGAAGACCACCAGGTTTGCAGACTAGCACTGCTATCTAGTCACATTATTTGGAGACAAACCTGTCATCTGTGTGTTCAAAAGTGTATTAATGTACAAAATGAGAATATCATTATCCCTGTCTTTTAGAGGTACAGAAGGGAAGCGAACTTCATGTTGAAGAATATAAAAACTATTGGCCTGATCACTCAAAGGTGTGTTGCCTTAGTGTGTGATCTCCCACCATGCCATCAGGAGATGCTTTTCCAGGAATCAGGGAGGTCCAGAGCCAGCATCCAAGCATCTGGTCCAGTGTGTGCGTAGCCAGTGGGTAACCTGACTTCCAGGAACCTTTTTATTCCCATGGTAAATGATGCTGATGTATTTGGATCAGAGATGCTAACTGTATGGATGCAGCTTTGTGGAGATGGTAACATACCTGTGCTCTGGAATTCAGATGTTTGCTAAAAAGAGTAATTCCCATTGCAACCTGAGAACTGTTTAAAGAGAACAAAATCCGCAGTTTAAAGCCTCGAGTGGCAATATGAGGATGCATGTAATGAGAAGGATCAGACAGGGAATTCACAGAAGAGGTCTGCAACCTATTGACTTTCATTTGCATTTTAAAGTGTTGTTTTACACTGGGAGTCGGCCCTGTCTTCCATGTGTCTGATGTTTCCCTGATGTCTTACAAGATGATTTGCAGTCAATGTGGCAGTAGACTCTTTTAGATTGCAGTTCTGTCCATTTAATTTACAAGTACAAAGGACATGAGTTTTGCTTTGATATTCATGCAGGTGCTTAAGGGTGTGTGCTCAAATACCTTCTTAAATTGGAGTCAAAACTGTTGATTAAACTGCAACAGTTGTGCTCCCAACCGCTCGGGGAAATGAGTTCTGTACTGCCACAAAAATCCTTAGCTGAGCTTTTCTGACTGTGTTTTACTGCTCATAAATATTAAAAAATAAACTCTAACTTTTCTAGTGTGGAAAGGACTGTTAAAACATGGTGCCACCTGAACTAGAAACTTCCATCTCCTGTGCGGACATAGCAGATTGGAGTATCTGAGCCCTTTCTGTGCTGCTGTGAGTGAAGTCAGACGGCCAGGTTAGCTCCTGACGTTGATGTGAAGAGCTCACCCAACCCTCTCCACATGCTCCGCCGTGAGTGCAATATATCTTGCACTGCTCCACCTGCTCGTAAAGCAAATACCTCTGCTCTGTCAGTTAGCTTCGTGTGATTTGTGGTGTGGGTTTGTCTGTTTTTTTTTTTAATGCAGTTGACATACATCTGAGAGTATTTAAGCAGGCATTCTTCTCATATCTAATGAGATTATTGCTCAAATTAAGGCAAAATGGTAGCTGGAGTGGTAAGGAAGAGTCACAATTGCAGTTCTGAGTTTAGCTGCTCTTCTGGAGTTATATAAAGCTTTCACCTCCTTTTTCTGATGTTGCTTTGTCCCTGTTTTGAGAAGAGTTGAATTTTTTGAAAAGAAAAATTGGGAGAGGAGACATCCCTCCTAGCTATGAGATGTTACGCCTTTTTAGCACTACTGAGGCAATTTTTTTTCCTGATCAAATGCTACCTGAATTCTCTGAACAGTTTTCAGCTTCAAGCTGTATCTTCTTGCTGTGAATGGTTTATTATCCCAAACAACTATCTTTTTCCCCACAGTTTCTTATAAGCCTTGGAGATCTCTGTCATCTTGGCATTTATGAGTCTGTCCAGTCATCTTTCATAACACGGACAGTTTCTTAGGTTCGATTATTAGTTTTCCACAACCTTGCAGTCCTCAACTCTTTAAATGATCTCAGTGACAAAGGGTATGTAAAAAACGAAGTTTTAATAATACAGACGACTACATTGCTGATTCATGCGTTCGGTTTATGGGTCAGTCTGGGTGATGCTCATAGTCTGCTAGAAATCTGAGCAAGTATTTGAGTATTTAAAATAGGTATCATTAGGTTTCTGAGTTAATGGATAGTGGATATAAACTGAAGAGTACACATAATGGCACCAGGTGAGTTGGGTATTCTGATAAAGCCAGTCTGCCTCGGTTCTGCCAAATGGAGGTATAGTTTTTGTGAAGCTCTGGCAAGATGATTACATCTCACAAGACTGCTTTCCTTCACAACCTTGGGCTGTGGGTGCAGCTTTCAACAGGAGAAGGTGACTGTTTGGATTCTGATGGCTGCTTTGAGGATCTTGCTCCACCTGCCAGCGTCTTGGCACTTCTCTCCTCTTCCTCACCTCTCCTTTCACATTTTGCTGTATCTGACAAATTTTAAAACAGGTATTTTTATTATAGCCACCTGTGTCACTCTCAAATCTCTTGTGTGTGCTGGTCTCTGACCAGCTGAAATGTTTGAGTTTGGGATTGCATCTAATTTGCTCACCTCAGTTTTGCTGTTACCCAGCTCTGCCGTTGCTTCCCCTCCAGCTGCTGGTTGTATGGTTACAAACTGCAGCCTCTGCTGGGGTGATTTTGCTGACGAGGTTGCCTGCTCCGTGCAGCTCTGCAGCGTTGCTGCCTTCTGCTTAGGAAATGGTGGATACAGAGGTAAGACCAGGCCTGGGTATGTCTTTGGTAACAGCCCCATCTTGTTCCACACAAGAAGTGCACAGCTCTAGCTGTAGAAAAATTGCTCTGGGATACATACTACGGTTTATGCAGATCCTTTTTAAAGGGTAGTTTGGGAGAGTGAATAGTTAGAACCTGTATATGCAAACAAGGACCTGTGCCAATTGCCCAGAGGCTTTTACAGCTTTATTTTGATGTTCTGGACTCCTCTGGGACACAGCTCCAAACCCCACAGACCCCGTTCCTGCAACTGCCAGTCTGAATGGGCCAAAACAGAGGGAGGACCCAGCCCCGGTGCTCCCTCTGGGGAAACCCATCCCCGGCAGGAGATGGTTGGGCACGCAGCGGGGGCGAGGTGTGCTCCTCTTCTCTGGGAAAGGACCGGGGAAATTTTCAGGGGTCCGGATGTCTCTCTTCCGTGGGCACTAAATGCTCCAAAAAGATTGTTCAAGGAATCCGCTATGGGTTACGGTTGCTCTTTCTTCACCTGGGGGCCTTGGCCAGGTCCTCCCTTCGGGCTCGGGTGCCGCAGCGGTGGAAATGCCAGGCGGCCTCGGCCGAGCCCTGTGACCGCTCGAAGGAGCAGCACAGATCTGCTGATCCTCCCTCCAGGACACAGGGACGATTAAAATGACCCGGGGGTGACTTCAGCGGAGCCATTTGGAGGGCGGCGGGAGGGGATGCGATTGCAGTTCCCAAACACCCGCCTGCTCGCCCCTGCCCTGTCCTCAACGGGGAAAAGGAGCTCGAAAGGCCGCGGCTGCGGCCGCCCCGGGCCGGCGCCCCCCGCTCGCTGCTCCCGCTCCCCACGAGGTGGCAGTCGGTTGAAGGGAAACCCCGCGGCGGGCAGGGTTTGTTGGTTTTTTTGTTTTTCCCTAAAACGCCTGAAAAACTTCTCTAAAAACGCCGCCCTGGGAAGCTGCTCGGCTGCCGGAGTCCGTGCGGGTGGTGGGGTGGGCTCCCCGCCATCTTCTCCCTGATGGCAGGGTGCGTAGCGGGTGGCCGCGCTCCCCACGGCCTGTCCCCCAGATCCTCACCCGTGACTCTGAGAACGGGTGGCGGTGAGACCGGGACAGCCAGAAATCCCGAGCGTGTCCGTGGGGTGCGTGCGGGCTGTTACCTGGCTCAAGCCCAGAGTTTGGATGATCATCAGACACTGCCTTGGCCGCTTTGCGGTGCCTAGGTCAGGCCTCAAACGCCGCAGCCCTCGTGAGTACTACGTGTCAGATCTCCGCGGAACATCTCTTCCCACCTCAATAGGCTAAATGAAGTTCCCCCATAGAAACAGTTGTCCCGGAGTGATCGCGTGGCCGAAGTCATTGCTCACCTCCGTGCCGGGGGCTGACAACAGGAGGCAATGGCAGGAACTGACTAAAAATCTGTTGCCCCGTGTCGGCTTAGGGGTGTTTTCTGCAAACTGGTTTCTGAGTCTTGTACCAGAGCTTGCAAAGGGAACGTCAGGGTAGGCAAAACATCCTGGATTTGTCACAGGGAATATGCAGAGACACAAATCTGAAGACCTCGATGGGAGGCAGCCCTTCGCAGAGGGGAGCATCGCTGGGCCAAGCTGCAGGAGCAGAGCATGGGTCTCACAGGTAACTGTTGTGCGTGGTTTTGGGTGTAAGAGTAGCAGGAGTCCTACAGCCATCCGACCGGGGTGATGACCTTGGCTGGAGGAAACGTTGGCTGTGGGTGGAGAGCAGGAGTTGGTGCTGCTTGGTGGTGGGCTTACTAGAACGTGGCTGGAAACAGCAACTGCTAGCAGAGGCTGCCCAGGCTGTAAAACAGTGCCCCGTGGGTATCCACATCTTGTCGTGTATTTACAGGCAGAAATCAGGTATCATTTAGGCACAATGATGCAGTGCTGTAAATCTTATAAAGTAATATACTTTGAGAATGTGGATGCCTTGACAGAGCAACCTGTAAATGTACCAGCACAGGCCTGAAGAAGGAAACCAGCCCCTTTCTGTCCTGCCCTTCTTGGGGACGAGGCTCCAGTGCAATAAGTTTTTCCCAGCAGAGTGTGGTCAATGGAACAATCATATGATGTGTTGATCAGGAAAAGGATGTGGGAGTTTGGAAAAACTGATACTATCATGCTAATGGCACAGAGCAGCAGGAAGGATGGCAGACAGGATACTGCACTGCGCTCGGCAGAAAGAGCACGAAACGATGCTGTGACTGCAGAGGCTGGAGTTGGCCGTGGTCTGTATTGCGAGCATGGGAAAAGCTGGACCAGAAAGCAGAAAGTCACTGATCTTACACTTCTCTGCTGGGAAGAAGAAGGGCTTTTTGCTGATTCTTTTGGGGAAAAGCAAGCAAATGATAGGCAACATCCCAAAGTTGTCAAAATGGTAGAAGAAATAACTGGAGGAAAACTTATTCTTAGTTGCTTGGAGGCTCCAAAATGAAAGCAGTGGGAAGCTGATAAAAGCGGGAGGAATCTTGGCAGGACCTGCTTGCACCCAGGGCTTTGCTGGGAGGCAGTTCCAAACTCAGAGGTAAACAGGTTCAAAACAATGCTCAAGGGAATACATTTATGCCTCTCCTGCTAGCCGCTCTAACACCTTGTGAATGTGGCTAGGAGTGGGAATGTGCCTGTCCTGTTGTTTTTTGGAAGTTAAAAGTTTTGGTGCAGATGGTATAGCAGGTCACGTGATGGGAAGATACTCTGACAGCAACTCTTCCAGTGTTGCTTGGAGTTGTCTTTGGGGTGAATCAGTATTTTGGCAGGCTTGAAAAACTTTTTGTATGTGAGATGACAGTGCTTCCTTGCCTACAGTTAGATCTTGGTCAGGAGTTTGAGCTTTATAGCTAAAAAACACCTACCAAATTTGCACAGGCACATCTGAAAGCCAGACGGGCAGCATGTGGTATACGAGAGAATTACCAACCAGGGGTTGGGAAGGGGTTACCTGGTGAGAAGCACTGACTATGCTTGTCCAAACATTCACTTGCAGGCACTCCCCGAGCAGGTGTGTCACCCCAGTGGGGGCTTCTGGCCCCCTTCTCACCTTGACGTCGTGAGCACTGGTGGGTCGTCTTGCAATGTTGAAGTGAAACTGGGTGGTGGAGTCAAGGTGCGCTAAAACAGGTTGTTGATGTAACTTGCCCTAAAATGAGCCCAGCGCTGTGAATTGGTATCAGCTCCAGCCTCTTCCAGATCGCTTTTGGCGCTGGCTGTGTTGCTCATATTGCAGTAACGTTTGCATGTACATAGCCTAGTTTACAAAACTGCTTTGTATCTGGGTTTGCCCACCGTCCTCATGTGCTGACAGTTTTATACCAGTAAGATAGTAGGTATTAATTAATTTATTTTAAAAGCAGCCGTATACTTGTCATTCCTTGTTGGGTCAAAATGCTCCAAAGTCACCCATTCCTCAGCTTGCTGTTTTAATTAAAACCAGAGACCCTTAAAAGAGGATTGTACTGTCTCCAGCTATTCAAGACATGGCAAATGTTAGTGCAGCAGAATGTGAATCGCTTGCTGAGAGCTGTCCTCTACCCTGGCCTCGCATCTATTACCAAGCGTAAACTAATGAACAAAGAGTTGGCGTTTGTCACAATATCCAGTGTAAGGGCTTTCAGAAGGTGCTGCAGGCTGACATGGAAAGATTGCAAGAGGCTGCAGTCCCTGACCTCAAGAAAGGCTTCAAAGGAAGCTCCTGAAATTTTTTTTGCAGCTTAAAAAAGAAGTTCTGGTAATGTAGCAGCCAGTGCACTTTAATAGCTAAAACTACGTCAGGGCTTCTGCTGACTGGGTGGAAACAACATCTTTGTTTTGCATGTAAATGCTGTTCTGTAATGTCTTTTTTTGCTCCATTAAAAAAAAAAAGGACTTGAGACTTACTTACAAGATGAAGGTACCAGCTTACGCAAGCAGCCCACCTGCAGCGACCGAGCTGGAAAGTGTGCAAGGGAAGGAAGAGCTGGGGAGCAAGAGCCACGCCGGTGCCAGTTCCTGCGATGGGCTGAGATGCTGCAGTCCCAGCTCCTAGAGAGAAGATCCTGCCCCTCTCCAAGATAACGGTGGGGAAGTCAGCAACTGCTCAGGCACCCTCCCTTGCTGTGAGTCTCTCTGTCCCTGGAGTAGGAGCAAACAAACAAGTCTGGGGGGGGTGGAGGGAGCCCAGGGGCTGTGCAGCGCAGGGAGGAGGCAGCAACGCAATGCGCGGCGCTGCTTTGCCGGGGGAAGAGGCTGCTGAGCTCCCGCAGCGGTTGTGCTGCAGCCATAGCTTTGGCTGTTTTCCCCTCTCACCAGCTTTTGGCTGCTCCGGCTGTTTAGCTGCCCGGTGTCGGGGTTGCACTCCGTCGCACACCAGGTCATTTGCTTCGTCTGCAGCACCGTTGTTTCTCTTGTCAGGCTGCAAGTCCTAAAGCCAGAGACAGACCTGCTCTCTGCTGGTGCAGTGGACCGTACCTTGCTGGATGGCATTCCCGAGGCCGGAAGCCATCGCTGCAGAGACACCGGCCGCTGGCGAGAGCGGAGAGCGGGACAGCTCATCTGGCCCAAGCAGTTTGTCTCTAAGTTGAAAACTGCCATCCTGTCTCACACAGGCCTTGGGCAGCTGACGCTCACTGCCACAGCCGTGCCGGCGAACGGGCTGTACCCTGTGGCACAGGCAGAGCCCGTAGCTCCCATCAGTGGCATTTTCCCAACCCTTTTTTGTTGCAGGTTCTTAAGGTTTCCCATGAGCTGCAAGCCCCAGCATGGGGAGTGGAAGGCGACGAGCACCTGGTTTGGCTCTTTCCCATGGCCCAAAGACAACATCCATGGGACAAAGATCAAGTACGACCACCTACCGTCAGCAGCTCTCTCTTTGCTCGGTCCCCCCAGCGCTGTTATGGACCGGGAGTCCAGGTGAAGGGAGAGGAAAGCGGCTCTGTGATAGCCGTATGTACGAGACAGAAAATGGAGACTGTCCCAGCGCCAGGTAGGGAGATTGATGTGCATCAAACTGGGCTGGAAAAACCACCTGGAGGCCGGTTTAGAAAGCTCAAGGTGGAGGCAGACGTGCTTCCTCCGCTCCTTTTCACACCTCAGTGGGACCTGGGAGGATGTGGTTCCCTGGCGGGAAGGGTGAGGGCCAAGGGGCCAACAGCGGCCAGGGTAGAGACACACATGAAAGAACCACATTTCCTGGCTTTTCGGTATTTAACCCTTAGTGTTCTCTCATCCTGGATTTTATTTGCAAGTCAAAAATGTGGAAAGATTTTAGTAACCTCATAGTATCACCAACAGTTTGTTAAAAGACTAATTGCCAAGTAGCTTATGCATGTGGGACCATTAGTAATTCTGTAGCTATGCAAATTAAAACAGTGATGTATGATTTATAGCTTTAATAATGTTCTGAAGGCTCTTAAATTTTAATCACTTGCAACATCCTTTTTAATATTCAATTACTTTATTAACTAATTAGGTCACTTGCTGAAAAAGCACATAAGGCTGGTGCTATTTTAATATCAGCTGAACATCACAAAATACCTTTGAAATGGTATAAATGGTTTATTTATTTTAAATAGATCATTAAGATGCTATAATTAATAAATCAATTACAGAAAAAAGATGAGAAATTGATAGATGCCAAACCACAATAGTAGAGGCTTCTCTGCTTACTTTATAAATGTTCACAGGGATGCTGAACTCCGTGAGCGTGGCCACTGAAGCACCTTCCTAGATAATTCGTATTCAGCTGAAGGGATAAGGTTCAAGATATGCTTGGTTCATTATAGATCCTTTTTGTATGAATTTAGCTTTCTGATTGATAAAAGCTCCACAAATGACCTTGAAAAGTTGAAGTATTTAAAAGGACAGCCCTCCTGTACAGCTTGCCCTTTTGTCTGTCTCAAAAAAGATAAAACCGTAACATCTTAGTCCTGCTAATGCCGGGATGAAAGGCAGAGCTCTTGAGGGAGGGAAGGTGGGTTGCTAATCAGCGACCTACCTGCTCTATTCAAAATGGACTAGCCCTTGCTCCTGCCCGGAGACACGGGCTCTGGCAGTGCAGCACCACTCGCATCCGAAGCAAGAATGCAAAATTGTACCCCTGCAAAAACCACAACGATGCTCATCTGTAGCACAGAGGTTTACACCTCCAGTTTACACCAACCCTTGATGCACAACCTGAAGTTTCAGAAGTTAAATTTGTCTCCAGTGTGGCTGCAGTTCTGAAACAGACTTTGAATAATCTTCTGTTTTAAAACTTTGTAATTAAGGGTCAGACAAATACTATTCTAGGAATTAAGTCAATCTTTTTAACAGATTTTGGCTTAAATTATATCAATGTGATGATACCAAGTGCAATAGTTTTTTCTCTTGAGAAGTTGCTAGAAGAGATCTGCAGTAATTACAGAGCACTCATCTTCCCATTTTAACTCCTCTTTATTACATTTTCTCATAACTAAAACCTGTAAATTGGGGGCAAAAAGCTTAATGCTACAGGGATCTTTCCGCTAACCGTTAAGACTGCCCTTTGCAACTGAGTTGCAAAGAAACCAATTCCAAATCTCAATTTACAGAGTTTCTGGGGAACTAAAACGTAGACGGTCGAAGTCTGGCTCTAAAGCAGAGTCTTACAAGACTGCTATTCCTGTTCCCCAGAACCAAAAAAGCTACCCCTACCTCTGTCCCAGAGAAGCCTGCAGACCAGTTATTCCACAGGTGAGAGTAACTTGTACCATTACTGTGGCTGAAGACGAAATCATCATTCTTCTCTTAGGAAAATTCTACCTAGTTACCGTTTCTCATCAAAATGATTATCACAGCTTCGAGAGGCAGCATGACTATCCACTGAAAGGAAGAACACACTGGACTAACCCGCGCTGGATTAGACAGCTGTGCAGAAGGGATAAGGGTGCCTAAAATAATGCTAAAGCCTCTCCACATTTTATGGGACCTGCCACAGGAAATCAAAGTGCAGAACAATACAAATACAAGATACCAAACATTGCTAGAGGCTGGGACAACATATGATGCTACACACCTTGGAACAAGTGCAGATAAAACTCTTAAGGGGTCAGAGATATTTATACAGTCAAATGAGGTCATCATCACTGTTTTTAAGAGTGTTTATTTCACCCTACAACAATCCTGTTGTACAACACGGCTCAGGGGGTGTTCTTAGTCTCCTTACAAAGCCCCAGCTCTCAGTCAAATAGGTGCATTTTTATCACATTCCTGTAACTTCTCCCCAGTCATTTGTTCACGTGATCGATCCCCATGTCGCTCAAACCATTTGTACAGGAAAACACATATCCTCCTCTGTCAAACCAAAAAAAGACAGACTAGCTGGGATTGCAAATCAAAGGTCACCAGTGCCTCACACACAACTGGCACCAGGAGAAATAAGGAGGCAAAAATGCAGCTGAAACTACCCACAAAGCTTTGTGGGTCCAGCCCTCTCCCTCCACCCTTTGCCATGAGGCTGCAGCCGCCTTCTCCGCCACAGAGCCGCTGGTACCGAGGAGCGACTGTTAACCTCCCCAGCTCGATTCAATGTGACGGTGACACTTCACAGCACATTGCATCCAATCTCATTTGAAGCTGACAAAGATTGTTTCTGTTTTATATCTATTGGTTTATTAATGGCCTACAGCCTCTTAAGCAGATGCATATTCATTAGATAGCCAGCTGTTAGGAGGTTCCCAGATGTCGAAAGTAGCTCTGTCTTGCAATGCAGTCTTTTTTTTTTTCCCTTATCATGAAACAAAGTAACAGTAGCTCTATTAAAGAACCAGTTAATTACTGAACCAGTACCTTATGGCATGATTTAAAAAAAAAAAAAGGCTGCAAATTTGTGAGAAGTAAAGACACTTTTGAAAACAGAGACGAGCTGAGCCTTCGCTGTGCTGTACACACGCAGAACTTGCATAGATGTAGAGACCTGGATTACTCAGTAAAAAACCCGGAACCAGCTGCGGACATCCAGGGACACACTATTTTCTGCAGAGGCACCTTTCTTAATTTTCCACATTCTGCAGAATTTCTCTTTTACCTCTTATCCTGCCTTAGCTGAACAGTGGTCACAGCAGCACATAAAAAAAGTAAATGAGACGCATCTCAGTTTTTTGAAGGTCATGTTACATGGAAAAGCAAACTTCCACAGCATCCCAGCTAGATAAAACTGTAACCAGATCATTGAACAAGCTGTTCAGATTGACTTAGAAGTTCCACAGGCCATCCTTTCAGTCTCACACCATTAACCAGGCTCACCTAGCTGTTTTTGCAACTTTGTTTTTTCCTTTCTTCTTTCTTTCCTCAAAGCACTAAAAGCAGCCCCCAAAAGGCGGGTCTTAGCAGCACGGCTGGAAAAATAACCATCCTCCCACCACCACGCCCAGGAAGCCCTTCTCCCACCGAAATGTTTAAAACGTTAAAGTCAGCTCCAAATCCAAGTGGTCTGGGCAAAAGAGTTCACGCTGATTCTGTGTTTCTGGCTGATGGGAAGGCACTGCACAGCCCTTCGGTCCATCGCATCCCGCAGCAGCAGCCTGCCAGGAGCAGGCAGCGCAGTGCTGCTTTGTCCCCAAGAAGGAGCTGCCCTTCAACTACCAATACAGGAAGAAGAGGGCAACCACTGTTCCCGTGCTGCAGGCAGAGCTCCTGCGTGGAATAATTGAAAGCATACAGGTATTCAGTATTTAGTTCCTAATTCTCTCATTCATACTTTTAGTTTTTGCCAGTCAAATCTGTCAGCAAGTACCTGGAGCTGTACAATAAGTGATTTTTCACTGCGTTGACAGTTCTGAGTACTAACAACCAAAAAAAAAGTTTCCTTTGCAGTCAAATTAAATATTTCACTTAAAACCAATCAATGTGTGTGCAAACCCAATGGGTTTGCCTGAAACAATTCTGAATTTCAGTCAGTGACAGCGTGGAATAAAACTTGGAAGGGGGAGAAAAAAAATTTAAAAAAAATTGCATCTCCATTAAAAGCTTTAATCAGAACCAAGTGATGGTACTATAAAATGTCATATGCTATAAAAGTGTTTACAGTCATGCACAGAGGAACATGGAGGCAATTTTGTAGAGTGACTCCTGGAGCAAAGGCCTCTGAGAATAAAAGTGTCTTTAGATATTTGTTATCCTGTTATAGTTGGTATCACCTTGAGTATACAATGCCTGCCTGCATTATGTAAACACTTCATTGATAAATCCCTCCCCCACCTCCCTTAAGCTGTGTCAGACTGTTCTCCGCTGACAGATATAGCTGAAACAGATGCTGCTATAAATACTCTTGTTTAGCTGTTTTGAATATAATTTCTTTTGTAGAACATGGTGGATGCTCTAGTTATCACTGAACTTGCACCTGTGCTGGAATTTATTACTCCTTTGTACCCATCAAGATGCATTTTCTGAATGATTCTACAAAAAACAGGGTTGAATTCTGATGCCGCTTTCTCCTCCTCTTAAATAAAAGACATCCTTTACAAAGGATTTCACTAATTTTAACTGAACTCATATTAAGTTTAGAAGCTTCTGAATCCAGAGGTGGTAAAAGTTTACCTCTTATGACCAGACAAACAGTTAATTCCCTCTATTTACTCCCTGTAAGCTCCAAACTCCCATGACAGTTGCTCCTTTTCAGCTTGGTGTGAAAAGTTCACGCAGCTACGTTGGCGAAGGTCACAAAGCTTACAATCTGGTTTTTAAACCTCATGCACTTTGGACAATACTACGATAATATAAGCACAATTTTTTTTTTTTTTTAAAAGATGTAGAGTATAACTTGTGAATAGTCTGGGGGAAGAGCAAGGAAGTCAGATTTTTGCCAACAAGCAATGGGGAAAAGCAAAATACATGCCAGTATGATAGCACACCATGTAGTCAAGTGCTGCGTAGCACACAGCCAGCCAAACCTAGGCTTCTGACAGTTTGCAGTTACAGCTGGACCCGGCTTTAAAAATGAAGAAAGGAGTTGTACTAACATAATAGCATGATTTAGGTTATATTCAAGTTATATTAGGCAGCAGCTGATAAATGGGAGATGCGGCACCATTCACACAGTAGCTCTTTTGTATTTTCACTTGGAAATATAATTTCTATGTTTAATATATTATTTTGCTCATACCCAAAATATCAGAGATGAAAACATTTTATGATATCCACCTCAAACAAGTTCAATATTGTTTTAAGCAAACACAACCCACTTTATATTTGGCCTTTATCTAAAGATGTAAACCATATTCTTCTAAGCACTGCTAGCTACGATCCATGTCCTTTAACTCAGGGAGAGAATGGGAAAAAACTTCCACGCAACAGGCTGTCGTCACTGCAGGCTGAAGATGCATGGGGATGCACCTGGCCCACATTCTGAAGGAATCTTTCTGGTTTGGGTTTTTTTTTTTTCGTTTTTTTTTTGTGTGTGTGTTTTTTTTTTTTTTTTTTCTCTGATACTTATTTTGGTTCGAGTTTGTTCTCATCCACCTGCAGAAAACCTGACTGGCTCAAAAAACTTCTTTTCACACTCCATACAACCTTCTTCATAATAAGGATACTGATCCCTCCGTAAAATGAATGACGTACGGTAGGGGCAGTGAATCAGTTCAGTACTACAACTGCTCCATAAGCCTATGTACCCTTGACAAAGATATAATGATATAAAAGATATAAAGATATAAATAACCACAAAGAACCACACTAAACTGACCAAATGTTTTCCACTGGAGTTATTCTAACCCCTGACAAATATGCTTCATTATAATTCATCTCTTGATTAAAAGCTAAATCATCGGTTCCTCTGAAAAGATGTGAGCAACCTAAACGAGGAGATGATCTCTCAAGTCAAAGCCATCTATTTAACCAGCTAAACTTACCTTAAAAGGACAGCATTATGAATAGACTCACCCTACTCACCAGAAAACCTCCCAAAGACTATTGAGCAGCACTGCACCCCTTCCACACTGACTACAGGTTTAGTTTTCCTTGCCACCCGTCTACCACCCCAGGAACTAGCTTTCTTCCCACCACAGTTTTGCATATATTGAACCAGTCTGAGTCTTACCATCTGTTAGAACTAGAGGTTTTAAAGATGATTATTCCAAATAAGTTTAAAGGTTTCAAGAACAGGAACCAGAGCGATCTCTCCTACTCAGCCGTTAAAGCCTGCCTTGATTACTTTGATGTAACAACACTTGAAAGCTCCTATTCTTTGAAACTAATTTAAACACATTGAATTGTTGAAAGATTAAAAACCGCAGTCAGCTAATTACACTCACTCTCATCTCTTATTCAGCAAATGAATCACTTTTCATTACCACTTAGCTGAAGTACATGAATTTCTGCCTAATTAGAAATGTTGTAGATGGAGCATTAGCAAGGCTGGAGCGGGTCAGGATATCTTGCCTGCTTCATTTTTAATTCCTAACAGTAGAGCCAGATAGGAAAGGCTTCAGATAAGAAGTCATTAAACAATTTTAAATTATTTATAAAAATTACTTTGCCCAAATTATAATTATTTTTTTTTCCCCAAATGCTCTCATAAACGTCAAATGGAATGAAAGGAAAAGCAGCCCAACATTGATTTTAATGAACATTTTAATGTTATGTATAACAGAACATTATGAATACAATGGAAACAAAGTTTTATCAATTTAATAATAAAAAAGAAATCCAACATAAGAAAAGGGAGGCAATAAATTTCATACCTATAGTATAGTGCTTATTCTTAACAATATTCCCAGCTTGTGAATATAAGAATGTCTTTGTATTCCAGATTCTACAATCATGATTCATGTGAACTTAAATGCAGGATTACAGAAGAAAAACCAAAAACCCCCAAAACCTTAATTCATTCTTTTGTTTTCAGTAAATCAGTAAAATCTTTGACTGCTACAGGTTTCCTTTATTAATATATATATTTTTTACTCCTCTATTGGATTCCACAGCTGCTAATTCCATATTTACACAAAAGAATCACCAAATGTTGTATAAAAGCTAAGATCCAGTGCTGTTGGATTAGGTAGGGTTATAAATTTATACAACTTAAGTGTAATTGACCTTGTTATTTTTTTGTAATGATGCAAACAATAAAATATTTTTGCCTTTTGACTGCTGCAGATACCCTAAACCAGTGGCTCCATAAGGATATTGGTGGTACAAAGGATGCTAAGTGCCACTGTAAAAGAACTGCAAGAAAGTGCATTTTCTGGAGTTTTCTGACAGGAAACCTTCCAGCAGTCTTGGATAAACCTTCTCCCAGACTTGCACTGGATATTGGTTATAACAATAGAAGCATGTTAAGACCCCAAAAATCTGCTGATCACCAAATTGCCGAGAGAGGATTTTTACAATAAAAATTTGGGTAATATAGCAGTGTGGCTGGAACATTAGCAAAAGTATATATACATTCCAGGTCCCTTTGAATTAGCCATAATCACATATGTAACCCATTTTTGGACAAAAATATATATTCTTATAAAAAACTGATCATAGTACTTGAGTGACTTCAATTGTGGACTCAGTGTTAGTAAAAGGAATGATCCAATTATGACAAAGCGATCAGGGAGAGAGGGAAAAGAAAGTCAAGCTTTTCAAGAAAAAAGAAAAGTATAAAATTAGATTCAAACATTTTTACCCAACCCCCATTCCAGTCTTCCATCAAGTCTCAAAGTTAAAATTGGTTCTTCTATGTAGGAAAGGCTTTTTTGATGGTCTCAATACAAATTATTTTTCAAAATCATCTAACACATTCCTTAGAAGAACCTTTCACCTCTCCACAATTTGAACACTAGTTATTTCAACACTTAGAAAATAGCTTTTGGTTCTTTACGTAGACACTTTAACTGATAAAGAAAAAAAAAAAGTATTGATCAGTGTTTTCCATCCCTTCCCCAGCTATATTTGTGCAGCTAAAAATCCTTCATTCAGTCTGCCCATTTATTTTATTTTTATTTCATTTTATTTATTTTACAATCTTTATTTGCTAAAATTGGCAAAATTTGCAAAGGCATCTTGCTTGGGTTGTACAGTCCCCGGTGTCAGAGAGGTCATAGCGATATTGGGTACCCCCATTCCTATTGTGCCCGTCAGACCCATTCCGGTAGCTGGCACTCCCATGTTCATGTTTATTCCCATCATTCCCTGGTTCATCATAGGTGTGGGTCCCATGGACGTCATTCCCATCGTACCTGACATCACGCTGGGCATTCCCATCCCCACAGGAATGGGCCCTCCCATCAGTGGGCTTGTCTGGGATCGAACAGGCATCATGTTAGGCTGAGGATTGAGGTTCACAGCTGCAAAGTTTTGAGTCATGACATTCATAGGTTGTTGCATATCTGCAAAAAAGAGAACAGGATGCAAAAATCATTAATCAGAATCTGATGCTGAAGGTGCTCATGTATTTTAAGAAACTTATGTGGCAACTGCTGTGAACAAAGATGGCCAAAACCATAGCTGTTTTGCTCGTTTCCCTGTTTTCTGCGTGAAGACTCAGAAAACATTTACAAAAGTTGTAGCATTTTATAACAATATATGCTACTATACATATTCTAGAGAAGTTCTAGAGATTAGGAAGCAATGGTGCAAACTCTACAGTAAAAACATGCACTCCTAGCACGTCAGTCTCCATTTAGGAAATACCACTTGTGTCAGAACCGTCGCGGTAGTTTAAGAAGCAATTATGACTAAATGTAGGAAACCAGTAATTGACAGAATACTCCATCTCAAGGACAACCTACTAGACACATACAGGGCTCAGCATGCATGCAAAACAGTGCAACAATCACTTACTTTGTTGCTGCATCATGGTATTAAGCGATGGCTGCTGGGGTTTGGAAGGCTGCATCCCAGGTACTAAATTGTCCAAACTGATATTTACGCTGGGATCTGACCAAGTTGAGGGTAGAGTTTTGCCTGCATTCTTCTGGACCATCTCCGTGCTTGCATTATAAAGAGGGTTAGGCTTCGGCATCATAGTGTTCACGCTCTGCAGAGGCTAAAAGAGAAAAGTTTGTTGGGACCCACTTTGAACAGTTTATCAATAGGAATCAGGACTAAACAACAAGTGTTAATTTTTCCACAGAAGACAATAAAAAGCCAATGAGGTTTTTAGCCATGAACTACAGCTCTTCCAAAGCAGTGTTGCCACGTGCTGTTACGCCATTAGAATGGGTTAAAACAGTATTTTGTAAGCCAGCATCAAGCTCCCATATCAATATGTGGAATGACAGGGATCATCTGCAGTCAAGTTTTGAACTCAAACATACTGATTTTTTCCTCCTAACACCAAGCTGACCTGTTACGGTTTCCAAAAAACACTCTCCACTGAAGCAGGCACTTCTGTGTTTTGGAGAACAGACTGGTCCTCACCTCCATCTACTTGAGGCTGGAAACCTATAACATTCTGTGGAGTATGGCTTTAAGGTTTAAAATATCATCAACCTCATGTTCCCCACCAAAGCAGCAACACTTCATAGAACAAGAAGACCATCTCAGAGAAGACTAGCTTATAAAAGGAGGCTTTTCAAGAACATTTGACACCGTTTCTTTTTAGGAGGCTACTCAAACATTTTTGGACAAGACTTTCTTACAAAATGCTTATCACAACATCTGAGTGACTAGGTATGGATTCTAGGAGTGGAATGGATTCATTTTCAATGTTGTGATTGAGGAGAAGGCAAAAGATTAATTGAGGAAGGTCATTAGCAACCTGTACAGATAGCAGCATACCTGTGACCTTGACATGGGTAAACTGATGCCCACAGCACTGGAGCTCATCACAGAGAAATTCATACTTTGCGAAGAGGTCATGGTTGTCTGAGACGGGCCCATCAAATCAAAAAGATCAGTAGAATTTGAGGCAGCTGGAGGCTGGCCAGAAGCTGGCTGTGAGCTACTGAATAGGTCTATAGCTGGCTGCTGTGCTGTGCTGCTGAAGAGCTCTCCAGATGAAGCACTGGGACAAGGAGAAGCTTGGTTGAAGGCATTCCAGTCACCAAAGTCTCCATTTCCACTTGTTGCTGTACCTGAAAGGAAAGGCAACAGTGCAGGAGGAAGGAAAAGAGAAAAAAGGCAGAAGGCTTAGAGAAAGGCACTGAGCAAATGCCATATTCCATGAACTGAAACAAATGAGAGCTGATTTGTGTCCGTCCAGATTAACATCTGCAGGTAGAACCTCCATCTGGACATCATTCCCTCTCATGAATATTCCAACAATTTTAACAAGGTAGCAAAGGAAATATGAAACATCCATGCACAGAAAGTAGAAGGATGTTTGATAACGTCACCTGTGGATGCAAGACAAGTAGGGACAGGTTTTCTTTAGTTGAAATACAACTGAAAAATAACTTAAGGGTAGATTGGAAGCTCTAGTCAAAACAACACCTAGAACTTTAATAATATTCATCAACTTTTAATCTCAGTGCTCTGGTATTTGCTGAGAGAACTGTTGTCAGGAATGAACCACTTGATAAAGCAAATTTCATCACGATAAAACAAAGACGACTACTTCAAAATTTGGTTATATACAGTTAGTAGTTCTTTGTATAAAACAATGCTGAGGAGAATAAAAACGAGAACTTTGAAAGCAGGTTGCCAGGGAATTCTTATTTAAGGCAGTAAGGAATAATTTCTTCCCATCTGTACTGGGTTTACGTGGCAAGGTTTTGGTCATGGTGGGGCTACATGGGTGACTTCTTTGAAAAGCTGCTAGAAGCTTCCCCTATGTCTGATACAGCCAATGCCAGCCAGCTTTAAGACAGACCTGCCGCTGCCCAGTGACAGTGGTAGCGCCTCTGTGATAACACATTTAAGAAAGGAAAAAAATGTTGCTAGGGCTCAGAAGTTGCAGCCGGAGAGAGGAGTGAGAACATGTAAGAGAAACATCTCTGCAGACCCCCGGGTCAGTGAAGAAGGAGGGGCAGGAGGTGCTCCAGGCGCCGGAGCAGAGCCCTGCAGCCTGTGGGGAAGACCATGGTGAGGCAGGCTGTGCCCCTGCAGCCCGGGGAGGACCCCACACCAGAGCAGGGGGATGCCCGAAGGAGGCTGTGACCCCGTGGGAAGCCCGCACTGCAGCAGGCTCCTGGCAGGACCTGTGGACCCGTGGAGAGAGGAGCCCAGGCCGGAGCAGGTTTGCTGGCAGGAGTTGTGACCCCGCGGGGGACCCGCGCTGGAGCCGTCTGTGCCTGAAGGACTGCAGCCCGTGGGAGGGACCCACGCTGGAGCAGTTTGTGAAGAACTGCGGCCCGTGGGAGGGACTCACATTGGAGCAGTTCGTGTAGGACTGTCTCCCGTGGGAGGGACCCCAGGCTGGAGCAGGGGCAGAGTGTGAGGAGTCCTGCCCCTGAGGAGGAAGGAGCGGCAGAGACAAGGTGTGATGAAGTGACCGCAACCCCCATTCCCCAACCCCCTGCGCTGCTGTAGCGGGGCAGGTAGAGAATTCAGGAGTGAAGCTGGGCCCAGGAAGAAGGGACAGGTTGGGGGAAAGTGTTTTTAAGATTTGGTTTTATTTCTCATTACCCTACTCTGGTTTGACTGGTAATAAATTAAGTTAATTTTCCCCAAATCAAGCCTGTTTTGCCCATGACAGTAACTGGTTGAGTGATCTCTCCCTGTTCTTAATCTCGACCCACAAGCCTTTCATTATATTCTCCCTCTCCTGTCCAGTCGAGGAGGGGGAGTGATAGAGCAGCGTTGGTGGGCACCTGGCATCCAGCCAGGGTCAACCCACCACACCATCCCATGAAGCGCTCATGTAAAACACATTACGTTTTCTAAATTTGATTCCTGAACTAAATGCCGTGGCTTGAAGCAGAAATTCAATCTTGGATCTAGCAATTGTCTCAGCAGAAGCTTTGCTAAACTCTCAGTTCATCACTTAAACTTTGTTTCATTTCACTATACCAGGGTTTTTGTAGACAAGCATTTAAATCAAAACACAGCAACTTACAGCTCTCTCTGTATCTTACTGTGAAGAGCCTAACAGTATAAACTGTTCGTAGACAACTGCAAGGGTACCTATTTCAGGATCACAGATGTCCAGAGACACAAACCAGTGAACTGAGAATACGTCATAACCTTTGAGTCAAATGGGAGATGTTATCTCCCTTAAAAACACATGCTTTTCTATTAACAAGAAAAGGGCTACTTCACAGGAGTGATAGGGGAAGAAAAGCTTACAAAAATATCTACAAGAGATGCTAAAAATAAAGCAATGCCATTTAAACAGCTCTCACTACTACATAGTGAATTGTGTTCCAAGTTTGGGCCATTGTACAGGTCAGCTTTTTGACTATGTCACTGATATACTTTTGGTACTTCAGCTAAGTCACAAGCAACATCATTGCCATATGAAATGAACTTGGAGTTCTGATGAACAGTTAAATCATTCCTTGAATTTCTTCAGATGAGGGAATGAAGATTCAAACATGTAAGGCTGGGATAGATGAATCTAGCACCAGTTTCCACTTCCTAACCTATACAATGGTTAGTTCTATAATGGCCATCCATAGCAATTTTCTACAACTGTATTCTACCTACTCAAAAGGTAACTGCAGTAGTCTTTTACACTCCATGTAAATATTTATCAATGTACACCTTCAATCTTTAGTCATCTTTATCTTTACCAATACATTTGAATTTAAAGAACAGGAGAGTAAATCTGTTCACAAAATCCAAGTATTGCCAACAACTTCAGTGCATGAAGCAGACTAATATTCATTAGCTTAGGGCCTTACCAGAACATTTGCTTTGATCTCCCTCACAAAGAGGAGCTATATTAGAATGTTTCAATTAGTATTACATATTAAAAATTAAAACCTACTTTAAATATTCCTGATAGATAAGTAAATGCTGAGCGTGCACCTTCTATGTTCAGACCTGTGCACTGAGCACAAATAATGGAAATGGGGGTAAAAGGGATAAGGTTTTGCCCCTTCAGTAGAACTTCAAAGATGATTAATCAAGAAGGAAAAGATTTCTAGAGGGGCTTACGCTGTTCAGGAATGATTAATCATTTCACAAGACTCCTTGTCCCTTGCATAATGGTGATTGGAATAGATTAATCATGTTAATGCAGATAAAGGATTGTATCAATTTAGACTGTATTAACACAGAAATTATTTGCATAGTAGGCGGCTTTGTGTTTGCAAAACAACTTGGTTTTGACTAAGAAAGGCTGTAAAAAAATTGGAGCTGTTCTTTCCTGCCAAGCAAATTGAAGGTGTATTAACTAATCCATGCCCAGTACAGCTTTCCTAACACAGCAAAATAAAGGAAGAGATATAATTATGCTGATTAAAAGCTGGCTCGCAGGTAGATTTGCTGATCAACTTCATTGCTATTGTTTTCTCATTTTGGACTTAATCCTACACCCTGGCTGAGAACCCCCAGTCACAAATACCACTACTGCCCAAATTAACTCCACAAAAGATAGCCAGCCAGCTCTCTCCACTCCATGTTTGTCTGCAGCACTGCCCTACCTGGGTAGCACTGTAGGCTCCCAAAAACACTCTAAAAGAAGGAAGCTGATTGCTTTAGGCGGCTTCCCAGCACATTTTTTTTAGTCCAATTTTAAGGGAAATGTTTTTCAGATGGTGGCCCCATCTACCTAACAGCTTGCATGTTTGCATGTAAAATGACTGCACACGCACTGAGCCAACCGTATGGACACGATGGCTCTGAACTGCATGCCATGCAACCAGGCAAGGGCAAAACTGAGTGCTGTCCCAACAAGCATTACTAGAATCTTGCTCTTGCAATTGGCGGGGATTGTTCACGCCTGACTTAACCAAGATCTAGGCATCTTTAATACGCTTCTCCTAAACGGGAAAAAGAAATTGTTATTTAGCCAAGCTAAAATAAAGTGTTGGTCAGCTTCATCCTACAAATGCATATATGCAACTTCAAAAGCCATCAGTGAGGTTGTACTGTGTATGGACAACATAACTCGACTAAATTCCTCTCCAACATACCAGGCCTTCCAAGAGTAACCCAGACATCACTGGAAGCTTTGGAAACAGCCTGTCTCAGGCTGCCCTCATTATGCCATATGACAAGGCCAATGTGACTGTGTGCCTGTAAACAATTAGAAGTTTTTATTTTCTTTAAATCTTAGGAGACAGGTGGGAGCTGAGGACATCTTTAAGGACTCTTTATTTTTCTAGCACAGGTGGGGTGCTATTTTCCATTGAACATGATCCCATCTTTTGGTTTTATTCAACTTACCCATTTAATTTATTGTTCTGCCCATAACACTAAGGTTCTTAAGACTGATCTGGACCCTCTGCCCATGTCCAGAAATTATAAACAGCAGCATAAAACCCTTCTAACAACTTTTCAGTTCACAGCATTATCACAAGCAAGCAAACCAGACTACCAAGCACATCATGCAAGCCTTACACCCCACCAGAGCAGCTAACTTTTTTTTTTTTAAAAATAATTAATACCTACCTGTATCTGAATAACTTGCTAACTGTTAGTTGAAGTATTAGAAAAATGACTGCTTTTTATTGCAAATAAAATAGTTGAATAACCTTACATAAAACACTGGGAAGACTACGATGATTAATAATGTGAATGGTCCTATCACTACAGCCAATTTTCCAATAATTTTTGAAACACAAATACTGTCATCTTGAAGCATTCATCACTGTAGAACTCCAATTAATATAGCTCCTTGCCCACATCCTTGCCCACAACTGCAAAAGTGGGATGTGCTGGGCTGTTTTTTAATTGTTTAGTGAACACTCTTCAGCCAGCATTTAGACCCACACTTGTTTATTTCAGGTTTTACTCTTCCACTCCAGAAGTCACATCTTATTTCAGTGCATTTCAAAGTTAGACTTGGAGCGATGTTTTAAGTCTTATTATATGCTTATATTATATTATTAGATGAACAGGGATATATTTGTAACTCCTACTAACATTTTTCTGAAATAAAGTTCATGAAAAGTTTCCGGTCCAATGAGATGTGCTGTGCCCCAGCAGATAACTTCCTTACTCAATATAGCACTTGTGGTCCAGTTACATAAACAGTTTGCCCTGGAAAGGGAAGTGACTTTCAACAATGCCATGTGGCATCTCTTCCCCTCTTTCTGCCTTCAAACAGCATTTCAATCTGTAAATTAATCCTACCTTGTGATGATGGGAAACTTGCTGAAGCAGCAGCTGAACTAAAATCAGCAAATCCTCCAAATGGGTCAGTTGATCCACCTAGAAACAGAAGGAAGCCAAATGCTGTTACAGGATTGTGCAAAGATCCATTGCAACAACTGCATGTGGGATTTATGAAGAAAAGCTGTTCTGTATTTGGCAAGATGGATTTATTGATTCTGCTCCCCAAGTCGGCACTGTTTTTCCTGTTCATCACCACACTATATTTATACAAGCCTGAGCAACAATAAACTGGATTATTTCCAACTGTCTTGCAGATCTTGCAATTTTGTTTTCCTAGGGAAGAACTAAATGACGCAAGTTTTTGCTATCTCTAAAAATAAATTTAGAGAGATTAAAAAGGTTAGAAGTTTTTACCTAGTGAGGGATGCTACTAGTTTGTGGGAGTTTGTAAAATTAAAACTTTGGAAGCGTAATGTATAAAAGCCAAACATTCTTATTGTATAAAAGTTAAATTATTATGCTTACTATGAAAAATTACATGTCGCCTTATATTTAGTTTTTGTGTTATTTAAAGCATGAATGATTCTGCAATGATCTTGAATTGGGATTTCAAGGACAGAGCTTACATTTGTGTTCATTTTTTTATAAGTTTGTTTCCTTTCTACAGCAGGAACATTAAGTTTTCCAACCAGACATTTGTATACAGCATATAAATTATTAACTTCTGAATACAGCATAGTAACAACTTTTCACCAAAAAAAATACAGCCAAGGTATAAAAACAGAAGAAAGATTTAAGAACCATATTGGGAAGCTGCTTTTTTTTTTAAATAAAAAACAAACAAAAAAAAAACCAAAACCCCCATCCAATTATCATTGACACTGCTTTTAAGTAGGTATTCCACTGACCTGAGAAAGCTAAGAAGCTGACCTTATTTGTTTGTCCTCAAAGATTTCACCTCCAAGCAGTCCCACCCTTAGAAGAAGCTGCAGCAGTTCAATTATTTTGCTTTTAGTGTTATGCGTACATTATATAGGTTACATCACAGCTGCTTAGCCTGCAGTGCTTAGAAACTAGCCAGGTGGGACTGGAACATCTGTGCTGCACTCAAACACCACCAGGGACAGCTTCCAACATCTGGTGCCATTTCTGAATTGTCTTATCGCTGCAAGACATTCTGCCCCATCTGCTACTCTCAACTGGGTTAATTAAACTAAAACCATCTCCTTTTTAATAAATGGCTAGCAGTAATAAAAGGAACCATTCACTTTCTAATACATGTGTACTTGTATTTCTTTTTAATGTTATTTTTACTGTAGACATTGCCAGGAAGGCGACTGTTCTTCCAAGGGGAAATACCTTTTCTTTCCAAGCGTGTAGCATACGATATAAAACATGAGAAGGGAACGCAAGGATGGCCTCTTTGAATTTTCAGAAATATAGCACTACTGAAATCCTTTTACCACCTTTTCAAGAGGAAGATTTCACACAAAGTTAAGAAATTTCTTCAACACAAATTCTTAAGCAATCTAATAAGCATCTTACATATGTTTATATACAAATTTTATACTGACTGCAATCTGAGAACGAAAAAGGGTAAGATGAGCCAGTGAAATATTAAGGTAAAAACCTGTTATGATCATGTTTACTCAGCCTACTGCAATGAATGTTTTAAAATAATTTTTTTTCACCACATGTACCCTTACGGAGTTCGGAACAGGGTAATGCTTTGAGAGTTTATATGCACAATGAGCAACACAGATGACGTACTCTCGACCACATCCGCAAAAAAAAAAAATCAATGCTCTCATGCTATGTCTATTATCCCTGGGCTGTTTGACAAAGTATCTAGGGATTAATTTAATTTTAAAACCAGAACTAGGTTCAAACCCAAAATAACCCCTTAACATTTGCAGTCAAGACAACTTTGCCTCCACCTCTGTTGCCCATTTTCAAGTGAAACTAAGTTCCAGAGAAAGGTGGCAGAGCTTAAGCTGAATGCACTAACTCTCTAAAGAAAGGTACCACCAGCTAAGATTAAAAAACCTCATCTCCAGTAACACCAAAAAATTACTTCCAGCAGGTCTAACCAGAGATACTACATCTTCTCAAACAGACTGCTCCTTTATGGCAACCAACCGTCCCCCTCATGTACAAATTGTGTTGCTTTAGTAATGCGTAACCCCCTAAGCCTCACCAACCTTCTTCCACATCTCTGCACCTGAAAATACATAGATAAGCAAATTCTGAGTTCCCTGAATTCACATGACTTGCCTGCCAGTTCCTTCACAGGATAGATCAAAGGCTGCATTTGACCCTTTCCCCGTGCCTTGCCTGACACTGGGAATGTTCCCACACCCTGTGCTGCAAGGAACAGTGGTCATAACAAGTGACCTGCATGTGAAGGACAGTGCTAATCTTCTCAACATGAACTATCCTCAAAGATTCCCATGTGAGATCTGTCACTACAAATGAACCCTTTCCATCTGCCTTCCCAGGTCAGCAAAGAGGTTATTTAGCAGGACCAGCTGGTAATATGCCTCTTCTCAACACCATTTCTAAATGCTGCTTTGGAAAAAGAAGGAAAAAAAGGCAAAAAGAAAATAGACTTACTACAGCAGAGAACCAAACTTATGAAAGATTCAAATACACTGTTACATGAAGCTGCCATAGTTCTGTTTGAAATATGGGAAGGCTCACTTTGAATTGGAAACATCTATTCTTATTGTGATTTTATTTTTATCCAGAAAAATAAAAACATATACATATGTATATAAATAAACCCCCAAAAAGGCTCTAATCTCTTTTCCCATGAGAACTGGATAGGAGAAGTTTCAGTACTGATTTGGGGTACTGGTTCTGATCCAGGATCTTAACATTCCATGGAACTGTGGTCACTCCAATGTACAATGAACACCTTTGTATGAAGTTGATAAAACAGAAAATAACACAAAATAAGTTGTTCCTTAAATTTGGGAGCATTTGTACTTAAAAGAACAGATGCATGAAATGAATTTTATTTCTTAACCATTAGGAATTAACACATATTTCAGAACAGACATATAAATTTTACCTATTTTCCCAAAAATAAAAGTGAACAAAGTTTTAAAGATCTACCAGAAATAAGAAAGAAAATACTGAGACAGACCTCTGATACTAAGTTACCATGTCAAATTCCCTCCCCTCCAATAGAGTTCTGATGTATTTTATATTCTGTTAAATACTTACAGAGGTCACATTTTGGTAGCCTAGTGATGAAAGGAACTGTGTTGCATAGAGTGCTCATAATACTAGCTTTGCTCTACATTATAATAAAAATACCTAGTGTGACATATTACAGGGGTTCCCTCTACAATGCACTCAGAAGCGGCATAACTTCAGACAGAAGTAAGCAAGAGTAGTCTTTACATACGCATGAATGCAGCCACCTTGTCACACGTGGGCCTCCAGCCACTCTGGACTGCCATTTTTTGGTACATTCTCTGTGATTTTACATTGTCTTTAAAACAAAGACTGGAGCTGGTATCTGTGGTCCCCAAGATACACGCATACACTTCAACAATGTGAATATAATCCCATATATAATAAGAGAAGTTGCTTATTTGTAATGGAGAGAAGTTAAATGAAAGGTTTCTATCTATGAAAAAACACATGCTCACATTTTATTTGCTATTCAAAGTGATCTTCAAACAAAAATTCTGCCCACAGTTAACTCTCTCCCAACTGTGCCATTAGACCATAAATGCCTGGAAGTCCTTTGTCTACTCCATGCCAGCCACAATCAAAATTGTTGATATTAAGAACCTGTAAGCATGATAACAAGTCTTTAAAGTTTTAGGTTTTGAAAAGCAAGCCACCAAAGCCCTGAACATCTTTATCAATCGTGTATGCAATGCGTTGAAATTTAACACACTCCTAAAAAGAAACTGCATTTTGAGAGCATAAGGCTAAGTCCATATGAAGGTTAATGGACTTAAAATTCAACTGCACATTTAGAGAGTGAAGGGACATGTTTTACAGTGAATAATTTTACTTTCAGGCAGCAATTTCTTTTTGGTATTAGGGTTGGGATCAACCAAGTGCCAAGACAAAATAATATAAAAAACAAGTTTGCCATATACTTTAGATGAAAGCTTATATGAAGATCATCCATCTCCAGCAGCCTAGCCTTTGAATTGCACTATGAGAAATGCTTGAATGTGAATGGATTGCACTTGCTTTTAGAGTTAATTATAAATAACTTCATTACAAACACAGTTTCTCACAGACTGATCTGGCAGTTAATCTTTGTGCTGCTAACATTTATTAGTCCCATGCAATAGCACATACAGTACCTTGCTACAGAAGGTTCTAGGCAGTTCCAAATTTTTTGAATATTCATTTTTTAATTTATCTACTACTCTATCTATGTAACAACAAACAAGCTTATCCTCAGAAATGGTTCAAAATATGCATTAAGAAAATAAAACCAAAACATGCCTACCTGTTGAAACTGGCTGGCTAGCTCCATCAAACAACAGATCAACCAGGTCATTAGATGACTTGTTACCAGAGGGTACAGAAGCCTGAAGAAGAAATCACACAATAGATCTCATGATGTCATCACTCAAATGACATTAAGAAGTTTCCTGGGGTTTTTGGGTTGCTTGGGGTTTTGGTTTGTTTTGGAGAGATGGCAGATTTGTCTCTGAAGCCAACAATCACTGGAACCTGGCTAAATTTCAAATCAAACAGGAAAGCTAGTGGCTCAGGGTTTTTTTCTGATAACTGAAGAACTTGGTAACTCATCAGTAAGTGTGCAGGTTCAGAGAATCCTTCACACTTCAGGCCAAGATTTTATCTTTGCTTTCCTGAAGAGACCAAAACATGGTAATGGCTACATTTAAAAAATTCTACATCTGAAAGCAATCACACAAAAAGGCATTCTGTAATCAAACTGTTCCATTGCCTTTGAAAACCTCAATTAAACATTTCTGATAAAATAGTTCCCTTGAAGGCTGCATAACAAAAATTCTACCCTAAACTAGAAATTGTCTCAGAGGCTAGAAGAAAACTGGTTCCAAAGTCATGCTTTATTGTGCTCTGCTGTCTCACCTTTGCTGTCGGCTGTGCAGTATGAGCAGCAACATTTTGTTCGGGACTTGCTTTATCCCCTGTATAATGTGCTGCTGCTCCCAAGTCAATGGTTTTTGAAGGATTTGCTGTGCGTTTGTGTCTGGTGGTGGTAGTTTCTGTAGCTTGTGTAATATGAATGTGTTTCGTTGTCACAGTCTCCTCCTCATCTTTAAATTCAGCTTTGGGAGATTTACCTCTTCGTGATTTTTCCTCATCACTGTCACTAGAAAAACAAAAGCGATGGAACACCATTCGTGATGGACTCAAGTGGACATTTGGCTTAAGCCACAAGTTTTGGTTACTCCAGTTCCTTGTAGTGATGGTTCGTAATGAAAATACTGCTTCTTCCTACATTTGAGAAGGGAAATGTTTTACCCTTACATAATGCATCTACATAACATAGCACTGCACCTATTGTACAAAAGTGATGAAGCAAGTTATTTTGTTAAACAGTAACTGCAAGTCCACAGCAGAGGATAATAGGAAATCAGTGTTTAAATCCAGTACATTTAATTACCTTCTGACAGGAACTCCCCCACACATTATGTAACACTTCAGCGACAAAAAGTTAAGTTGGCAGGTCTGCTCAGTACTTACACCAAGAGACAGAAAGCAGTGAACCAAATACAGGTACTATCTTTTGGATTTCAAGAATTACATTCTTATTTCAACTCGTTTCCCTTCCCAGAGAAACAGGCTTTTATAGTCTTTAAAACATTTGTGGAAAAAAACATGTTTACAGAATTATGCAATGCAATGATACTATTCATTTTCTATCAGAGAACACACATTTATTCTTAAAATGTAAGAGAACAAAAGTGTCACCATTTTAGGCAAAAACTTTTTGCATGTCACTCCATAATATTTGTTTAATCTGTTACATTTTCTACTTTTATATTTTAAGTCTTTCACGAACAAACCAATTGCCTCCCCCCAGCAGTCATGTTGCCTGTTACCAAGATAAGATTTGTACATAACAGTGAAAATTGCTGTAAAGAAAGCTTAAATATATTGAAATGTATTTTGAAATAATAATTCCCTTTGCAACACAGCTGAAAGTGGAAGGCTTTTAGATTTTAATAATGCACTAGAATACTAAAACTGCAAAATTTAAGAAAGGCTGTCCCTTTGTCAGTAGGAATATGACAGTAACTGCAATATACTCTGGAGGGTAGGTAGCCTTTGTTCTCTCTTTAACAACAGTGGGCTTTTTGGAACACACTGCATGTGTCATTTCCTCTGTGCATATTACCTATTCACCACTGGCGATGGCTCAGTTCATTAACATCAGTGAATACAAATGCTCATTCCCTTTTTTAATTTTTTATTTTTAAAAGAAAAATACTGTAGCTGCTGGCCAACCTAGCGACTACTAACATTTGCTTGAGCCAGCCTTACGCAGACAAGTGAGCTCAAATGGCATCACCTAACCTTACCCTTCCAAGCCATTTCAACCCTGACTTGCAACAACAGGCCTACTGCTGCAGTTCTGGATTTCTGCAGGCAGCCTACCTACATGCGCAAATACATCAGAGGGGACCACTAACCACATCTTCATTTGTGGCATCATGATTTTAATACGAGTCCCCAGAGAAGACTGATCTGCACATTAGCATGGTATACATGGTACATCCATCCTAAAAGCCTCAAAGGAGTGCGAATAATGTTGCCTTTTAGATGCATGTTGAAAGTATCTAAGACCAGGACAATAAGAGACTAAACCTTAGTTGTTAAAACCTGCTGCAATGTATTTCTTGTCATCACTACAGAGCCACCTAGTCCATATACACATTCAGTAGGTTGAAGAAGCAACTGACAACCATTAAAGTCTGATCAATGGAGCTATTGCTACAGAACTGGTAGAGACGAATCTCACTAATGTAACGATGAAAAAAAGCGAGTCTTCGGTGATCTACAGCAAAATAAACGTCTAAAAGCTTTTGAGAAAAGAAATTAAACATATATGCCAAAAAGCAGGACAAATATTACAATACTCAATTTTCTATGACAAGCTGTACTGCTTCCAAACTGTCTCAGGAGATCTGTTTTTTATTTTTCTGTAATGGTCACATTAACAAAAAAAAAAATAATTTACAGATTAATGTTCCCTTTAAGTGTGTTTACTGTGCTCTGAATAGTAAAATTGCAGTGCTTCATCTGAGAATTGCAGAATGACTATTATAAAAAAATAAAGAAAATTATAGCTAGCATTGTACCAAATAATTAAAAAAACTTCTGCAAAGGAAGTACATAGTTGCAACTTCCAGAAATCGAAGTATGGATATATGCTTTTTTTTCTTTGCCTTAACGTTTCTGTGGTGTGGGTTTTTTTGTGGTTTTGTTTTGTTTTTTAACATTCTTTAAGGCAATAAAAATAGTTTACCGATACTTTTGTAGTAGGGTATAATTCAGATAGTCTTAAGGTAACCCTTTACATGGAAGTTGCCTTTAAACATGGCTGTCGCATCCTTTTATAGATGTACTACAAGTTTTGCTTCCTTTCTAGTCTGTTACCTGCATCAACCTTTCTGGTTACTGGAAAAACAAGGACTGACAGAGTTTTAAGAATACTTATGAAAAAAGTGTAGTGTTTCAGAAGAACCTCTGTATATCTGCAGGTATGTAGAAAACAGAACTTCAGCATGCAAGGCCAGACTCAGGGCAGCAATTAGTTTATTCACCTAAGACCCAAGAACTAACAAGCACTATGAAAGAAAAATGGAGGTTTTCCCACCCCATGGGGTATATTATTTCTTGTCTTCTGTACTTCCAAGGGAATAATCCAATTCACCCACGGCAGTACTAATGCTTTTCTTGTAAAGAAAAAAAGCAGACTAGGCTTCTCGAGTTAGCTGCGTGAACTGCAGTTTCACTGAAATCTAGTGTAAACTCAAGTCAGCTATATCACAGGTTAAGTTCTTGGTTACTTCAAGCAGGTTTTTTTTCTTCTATGCAAACTACTAGCTTTGCAAGTAGAGTCAGAAATCCAGAAGTCTGGCCAAGTTCTTCTGGTGTGTATATTGGAGGTAAAGATTGTGCCACCCAAATTCCATTAACCACTGTGAAGATGTGCAAGTCACATTTATTCTTTGTGCTTCAAGACCTTTATTGGCTTTACAGTACTAAAGTAATAATGATTTACAAAGCTATTAAGATAGAAACAATAGAACGTACAACAGCAGATTTGCCAGCTGAGTATCACCATTTAGTCACTTTTCCAAGGGAAATGGCAAGTTAATTCAATGTTATTATATAGCAGCAGGCTACAAATAAACTAGTAAATTTTTGGAGGCTTCTTTTGTGTTTTTAGAAAAAAAATTGCTGAAATGTGAAAACACAGAAATGCATGGATTTCACAAAGCATTTACAAGAGCATGTTACGTTATTGTGAGCTTAAGTCACATAATAATTAAAATTTAATGTTTCTTTCAGTTTCAATATTTAACTTCATATGAAATACAGTATTCTGTTAATACAACATGGATTGTAACATTTGTATTTACAGTATCTTTAAGTATAAATAGACAGACATTCTATAACCTTGAGTTCAGTCGTCTTAGATCCTTTGACGCCTTCTGTAGTAAGAAACCCCTTCATTTCAACACTCTGATGAAATACCTTCCGTGTTGTCTAATCACCATGCCAAGAGAAGCTGAAAGGCAATTTCAGGCTGGTAGCCAAAGCAATGTTAGAGAAGCCATGCTGCTGCAACGTGGATTACTTCTTATGGCAGGATAACCTGCAACTACCAAATTGGTTTTGCTCATGTATGCCCCCAAAAATCCTCCTTTTATTTCTAGTCCTGAGTTTATTACTTTCATAAATTGAGTCAAATACTGCACCTGACATTTACAAAAAAATGGAAGAAAAATAAAAAGGAATGGACAAGGGTTACAAGAGCAAAACAAAAGTGAAAAATGTAGTATTAGCCAGAGAAAGAGATCAGTGTAACTTGAGGTAAAGGAGTACAGTGGAGAAGTCTCAAAATAAGCTTCTTTTTATAAAGATAAAACACTGGAAGGTGCAAGACTTCATACCAGCACAAGTAAGAGACCAGGAGCCATTTAGAAATAAAGCAAAGGAAATAAGATTAAAAATGTTTACTGTATATCCTCTACATGAAATGTGGATAGTGAGCTCTACAGACATCATGTGACAAGTTGCTTTTGAAAGGTAAGTACAGAAAAGCACACCACAATATACCATTGTTAAATTTGAAATTGTTTACTTTTCTTCTGATCTCTTCTCTGTGGTTTATTGATAGTAAGTTCTAAAAGGGAACTCCGATGTGTGCAAAGAATGCCAGTTTTATGATTTATTAATGCCCTAGCAAGAAGACCATACTGCCTTTTTCTCAGAAATGCTACCATTATAATTATTTTTTGTTTCCGTACAAAATTGCTTGTATTTTTTAATATATACACATGTGCATGTGTATTTTTATACATATATACATAAAAATGTGTGTGACTGTATCTGAAGATATTCCTGTAAAAAATATTCATCAAATCTCAGTGCAAATTTGAATTTTAAGTTGTTTCCCAAAAGGGAATTATTTCAGTATACTTGAGCACTTTCTCTACAGCAATTTCAGACTGTTAAGTACAAATTTGATGTCCAGATAATAAAATTCAGTGCACCTGTTGAAGTGTGCTGCATGTAAAGTTCTTTCTGCAGGCAAAGCAGGGTAGGTTTTCTTCCTTACTGAAAAGATTTAATGGCCAGATGTAGACAAGTTTCTTGAGAAGGTTCAACTGAAATTGACTACTTTTTTTTTTTTGTTAATTAAGTCACCTGAAGTCTGTTCTTCCTGAGATCAGCTCCAGAACGAAGCACTGTGTCCAGGCAGGTCTAAGCAATTTTCTATCTCTCTTCTTTGGCACTTCAGCATTCAGAGTAACTGGCGTTAAATGGCAGCCTTCAGTATACTGGCACAAGGAAGACCACTGAATTGCTGAGACAAGGAAAGCTTAAGAAATTTCAGCCAAATTCCCTGCTTTGCCAGCAGCTATCTAAGCTGGGGCAGTAATGGAAGGCAGCCAAGAGCAGTTAACTATTGACAGAGCTACATTCCCCAAGGCCCGTAAGAGCTGCATAAGAAGTCCACGAAGCAGGTATTGAACCCAATCATGCTTCCATACAGACAAAAAGAATGGGAGAGTACTGTAACTAATAATCAGCAATGTCAAAGAGCTTTATAATAGCAATTTCACAGAATAAATTAATGTTAAAATAACTCCAGTACCTGCACCTTTCTGGAGAGTCTTCTCTGTCTTTCCTTCGGAACTTGCTGATGGTATCATCGATCGTGCTTCCAATTTTGTCACTTAGTTCACCTAACTTATCGCTGAATGGAAAAGCTGGTTTTTTATCCCATTCTTCATCCCATTTTGACTTGGGCTCAGGATCATATCTTTCACCTGTGTAATGCATTAAGATAAGAAAAACTAAAGATAACAGAAAAAAAAAAGCCTGTAGTTTTTCTGGAATCACTCTCAAGCCCCCTGCCCTACATATGTAAACCTTACAAGTTTTCAAAGCAAACTGAAATCTCCGACAGCACTGAATCAACACTATTACAGCAAGGCACAGCATGTAATGCCAATCATTAAGTGGCACGAATGCAGATTCAAAGACTTTTGTTTATGACAATGACACAATCTTAATGCACTGCTCAGCGCATCAGGATACCATTGGACTCTGCTGGAGAAGCACAAGAGGCCCAATCAAGCCTGGCTGCATAAGCAGCTTATCAGAAAGGGGACCTGCCAGTTTTGTAAAAGTCACTTAATGCCTGATATTCCATTCTTGGCCAAGCTGTGTGCTCAGAGTTAAATTAATGGGGTTTTTATGCATTGACATTCATGAACACAAAAGCACAGTACCAAAATATTGAAAGACATAAGTGTGCAATACATGATAACTTTCTGTTCTTCCTTTTCCATGCTTGGTGATTAAAAAAAAAAAAATCTTTTAAAGAGATGAAAAAAGAAGAGACAGTAAAGCAACTCACCTTTTCAGCAGCCACTGAGTACCCTGAACATGTTTACTAAACACTATTATCAAGAAATCAAAAACATTTTTCTTCTAATCAAGTATTCAAGACCTCCATACTGGTATCTCAGCTTACAAACAGCTGATGGTTTTACTTGAAATAAGTATATTTGCTGTACTATCTCATTAAGAAAGTTTAAGAAACTTAAGCCTGTGTTTCTTTATACACACCCAGACAACCTGAGTTTAATTTAAAAGCAAAACCAACACTTATATTTTAACAAAGACTTAACTATCAGAAGCACAGCACACTTTACTAACTTGTATAGTGATCTTGTATCAGACCTTCTGCTGAAAATACAGGTACATAAAACAACCCAATATAGCTCAATTTCTAGACAACACTTTTAGACAAACATTTTATATTTCGGGCCATCACACAGGAAACAAGGCATTTTTGGTACTATTGAAAAATGTGAAATATTAGGTCAGTTTTTTTACTTAAGCTGAGTAAAACTGAGTAGCAGAAAGTAAGAACTGTGAAAAATTCATTAGTGGAAGTCACATACAAATTATGTTGTAGCTCAGGTAATGTTCAAGATGTATTCAATTAAGCCATTTTTAATAAATAGAAAATGAAGGATTCCAGCACTACAAGGTGCAAAATTTCAGTTATAGCTATTCAATAATATCCTATACCAGAGGATGTACTTTCTTACTGAAGAGATAAGTGCAAGTCTCCAATGGTATCTGTTTAGATCCATAAAGGATAGACAAATTTTTCAAAGCAGAGAACCTGTTACGAATCAGCAAGATACTCAGTGAGATCTTTATCATTAAAAAAGGAGAAATTGCTAAGGAATGCACTACTGTTAAATTTTGCAGGAGAATAAAATGGCCTTATTTCAGTTTATGTCAGGCTCTCAAGCATTTTAATGTAGATTCCATCAGAAGGTTTCCTTGTGTGGTAGGAATTTCAAAATAAATAAAAAACCTCAAGAGCTCAGTATTTTCAGGACAAAAAGAGCTAAGGAAAACTCTGAAAATACAAGCATTTTATATTTAAATAACTAGAATCTTTTAGATTAAAAGTCTGCCCTGGGAAAAGGTTTGGTTTGTGCTGTCAGATTATTTTTTTTTTACTTTACTCAGCAAACAAAGGGATAATTGAAAATCCTTTACCATAAAAATGAAATACAAGACAAAAATCTTGAACGATAACTAAAGAGCACATGCAGAAAGACTTCTACCCAGCATACAGGGATAGATCATGACTCTGTACAGAGCAAGTCAAAAGATAAGCTCAGTGAAAGAACAGAGGGATATGTACTTAAAACTACAAATGCAGTGACTCATAAGAGTTTCCTAAAGAGAATCAACAGAATTCCAAGCAGGTAGCAAAAGCCTAAACAAATATAATAAAACAAGACATATCCTGCCATAGAGACAGAGATTTTTCAACTACTCTGCATATAAAGAAAAGGGAGAACAGAGGAACATGGAGAAGTAACCTGTCTAAAACAGAAGACAGCAAATCTAAGTTTAAGGCTCACAGGGAAGAGTAGTAGAAAACATACATAGCACCAGAGAGGGACAGGTGAAGTTTAAGTCCTGCACAGTTACTACTCAGATCTTATACCAAACCCTTCTCAAAGAAGTCACTGACTATAGCAAACCAGAGCCTTGTGCCATTTTGACATTGGGACTCATCCCTTAATGAAAGCAGCCAAGAATTTTACTCAGGCCAAAGAAAATGCAGATAAACATCTCAAGACTGACAGCTGGATCATGGACGACATGCTGGGATACATCAGACATAAAAGCCAGTTCAAGCTCAGATCCCTGCTACACATTATGGCAGGGACTGGGGAGCAAGGAGGAAGCTGCACACTTGGACTTGATAAGCAAAACATGTACTGGTTGTGTGCCTTTATCTAACCAAGGCTGTCAGAGAAAACTGTGTCCTCTCTAAACGAAGACAAGCTGATGGCATTACATCCTCTAAGGCCAAAATCTTGTGAACACACTATGCTGAAGATGCAAATACTCTGGCAGAACTCACTGCACACATGAAGAACATCGGTCACCTAAGCAGAATGGGTGAATTTATTTCCAGAAGCAAGGGTACATCAGACTACCTGTCAACAGCATTCAGATGGTTTTTTTCCTTTGTCTTTTTTTTGTTTTGTGTGTATATGTATTTAAATAAAGGACCTTAGTAATGAAGGTCCTATTGCAAGTACCAGACCCAAGCTAGGTAGAGGACTGGCACCTTGTGCAATGTCGGCTGAGGTCCGTGAGAGCTGGATTTTCTAATTTTCAGAATTTTGATTTTTGAAAATCCGATGGCAGGTTTTCTAATTTTTTTTTATGAGGGAGCAGATGACCAAGCAACCCTTCACACACCCCTTTTTAATAGATAATATACATATTTTAAATATTTTATATATATAGGGGTTTTTTAACTAACAGTTTAGAACAAACTTTCTGGTGTTAACTATGACCTCTTCATTGACAGCTGCAATTCCCTAGGATTTAGGGATGAGCACTGGTGCACCAGATTTCCAGCCTTCATACAGGTCTGCTGTGCTATGCAGCCAACATCCAGCTGCAAGCTTACTATGTCTACACAAAGTAAATCTGGTATTACCTCTGGGAGCTTTCCTTTGAAAAGCACATGGGACTTACAGTACTAATCAAACAAGATTTTTAAAATCACACAAATTGAGAGAGTAACAACTGTATTGGTAAACTCCTGAAATATAAGCTCCATCACTTAAAAGGTACTTAGTGCATATATTTAAATTCAGATCTGACAGACATCAGAACCCATACAGATAATCCACAGATACCTTTCAAGTGTCCAAACAGTATTGCCTGGGAAACTAAAAAGTCTAATAGCATATACCACCTACAATGTTTCACCCAAACAGTATTACTGCCCTAAAAGCCCTAACCCAAATTAACCAATGGTTCTAAAGGAGGCTGTCAGGACCAGGGGAAGCAATTCTTGTGCTGTGATGGGTAGAAAGTATCATAACATTTTTTTTTTAAAGACTAAGAAACGCTGACTTATAGGGGCATTTATCTACTTCTGCTACAGCAGCATTCATTTCACAATGAGACTCTGCCTATGGATAAAACCAAAACAGCTAAGTTTTGGCTAAGCTAATGCATTAATGTCATTTGTATAAGATTCTAGTTAGTTATTATCTAAAAGAGACTAACTTAAAGATTTTTAAAGTAATTCATTTAAATTTGCATGTGGGGGAAAGTGTACAAGATTTCTTTTATAATAGTAACACTGACAGTTAAAGAAATATAAAGAACAGGTATCTAAAGGAGCATCTTAGATATTCCTTAAGTTATCTGTGTTATCTAAGCCAAGTTAAAAGTCGAGATTGTCAGTCCTTGACCAAGAAAGCCTAGTACTCACTGTATCTGAACCCTCCAACACTGTCCGAAGAAACCCCAATGTATTTGTCTTTGTTCTTCTTTGCTTTCTTCCTTTCTTCCCGAAGTCGATCATCATCTTGAGCAAATTCAACCATTTCTTTTACCTTCTGGCGTATGTTTATACCTTGGTCTTTTCCATTTTCATCTGTATAGGTAATGCAGGATAGAGACGATGTATGGAAGCGGGGGGGGAAGGAAAAAAAATAAATCAGAGGCAGCAATACTGAACACCAAACTGATAAGAAAATTTGAATTACAAACACAGCAGTCAGAGAAGGATCTTATGGCTACTAAGGTTCACTGCATTTATACCAAATAATTTGTTTCAACACAAATTTTCATCCTTAGATAAATGATAGTTTTCATTGAATGGTGTATTTAGAAGCATCTGACTGCTGCTGAAACACTGAAAAGGTTAACAAAGACTGAGACAGAAATTATATTCTCCACTTAAACAATTTTAACCCTTCAAAATATAACCCCTTTTCCTCAGTCTTTAGTAGTTTTTACAAGTTTAATTGCAAGAACTCAGTCTTATTGGAAAACTGAATTTTTGAAAAATTGCTTTCAGTTGGGATGTACTACAAGCTAAATGTGCTCCTTTCCCAGCCTTTTTCACATTCAAAACACACACTGGTCTTGCTGCCTTTGCACTGTAAATATTATTTGGTGGGAGGAAAAAAACCCAGCTTCAAACAGATGTGTGTGTTTTGGAGCTCTAACCTTTTCTTCCCATATGATTAAAGCTATTCCTTTACGGACACCACAGGGGACCAGTCTCTAGTGCATATTTTAATATAAACCCGAACACTCATGTTGTGTTGGTTCTGTTGTTATTAGCCAGTCTTTTCTGCAAGTTCTTGTCTTCACTAATTAATACTCTAGGGTCCCACGTCTTGGATTCTGCACTCTTCACACAACTGGCAACAGTCACATTCTAATTAGACGGGGGAAGCTTCTAAGCTGGTTCAGGTGACTGACAACTCCAACTACTGTTTTAATTTGCTTATAAGATTTTTCTATTGCTCACCTACAAAGTGGTAATTTTCCAGGGATCGCAAATCATAAATGTGTTCTCTGGCACTTGTAACAACACGCTCTGATCCATTCCTTATGAGGTAAGCTAGGAGCAGCAAAGACTATAAAAATACAAAGCACCTTATGATTACGTGAAAAAAAGCCCTATCTATTTTTTTAAAAAAAGCAATAGAAAACCAAACCTTCCTCCCTCCCCAAATTAGTAAGTATTAAGACTTTCCTCTTAAATAAATGCTTATTTTATGCGTTCACATAGAAAAAACACATTTTCCCCACATGCACCTTTTGCTCTTTAGAATATCAAAACTGTATTTGTCAAACTCTAATTTGTTATTACTAAATCACAGATAGTTACCTTCATCAGCTACTGCTTATTTTAAAAGACAGCAGCAGCAATTTAAGAGAAAAAGTTAACCCTGCTAAATGAAGCATTTTCTTTTGCATTTTTTGTTCACAATTTTCCAGTGGTTTTCACTGAAAAGTAACTCCTACAGAGTTACAAAACTGCATTTCAGGACAATTTTAAGCAAGCAACAAAACAAATGAAGTTTAAATAGTACTTTAATTGCAATTTTTTATATTGAGGATTTCTATCTAGAAAAAAAAAATTAATGCACTTTCTCCAAAGTAGTGCCTTTACCAGTTAAAACTATCATTATATTTCAACCTATCCAAACCTGATAAGCAATTCCAAGCAGTCTTTATAACATTAAGTAGCTACGTGTGAAAGCATTAAATATTAATTTATATTGTACTTCAGGGAAAACAATTACTATGAATACAAAACATCAAGCACCTGTGAAAAGCACAAACCATGCCTTAGAATTAATTCTGTCTTGTTACCATCCTGGCATCAAGAAAAACAAAATATAAGCTAGTCTAATACATCAGTTCGAAAAAATGAGGTTATATTTGCATAATTCAGTGAACATTGAACACCACTTTAAGTGCAGCATGATATAATCTTAAGCAAAAAGTTTCTGTACCATGCTAATTAGCCAAAGACAAGAAAAATGCAAATGTTTCAGTTCTTTTTCCAAAATGCAAGTAGGACATAAAAGCTTCGTATGATAAGATCTGCAAGAAAATTTGGTCCACTCAAAGCTGAACTACAATCTTCAGAGAATTAGGAATTGGCAGAAAATTAAGATTAGCATCCATTTTATTTCAGGTATTCTTGAATTCCTTCAAAAACAATTTCCTGATAGCACAATAACTTTACTTCTCATGGAGTACTGTAACAACTCCTTTGGGTAGATTCAAAATGTGAATGCTACTCCAGTACTTGAATATCAGCAAAATGTAATTGCTCTGTTATGTTTGTTAAGTAGCATCTTAGACACACTTCTAAAACATGAAGTTTTGTTTTTTTCATATACAGCATTTAAAAGACATCTTTGACTTCAGTAACAGAATTATAAAACACATAGTTAGGAAAGAAATTACAGGTTGCTAGCAAAGTAAGTGATATATCAGTATCTAAACAGGACACTACCTCAGAACATTATACTAGCAACAAGCATTATGTGCTTCATAGACCAACACGAAGTCTTGAATACTTCCAGCTCGTATACATACACACCTTATAAACTCGTCTCCAGTTCTTTTTATTGTCTTTCAGCATCCGAGTCCAAAGCATGTTCATAAGTTCGGGAAACTGTTCATACATAAACGTAGCCCTAAAGAATTAAACAAAAGGAGTAAAGAAATTTTATTCTCTATGGTTTGCCACAATAGCTTGTTAAGACTCAGGGCTGACAGTAGATGGCAGACTTGATCTAAGGCCATTCACATTTGATGACATTACAAGGGAAAAGCTACCCTTATTTCTTACTCACAGAAATAATTTACATACCAGTACTACAAAAGAAAAAAAGTAATTCTAAAAATCTGAGGCAGTTAAAAAACCTTCACTAATTTATAATGAAAATAGTGTTTAACATGAATACCCTAATAACCACTGCAACTACTGAAACATGCAACTTCAAACTTACTTTAACAGAAAAAATGTTCAAGTGAGAATTTAACATGTTTTGCTCTATTTGGAAAAGTCACAAGAAAGCAGTTTGAAAAGAAACACTCCAAAAAAGTCAGATATATTGAAAGACTTATGAGGTTACATAAATAAAAATCAAGAATTTTAAAAAATACTTTGACTTCATTTTTTGTTTGACAGTTTTCAATACACTGTAAGATTATGCATTAAAAAAGTAAGACTTGATTTACAGCAACTTTTCAGCATTATCAGTCAGCATACCGCAGAGTTGATTTAGCAGCAAATTTCACATTCCTGTATAAAACGCACCACATTTCTTTTCTTCATCACTGAACCAAATTATCACTTACTTGGCAATCTCTCCCATGAGTTGCCCCGAAGGTCCCCATGGATCATCGTTGGTTGCTTCTCGAACCTTAGACTCTATTTCTGAATAATTCATAACCACATTGGTGCTGCAAAGGAAAAAAATTAACACACATGAAGATTAGCATCAAAACTGAGAAACACATGAAAACTTAATAATGACACTAGTGTGTAGCTCACTTAATGAGATACCTCTACAGGGTGGGAAAGAAAACATCTTTAGTGCAGAAGTTACCCTGAGGACATGATACAACACATTTAAGTTATCTTTAAGAAGGTTTTACTATTCTATTAGTCTTCAAGAATACAGATGAGAGACTAGGGATTACATTACAGCTAGATTCAGTCCAGTAAAAATGGCTTTTGGTCAAGTTAAAATCCAAACCGAACCACTAGAGTCAAAGCTGATAGCTTCCCCAACTAGATAAGGTTTGCTTACAGGTTTGTATGGTGTACAGTTATTTGCAAGAAGGTTTATAACTCAGAAGCCGATTTTATTTTTTTTTTTAATAATGAGTGCTACAAGAGAAACTCGAGAATATCAGTACCAAACAGGTGTTAGTACAAAAACAAAAAATTAAGGGGGGAAAAAAAAAAAAAAAAAATCACACAGAAGACTGAAGTAAGGGAGATTAGATTCACTAGAAAGTCTGTTTCCTAGCTTAAATTTATTTAATTAAGGGAAAAGAGCAAAAGAAGAAAAGCTGCAGAGCACTCTCGTGTTACAATTAAAGCAATGCAAATACTATAAGGAGCCCAGGCTGTCTCTACGATAGTTCACAGAAAAACAAAACTTGGAAAAAGGAAGCAATTTCTCCATATCAGTTAGAATAGTCAGTATATGATTAATTTTTTTTTAAATCTCTCAAACTGGTAACCTTAACAACTATAAGCCCAGCAAGCTCCATTGTGCCCCTAGAAGTATCCAGATACATTTGATAACACAATTATTTTCCTCATATTTTAAGGTGAGTGAGCAGGCCTAAAACATCATTCATATGAGGAATGCTTGAAAAACAGCTCTCTAGTTATGAAGCAATATAGCATACACTAGTAATGAAAATATCAGTAAAAGGAAACCTAGTGCCCTCTGCTTTCCCTACATACTTCGCAGTGTATTTGAAATAACTTAGAAATTACATGTTTACACCTATTGTATCAAAAGTTTGGAAGTTTACTTAACTGTTAAGAGTACATCATACAACCGGTTTCAGAAGCTAAAAAAACCACCCTGTAAGATAACTGCATTCAACACAAACCATCCCATAAAGTCAAATTGATTAAACTGTAGGAAAGATCTAATGATCTTACAATACCATGTGGAGAAGGCATTTGCTGCTTAAAAACCTCCTCTGAACCTGAAAGGACTAGAAGAAAGAAAAAAAGAAAAAAAAAAAAAAAGACTCTTAATAGTCATCCCTCTGTCCATGTAGGAGTTGGCACAAAGGAGCATTCAAGCAATACCCGTTCAATTTTATTTGGCATAAGGACAGCAAAGATCTTGAAACTGGGAGTTATAAACAGCAGAAACAAGAATGAGATCCCCTTAAGTCTGAAAGGGGACACAGAAGGTAATTGTTAAAACAGAATAAAATTCCTGGACTTAATCTTGGATTCTCAGCATGAGAATTCCTGCTGTCAGATTCTGATGTATGATTTTATTCAACTCTGTGTCTAAAGAGAGCGTAAGCTACATGACTGAATAAATAATCAGCAAGCTAACAGAACCTACCTATATAAAAAAAGCATGTAGAAACACAGCAGTAGTTATGAACAACAGCAATTAAGGTTTTACAAATGCATTTATGCTAAATGCACCTCAAGCTTCTGTTTCTGACATTTCTTTACCACACACAGAAACGTAGACTAATACCATCTTTATTTCCCATGTTCATGGAACGTTAAAAAAACCCCACAACTCCAAAGCTACAAGCTTCAGTGCTTTGCAGCTTTCAGCACACTAGTTCCCTTGTCCGCAGCAAGGAAAGGCAGGGAGTTGAATGGAAAGGTTCTGTTTGTTTTTATAACCCCTCCTTAAGCACTTGTTTGAGAGACGATGGAGAGTTGTGGGGAAGCATAAAATGAAGCATTTCCTTCATTTCTTAGAGCAAAGAATTTAAGATTGGTAATTGCATGAAAAGATGCAAACTTACTATAAAAAAAATAAAAAGCCAGCATTAGCTATGGAAGAGCTCAAAGTGTATGGCTAAAGCAGCATCAAGGTTGAAAGGGGGAAACAAGAAAAAAAGGGAAATTAAGTCATGCCAAAAGAAAGAAGGTGCAGTTAAACCCCTAACAGAAACATGCTCTATTTCTAAAACCCTCCTGCAATAAAGTTATTGTTCTCAGCAACTAGGAGAAAGCTCTTTTGTAAATGCCAAGATGCAATCTAATGGCACAAAGAGTTCCAAAACAAAGTATCTTTAAGCCGCATTTAATTCGGCAACAAATGTAAACTTCAAGGAAAAAAAAAAACTGTTGTATAGTTTGGCATCATTCCAGGTCACTTAAAAATAACCATTTCTAAAAAGGTGGAAATACAGTTTTATTCTTCCTTTCCCATGTTTTCTATGGCCCTCATTCCATGCCCTACCCATGATTCCTGTGACCTTTGCAACAAAAAAATAATTTACATCCAGATGTGAAGGGAAAAAGTGACTAGCTTGATTGCCAAGACTTCCTGTGATTGATATAAATTTAATATCCAAGGACACTTTCAGACACCAGGGGGGGCTCTCTGATTAGTTTATACTGGGCAGCTTCCAGGGAATCGTGCTGGATTGCATGGACACAGTCTGCTTTGCAAACAAATGGACATAAAACAGTCAAGACTGATGGAAAGTATCTCTGCAGTCAGTGTTTAAAACACCCTATTATCTGCGAGACTACATTTGGATTTATCCCAAATCGTTAATTGAAACCCTGCACAACTGGAATCTTGTGAAAAGCACATTTGCAGAAACATTTGACATGGACAAAGACATTAAACACAAGTGTATTTTTAAAGTTACATCCAAAATAAAGGCAGAGCAAATAAATGGGTTGACATCAACATTACAAACTGTTGCATTCTTTTCTGTTTGTGTCTTACATTTCTTTTACATCTATTAAGTCAGACTGGTGTCAACAGATTATTTTTACTCTTTATTGCACCCTTTAAAAATTATTTCAGTATTGTTTCTTTTAAAAAAAACAAAACTGTTCAGAAAAGCCAAGAGAGGGCACTGTCACATCTCTATGAAATAGTAAGCAAAATGTTAGCTTTTAATTTCTTGCAAGGGAACACTCAACTTTAAATGTTTGTATCTACAATTTATAGCAACACTGAATAGGTAGCTCAAGTCTGAGATTAAATTCCACCACATGAATAAAGGGACTTTGCTAGTAAAAAGCCAGTGGGTAATAGTTACAAGTATCTGATCACCTCCAACTGCATCAGACAATAGACACACTTCCTCTTTAAAAAAAAAGTTACAAGTTTTACGTGCATTTTATAAACTGTATTTTAACATATTCTGAAACTGAATAGATGTACCATAGATGAAATACCACCAAAATATTACTTTGTCCACAATTCTGTCTGCATTTTTCAAAGAACAATCTTTCAAAGAATTCCACCAATTGTAAATAGCTTCAGATTTTGCTTTAGGTGACATTTTGAGATTTGTAAATTTGAGATAAAGCTGTCATCTGGATCCAGGTGATATCCTATGAGATAAAGCTGTCATCTGGATCCAGGTGATATCCTATAGTGTGCTAAAAAAACGGGAAAATAAGCAAGAGAGGGAGAGGGATGTGAGGGGTGAAAGGAAGTATTGCGTGTACCTCAAATGTGCAATTTGAGGTAAAAATAATGGTTCGTTGGTGTTAGGGAGAGCAAGCAGACAAGCAAGAGCGGACAAAAAGTTCTGTACCTATCCATATAAAACTAAGGGGATAAGAGAAGCTGCCAAGGTCCAGCCAAAAAGTTTACCAAGTATCTGCCACTTAATACTGACAGTTGCAAAAGTCTGAAAAAGCACTTTAGCTTTCAGGCATAAGAGGATAAAAATCCTACAGGTCTGAGATTGTACTCTAAGCACTATTCTTTGAAACAGAAATGACAGAGCCTGTGGATGGCCTGCTTGAAAATAAAGCCTTACAGACCGAAGGAACACTTCACAGAACGACATACAAAAAAAGGCATACTTTAAGAGGCGTCCTGTCTTCCTCTTCCTTTAATCAGCAAATACTGAATGTAACCCACAATGTGGACAAAAACACACACAAACACTACTGAGCAATAAATGTATCTGTAGAAAACTTCTATTTGTGTTTTATTTCAACATACTCCAGTATAAGGCTCAAATATTTTATTTTGGCTACTCTGCTCAGGCTTCTGACCTTACATAGTAATACATGAATCAAGCTACTAATAATGCTCATTAGTGAGGATGAGGTGTACTCTGCTCTCAGTAATGTATCAGCACTTCTTCAGTGTTTTTTTTTTTTATAAAATAGCCATAAAATAAATACTTAAAAAGAAAACTTTTCTCTTCCAGACTAAGCAAAAAGATGATTAAAAAAAATAAAAATCACTTTCATGCCAGGAAAGTAAAATCATTGTATTTCCACCCAACATTCTATTAAAAAATTGAATAAGCACAACATCATGAATTGAAAACATTTGTTTCAGAGTGAAGACTTTTCATTGTTCAAGATCACAAGGTGTTTGTTCTTTACAGATTCATATGCTGCAACTGAAGTCAGGATATTATCATCACTTATACAACTGTAACTATACTGCTTCTAGTAATAGCTTCCAATTGGTAACACTACAGCCAGTTTTGTTGTGCCTGAATTAATTATCCCACGTAAATCACTGCTGGTTCCACACTGAAAAAAAAAAAAAACCCAAACACCTAAATCTCTTTATACCATATCCCTTGAACCAGGAACACTTTGGAAACACGGATGCGGAAACATGAGGCTCTGAACATAGTCAGCAACAGAAATGGAAGGAGTCTATTTTCTCAGCTAATCTCTACTCTAAAATTAACCACCAAACTCTAAGGTTAACCCTCAAACAACATTTTATAACAATGATTTACATACACTACTAACAAACCTGCTGAAGAAAAAGGTGCAACAATTTTTGTCTTTGTTCACTTGATTCATCACTTTGGTTAGAACCCTGGATGCAGCATATAGCACTAGTAAGAGTAAGCAGAGTTCAGTGCCCACAGTTTTTCCAAAAGAATGCCACACAGATATTTCCACTTCATGCTCCCCAGCATCTCCTGCATCTTCGAGACTTTTTCCATGGTCAGTGGCATTCTGTTCCCACATCACCCTGACAATACATTCCAGTGCATGAAATCACAACTCGTAAAAGAAGCTTACAGTTCACTGCTAAATTTTGGGAGCAACGTTCTTTTGAAGGAAGTACTCCTAAGATAAGCGCTCATCAGGAAAGGAGTAGAGAGCTATATCTCACAAAGTTTCAGATCTTCAAAAGACATGTAAACTTAACATTTCGTATTAATGCTCCAATAGCAGTAGAGTCTTAAATATGCAGAAACTTAAATAGCATGTGCATAGGAAACCTGCAAAAGGCAAAATAAGTGCCATGAGAAAAGAAGGTATTTATACATTAAAGGTAATGAAAGAATAATAAATATCTATCCATCCACCTATTTAGAATGGAACTTTAAAACATATTAAGGAATCAGAAAGCCTAACAGATCTTAGTCAGTGTTTCTGCACAAACTTAAAAGCCTTGAATATGCCCTGGGGCAAGAGTCAGACCACTCCATTAAAAGCACCATTACGATTAGAGTTGCTATTGATGTGGGTGGTGTCACTGAGGACACAAGTACAATTCTGGACGTTAGATCCACAGAAGATTTGTGAAATGCCATGTCTAATCTTGTGAAAACTAAAATAAACAGAAGTCACAGAGAGAGTACATTACAACAGTTTCTTTATAGTGATGATAAAGGTATTGGATTGGACAGGGTAAGCCTAATTAGAAACACTTCTTAAACCTCTGGGAAGCTGCCCACTGTGCTGAGGGACTGAGCAGCAGGAACAAGAAACCTGGGTACACAGTTAAAAATTTTTTTCAATGTACATTTCAAACCAATTACAATATCATGTATACATGGGACTCCTATGTGCATAATATTATGCCTTTAACTATTACTCCAAGGACATCACTGGATTATGCACCTTCTGTTTTCCTTTTTTTAATTTTACAACTGGGAACACTAAAATACTAAAAGCTGAGAAGAGAAACTTTCTACATTTTACCACCATTAACAGTTTCCAATGAGACACCATTCTGCAAATATCTGTTTAAAGACTAAGTGCAGAAGAAAAAAAATTCAGATGTTACACACAGGTATGTCTATCATACATATAGTTTGAACATTAATGCACACTAAAAAATCAAATTTCTTAAAGAAAAAAATTATTCTTTTAAAGGGGGAGGGGTCTGGAGGAACAGAGGACAACAGAAGCTCTGTTACTGTACAGCAGTATGTAGTATGGTACCAAAGTCTTGCAAGAAACAAATGTTTTAACCTTTTGTTATTTAAGGAGCCAAAACAGACACAACAATTTTATCTTTTAAATAACTACATGTTTAGCATTACCCTTTCAGTAGGCAGTCTCGTATACTAATACTTTAATCTCATTCTTTCTGTAAATTTGTTAGAAGCTGCTTTATTTTTAGAAAGTCTTCTCCATGTTTCCTATGACTTTCACAGTGAATAAAAGCAAAGCAAACTAAATTTGGTCCATGACAGAACAGATGTTACTCAGAATAAAATCTCATCACCTCACTTGGTGACATAGCCAAGGAGATCGTTACAGTAACAGTCTCTAAAGTCCACATGGACAAAACCCAGTAAGAATACACTTGCACAGCTTTAGGCTGCGCTGCTTGGATTTAAAAGTGAATAGATTGCATTGTCCAACCAGAAAGCACCATAAAGGGCATCTGAAAAATAAATAGTTAAGAAACCGTTAAATTACAGCACAAGAAAAGTTTGCTTTAACTCTAACTAAATAAGGAAGACCATACACAGCTGGTTCATTTATTCATCTTGCATATCACCATCTAAACATCGCTACAATTTTTACAGAAAGGCACATAGATAAGAACAGGAGTGCTTTCTCATACAGATGGTTTGTTACCAGCATGGTGGTAGCTTCAATGTAAACCTCTGAACAAAGGCAGCAGTAACTTACATCTGGAGGCTGAGCTAATGCTCTGCTCCTACAGTTGAAGTGCTGGCTTTGTCTTCCAGCAGCTTATTTTCTCCTAAGAGTTGGGTTTTCTGCTCCCTTTCAGCTGAGAAGCTAGCAGTCTTCCACTATAAGACAAGATAGAGACCCACTAGCTATTGTTCATCTGATTCGTGGTGCATGCTTTAAGAATACTATCCAAACACAACAGCAGCAATTCATTTTCAGATTTCCTAAAAATCAGTACAGGGGCTGACAATTTAGGGCAAAAAAAATAAGTATAATGCAGCTTTGCTTTTAGGCGTTTGAGACTACATTCATATTTGTTTGTTTTCTTTTTTAAAAAAAAAAGAACAAATGTACTATAAAACAACATGAGCAAAGTGAACATTCAACATCTGGAGAAGAGATAAGGCAGACCCCAGTAACATCTTCACAATACACAGTTATCTAAAAGACCCCCACCCACAGACACACATGCATTTAAGATGAAGCCTCTGGAGGGGAGGGAACACACCATCTTATCACCACCATTCATCTTCTATGAGTCATGCATCTAAACTATTTTTAGTATCTAGATTAAAAGGTTCCTGTAAAGCAGGACTGGAAAAAGATGGAAAGGTTTCTGAGAATGCTAAAAAGTTATTTAAATATTAAATGATCCATTTTTAAATGCTGTGCAGAAGTTAGTTTCAACTACTGAGAATACACAGTAAACAAGCTAAACAACTCATTTGAGTACAGGATACCCCCACTGTCCCACTCCCAGGTGTGGGAATCTTGGCACCTATTAAATTGTTAATTAGTTTCCAGAAATATTTTTTCCAATTAAAAAAATTAATACTTATCCATCTGGGCATGAAATACTTTCAGCAGAGCATTTGAATTGGTGAGCTAAAAAAGAAATGATCCCGAACCGCACAGCACCACCTCCCAACCCACTAGGGGCCAGCGCACCATGCAAGAAGCACCTCGTAAAAAGGGGCATCATGTATTAACTCCACTTATTTCTGTTAGCATCGCTTCCTCTGAGGGACTAAAGCTCATCACTGGCCCAAACTTGTGTTTCAAGAAAGTGAAAGGATTTAAGAGAAAGTCAAACCAAAAGATGCATTTCAGCACCAGATTTCACTGCTCTGTGACAGCCTGTCACTACCTGAGAAAGCTCAACATGCAGACTGGTTCACAGAGGACAGAAAGATAAGACATCATTTACCCACCTGTTTTCCCAAACAATATAATGTACATTCAGGAATTTATGTACCTAATGTTACTAACAATTATTCAGAGAAAAAGATACTAATCAAAATAAAGACAGTGCTGCTCTTCCTCTCAGTGAAGTCCTATATTCAATCTCAGCCAGCATCTCCCTTCTTGCTTGGTGAAGACTAAATAAAAAACATGTAACAAACTTAAAGCATTTTCATTTTGCTCCTGTCAATAATGTCACTTTTGTTATAAAACATGCAGCTTAGATTTAGAGCCTTACAGATGAAACATATGGATACCAAATATGAAGCCAGCAGTCCACGTTCAACAAAGAAACAGATGGGTACCCATCTGCCAAAACGCCTGATGAAATACCTCAGGTTACACAGAGGTAACAGGGCAACATTAGCTGATACTTGACCATTTGAAGTTATTTTTAAGCCATTCCTCAGAAGCATTACAAATATGACACCAGTCAATTTAGTACATGAATACCAGCTATTATTGCAGACCTTCTATGCAAGTTGCAATTACGTTCTTTCTGACCAATGATACCATCTTCATTACGGTACAGTAGGATCTGAAATATGTTTTCAGCTTTTCAAGTTAACAGTTTCATAATTTATGTGGCAGATGTGCAAGGCAAACTGCACAGAAAGAGATAAGCCAAGAAAAACATCCTGATGGCCACAAATGAATTACGACTTGTGGCAGGAAGGAACTATAAAGCCATTTCCTGTGCCTTACAACTTTTAATCACAAAAGACTACCAAGTAAACAAGATAACCCAAAATCCACCACACACACACTTTCAAAAAGAACAGTGACTTTAAGAATTAAATTGAAGCCTGTTAGAGAACTCGGATCTCTCACTTGTAAAAACCACTGCACACTGCTGAAGTCTTCCCTTTCAAAGTTTCCCCCCTCTCAAAAGTTACCCAACTGCAGCTTGCTATATTCTTAATGTTTTTGTAATTGCTATGCTATAGGTGAAGTATTTTACAGATGTTAGGGACATGAGGCAACTAATCACATGGTAGTTTTAAAGCATATTTGTGCAAGGAATAAACCCTTCTCCTCCAAGCTAATTTAAGACTGATTTCATACCTCCTACTGAAGATTCCCTGCAGTATGTAAGTATTAATACTTTCATATTCCTATACAAACCCATCCCTTGTGGTTTACACCAACAAATACATGGCTGCTTTAAATATCTTAATTTGTCAACAAGTGTAGAGTGGCAATATATGGTGGTAAATAGCTTCTCAAACTCACTGAGGATTTTGTCATGTTAATACCGTCAACTGTGGTTTTGTACCACCTCTGTAGAAAGTACTTCTTCATCTAAAGCCCAGGCCCATTTCTTTATTTCCCCATTCTTTATTCGATGTTTTGGTTCCAAACACCCACCCTAACATTCTTCAGTTAGTATCCTCTAATCTTCAACAATTAGACTATCTTCACTTCAAATACACATTTCTGCAATTCTATTTTTAAAGGCTTAGTAAGTGCTGTCATTTTGCTTATTATACTTCATTCAAAAAAACCTTCTTTAAAAGGTGACTTACCAAAATAAATGTTATACTCTAGCAAGTAGAATGAATCAAAATACATACTTTTAATTTACACTGTACGAATACCACAATAGTATTTACATTGTTTTCCAGCATTAGTTTTTAGGTCACATTATTTAGTTCAAATTTTAGTTGAAATTAGAGTACAATTACACCTAAACCATTCTTGTGACAAATCCAATTAATCTTAAGCATGAAAGCCAATTTCACAAACAAGTGGAAAAAAGCTGCCTTTCAAGCAACATTTGACACTTTGGTGGGATAGTTACATGCTAAAACAGCAACTCTGGTTTTGATTCAGACAGAAAGGCGACACTGTTACTGCCCTTTGCAAGTTTTCAGTCTCCTTGCACTCGTATGAGCATACATCCGGCATATCAGATTGAAGTCACTGCTTTGTAGCTCCTATTCCTGTGGATTTAATTGCTTTCGAAGTTAAATACACTATATGCAAACAATAGCAGCCATATAGTCACAAGAGAAGTGGAATTACAAAACTTGGATAACCTTTTGTAACTGCAGAACTGAAGAGATTTCCATGCTGTAATCACGACTTGATTTATTTTTTCTCAGTCCTCAGATTTACTTTGCTACTCTGCTCCTTACACTTTAGATTTTTTTTCTTCTGTAACAAGCAAGCTGCAACAATTTTAAACATTTGAGTTAACTACATTTCTTTACAGAATTCAGTCAGATTGCACCTCCTCCTTCAAGACTCAGCAATAGCCACTATGTATTTTCCATCAAGTGTTGCATCTTTAATTTTTTCATATTTGCGATCTAATCAGGTAACATGACTTGTACTGGAAACAAATGTTTAACCAAGTAGGACAAAGAGCAAAAGAAATCTAATTAAAAACACACTTTCTGTAGAGTGCTTTTTATGCGAATAAAATACCAGCACAAAAAGTCAATCCAAATAAACACTGCTAGACAATTATAACATAAAACTATATACATTATTTTGGGAAAGACTGAAACATTCTTCACCATAGCTTATAATCTCCAATTAACTGTGTTTCTTTGTACTTTGTTGCATTCATATAACCGCAAGAGTAACTTTCCCTGAAAATAAAAAGCTGCTTTCAGGTGTTCATAACGTGTTGCATAAACCACCTTCTGAATAAAGTATCTAGTGCTACTTCCTTCTTTGTATGCACAAAGTATTAAGATATCACATGCAAGCCCACAGCTCAAGTAATTAAGTGTGTACAGAAACCTTCAACAGATAAAGAGACTCACAAGTACACCCAGTCAGTGAGCTTTCAGGATTGAGGCACAATATGTTAATGCTGAGAGAGAAGTATTCACAGGAAGACTGATGTTTTACCCTTCTTTTAAAACAAGAAATAAAAGGGGTGAAGGTTTTCAGAGGACATGTTGAGTGTAACTACAACTTGCTTAAGGCAACAGTAAGCTTTGAAGCTGTGTAACTTCAACCCACTTGCGTCCCTCAGAGTCCCTATTTTTGACCATTAAAAATTTTGAGAATGACCTTGGAGGTAGGAGGAAAAACAGGGAGAAAAAACCCCCAACCAAACAAACAAAAAACCAACCTTGCAGTAAAAATACTCTAAGAGTAGCTAAGACACTCCAAATCCTCCAGAATGTTGTGTAATGACCCCTGTAACTTAAGACATATCTCCTATTTCCAAAACAAACCTTAAGTTTTCAGAGTGTCAAAAGAGCTATCATTAGTGCTTTAACACAATCCCATTAATAAGTCCCCCTCAACTCTAAAGCTTCTGCAGTTCTGCACTCTTTGTAACTGTTCCCTCGCTGTTCATGTGAAATGTGTTCACCAAAAAAACCTTCATACTAGGGTTTTCTGACACCATGAAGAGCATGTAACAGTTGTAAGTTTACAGTAATGCAACAACTGGTCAAGGAAACCTCCTGATGCTATATGTGGTTGAAGTATATTAGCTGAATAGTTACAGATAAGAGATTTTACTCTGAAAAGCAGGAACACTGCCAGGTAGTACTACACCTATGAATGGCACAGACCTATTCAGTGTTACTAATCATAATGAATTCTAAATAATCCAAACTTTCCTTACTCAAAGAATTGTTTCAAATATCTGTCAACTGGAAAGAGTATTTGATGTGAATAGAAGAATGCACATGCAATTAATATGGAGCTTAGTATTGCCAAAACAACCACACACCCCCAACATTAATGGTCGTGCTTAATGATCCTTGTAGTTTCAGCTATCCCTTCTTTGCAAGCTGAGTACCATTAAAACATTGTGCTAATTCCGAATTTATTACAAATTAAGCATTACTCTAAACACATGCTAGCTGTTCCACCAGGGAAGGCTGATTAAAGTTTAAACAATGCAGGCACCGAAGCTTTTAACACAAAAACTGATCATTCTCTGCTACTATATAATCACTTTGGCACTGTGACATCCCATACGCCCCTGTACTTCACAATATCAATGATCTTCTCCAATCATTTTGAAAGGAAGAAACCTGAGCACAGGTAACTCCTCTAAGCCAACTGTAAGTACCTGTTACAACCTCTTCAATGACCAGATACACAGGCAAAGTACAGGTAAGGGTACCAGATCTATCTGGAGTCCTGCTCTGAAAGCACTACCCTTGTTGCCTCCAGCCTGTCCTAGGGCTCTAACTCCTGCCAGCTCCTCTCCCTGCCCCTTCAGGCTCAAGGCAACAAGAGTCAGACAACAGCATCCCAACTGCACGTAAACCATACATGTCAAACACTTCCAACTTCTACAACACAAGTTGCACTCTATCCCTGACACCCAGACTAGCTTGGAAGGGCTTGCAGTTTCCTTCTACCTTCAACTACAGAGCTATGACTTTGTACAGCTTCACAGTTCGTCTGTGATGTAGCAAAGTATTAACGTCATATTACCTAAGAAAGCCTGAGACATGTATCTCATCAACAACAGCATCTAGAAGTACGGTCCAAGTAGCAGGTGAAACAACTAAGCAAGAAAACCTTCAACTGCTGTTTTAATCCAGCCTTGTGTCCTGGAAAATGTCTTAAGACTGAGGCAGGAGCTGCTCTTCACTTTTCAGAATACGAGAAAGGAAGAGGAAGCAACAGTTTACACAAAGTTATCAAATTGCAGGCTCATAACCAGTTTTCCTTAATTTATTCAAGTGTCTTTCAGTGCAATTGCTATGCAGGACGTGTTCAGTAGGAAAGAGACACACTTGAGACTATCATCTTCATCCTTGTTTTTCTAAAGTGAACCACATTATCATTTACTGATCTTGTATCTAAACACACTGGAATTAATTCTGTAGTTGCTGCTGTTTGCAAAAAAACCCACAACCTCAACATCAGATTTCAGTCCTTTTATTTCCTGAAAATAATTAAAATAAAACCAGAAAATGAATACTGATGTCACTACAGAGAAGCTAATCAGCTTCTCTTCTCAGAATCAGTTCCTTACAGTCTTCTTGCTTACTATTTGAAGCTGAAAGCAAGAACTATTCCACTATTTATGCAGTGCTACAATACCCACTACAGTCAATAGCTCTAATGCACCTCAGTGTTTCCTTTCATATCCAATACTGAAATCCAATCCAGAAAAGACTTACATCTGTCAGACAATATGGAATATGCTGTCTTTAAGACTACCTGGAGTACGTCTGGATGGAAGAACCTTCTTTCTTGACTCCACTACACATAGCCATAAAAGGAACACAATCAAGGCCCTTTAAACGTGTGTTTCAGTGTCTCCAAGAGTATCTCCCTTTTCCTAGGAAGCTATTAAAAACTAAGCCTTTCCCTGCACCTCACCTTGCTAACAAGTAAGAACAAAAAATTCAGCATCTTATAAATTATAAATTACAGTGCAATTAAGACTTCGCAGTCTCCCAGCGAGTACTTTGTACTTCTTTAGCATAAACAGGGCTGCACAAGTGGAAACCTGTTCAGTACTGTAATCTCCGATGGTGTCAAAAGATACCTATTATATCGTATAAAAAAAAGTAAAGGCAAGTATGCAGTGATAATCCTGCAGAATAAGCTGTGAGCATCCAACAGTTTACAGCTAGGGGCAAAGAACTTGGAGATTTTCTGGTATGTCTTCACCTTTTGCCAGTGCTCCTTCAGCATCTGGTAGCCCTAAAGGCACGCTCTGACTTCTTGCTTCCAATTTGTTTTGAACTACATATGCCTTCCACAAGTTGTTCTTCAAACTTGTTCACCTGTCTTGTTCTTGTTTTTACATGAGAATGACCAGAACTCTGACTTTTATCCAAGTGCTTTATGTTCACTATTACAAAGCAGCTCTGAAAGTAATATCCTGAACGAGAACCAAGGCACAGCTCAGGATCAAGTCAAGGCTTACCACTTCTGTCTTTTTCACTAGCTCTTTGGCGAGCCAATTGTTGATCACCTAAATGTGCACTGTTCTCAGTATAAGATGCTGATGCAATGTATATCTAACCTACACAGGATACATGAAGTCACACATCGCTATCACGTTTCCTGCCCACTTCACCTCTCCGCCATCCACATGCGATTGGAGGATATCAAGCCATACAGTCCTCTTCTTGCTCTGCCCTCATGCCTTTAGTCCTGAAACTTCAGTTCATTGCAACTGACTGGTTGACACAGTTTGCTTGTTAATTTGGTCTGAAAAAGTTTTCTGTGTGTTGCTCGCCCATTCAGCCATGCCTGTTATTTTGTGCTTGGCCTATAATAGAGTCCTGCTAATCACACTGTTTTAAAATGGCAGAACAGATTTATCCAAAATTTGCTGAAAGAAAAACATTCCACGTTCCACCTTATTCTTCAGTCTTCTAATATCTGTCTTATACCAAGACAAGATGTACATCTCGTACAACAGACCTATAAGAACTACTTTTCCCTTCACCAACTGGAGGCCTTCCTCCCATTAAATTAGTTGTCATTTCCTGATCAGGTTAATTTAGTACAATCATAATAAAGTTATTGTGACAACTAGTTCTGACAATCAGCTGTTTCCCCACTATTTCTTCTATAACATCTTATTACAGGGGATTAAGTACACCACATATCATCAAAAGCACATCAAAATAGTTCAACTGATAAAAGAATTATAGATGAGGCTCATGGCACATGAAACAGTAATGAAATACTATAGAAGGGCTGCACAATGCACTGTGTGTCACTCATGGTATTTCCGCTGGCAGAAAGCATAAAGTGTTTTTTCCCCTCAAAACTGAGTGTTAGAAAATACAGGGCTGTTGTACCTTCTCAGTCCACTCTCATTTGATACAGTCTAGGTGATCTTCATCTCAGTATTCTGTAACGAGCTTTTGCAGTTCCAGAGAGCTGTCAGAACCAGAGGACAGCTGATGCTGGGAGGGAGCTCTTGTGATCTCCTAGCCCACCCATACTGCTCAAGCAGGCTCAGCAGCAGCAGGTTGCCCAGGTCTGTATCTAGACAGGTTCCGGGTATCACCAAGGATGGAGTCCCCACAGTGTTTCTGGGCAACCTGCTCTAGTGCTCGACCACCCTCACAGTAAAAAAGTCTTTTCTTCTGTCCAGATGCAATTTGATGTGTTTTAATTTACACCTACTGCCTCTTGTCCTGTCAAGCTTTATTACTATTTACTATGTCTTCTAGGACTTTTACTGGGATATGACGTTTTAGTCTTGTTTGCCATAAAGACGACTTTGATTTCAGGTAGTTCTTTAGAAAGACAAAACTGGGAGTTTCCCACTAAACCATGCCAGAATAATTACTACATGGAAAAGGAAAAAAGTACATGAGGAAAGCAAACACCACTGTTCCAAGAACACACTGGGGGAAAAGAAAAAATACTTGCACAGAATTTAAATCAACTCAAATGTAGTTCCTAGGAATGACACAATTACTAACTTTTCAGCTTATTATACTGCATCCAGTAAATCAACCAAAAAAAAGTTTAAAATACCTAATTTTTTCCTACTTCAGATTGTTCATCCTTTAATAAACCTGAATTACTATGTTTCTTTCCTGCTACAAGTGTATCTAAGAATAAAAAGCAGTCACCATAATCCTAAATGGACTAAATTAGCTTAATATGTATTTTCTTTTGTCATTCAATTTTCTGTGAAGGCAGGTTACAACCTAGAAATCCTTCTACTACCACATTAAGCAGCTGGAGAAAGTAACTTTGGCTAATAGTTGAAGGCAGAGTGTCCTTCTACAGCTATTCAGAGCAGAGCATCCAAAAATGGGCACAAGCAGTAATAACAAACCATTCAGAATAAGTATTACGATATCAACATTCGTTATTTCATTAACATTTTCAGACTGGCATCTCACATTAAATAAAAAGGGTAGCTTAGCGAACTAAAAACGCACAAGTGTACAAACATGCATTTGCACTCAAAGCAAGCATTCTTTTGTGGAATCAGTCTGGGAAATTACATACAAATTAACTTTCAAAATGCCAAGCCAGGTCTATTTGTGGAGGATAATGATGTTTCCTCTCCTTTCATATGTATCATTTGTTAAACTGGTTCCTCCAGGAGATCAAGTAACTCTTATGTCCTAAAAAGGTAATAAGAGCTGTTTCATTTGCCTCGGAGACCTAGTTTCTAGTTTCTGTCCACGTACAGATGATAATTTCAAATTACACTGTATATTTACAACAAACCAATTTCACTATGCTTCAGTACAGTACCTATTTATTTATTTACTTGCTAATGGTAAGATTTCTGGATTTTTATGATCTAATGTCTACAGCTACAGAAGTTACAGTTACTGCGTAATTAACAAAAACCTGACACTGGCAGTTTAAAGGCTAAAGCAACTCTACTTTCCGATTAGAAGTCTATTAGCACTAAGTTTTCAAGCTGTCTCAAGAAATGCAATCATCTGTTTGGTAGCAAGGAGAGATAAACCACTGTGATAGAAGTTAACTCATTTAGACAATAAACACGTTTGAACAGGTTTTTTTTCCCCCACCTCTCTTTGCATGATCATAGGGAGGAATAGTTAAAATAATGAAATAATCATCAAAATAAGGAGTAAAAGTGACAGGAATTGTTAAGGTATCAGCTCTATTTGCAGACATAAGTTATCAAGAATGTAATTTATTTTTCAGGAGAGGCATCCACCCACTGCAACTCTAATAACATTATCTAAGGTTACCAAAAGCCTTTTTCTTCTCTTTACATTCAAAATGGACTTTGAGAAACCTTCAACTGAGTAGTCCCACAGAACTACAAGAATCTCCCCAAGAATCACATAGGGATGTATGCATTTACTAAATATAAAGTTACATCTTGAGAGGAAACACTGAACAGTCTGTAAAGTACATACATCAGGATGCTTCTAAACAGCCTGACAGGATGAGGAGAGCAACCAACAAGAAAAACAGTTATTGTTGTAACTCAGAATGGAGCAGAGAAAAAACTGTACTCCCTAACTCCCAATAGGTCTCATTATTGTTACAACAGATTAAAAAAAAAGCAGGTCAGTCTCATTAAACAAGTTGAATATATACTAATATTTCTAATTGTATCCCAAATGAACCAATTAATATCTATTAAGCATGCATTCAATATTTAACTGGTTAGGATAGGACACACTATTTGGATGATGGGAGGGAAGAGTACAACAGCTTTGAGGTAGTTTCCTTAAAACACAAATACACATTAACAACACTGGCGTTGTCACATTAGTTTCATTTTTAGTGGCAAACCAAACACATCCAAAAAGATTTAATCTATTTAAAATAACAGTCTACATAGTTATTACAGAGTGGTGACAGTGGTATTCTGAAATATATACTACCAATATTTCTAACATAATTAACTGCACTTTTAAATTGAATTGAAAGCATCGCATATAAAGATCTGTTAGATCCTGAGATCACTTCCAGCCTGAATCATTCAAAGCAGCACCATACAAGACACCCAGCTACATTTCAGTCTATATCCTTTCTCCCAGATTTGGGACCCGAGAATGGAACTAGAAATATCGATGCATATCCCCCAATACAACATTGATACAAACACAGAAAGGTTACCTCAGGAGCTTGAAGTAGCAATATACAAAATAGAAGAGCAACCTTAGGAAATTTATACTTAAATTTGTGAACTTTTAGAGCAGTTTTGCAGCTAACAAACCACGAACAGTGCAGTTTCAAATAATAAAGTTATGCAAACATGTATTATCATCGAAAAAGAGTCCCAGCCTATCTTCCTGTCCCCTTCCCTACTAACACAAGTGCTTGTGGTGCCATAAGCAGCTGCTTATGCAGCACACTGCCAAATCAGTTATGAACCCTAAAAGCTTGGGGGTTTTTTTTTTAGCTATATCAGCAAGACAGCACAAGCAAATACTGAACTACACAACAGCAGCATATAAGGCAGGCAAAGACAGTGAATAGCCAGGTATGAAAGTGGGACATCCTCTTTTAGTGGAAGAATAATCTTAGAGCTCCTCAACCTACTTGTGAAACCACATGCTAAGGGTGTACTTCAAGCACTAAACCTGTACCTTGCCCTCCTTTGCCCCCAGCCACTTATTCTTACCCAAATACCATTCCTTCCTTTATGCCAGTACAAATATTTGTGCGACCATGGAGTTAACTGCACCAGAGAACTGATCCAGTGGAGGATTTAACTGGCAAAACCAACTAGTTAGTCTGAGCGAGATTCTCTCATCAAGCAGAAAGTATGCTAGTGCCAGCAAAAGGGAGAGAAGCAGGCAGTCTGTGGCAGACAGAAGGCTGTGAAACCTCTTTTACCATCAGCCTACGCTTACACTGACTGTGAAACTACAACCTAAGATTTCATGGCTTAGGCTATGTTTTCATATTTATGACAGTGCTGATGGCATTTGAGACTTCAGGGCAACTACAAGGGGAGACTCAGCCACATGTTCCTGTGTCCTCCACTTACACTAGCTTTAATGGTCCCTTCTCCTCTCCCCTTCCCTCCCCTCTTAATACTGCTTCCTCAGATGTGCGACACACATGTTTGTGCAGTTGTACTGCAAACAAGTCTACAGAACCAATCCAACCTAAAAACAAATAACCTACAAAGTCCTTTTGGGAGAGACGCAAAGGAAGAGAGGAAGTTTCCAATTGGATCTGTTCCTCTATCTGCTTTGCTGCACAGCAACCCAAACCATCATACCTACACAATACATGACACAAGAATAAATAAGTAATGAATACTTTTTCTAACACTGCTATTGAAAAAATACCCGGAGAACCACAGTCTATGCAGCTTTCTGTTACCAACCTGTAACAATTTCAAATGACCTTATCTTAACAGACATTTGTACCTTAAAAAAAGAAAGTGCACCCCGGTTAGAATCAGATCTTCTTTTTCAGAGAGGCAGAATAGAGGGACTGTTTTGTCATTAAAGAGCTAGGCTCTCCTACACAATTGCTCTTTCTAAAGAGACAACCAAGTATCCTTAAAAGAAAGTTTTAGCTGTACTACAGCTGTTTACTCCAAATGGAACAGGTAAATAAAGCTCATGCTCCAAACTGAAAGACAACAGCAGGTGTCAATCTTTGTCTATAACTGGACCCATATTTAACCTATGTCAATAAAATCCAGCACACTATAAGGAGCTGGAAGAAGACCAATCACAAAACTGAATACTTTATTCACTTTGTACATTTGCTACTAATTTAGTTTTTCATTTTCTTGCCCTGTATCAGTTTTGCCTTATGAATAAAAAAATTTGAGATAAGCATTTAAAGAAATTCTGTAAAACAGTCAACTTTAAACTACCGTACGTCTTTGTTTTAGTAAAAAAAAGCAATTAAAGGGAGTAGCCATCCTACTTTTTCCAAAACCAAGGAGTCTCAATTTCCTGCCCACCTTGTTTAAATACCATCTTAATATTAGTTCAGAACACACAGTTGTAATTTGGAATTTGAAGTTTCACATCAAGCACATGCCAGCAAATTATTTGGAACATAGTTGAAGCAACAGGTCACATTTTGCATGTTGGAGATGAGTTTCCCAGCTTCAAATGGGACTTCCTGTATTGTGACTTGTGGACAAGCTGTATCCCAAACTTCAGAATAAACTGATGAAAGAAATTCCAAAAGTTCCAAAATGAAGCATACAGCTCCTGAGATCACCACATTTTTGTGTTCTAAACCCACCATCCTATTAGACAATGCTTCACATTCTCCAACATCTCGCCTTTCCATTTTTACAAAAGCTTATCATTTTCACATAATACAGAAATTCATTTAAAACTTGAAATGAATGGAGGCAGATATGAGATACAAGAATCAGATTAGAATTTCAAGATTGCATTTTAGGACCACTGCAACGCTTAGAGTTGCACCTTGAAATAGGCAAGCCTGAGGATAGAAAAAAGTAGTGTGTTCCACATTTGCACAATGTTTTGGAAGTAATTATACCTTGTATATGAAATAATTAAGCAAATCAGCTAAAATTTTATAATATGCTAGCTGGCAACACAACCAAGAGGAATTAGCACAGAACTAAGTTAAGCACCTTGATCCTTTTGACCACAGTTGCACATAGTGATGTAGGTAAGGCTCTTATCTTCAACCAGCTTCATTTACTTTCCAAGCAGAAGCCTAGTCTTATTTCTGGTAAGGTGATGCAAAGCTATGTTTTAAAAATACACACACCATTTAGGTTCCCTGAAAATACATAAGGCTAACACCTTAGCTAGCCTTATGCAATGTAACACAAATTATTGTTAGCCTCCATAGGGTGTGAAATTGCAATAATACATTTGAAAGAGCACTAACAAAAGCATCACTTGAAGCAATGTGTTGATGAAACTTGTGTGTTTGGTCACAACTACCTCATGTTAACTCTTAATATATAGTTCAGCTTGTAATATTTGCCTACTTTTGATTACTCCAACAGCTGAATATTCAAACAGGAGAATGACACATCTATGTACATGAGACAACAGAGCATAATACTTTCAAAGATGCTTATCACCAGTGCTAAATTACACGGCCCAAAGGCTATAACCATTTTTATTCCTTATTAAAACCAGCAACTTTTTGGAAGTTTTTTAAAGGAAGAAGGAAGGCACTAAGAAGTAAGTGCTGTGACAAATGCTTGGCAGACACAGCCACGCACTGCTGCAGAGCCAAATGGTATACAGTCTTCCTTTGCATTCCCAAGACTACTACTTCTCTCTCTCTCACTCTCTAGTAACCAGGCAGAGGCCAAGTTCTTATAGGGCTGGAGATAATAATCATCACCCTGCTTGTAATAATGATACAAAATGCTGTTCTTAAAGCAGTTATCAGCAGGACATCTCTTAAGCAGCAATAGGAGGATAACTCATGCAGTGAGGGTTAACTGTCCCTTACATAAAACGATGGAAGTGTTCGCTGCTCTGAAGATCTTGCTTATGCAAACCAAAATAAATCTTAAATATAAAGAAAACGAAATGATCCTGGAGCAAGGGAGTTTACAGGAAGGTCAGATAGCAATGGACTAGTGTTAAGACAGTTAGTTACCCTTTTGCTGGATATATCCTATGATGGATCATTTACCGTAATACCTGCCATTACTAAACCAGCAAACAGAACTTCATTACAGAAGAGCTCAACAGTCTGGGTGGACAAATCCACGAACCATAAGAAAATCGCCCGTAAACAAGAACAATTACAGGCATATTAAAAAAATAAATTAGTTAGGCAAGAGAATTTAAAAATGCCAGCTGAGTATACATCAGATCCTGCTTATATGTTGGTCAAACATGAGCATACTACAGGCAATAAGCAACTGAAAGTTAACTGTAAGCCATGTAATTGTAGGGTAAATTATTGGTATGCATTTACCATATTAATAATGCAGATATAGCATGACGTAGCGGACAACATGAGACTGGAAGTCAGCAAATCCAGAGTTTTAACAGTTATCAACTCACTGTGACTTGGTTTACTTGATACAATTATCTTTCTAGTTTTCCTTATCTGTGAAGTGGGGGTAGTCCAGAACTGCAATGACAATCAAAGCAGTAATTCACTCTTTTACCAATAATTTACCCTTCTCTTTACATCTTGTATAATTAGAAGTACTAAAGAAAACATGCTGTTTATTAACTAAAAGAACTTCTCCTCTACCTAGCTGTACTGGAGCTGATGACAGCAGCTCCTTTAATCCTTCCTTTTTCACTAACACTAAAAATCCTTCCTCCTTGCACAGATGTAGCATCAGAACAAATAACAGAGGACCCTAGTGCCTAACTCTACAAATAAATTCTGAAGGGTTAGAAATGCTTCCAGCATTTAGCATCTGTACAAGCATTACAATCAGTTCTAAACAAGTTCTAAGCAAGACAATTCACTCTCCATTTAAAAACAGCCTAGGATATTACATACTTGGGCAATTCATCAAGCTTGCAAAATGTACGAAAACGTAGCTCTGTCACACTTCAACTCCCGTCCCATGAGGGAGTGCAAATACATTCCTGCTGGGTCACTAGAAAGGTGTGGCTAAGTGCAGTACCAGCAAAGCAGTTAGGACTCCGCTAGGCAGACAAACTGAACTGGAAGGGACATGGTAAAAACAGGAGGATGGCAGCTATCATATTCCCAATATTGGCAAGAAATTCACAGGCTCTCTCCTCTTCTTTTTAACTACACATCCAAGAAGCTAAAAAACTCAGTGACAACTATCTCGCCCACCTTAACTAATTCAAATGAACACCTGGATCATACCATCCTTACTACATACAGATCTGTCACCTTCACCAAATTTTTAATTAGACTGTTTCCTACCATCTGATGTGTGGAAGGTTCTTAAAATGAGCGCTCTCACATTCTGGTCATGCAAGTTGGTGCACGTGGTGGGTTCATTATATTTTCTCTCCCCTGTTCAGCTGAGGGGGGAGTGATAGAGTGGCTTTGGTGGGCACCTGGGTCCAAAGTGGTAATGAGAATTTAAAGAAAGTGGCTGTGAAGTTTCATCGAATTGTGACACAGGCAGCAATCTAATCTCAATGCGTCCAAAGTTCTTCAATCCTGCTTACTGCATGTCTGTGAAAACTAGTTAGCAAAAACATTAAGTTACAACGACATCTTATATTAAGAGAGGAATTATTGCTATGAGGAGCCCAGCTAGCCTTGCTAACTATATATGCACAAATCCTGTCTTCTGCTTTAAGCAGAAGACCCTTGTGCTAGGTTAACAACATACAGTAACATTTCAGGAAAATAAGAATCAGTAGATTCTGCTTCAAGAAATGAGAATTCAACAAAACTAGAGAGAGACAGGATGCTCTGGCTTTTGAACTTGGCCACAAGGCCAAGCTAATACCTTCGTGCTTCTGCCAAGCTAAATGTTGTTTTAACGGGGTTTCTTAATAGTCCTTGTCAAAAAAGCCATGGGGTTTTCTTTGTAGAATTCCCCTAGAAATTTCACAGGGAAAACAAAGCACAACATAAACTTGTTTAATAAGATTAAAAAAGGAAGTTACCAAGTTGCATAATACTCTAGATTTCCATAGCCAGGACTCCAGAACTGTATCTCAGGGACTACAATACCTTTTAACAGTTCTGTTATCACTCAGCCAGGAGATACTTGGCTGGGGCCTTTGATGATTTGTTTATCAAAGTACAGATGCACCTATACCAATAAAAATACCACACTTCTCATATAAGCTGCTTCTACACAGTACAGGCCAACTTGCAAATCCTTAGTCTCATGCAGCTCACAAGCAGTTCAAATGCAACGCTTACCCTCAAGTTTCATCACAACTACAGGGCTGTTTCAGAGCAGGCATGGGGTAACCTGAACCCCCTGCTATGGGAGCTGCAGAACACCCAGTACTAGTGTCACCAGGTCATCCAGAGACAAAGCTGCAAAATCCATCGTGCAGCAGAGCAGTGGGCTAGCTGGTAACCAGCACACTTACCACCTGCCAAATGTTCTTAGAGCTCACAATCCCACCAGCTATCTAAAGTATGCAATGTGTGCCTCTGCACTCTGTCATGTTAAGATGTTGGTATGCAGCTCATTAGGTCAAAAAAACTGGCCACCTCTTGCATACAATGTTTAGGCTACGTATTTCTACTGCAGACCTAACCTAAGTCTATGACAAAACAGAATCTAACAAAAAGTCTACTACATTACTTCAGGAGTGACTCAGAACTGCCACCTGACTCACTAACTTTGCATCAAGCACCACCCTCGACTTGAGCCATCAGAAACCTCTGCCATTTAAAATGAGTTTACTGTCATAGAGCAAACGAGTTGAGCACAGAGGGCTCCATTTATTTTCCAATTCTTTTGTTTACTTTCCAATTCAGTTTTGACCTACTGGGGACAAAGAACCCACACAAAGTGAACATCTGAAAAAGAGTGAAAAGCTGCCTTCTGAAATTACTTTATTCACATAATAATGTGAAATAGTATTTATTCCAGAGGAAACATGAAAACATAGACCTACACCTTCTAAATTACAAGCTAACCAGAAACTTAACAGAAACTCAATATAATTCCCCACATATGAAGAACTCTCGCACACATCGCAGTACCTGAGAAGAAACTGGAGAGTAGAAGTTTGGCGTTTATTTAGAAACTGCAAGAATAAAGCTTAGGACAAGCAAACAGGCACTGACAGGCTTTATTACTTATTTGGTTCAAGGCTCAAACTTACTCACAATGTCCAGTTAGAAACAAGTTCAAGTAAAACTAATCAAGGCACTTAAATTTTAAAGGGGGTAGTTATACCAGCAACCAAGAAGAATGAGGTTAACAAAAAGGAGAACAAGACACAAAGTATCTTGTCACATCTTAGAACAGGCTAAATCTAATACGCTATCACAGTCTTCCTGAATTTCATATATAATAGGACCACCATTCAGTATCAAAAATAACTCTTATGCACAAAAGCATACAGATCCATACTTTTGGGTTACTAGAAAACGCTACAGTACAAATAACAGAGGTAGTTCTAGTGTGAAGAAAACTACAAAGCAGAATTGACCTAATGAACTTGATTGCTTAATTTCGGTCACACTGAAGAAAACAAATACCAAATACTTCAATAATACTAAATACAAACTTGATTTTTCCTGTGTATTTTGCAGTTGTTAATTTATTTTCAGGTTCTAAAACTTTGAAGAATTTTAATAGGTTACCATTTTTACTTTTGTTTTTTTTGGCTGTTAAAGTAGCCCGTAGACATTGAAAAGAGTAATAGTAGCTTAACTACGTATCATCCCTTACTGAACCTTAACACACCGAAAAATCTGAAAATTGTTTAATAAAAGTCCTCTGCCTTGAAATATCTCTGACCTAACCAAGCTGTCAGCCACCTGAAGCCCAAGCAAGGATTAAAAAACACACGAGTAAGTTGAAATTCTAAGATGATAAGTATCAGCTGAATATGGAACCAAGATGCAGAACTAACAACCACTACAAAGCTATCGAAGTATGAACTGGCAAAATTTCACACTATTTGCACATTTTCAAAATCCCCATATAATTATAATCCTTTTCTAAGGAAAGATAGTTTCTTGTTAAAGTTCAGTATGCTCCTGCCACAGCATCAGCACTTATTTATGAGGCAGATAATATCGCTTAGCCTCTTCTGCAGATAATTTTGTAAGTCATGGCCTTAAGACAGAAAACATTATGACAAATCTGCACCACACACAATGGGACTATTGATTTTGATGTCTCTAAACACTATTTACTCTGCAGACTCCACTTCCCCCTGCCCCCTTTATTTTTAAATACACAGTCTGCTTTATTTGGAAAATGTTATTCCCAGACACTGAAGTTTCTTAAAAAAAAATTTGTTATTTGAAATGTCCACCTTTTGCACCTGTTTTGGAAATCAAATGTCTTTTCCAAACCAGATTGTGATGTACTGTTTGGCTTAATAACTTAAGAAATACCTTAAAAGTAAACATTTTAAAAACAGTGACAGTGTTATAATGCTATAATGATCATTAATCCTACACAAATAAAAGTACACAAGCAAAACTCAGAAAAACTTGATTTCCCTGAAGGTGCCTTTTTAAGTCCTGGAACTCCAGACAGGCCTATTTGGGTTGTCCTACTATATAGCTCATTTGTCACATTATTAGAACTACTTTAGCAAGGGCTGACTTTGCATGCAAGAAGCTGTAAAAAGTAAACAACCTCCTTAGGAGAAGTCTTATTCACAGTGGGTTTTAAATGTCATTTGATTCTTGGCCTAGAAAAGTCTCTGGCTGATATACAGCACCATAAGCAAAACACTTGATTATCATGAGTAAGCTGCATTTCTCTTCAGTTTGCTGTCTTTAAGCCTATATATAAAGCAGGCCAGTTTAAGAACTGTTTGGAGAAACAAAAATGTTCAAAATAGAACCTCAATTTTGAAAGACTGACCGTTTGACTTCAAAGACTAGAGACAACTATTAGTTCATGTTATCTCATTTGGTATGTACTAATCTACAGACCTTCAGCCAGTTATTCCTCTAAGTAGTTCACAATTCATGGAAAAGTACACCAAGTCTGCCCCTAAAGAATTACTGTTTAAGGAGACAAAACATGATCTTTGTTAAGTTCGCCACCATATCGAATTTTTCTGATGCCAAAAATAAAGGAGTGGCTGAGAAACGTAACAATAACGTCACATTCTCATGCTGCAACACGGTGATCGTGATAACCAAGACCGCAGCCAAGTTTGCAGCAGGAGGAAGTTCTAGTCAAGGAAATAAACTTACAAATATCTGAACTATTTAAATGTTTAAGGGGTGGGATAGAGCACTTCACTCCTCTACCGTGCTCCCCCTCTGAAAGGCCCGGGGGTGGTGAGTCAATGGCAATCGCAGCAGGAACCTGTCCTTAGGGAGGAGGAAAACACTTAGCGAGCATGTGGTGACTTCGGAAGCACTCTGAAAATTTACTGCTGTACAGGTGGTTCTTAACTCCCCTCCTACTTTGAGTGACTTGCCTGGTTCTTCCTAAGGGGCCTAGGGGCCATGGCAGGAGCCAGTCCAGCAGAGACAGATTTTAAGGGCTCGTGTACCAAAATGGGCACCAGCACCCCCGGGACCCTGGCAGAGAAGGGGGCACCCAAAGAAGAAGCACAGCCCGCCAGGAGCTGGAAGGGCCCAGATGAGCCCAAGAGAGGCGGGAAAGCAGCCAGCCATAATGCAAAGGCCACAGACTACCTGGAAAGCAACCCCTGCCTGTCGGAGGGGCCAAAGCCGCGCCGGGAGGACAAGCAGGGGCCCACACGGGACACTCACTCGGGGAGCAGGGACGAAGGCAGGGAGGAGGAAGAAGGGAAGGGGGCCAGCTGGGCACGGAGTGGGTGTGAGGCAGCCACCTCAGCAGGGGGAGGGACAGCGGCCATGTTGTGAGGGGGGCGGGGGGAGCACAGGCCCAGCTGAGGGACCACGACCGAGCCGCCCCCGGCCCCCCGACCCGCCCGCTCGCCCGCGCCCCGCCGTACTCACGCCTTGTCCACCAGCTCCCGCACTTTCCACATATTCAGCATGGCGCCGACCGCCTGGAGACCTCCCCGGCCTCGCTGCCCTCCTCCGCCACCGGCCCCAGGAGGCCTCAGTCGCCGCGCTCCGGGCAGCCGCCGCCGCCGCGCCGCCTCGCCAGGCCCGCTCCGGGCAGCCGCCGCCTCTGCCAAGAGAGGGACGCGCCGCCGCTCCCGGAAATGGAGGGTCTCCTAGCCGCGCGGCCTGCTGGGAGATGTAGTCTTCCCGCCCGCCGGGGAGGGGCGGCGCGGGGAGGCCCGGCCACCCCGCAAAGCCTGCTGGGAGCTGAGCGCCGTCCGGCCGCGGAGCCTGCTGGGAATTTTAGTCTCCGGTGAAGAGCGCCGCCTCTGCGCGCAATGCCTGCTGGGAGTTGTAGTGCTGCCGCTTTCCCTGAGGGCCGGGCGGCGGAGCGGGCTTTGCCTCGTCTGGGCGTGTCGTCAGGGCTCCGTAGACACTGTCACACAGGGGTGGAACCGAGTCTTTGTGCCCTTCTCGGCTTGGGGTGCAGGTATAGCCTGGCTCTGACCTGCCCGCACACCACTGCACCATCTAGCCTGTGGTGAACTTGACCCACAGCCAGGCGAGGCACAGGAGCGAGAAAAGTCTATGTAAATAGCTGGTGAAAGCACAAAACACAGGTGTAAAACTCATGTCTGACTAGAATATGGTTTTATACCCTGCTTTTATCTTGAGAAAGTCATTTAAGAGCAGCATTCTGTCTTCATGACTGTCTGTTTGCTGATCATGGTGTATGGGCTACAGTGAATTTTCAGTGGGCTTTCCGGATTACTTGTGCAGGCTGAGGCCAGGATTTCTGCAAGAAATGCCACACATGAAAGTGGATGAAAGACTGCAGCATGTGTGCTAAGGTAGCACGGTCCATCGGGGCACGGCACATACAGGAACCTCATCTCCACTTCTCGAGAAAGACCAAGTCAATTGACAAAAAGCCAGGGAACAATCACATACATCAAAGCTGACTCAGGAGAATATTAGCTGTTTTTAACATGCTTGTCAACAAGCATTCCAAGACCATCTTCAAATATTGCCTATGCAGTGTATTGAACAGGAATCACAGCTCCCTACGTATAAAGAAAACAGTGAAGTCAGTGAAGTGATTTTATAATCAGGATTGTCAGAGAGATTCATTACATACATTTACTTTAGTTTTTTATCAACTTGTTTTTAATGTGAGTTTTGGATGATCAGTCATGATGGGGGGATTTTCTTCTCAAGAGAAGTAGAAGTCTGTTGGCTATTCCTTTGCATGTCACAGGACATGAACAAGGTGTCCGGGTATTCTAGTTAGTCCATAATATATTCTTGATGTATATTTCTTGTTTGTGTGCTTGTATCATAAATGAATGTATTTTGCCTAAAGACAATATACATTGGCAAACGTTTACCCGAAAGTAACATATATCTCTAAACTTTTTGCCTTTTAATTGTTTAGTCAGAGCAAGCAAAAAAAGGCATGAGAAAGACTGGTTGCAACTGCACTTGGTGCTCAAATAACAGTCACCTCTCTTAAAAGTTGGTGGTTCTCTGCACCATTCAGGAAAGCTAAACAGCTGATCACCTGCCCATTTTCTGACATCCCATTATATCTTGTTACATAGGTACTTTGATGGCTTCTGCCTCCTGAACATCTCAGCGAAATCTCTTTGAATATAAGAACATCCTCAACAGATCATCAAATCCGGCATCCTCTCACTAACAGTAGTAAGTATTAGATGTTCATGTAAAGAATGTAAGAACTGGTGAATGTGGATGGATCAGTCTCCAAGTACATATTTCCCATTTTCAGTTTTCTGTGTCTTAGGGACTTGGTTCTGGAGTATTGTTGCTAAAGGCTTCTGTTTAGGAGCACTGGATGGACTTTTGTTTTATGAATTTAATTGATTGCTTTTTGAATCCTTTTAGATTAGCTTAGACAACACTTTGTGGCAATGAATTCTGTGTTATAACTGTTGTGTGAAAAAATAGCTCCTTTTGTATGTCTTAAATCATCTGCTTAATAGCATTACTAGTTCAAGTATTATGAGAATTAGTATTTAACAATTCCCCCTTGCTCCTTTCCTGGTCAGTTGCGAATTTAGAAATCTGTAAATTTCTTACTACACTGTTTTCTTCACTGTGCCTAAGGCTTGCAGTATACTTACTTTCTTCTTGTTCAGAAGTTGTACCATACCTTTTCAATTCTACTGTATCGTTTTTGAAACTGAAGGGGAAGAACCAGCACTGCATGCAGTAGTGAAGACACTGAACAACCTAGTGATGTGTTATTTTTTTTTCTCAGTTCCCTTCATGAGTTCTTAACACAGTTTGCCTTTTTGAATGCTACTGAACACTGAGATGATATTTTAATCTGCAGCACAACATTTGTGGTGACTGTTTGTGGTTGGTGTTTAACTGAACTCAGCACCAGTTTTGCTGCCTGCACAAATGTGGAGCACATTGCCATGTGCCTTTCCATTGTGAACTGAAAGGAGGGACATCCTTAATTTCATATTGTAACACCTGGCAAAGCAGGCTAGGTGAGGACTCCCACTCTTTGATATCTGCCTTTCTTTTTTTTCTGTGAATAAACTGAGGACATTTGTCGTCAAGAGTAGAAGATGATATTTATAATCTCTGTTTAAAGAAGAAATAATATAAAGTATTATAGTTGGAGCTTGCATAACCACAACTTTTCTGATTTGCTACAAAGGTTATTTTTAAATTTGGCTTCAGTCCATATTGGATCAAAATCAAATTTCTAAATACATTTCTGATGATCTGCAAGTTCCCCAGATTCTGCTGTGGTGCAATGAAATTTATGTTCTTGTTAGCGCTGGTTTCCTTGAGCAGCTGCAAGCAGAGTTCTAAGTGCTGGAACAGACCTGCCAACTCATGATGGGCCGCAAGAGGCAGTTTCCAGGGTCCAGACTCTAGCCACACCTCAAGGTGCACATACCCCCAAAGTCAAATCCACCCATTCCTCCCTGTTTTCCCATCACAGATGACATTTGAACTGAAAGAGTTAGGGGTCAATAAGCCATAAGGATTTGATTGATTTGTTTGTTTTTTACAAATGTTTGTTTCCATGTGAAAAAAATTATGACCCACTGTAATCATACACCAGAAAAAGAGAATAGTAAAGAGAGAGTATTTTAGATGCAGCCATAGGAGAATAACAGTATATGCAGAAGAAAGAGAGAATGAAGCTGGAATTTAAAAGCAGTTAAGATGAAGGTGCGTATCTTTTAAGCATTACTAGCTATGTCTGGATACAGTAATGGGGCAAGGAGAGATGACTGGCATTTACCGTCAATTTTAAGGTATAGTAAAAAGCAGGTCTTTATGTGAGATTGAATGCAACATGACTGACAGTAATTTTGCGATCCCTATTCTGTCAGCTGCTGATAAAATGCATGAGCATATGTATAATTTCTGAATGATGTGAAGACACTTTCTGGTTCATAAGTAGTTCCTTTAAAAGAAAGATCTGATCGGTGTAGGTAGAGTGTAATGCAGTTTCAAAGCAATGCAATATTCAGTATAACAGGTAATAATTGTAACATATATCATGTAGAACTGTACTTTATTATAATTTGAGCCATCGATTACAGGAGAAGCAGTTAGAGAAATTGAACTAATTTGAACACTGCAATAGAGTTTGCACCTGGCTATTCCAGAAGTTAATATGGGCCATTCAGTGCACAAAAAGTCTTGCACATTCCAAATGCCTGGAGAGCAATATTGTTGTTAATATCAACCATATTAATGCACAGTAGAAAGATGTCCAAGCCAGTGATTACTTTACAAATAAAATGTAGGGAAAAAAAGACGAACATTAAGGAAAATCCCATTGTGGCAGAGGAGGGAGGCAGTGGCACAGACTGAGACAAACTTTTTGTTTAAAGCAGTCTTTGTTTTCATGATTTCATAAAGCTCCACTTTTCACCCACTTACACAGCTGAAGTCTGAATTTCGTAAAATCTGTTTGTTCTAATAATTAGTCAATAGGGCAGAAGTAACATTGAAATAATGTTCTCTGTTTGCACACTGGTTAGTGTCACAGGCTTTTCTGAACAATTGTGGCTTCTCCAAATCCAAATCTGTCTTTCTGTAACATATCCCATACACACAAACATACCATGTTACAAACAGAAGGTCACTAGGTGGGCTGTTTCAAAAACTGTCTTCCTGCTTTGCCACAGAATGGTTCTGCCTCTGGTAAAAACGGCAAAATCCTCCACTTGCTTCCATGGTTGTAAAACTGCCCATAAAGCTTCCACTACTCAGCACCTGAGCCCATATCACACTCATATGAGAAGGAGAGAATCTTAAGGTGCAGTGAATACCCTCTGTGGAAACTGTGGGGAGAGTGAAAAGGCAGTGATGGTGCTGTTCCAACTTTATCCCTCCTAACACTGCCCTCTTTCCCCCTACACTGAGGTGTTCTGCCCATTTACTAACAGCATTTTCTACAGACCAAGACCTGTCTGATTCACTATAAAGGAATGTAGATAGCAAACTTCTTCAAAGTTTTTTAAGAAGTGAAAATGATCCTATATAAGCTTTAGAGCCAAGAGTACAACTGCCCATGTTATGCTTGTGGAAGACTGGGAGTGCCAGGCAGAGGTGATGACTTACCTCAGAAGCTGGGAGGACAACTCTGCATTTAGACATTTTCTTCTGCCTAGATAACACTAGCAGTTTTTTTCAGGAAGTCCCCACCGTGAGGCTGTATTGAATATTAACATCAGTCTGCATTCAGCCCTAGTGCTGCTTTATTTTCCAGCCTGAAGAAATGAAGGTCAATTCCATGCTGTGGGCATTCTGTGGATTTCACTCTGTCTCCTCACAGTCTTTTGACACAGTTGAACCATTTCACTTAGATGAGGCAGAGGTGGGTGGTTCTCTAAGTGAACTACAAATTCATGCAAAGTTCTTACAAGTTTCATGAAAATAAATGACAGAGTAGGAGAGACCTTATTGTTACTGCTCCTGAAAAAGTAGTGCAAGCTGAGCTCAGCCTTTAATGGAAAGCATTTAAGGTCAAGGTTCCCTTCTAAGGGTTCTCCATTGTCCAGTAAGCAGCAAATTCTGTCTTTTCCTGTGCCTAGGGCGTTCACAATGTTGCTCTTTGTTGTGGATTCCCTGACGTCTAGAAAGGGGTGAATTCCCGCTGCCAAAATATTGCCATTTAATTATCAAACCAATCAACTGTGAGACAAATGTCCCCAGGGAAGCAGTCTTCATTAGTTCCACTTTTTTCAGAGCTACTTGGGGTTTTTTGGTTTCTCATTTTCTCCCACATTAGCAATTGGCAGTGTGTGCATGCTCCAAACTAGGATGAAAATGTGGGGTTTGGGGATTGCCAACTACAGACTGATGTTAGATTTCTGAGCTTTCCTTCAGGCTGATGATGTAGCATTATCTGACACTTTTCTTGGGGAGACTTTGGAGCCAGAGTTTTTAAAATGTTTCCAATGTTAGAAATGTAAAATATGAGGAAAACCCCTCTGAATTATGTCCTGATGTCACAGCTACCTCTGTCATGCCCTTAGACACCTCCTTTAAGTGGCTATGGTACTTTCCAAGGGAAATTTAGGAGTTTGTATTTGAGAACTGATCCTCAGAGTAGAATTCTCTTCTCTCAGAATAATCATGCATGATCTTTATTCTCCTCACAGAAACTCATCTCCAGTTTCCTCAGTCTTTTGTTTTAGCTCCAGTATATTCTAAGAATCTAGAGCCTGGATTGTTGCTGGTATTTGCTATTATACAGCTGTTCGGTAAGTTCTTTTGTCCACTGACAACAATCCATCTCTTTCTAGCATTTAAACTATACAGGAGGAGGAGAAAAGGACAGGCCACTGTCTGCTTTTTGTAACAGTCAGCCCTTGACAGGTTTGTCTTGGTTAGGAGTCTGGGTTTCAAGTTCCAAAATTCCTGTGACAGTGGCCAGAGTTAGAAAACTGGTAGCAGAACAGGGCTGAACCAGAAGCACATGCCAGACTAGTGAGGTCAGAATTCTTGGGTATGGTTGCAGTCCCTAAGTGTTCCCATTTGTTATGTTGTCAGTTTGACTGTAGTCCAAGTCACTCAGCTTTGTGCCAGATCCCAAGCCAGAAAGGTCTTGTTTGCCCGATTTCCTAAGAATACGAAGCTTATGAGATCTTGGCGTCTCTGTATTTGTGTCTCTCAGTCCCCTTGCTATTACTGTTGGGCCAATTTCAAACAAATTAGTTACAGGGGTGGCAGGCTGAAGGATATGAAGTTATGTTTTGTGAAAACGCACAGCTGTATGGAGAGAGATACCATATGAATGCCCCTGTAAGCATGTAGTAGGAGTAGAAAGACTGTAGTAGGAGTTCAACTGGATAGCTAGGAATCCCCTTGGAGAGCACTGTTACCAGTGTTCCTTCTTCTGAGGGAGACAGAGGAGAATCCAACCATGAGACACAAAACTTAAGGAAAACAGATCTCCTTTATTGCTCACTGGAGACCTTGTTTCTCTTTGATCTGGCTATTCTCATACATGTTAATTAGTATCATAGTTGTCTTACATGTCTCATCAGATAAAGCCCTACTATAGCTTTCCATCAGCTGTGAACAATGAGAGGACAGAGTTGTAGTCATGCTTCCCTCTTGACACTACTAAATAGCCCCCTAAACAGGTGAAAGAAATGGCAAATCAAAATCATCTTCAAGCTATGGTCCAGGACAACTGCTGTTTGATAAGCCAGTAAAACATGGTCAGTGAAATCACTGCAACTTTTTCTTCTAAAGGTCATACACACATATTTTAATGGATGCAAGCTAACAAACAAAAAATAGGGAGATACAAAAGCAGTGTTACAACAGCCAAAAATTAGTCTCATTATTATTTGACTAGAAATTAAAACTGCCATTGCAACAGTTCACAAAATGGTCTTCAAATTCCTTTTTTAGAAAGTTTAGCTGGACTTGGATCGAAACATAGTAGATGGAGACATTTTCACAGACTGGCAGGCTGGGACTCTCCAGCCTGGAATTATCCAGCCAGTTTTAGTCAGAGAAACTGGCTTTCTATCTCAAAGTGGGAGACAATGCTTTAAAATGCTGCTTTTTTTTCCCCCACCACAATTTTTAATTAGATCATGTTCCAAAGAAAAGAATGGAAGAAAGTGCTGCTGATTTTTCTATGTTCAAATTAAAAAAAAAGCTTTTAATGAGTTTCTTTTCTCTCTACCAGTTCACATAATAATTTACAAGCATCAACAGGAAAACAGGGCAAATGCAAGTCCTGTAATGAAAAGTTCCCACCTGAGTAACTTCTGTTAGGGGGAGGAAATGGTGCTTGAGCGACTTTTACTTCCATGCTTCCCTCATCCTTCTTTTCTATTTCAGTTGCTTGCATGGAATGTGGTTGTTTTGGTTCATGTTGTTTTACAAAAATAAGGCTCTAAAAGCTGCTGTTGACTACTAGTATTTTACAAAAGCAAACTGCAAGCACTGTCACCAGCATAAAAGCTACTGAGGTTTTCATGAATTAAAAGGTAAGCTGAGAGAGAAAAATCAATCTCAAAGGTGCAACTGATGAGGTTTATTGTCAAGTTGAGAGGAATGTCAGGAAAAAAATATGAGGAAAAAAATACCGTAAATTAACAGCATGTATTTCTTGTGCTGTCTACAAGAACCAGATTTGATCCACTGGGATGTAAGTAGACATTTCTTGCAGCATTGAGTAACCTTATCCACAGTCATTTACTACAGCTTCTTTCTCAGGATTATTTGGTACTGGCCACCATTAGGTAGAAGACAGTGAATTAAACATCTCCATTTCTAAAGTTCTTCTGTGAGGTTCTTAACAGTTCATTCAGTATCGAATTTACTGTGTCTGGGACCTTCAATTCTTAGATCCTGCCAAAGAAAGTGAGAGCTACTATCTACTCTTTCTCTGATCTTGAGGATAGCTTTAGCAACAAAGTGATGCTCATTTCCAACTGCCTGTCTCCTTCTTCTGGAATAATTGCCAGACAGATGTAAAATTTTGCCTTGCATGCAATACCACCCAGTAAAACAAGCGTGTTGCACAAGATAGTGGCCTGGTTAATTTTGTACCAGTTGTTCTACTGTTTCCTTCATTTGCAATAGTTTCAATTCCTCTCTTGTTCCCATTGGTGTGGCTTTTATTTACTGTCTTCCCCTGTGTCATGAACTTAATGCTTATCTTTGGATGAAGGCTGAGGGCGGAGTTGAGAGAGGAGGTATTATCAGCGCTTAAGCTTCGAGGTGCTTGTTCATTAGAGTTCATCAGTTTGGGAACTGCTTGATGTTTTGGAAGACAGGAACAGAAAAAGAGAGTATAAATGCTGCTAGCTTGAATAAAAGGTTCTGTTATTGGGAAGAGAAAAAAAAACCATAACAAAAACAAAGAGGTAAGAGCTCTGGAGAGGCAGGAGTTGTCAAAAAGCCTTCCCCATCAAACAGACTTCAGAGAACCACAGCAGACGGATTTTCAGTACCAGTCAAATGTAAGAGTGTAGGAAGTTGACATGCTGTCCCTTGGAGAGCCGAGGTATTGACAAAAGACATGCAATCTTGAAAAATGTACATTTGTGGAAAAATCCATCCTGACAAGTGACTGCACTTAAGTCACCAAATGGACTTCACCCATGGGATGAAACTCAATTATTGTTGCACATCCAATGAATCCATCCATGGAGAAAGCACATGGCCAATAAAAAGGAACCATTCAGTAAACAGATCTTTCAAAAACTATTTAGCTCTTTGCCACTGAGTACCTGCTATAAGTGACATGTACTTCCCTGCAAACCTCCTTGACTAGCTGGTTAGAAGTGCTGAGCCATTCTGAGCTGTTCTGGAGCACAAATACATCCTGCTCAAGCCATTCAAAAGAATATCTCAAATCCCGATAAGACATCCGACATCATAGCTTTTTCAATTGCTACTATGTATAATGAAGGATGCTTTTGTGTTTGGAGATATTTTTATGATACTGACAGTAGGAGCTATTTAATGCTAAAAGGATTGTGTTAAATGGTTTAGCCCGGAGAGTCCCAGTCAAGGCTCCATTAAGTAAGAATCTTGCAAGCTGTAAGTCATTAAGACAGTCTTCCATTTTGAGTGAGGATGTGTCTAGTGTGCAACTGCTGCTCAAGAGTTTGTCTTTCCATACCAATATTTACTAGATGCCATCTTCTTTTGAGATTGCATTATCCTTTGCACAATGATTGCATTATCCTTTGCACAATCTGTGTACTTTTTATTTGCCATCTTCTTGATTTCAGCATGGCCACAGTTATGATCATGAATAAATCCTTCTTAGTGAAAGATCTATTTTTGGCCATTTTTATTTTCTGCTTCGTAAATGAAAGCCAGCCGCATGAATGGCATCTAAGTCATTTGTTCTAGGATGCACCTGCACACATATTTGTTTCATAACAAAAACATCTTTGTGAAACTGAAACACTGCAACTGTTGTTTGTGAAAAACAGGCAACAGTGGCTGGCAACAGGTACTTTTAAGAACATGGATATTAGGTGCAAGTGTTTCATAAATCCACTTCGTTGCTATGGCCAAATTTGAAACCAGCTGTCCGTTTTCATAGATCTGTCATGGTGCTTTTTAGAAGATATTGTTCTCTAGAATAAACTGAATATCCAGATTTTCATGACAATTCAGAATGCAGTTTCCCTCAGATATGTGAAATTCCAGTTCCAGCACTGTGTACACATGCATATGTGGACATGCACACAGACATCTGCCCTTCCACCCATCAGTAAAAGGAAAAATGTCCTGGAGACTAAGCTGTACTTTTTTTTTCATTTCTTTTTTACTCCCATTTTTTCAACCAAGCTTTTTTCGTTATCTGTCTGCCTTTCTCTTTCTCTTTACAAGCTGGCAATTTGGTCTTGGAACATTCTGTTGGCTGCCAAGCAACAAGCTTCTCCTTACTCAGATTTTCAGGGAAAAATGTAGCACATCTGTTTACGCTGTCACCCTGACGTAAGTTTGAGCCCACTCTCAAGATGAGAGTTATCAGGCACTATCAAGTCAAGAACAGTGATGAAGGATCAAGCATCAACTATCAAGTCTGCACCATCCCAGCCTCAGAGCTGAGAGCTGAAGAAAACTGTTTAGCACTGTTTTATTCATATGGTATGAGTGGATATGAACAGGGTACTGAATTTAACTCTTGTTTCAGCAGTAGGTGTCCAGAACTTGACTGTTCTGAAGCATTACATGAGTACTTTGATCTCAATGCATAGCCAGCAATGCAAGTGGAAATGCAGGGGAGCACATGGCCTAGCAAGCTTAAGTCCGCTCTCAGTCCTACTCTTCACTTCTTGATATAATCAGAGCTAAAGACTGTTTAATATTTCTAGTGATTACATTAGCAATTTTATCTCAACAAAGGAAAAATTCCACATTCTTTGGAGAGTCTCCTTGGGGAACTGAAAAAACTGCCTTCAAACCCAGTAACACATTTTCATAAAAACACTCCATATTTACTTCATATTTATGACAAATATTCTTCACACTCAAAGTCTATCTAGCAAAATTGTTTCTCTAACATTCTTCTCAGCATTTGTCTTCACAGATACAGTGACTCAGCACAACAAGAACATGGTATGCATTAAGCAAGTATTTTCCATTGTTTGCAGAATCCCTAGAATTCAGCAGAGGAATAGACTGATATTTGAGCCAATAAACATCTGAATGTCATGTAAAGTTCAGTTAATTATTTTCTAAATAGTCACCAGCACTACTGTAGTTTAGAGTAGGGTTCAACTGGTATTGTTTTGATCACACTGGAGCCTTTCAGAGGAAGGGGATGTTTGCTTTCACTTTGGCCTGCTTAGTTTCACATTGTGACAAAGCCATTTCAGTAAAGGATGCATTCTCAAAGACTTATAAAAAAGATGGCTGTGGTCTTTTAAAAATCGCACCATTGTGCTTCCAGGGAATTGGCTTAGTCCGATTAGTACTCTGCACATACTCCTTGTGCCCTTCAGCCAGAAGCGCACAAACCAGCTATGGCAACAGCAAAATTCAAGTGACCTGCACCTTCATTGTAATCTCCTGTATCTATGTTCATGGCAGCATAAAATAAAGAGGAAGTGCTTTTGAGTGTTTAGGTTCAATGCCACAAGTCTTGAGCTTTCTGGCTCTGCTCTGAGCTCCCTGACCTGTTCTAGCAGTGCTGAGGGGATGGGCAGCTGATTATAAAAGAGTTGCTGTAGCAGCAATGAGTCAACACTAGTGAGCAACCTCTGAACACACCTCAGCAGGTCTGCTCTAACGTCAGAGGTTCCAAAGGTAGCAAAGAATCACCTGATTTGTAGTTCATACTCCAGATCTTGAGATCTGCAAGATAAGCCAGAAGGACTGACTTTGTTCTATTGCCAAAACCCTGAAAAGCAACCTAAGGACCATAGGAGCACATCCTTGCCCAGGTTTACAAAGGTATTTAAGCATACAAAGATGCAGACAGACACCTAATAGGATTTATCAGGGTGCCTAAGGGAGTTTGGGACCTAATTCCCATTGGCTGTCAATGGGAATTAGATGTGTAATCTACTTAGGCAATTTGAAAATCCCACTGGCTGCATCTTTTCATGGCTAAGTACCATTACAAGCCTTAGCCTTAATGAATAGAATTATTATCATACTTGGTTTCATTTCCTAAAACTCTGATCTTGGTATGAAGGCTCAGGCAAAAACTGCTTGACTCCAAGCACAGATGGGTGCCATGGATATGAAGTGCCAGGAAGGAATAACTGAGGTGCTGCAACAGTCTTCATATCACCGTTGTGTCTGCAGCTAGCCCAGAGAGCTCCCAGGGGTTTTGTGTGTTGGTCAGCTTGACTTCAATGTGTGTCATGTGAAAAATGCAAGTGACTTGGTGAAGGAAAATTCTGCTTACTCACAGCAAAGTAATAAAGAAAACAAAATCATAAGCGTCCAGGGGCTGTGACTAGCCAGTTGAAAGGGTTTCATTTTTCCTGCAAAGAACAGCATTGGAATCTTCTCACCACTCCATGGACAGAATTAAGTTCCATCTGGTGCTGGAGAGAATTCACAGCTTTGGGCAGTACAAGGACTCTTTGGTTACCCTCTTTTGCTTAGGCAACCCAGACACAGGCTGCAGTGCAGAGTTTAACTAAACAAGAGTCTATTCCTTTCCCTTTTTCTTGTCAGGCTTGGACTCAAACAATAACCAAATTTTCCCTATCCATGCAACCTTTCAAAAGCTGTGAAAAGCTTGATTTCCTTAGACTTCTACATGATGTAGTTTTCATTGAACCCAACTTGAACCTCTCATAATTGTTTATCTGCTTAACTTTACATGCTTAGAATTATGTTGTGAGAGTCAGCTCAGCATACAAAAGGGTCTGAATGAGTAAATTGGGGTAGGAAATAGCTGGGATGGGTTTCTACATTGTCTGAGGCTGCAAGAAGGTACTAATTATAGGGTTTCCATAAATGTGTATGAACAAAACAAGGTGGTTGAAATGCTTTTTGAGCTTGGTGGAATTTGAAAATACCATCTGTGTTCAGTAAGAATGTTTTAACACTGAAAATTATAACAATCAAAAACTCTTTAAAAAGGGTGAGAACTTGCTCAGAGTCAGTGGAGTCCTTGACCAGGCAGCATGCTGTATACATGTAGCTAGTGTCTATTACATACACTGCCTTAAACAGGCTGAAAATCTGGCCAAAGTCTTTAAGAGTGTGATTATGAACTTTTTATCATGTCTCACTGAATATGTAGAGAGGAAACCTAAGGACTGCTAGAAGAGATAGTAATTTCTTGCATGGTCAAGTAAGTCAGCACTTCAGTGTTTGACAATCATTTCGCAAATGCTGCTTTTTACTATGTCATTCTTTGCATTTCGTTAGAGTGGTTATTACAAGCTAGTATAGGACTGTATGGCAGCCTGGCACCTAAAACATAGATAGCTGTTTTGCAGCATATCACACCAGACAACATATCCCATAGCAGGATCTCTTGATCTCCGGGCCAGAACTCTTACCATTTCAGCATCTGGATGCACACAGAGCTGAACACAGCCAATCTATCTGCTCACTTGAGGTTCAGTATAGTTTTTTGAATCAGAAAGAAAAGGTTACACACTGAATTTCGCTGTAATGTCCACTGAGAGACTTCAAGGCAAAGAAAGAGCTGAATGTCCTGTGAAAATGGGCAAGTGCCTAGGTGCAGTCAGCACTGGGGACCGTGATTGTCTGAACAGCCACCAGAACCTACATAAGGCTTGGCTATAGCCAACTGAATTCAGTTTTACTGCAGACGGCAACTGCCTGCTGAAATCTTGCCACAGCTAGAATTTCTTCCCAGCACACCCATTGCTGAGCAACAATGTGTGTCCTTTTCCAGAGAATGGGATCAGCCCAGTCTGGCTCTTGAGAAACACACCAGCTGCACTTGAGAGGATGATGGGATGAATGTTAAAGGAGCTCTGCAGACCCAGCAGAATGCTAGGTTTCCATAGCTCAGGGCAATTAGGCAGTGTAATCCCTCATGTGAAAGAGACACCCTTGCCAGAGGCAATGGCATTTAGGTGCAAGGGGGATACACCATTACAGCAAGGAGAGGGGATATGTATGTACAGAAGCCAATTATCTGTAGCAATAAGGACAGGCAGCTTCTTTCTTTTTCTTTTTTTTTTTTCCTTGTAAGTCTATTTGATGCTAATGAACTGGAGGGGTATTAAGACTAACTGCTTCCTGGCACAGAGTACACAGACATTGTGCAAGATTCCTTTCAGCTCAGCTTTGCTGACATGCTTGGTTCTGACCTCAAGTATCTCAAGTTTTTCTAGTTCTGAGTTCCTCCACAAGTGAAAAGGCCTGTGTCAGTGATATTGTGCCAAAATACCTGGGGAGCTGAGGCAGACTGGAAAGACTGGGTTGTTCTTTCTCCCTATGATCTCAGGCAGGGGGTTGAGTTGCACTGCAACTCTGGGAGGCCAGTCTGCAGTAGAGGAGAAGAGGCATCAGGTGGGATGTGGAAAGTTAGTTCGAGTGGGATGAGTGAACACAATGGCTCTATTCCTTTATTTCCAGTGGAAAATATTTCAATTACAATTTTTTTTTCTTTTCATCAACATTTTTCTTAGATCCTTTTTCATTTTCTGAATAAAAGGAAATCATCCTTGGCATAATAATGGGTGAATACTGCCATGAAAAAGCCAGTTCCCACTAAATGCCATTGCTCTTTCAGTAGACATTTTCCAACAAAAGTTTCTGGAATTTCAGCTGTCGCTGCATGTGCTCCAGATGAGTTTTACTTGAGGTGGTTCTTGTTCCTTCCAGTCTCTGCATGTTTTTTTTTTTTTCACTGTTAGTCTGATTCAGCATCGCTTGAAAAGAATGGACATCTTCCTGGTGACTCCATCAAGACTGACTGAGCTGTATTCACAACACAGAGGAGGCACAGGCTCTAGTTTCTCCTCATCTCTTCCCCTTCTGATAATGATCACAGCAATAATTTTCACTATCCATCTTTTTTCTGTCTTGATTGGCAAGCTACAGAACCAAATCCTCTGCCTCACAAGGGGTTTATAACCATCCCTCTGAATATACCTCTTAAACTTCAGGGTTAGGATATTTGCAGTTCCTTTGTTTTCATCTGCTTCCTCCTGGAATTAGTGAGAAAATGTTAGCTGACAGCTGGGATAACTTCCCCATACAGTGTTCTGAGTTTTTCTTCATCATTTTATTTGGAAAATATCCTTGAAAAAGTGTTTATTTGCCCATCCAGTCCCAGGATCTATGTCTGTGTGTGAATGTGGCCATGTACATGTATGTGTAGCCAGTAGTATCTCTGTGAAACATCTCTCTTTCTTGGCTCTACTGTCTGAACTGTACATCACAGCACATCGACCGACAACTGCAAAGACATTAGTTACTGTATATGGGGGAAAAATCTCATTCAATTGACATGATCATTATTTTATAAACTTGCTTACCTGTAGCTGTAAAGAGCAGTTTACTTATCCAGAGGTCTTAAAGCAGCCACTGCTGGAGAGGCCGAGGGAGAGTTTAATGTTACTTTTTAATGCCATTTGAGAGTTCTGCTTTGTGTTTGATCTGTGTGTGGGCATCTGTACTTATCAACTCACCATTTCTTGATCATGTTAGCTCTCTTAAAGCTCTGCAGTGGTTTTAATGCTTTTTACTCAAATTGCTCTGATAGAAGTGTTAGTTCTGTTTGCAGAAGGGCACACTGAGACTGGAAGCTTTACAAGGCCTGATACCCCCTCCTCCCGTGTTGCATGTTCAGTAGTTTTTAACTGCTGGAGCTCTTCCCAGCAGCTGAAGGGCTATGTGACATAGAGGAGACTGTACTCAACTTGAGCTCAAGGGGCCTGGGATTGATTTGAATGTCTATTTTTGACTAGCTGGATTTAGCTAGTCAAAGTTTACACAGCTGTGGACAAATCCAGCTGTGCTGGTAGAAGATGTTGCGGTTCCCAGGAGATCATCATCATCTACCTTGCCGGAGGTTACTGCCCCAGCCATTCTGCCAGTGAAACATCCCATGAGTGATCCTGAATTCAAGCAATACCAGGTGGATGAATGGATGAACTGATCCAAATGGTTTTGCAGGAAGCAAACTACAGCACACTCACATGAGCCTGCTCCATCAGCATGTCTAAAGAGGGAAAGGTGGTATACTCTGGTAGGCAGGTCAGTGTCACGCTGGGGACAGGGTCTCACACTGGCACAACTACATGGAGAAGAAGACATCTCTCCCTGGCTTAAATCATAACATAACATTCCTCAGTTTCTGCTTTACTCCCTTCCCTGTGTCACCAGGGCTAGTTAGAGTAGAATTTGTGAAAGTGTCTCTCACTCTATGTACACTGTGCAAACGAAGTGTTTAGTGCTCATCCCACCCAACAGAGTACTACAGAAGTACAAATCCTAGAGCTAAGAATATTTACATCTTTTAAGAATGAGTGAAAGTGGCAGAGTCTGACCAAAAGTCAGCAAGTGACATGGAAACCAGCCAGAATTAGAATTGATTTTTTTTAGCAGGCAGCCCCATTCTCAAATATTGCTCTGTCTGGCTTGCTGTAGCTTTGGAGCGACTCCTCCTAAATGCATACAGTGAAGGTTGTTCTTCGAAGAATGAGGGTGGAAAGGGATTAATCAGTGGTCCCAGCAAATATAATATGGTACAGAAGAGAGGAAAGATTTGTCAAGCTTTAAAGTAGCCAAAAATTGGCAGCAATAACAAAAAAGCCTTAAACTGATGGGCAAATATGGAAAGCAAACATATTTGCTCTGCTGAGCAGGGACAAATATATCTAGATAAACTAAGAGAAAGATTTCACTTTTGTCTAATCCTCATGGCATTTCCAGCCCACAGATTTCTGGGAATCTGGTGGAGGCCAATCACATGACATTTCTAGCCAGATTTGCTGACGAAGGACTGTGGGATCAGCCCTGAACTTTGGATGATTAGTCAAAATGAAATGCTTTGGGTTTAGCTATTAACAGAGCATCTGGAGCTCTGTGCTGTGAGAGTTGAGTACCAATCAGCTCAGTGCAAAGCCAGGAAGCCTGACTGATTACTAATAGCCTTGCCCTTGTCTCTAGTAGACTCAGCCTAGACTATCAGATCCAAACCCTAGATGTCTTTGTGTTTTACCTAGCTCTCCTAGGGTAAAGGGGGTTAGTGAAAGAAGCTACGAAATATGTGATACCCTGAAACGGTGCTACAGAGGCACCTGTTGTCATCTGCTCCTCACCCTTGGATTTACCAACTTCTGCCTCCTCTTTTCTGGATCCACACTTTCAAGGTTGCTCCTTCTTCCCCTTTTCCTTCATTCCCAGCCCTGAGGAGTGAAGGCTGTGGCTTCATTTTGTCTTGTTCCAGATTTGGGACTGCAGCTATCGCCTCCAGTTCCAGGGCCACCACTGAGCCTGGGCATAGTCCAGGCTGTTGCTATCCAGACCTGCTCCACTGTTCCTGTGTTAGGCTTTCCAGCACCACAGGCTCTAGTCACACAGCATAGAGCCACCCTACTTCGACCTGCAGGAGCTGGCTCATGTCTGGCAGGACTTCTGCGTTCAGGCTCCATGTTGGACAAATGCAGCCGCAGCACTGGAGCCTGACTGTCTTTGGAAGTGCTGTAGCCACATGTAAACAGTGCTGCATTTTAGCAAATATCTATGCTCAGGTAATGTGCAGTAATCTTCCTCTGGACATCTTGGAGTCAACTGCACTTGTCTGGGCACCTGTCACAGATACGCAGAAGGGATCTCAATGGGAGTTGCCAGAGTGAGTATGATTCAGGCATGCAACCTTCAGCAAGCTTGAGCGTACTTGGCGTAGGGTCAAGACTCTCACAACAGCTGTGCCCCTTTGCTAATGGTTTGACAAATATGAGCATTTTTGCATTTGTCACAAAATCCCCAGGCATGTCGCTTTCATGTTTCCCATGGCTTTAATTCCATGCCAGTATATTGGGCTGGGAGGAGAGAGGGAGAAGCAATGCTCCACAAATGGCAAAGGCTGGAATATCCTGGGAAGCATTAATCCTCTGAAGACAAATATTCCTTGAAGAAAGAGATTTTAAATATGTGCTGCATTTCTACAAACACTTTAAGCTGGTATAAGCCAGCCCTGAAACAACCTCTTTCAGAGGGAGCTCCATGATTCCCATTCCTCTGCCTCCTCCTTCCTGGCCCAGGGCTGCTCCTTTCCCCATGCTGGCACCAGCACACACATGGTTGTGTAGTGAACCAGGCCAGGGAACTCTGCCAGGTTAAAACGAAACAATTTCCTTTTCCCCAGGTTAGTTTCAACCTGGATGAGTTCCCTGATCTGGTTCATTGCAGGGCCACAAGAACACTGGTGTTGGCGCAAGGCAGGGAGTAGCAGAGGGAGTGAAGAGGAATGTGGGCTGGGGGTGAGGGGAAGGAAGGGCCATTTCCTTTAGCAGTGGTGCTGGTTTATGCTGGCTTAGAGACTTGGTGTATCTGTGGTGTTAATTGCTGAAAATGATGTGCTCCAAACTGTGTGTCACAGCTGAGAGATTTTCAGGAATAAAAACCTCTCTCCCTTTTAAAACAGGGCCTTATTTCTTAGGTTCTTATTAGATTAAAGTTTGGTGGGTCAGTGTCAAAACTGAGTCCCTAATTATTATGCCAAATAATTGACAGTCTACCTAGGCATGGTAAAAGGGGAGATGGAGGCACAGAGAAGGGAAAAACTGCCTTTAAAATTATACAGCAGATTAGGAGCAGAGCCACAATGACCTGGCATGTCTCCTTGCAGCTTGGTCCCCACCAGTGGCTTCCTTGTCTCTCTATGGCAAGGAGAAGACTGAGTCAGTTGTCTGCCACATTGCACTCAGTTGCCATGTGCATTGATGGTGTATACTTATTATGTGTTTATTTAAATATCAAGGAGTATAAATATTCTCAGTGGCAGCTTGGTGAATGATTTGTCAAAAGTTGGCTCATTGACCCTAACAAAATATGAACTAATTCAATTTATCTGAGTGGAGCTTTCTCTGGATTTACAGTGATGTAATGGAAAGCAGGATCAGCCCCACTGACTCTATAGCAGTATTAGCAAGTATTCTGCTGTCCAAATCGTACTACTGGTGTTCTACTAAGTTCATCTGAGGCATCCATTAAATTCTGGGGCACAAACACTGCCTTTCATTTATAGCTGTAGCCAACAGGAAGATATCAGAATCTGACCCGTTAATGGAAAAATGGACATCAGCAAAAGTTTTCAGTATTTGCACCTCTGCAGTTCCACTGAGCGAGAGACTCATTTCAGTTACGTTGGGCCGCCCCAGTCTGTTGCATTTTGAAGGTGCGGTTCTCGTGCACTGATTGTGACCAAAGGCATAAGAAATTCCCCTTTTCAAGAAAAAAAAAGTTAATTTTAGTTTCTTTCTTCCCCTTTTTTTTTGGTTCCTTAGAGTGTTATTATTTTCCACTGAGAAGATAATTTAAAGTGATTCTTGACCATATTCCCATACCTTTTCCCACCTGAGGAGAGATGTACTTGAAATGATTTGCATATTTATTGAATATATGTTCCTAGGATGGCCACACTGTGATGTTGTATCTCATTTACAGCATGTTCCTGCTGGTTCTGTAGCTTGTTAAAAGAAAGACACTGTAAAAAGAAAAAAATATGCAATGCATTATATGTAGACTACAAACATAAAAGTGACTGAAGTATGGAGGGAAAGGGATAGAATGGCAGCCTGGAGATATAATAAGGCATTAGACCATTTAAGGGAGTCCTGCTGAGTTTGTTGTTCAATTACTGTTACTGATGAAGAATGCCAATAATTATGATTTTTAACCCTGTATGACATTTACATTTGTAAATGTTTCAGAGACTGGCTTTACTAAAACCTAGTGAAGCTACTATTAAGGAGCTAAGGTGAGGCTCACAGTGCATCTTTTTACAAAAAGAATGAATTATGCATACGTACTTAACTTACTCGAAGCCCACAGCCTTTAGTCAACTCTAGCAAGCCCGAGCCAGTCAAAGCAATAGGATGTTCTGATCTCACATGTGCATCAGAGTCTGAGATGAATAGAAGAAATGGGAATGTTTACTCGTCACTGAGCCAGACACATGGTGGAGTACTTCTGTGTGATATGACTCCATGAAAACTTTGCCTAGGAATGATAGAAAAGTGCTGATTTCATCCATCCATCATCACCATAACCATAACTTGAATTCTTTGAAGAGAACCTTATGCATCTTTTCTATTTTATGAAAGTAACTGTTAGCTGATACAACTAGATACAGCACTTTATCTTTGATAGTAGACAGGAGTGGTAGTTCTGCCTGTAATAAAATGTCTGCATAGGACTTGGAACTAGATGATCTTTAAGGTCCCTTCCAACCCAAACTGTTCTATGATTCTGTGTTTCTATGACTTTTGCCAGTGGCTGAATTTCAGTCTCTGAAAGGCAGTTCAGGTCAATTCTGTATTTGCCAACTGCTAGCAATGTGGCACTATTTTATATGCTCCTACCCCACATACTTATTTATTTCTTTATCTTCTAGATTTAGGAAGTTGATGTGTTAAACAAAAAGGACTTAGATAAACCCTTCAAATAGTGGTTATGTGGGAGTGCCATTGGCATCTCTTGTTTTACAGGTAGATCACTAATGAGAATTAAAGTGGCCCTAGATGTTTGCAGTGATAGAGTTACTGTGATAAGAAAAGATTAAAAGATTAATAAACTCTGGGTTTCTAGAGGTTCTCTGAGACAAGTTCATGTAATCCCACAAAGAAACTTTTCTATAGCCCTTTTTACCCCATGGAGATGACAAAACAATTAAGAGGATCAAAAAAAGAGAAATGAAGGTAATTTTAAAATGCCATGTGGTAATTTATCTGAAGGGTCTCATCATTCCAGATTTATTTCCTATGCACTGTAATAGTATTGGTCCTTATAACTGTCTTTGGTATTCAGATGAATATTACAGCTGAAAACTGTAAGTACTCAGTCAAATTTTAGCATAAGTTATTGGAAACTATAAATAAGATCTCACTCTGATTATAATCCTTCAGTGATACATAAAATAATAATCTAAAAAAAATCACAGCTTAATTATAACATCAAATTAGATTAACTTGTAACAACAGTGATACTTACACTGTTTTGTTTTAGTATCAGACAAAATGTCTGTATTTAATGAAAAGGTAATGGCCAGTGGTTTCTTGTACATACCAATGTAACTTAGCTATTATTCCTTATTTATGCGGGTACAGGTGAGAGTAGAACTTGATCCCAAATTCTGAAAAGCTTACTGTACATTATATTACATCATATCATAAAAATATTATTGTGAAAAAAATAGAACATTTGAAAACCTTCACTTGGAAGAGTTTGAAAAGATTCTTTTTGTTTTTTATATACCTCCACAAATATTATTTTTCAAATTTTTAACCAGAATGCTGATGGAGTTATTATCCTCATTTTGTTTCCTCAACACCCATATAATAAGTACTGTTGCAGAGACAGGGAGAAATTTTTTTTTTTTTTCACAAAAAATGTTAGAATTTTTTTTTTAAAAGGCATAAGATGTTTTGTGTTAAATATTACTAATGCTGAAAGATGCTGAAGGTTTCATTTGAACGGTTTGGTGCAAGGTTCCCTCTTTCAACAAGTCTGTGTCTCAAACACTGTTGTGTAATAACTCTAGCTGCCAACTATTTTGAAAAATAAACTGCCTAAGTTGGATTCCTGTTAAGCAATCAGCTTTAATCCTCTGGAGAAAGGGTGAGCAGCTTTGTTCCTCTTTGCTGAAGTCTGGGTTAACCTCCTTCATTTCTTTGTCTATAGTAATTTTGGTTCATAGAGAAAGACTTCCTCATGCTAAAAGGTCTGCTTGGACACAGGGCGCTTCCCAGCTCCAAGTGGAGTTGGTTTGTGTGTTGTATACCTCTTTAACCAACCAACCCTGATCTTTATGAAGGATTCTGAATACCATAGAAAAGTAGTTACTTGGAGAGCAGTTTCACAGTTACCTTGAACTGATCTAAATCAGCACAATGCCGAAAGGGCTGGTCTTGCCCTTCTAACTCTGTCTGGAGACAGGTCTTTTGGAAAAGTAAGGATCACTTGGGGCATGGTTTCACAATAGCCTAAGCTGGTCTATGCTGGGACTGGCACAGCTTCTAATTGTGCATTCCCTCCACACTTGCTATTGGTTCAGAGTTCAACTTAGCAGATACTAATGCCTCTTTTCTTTTTGTAGTGTTAGTTTTCTGCCACCTTAGTGAGCTGAAATGGGTCACGCAGGAGGGAGCCCAAAGAGCATCTTTTCCTGTGCCAAGAAAGAAATGGGAGTGTGCACACAAGAGTTCAGTATCTACTAGGACAGACCTTGACAAAGAGGGTATGAGACCATCAGCATGAGAAATACATCTGACTCAGTCAATCATCCTAGGACTTTCCTGTTTTGGTTACCCAGCACATTTGCAAACACACTTGTATTTGCTTTTTTTTTTTTAAACACCTATCTTTCTCCTCCAGGACACTTCTGCTCCCTGGTCTGGCAGCTGACAATGCATTTCCTTCTCCTGAGAGTCATCACAGACTCCCCAGGGTTGCCAGTACACAGAGAAGAGGGTTGCTAGAGGCACTTTCACACCTACTAATGGAAGAATCATCAAAACTGGTCACTGGGGGAAATGATTTTCTCTTGGAAGTGAAAAGAGTTAAATCATGGTGGGTGCTTCCTGGCATGAAATGCACACCATGAGACTGCTGCAGGGGAGGGGGTGCCTCTTTTTAGCAGTATACTCACCTTCTAAGCACTATATCTCTGCTTGTTATAAGAGTATGCAAAAATTGACAAATACCTTTTGCAAGACCTGCAGCTGCTTACTATGCCATTTGAAGAAGAAAGTAATACAGCCTCCCTGTTCCCCCTCCAAAACCATGACTGTGGGACTATTGCTGCAGCAAAAGAGTAAGGCCTTTGCTGAAAGAGAAAAACTCACTCCCTTGCATGGGAGTTACAGGCAGGACTTGGGTAAAGGGCTAATACCCATCAACACATTTTTGATGTCACTGTGCTCTTCCCTTCTATTTGAGCTGACAGCTGATGCCAGGACTTGGCTGCATCTTCCCTGTATTGAGAGGAGTTTGGATGTGAGATGCAGGGAGATGGAGCAAGCTTGGGCAGCCAGCCGTGAGCAGAGCAAAACAGTGAGCAATGACTCTTTGCTCCAGGGTGTGAGGTGCCATTGCTAGTTTGACCTTTTGAATACAAAGCATTTGTCAGAAATCCAGAGAAAAGCGAGCCTAGCCAGTCAGGGTGGCTCTGCCTTTCTTTTAAAAAGAAGCTCATATATTCAAGCAGATGCACCTACCCCCAGGCCTGACCCAGACATTGTAGGCAAGTATGTCTGATGAAACTGGGGGCCCCATGTTCCCTCCTATTAACAGGAGAAACAAACGCGTGGGCTCTTCGCTCATTCCAGCCAGCTGGGAGCCCAGTAACTCCCAGTCCAGCCAGGGGAAGTTGTAAAAGGCTAACGTGATGTTAAAGACACCATGAGATGGGTGCAGGCAGCTCTAGTGAGAGGTGTGTGAATTTTTCTTGTGGTTCATTCTTTAGATATCCTGTCCTGCACCTTGGAATTTCAGTGCCCAGGGTCTGACACACAGATAGCCTGTCTTCACAGGGTGATTCCCAACACCTCTCTGACTCCCTGAGCCATCACTCTCCAATGCAGAGCTCTCAAAGTCTCATGCCTTGAGTTCTGGACACATAGGACTGAATCCCCTGTCTTGCTCTCCCATAGACAGGCCAGTGCACCACTGTCTCTTTGTCATGCAGATTCTTAGCCTCACACCTTGGTGGTCATGGCAGGAAGCTGAGGGTGTGAATGGCAGCTCAGGGTCAGGAGAAGGGAGGTAAAGTTTATGCACCCTAAAATCCCTGTCACGGGTACTTTTCTGCACCACAGCTGAGAGGTCTGTCCATTTCCCATCTGGAAATCTCATACACAACATGTATCTTCCCATGTGTGACAGGCCACAGGCTGCTCTGTATGGCAGAGTGAGTAGGATGAACCATCCTTATGCTCCACCATGCACTGTATGCTTTTTCCAGGAGCTTTTCCTCCCTTCTCCTTTAGATCTGCTTTAAACTGCTGCAGAGCTGCACCCTCAGTAACCTCCCAGGGACCCTTGGAAACATTTGCAGGTTGCACACCACAGAGTAATACATCAGCACATTCCAGTCTCACTTTTAACTCTGCTTTCCTCCACTAAGCCAATCAAGCACGCAAATCTCCTTTGCAGATTAAGGAAGGCAGGACACCAAATGGGCAGAGCCCCCTCCTGTTTCTTGCACCTTTCTTCAGCAGCATGCAGAACAATTTGCCTTCCAAGCTGACCATCAAGGCCACACAGAGCTTCCTGTAAGTGGCGTGGCGATGAAGAACAGCAGTTGTTTTAGGAGACCGGCTGAACAACGGAGCTGTCTTGTCTGGTCGATCCGTGCTCGGCCCTGACATCTAGTGGAACAATTGCACTAAAGCATTTAAGAAGCTCAGCAGAAAAGATCAGTTTGCTTCACTGCAAGGCTCAATGGAGCAATCATTTCCTCTGTATGCTGGTTTCTTTCATTACACTTAATATTGCCAAAGGATTTGCTGTGGGAGAAAGGAACAGGTTGCCCAGAGAGGTGGTAGAAGCCCCATCCCTGGAAACATTCAAGGCCAGGCTGGACGGGGCTCTGAGCAACCTGATCTAGTTGAAGGTGTCCCTGCTCACTGCAGGCTGGTTGGACTTGATGACCTTTGATGGTCCCTTCCAGTCCAAGCCATTCTATGATTCTATGAAAGGAGGAGGCCCCAACAAGAACAAAGAGCAAACCCTTCGGGTAGTTGTTTTTTCCTTTTCCTCCAAATATGAACTTCTTCTTTGCTGCCAGGTGAATGGTCTTCTAGCTGGAGCAGCAACAAATATCAGTTTCACAGTTACTTCTTGATTAACACCGTTAAATAAAAACCAACTGTGACACGATCCCAAGAGACTGTAGGGTAAAACTGTCAGAGAGCTCATAACAAACCCTGTGAAAAATGCAAAATTGCTATGGGCTAAATTTTCCACCTGGCTTCTCAGAACACAGCTGTGCCACTTGTAAGTACAACTGTTTGCACATGCGACCCATGCTCTGTTTTCACAGGTGAGAAAGGAGCTCTCAGTGCACGGAAACATTTTGTGTATATAAAGCAGATTTTTCAACTGCTTGGCTGGAAGTGATGCACGTAATTGTCTTTCATAAGGAAATGAATAAATACCTCAACTCAGCTGAGAGGACAGACATGCGGTTTTGTGCTCTTGGAAGGCTGTTGAATGTTTGCAATGCCCTTTGTGTACGAGCTGAAAGCATTATGATGACAGTGACGACAAAGATGACCAGCTGTTGTTGAGGTACAACAGGAATCTTTATTTGTAACATTTAGAGACTGTGCATTTGTGGTGCTTGATCACCAACACAGACAGAGGTTCTCATGGCCAGACAGCCCTGCGAGGGGCTGGGTCTGACGGGTTCGTGCCGGCTCAGACACAGGCTGGCAGTGGCCCTTGCACATGCAAGTCAGATCTTTACAAAGGCCAAAACTCTTTCTTTTAGCTTGTCTTTGGGGGCAAGTGCTTCCAACAGGGCCACAGAGTAAGGGGCAGGAATGCCTTAAATGGCTGCAGGAGCTTCCAGCCCAGGGCTGGAGTAGTCCTCAGAGACATGCTTCAAAGTGCCTGGTCAAGCGCCTGACTAACCGTGGAAACAAGTTACTGCCTATCAGCTGACTCTGCTTGTGAGGCGCATCTTACTTCATCACTGATGCCAACAGAGTTGATTACTGTGGCTGTGCTGATCATTGGCAACTTAATAAACTGCTTTTGGCTGTGTCTAGACCTTAAGAGTCTGATCTGAGACAGCTGAAGTAGAATCGGAGCCAAAGCTTTTGTACTCTTTGAGGCTGCTGCTTGATTCTCCGTCAAATGGGCCAGTGACATTCAGTGCCAGGGGACATGCCGAGTGCTCATTGTGTAGGGGGAGAGCCAGTGGCAGAGACCTCCTGCAGAATGGTGGCATCTCTGCTGCTAATGCGTTGGGCAGTGCTGCTGTCTCAGGGCCATGGCTTCCCCTTTAGGATTTGCACAGTTTGATCACTGCACATGTCTTAAACAAGGAATTAATTGAGATTTTAATAAATGGTCACTGCATGCTAATTGAATATCCAGTTGATTATTTAAAAATATTATGTGAAGTTTGTGTAATTGGTTACATTGGTATTAAATTAGCATATAAAATCTCCTGCAACTCTCATATGATTTAATAAGGCTGTTATTGTGCGTGAATAAAATGGTGATTGATGAGTGAAAACCTCTTTTCCAAGCACGGAGATTCTTTAACAAGGTCAAGAATATTTCTGACACGTACTGACTTACGTTATGCAGGTCACTTTTTGATGACAGAGTGACCCATGTGTATAACGAGGACTTTGGCATTGAAACGGATTCCTGACTAACCCTGCATATGACTGGATTTGGACCTGCAGTCACACAGCAGCTCGCAAAAAAAGAGAGGTCACTACTCTGTCCTGGCTGAACTCTGGTTTTAATTGTCAAGCACTGAAATGGAGCTGTAATTCAGGGAGCAAAAGAATAGAAAATATAAAAGGCAAATCGGTAATCTGGAAAAGGAGGATTTGAAGCTCCTCCTCACATTACTCTAATCCTGATGCCACTTCCATCTGGCAGGTCAGAGCTGCCTTGTGTGTGGTCTGTCTTGGGTGTGCTGAAAACCCAACATCAGCCCAGGGACAGCCCAGCCAAACCTCTTTTCCTCCAGCCATAACTCCCATCTCCTACTGTTCTGGCAGGAAAAACGTGGAGTGTCTTAAGAGACTCTTTGATGGCCATTACAGGAATTGGCTTTGTGGTGTGCTGAACTGATTTGGGGCCAGAGTGCGCAGATGAAATGGAGCAAGTAGATGCATTAGACCACAGCCACTCCAGTAGTGTGTGTGGGAGAAGAGACATGGTACTGCAATGAACCCCCTTGCTAGAATGTATTGGGGTTCACTGGCAGCTGGTGTAAGGAAGAACAGCCGCATGGGCAGGAACTGAGGGATGACTGCAGGGGGTGTGAAGTCACTTACACTCCAGTCTTCCTAAGCTGTGCTGATGGCAGTGCAGTCAGCTGCATAAGATTAAAATATGGATGCTAGGATTTGATGTAACTGAGCTCTGCTCTCCCCGTGTGGAAGGCAGATGTTCTCAAGTTTCCAGGTGCTGAGAAATGCTGTGTCAAGCTCATGGAAGAGCTTGCCAGGTAGTCTGAAGGTAGCCAGTTTTCTCATCTCCTGGGCATGCTCCCAAGCCAGTGCTCAACGCCTGGTACAAGGCAGACAAACATCTGTCAAGATTGATGTAGGCAGAGCTGCTTCTGCCTTGGGGCAGGCAGATAGTCTAGGTGATCTCTCGAGGTCCTTTCCAGCCCTCATCTGAGACTGATGTCCTGGGGAAATGGTGATTGCACAGCCATTCTGTTTGTCTGTCATCCCCTCCCCAACAGTTTTGGGCCAATTTCAAGCACGTTTGGACTCAGAGATACTGAATTCCTAGAGCTTCATGAAAATCAGCAGAAAGACCCAAATTAGTGCCCCCACTGAGAAATGCAGTTATAGCTCATCTTATTCATTCAGAGAGGCAGCAGCCAGCTGGCCAGTTATCATATGTAATGGCCAACCTCGGCACAAATAGAGCCATGGAACACCCACAGCTTGTGCTGCCTCATGCTCAGCTAACAGGGGATTGAGGAGGCAACTGTGGAAGTTACTGTGTGGGACAGGAGGGAGAAGGTCATAGCAAGGGCTTAGGGGAGGTGAAACACAAAGCTGGAGGGAACTGAGCTTCGTTAGATGCTTTGCTCCTCTAATAAGTTGTTTATGATTCCGTGGTTGTCTTGCCCACCCTCTATGCCGTCTGTTAATGATCCTGTTCTTTAGTTGCTTGGCAGAAGATCTAACTTAAGAGAGATCAAGCAGCAGCAACACATGGTCCAAAGTTGTCCGACTTCCTCCATCTGGTGATTTCTGGTCTAACCCTACACTGGCTGTGAATTAGGAAACATTGTGAAGGTGTCCAGGAATGTATGAGCATGTAGCAGGGATAATTGCTATGTGGGAGGGTAAGAGTGAAGGAGAATATATACCTAAGGTTGTGTGACTGTGCATGTACGTGATTTCCGAGAATCATACTACCTGTGCTTAGTGTGGGAAGGAAGCAGAAAATGTACCTAGGTTGATATTTTTTTGTTGCCACACCTTTCTGTTCCCCTGGTCTGGGCTCTGCAGTAGAATGAGTATGCAGGTTCCTGGTGTCTGTGTGTGAACAGACTGCCTAGGCTTTCCACTGGTCTATAGATACAGGCAAATTTTGAAAACACAGTTTCATTGCATTCCTTCTGATTCCTTATCTCTTTTACCTCCTGCCCACTGGCTTGATTTTGCATGCTTATCTGTTACATCCTTTTCCTGCCCAATAAAACCCCATTTTTGGAGCCGGATGTGCATATGTGCCTGACTGCTGACCTCTACAAAGCTTTTTAAATATCCCTAGCTGTAAGCACACATTTAACTGACTGTTGTTTGAGTTAGTATTCTTATTTATTTACACTTATGGCAGAACCCTGCCACTTGGCAGACCTAATGACATTGGATATCACAAGTAATGGAGCCGCTAGTTTGCTTCTGATTGTGGTGTGAGTGTGGGGTGCAGGCAGATCTTAATTCTCTGCACCACAGAGCCTTCAGGCAGATTCTTGTCTGTGACTTGGACCCATGTCTGCTCAAACATGTAAGGGTCAAAACACAAGCTGTGCTTTTGATCATGCCAGAGTTCATTCCACGTAGGAGTAAACTCACTTGTGTGTTGATTCTTCCTCCAAGCCTCTCCCTCAGTTTGCCACCATAGCTCTCCTGCCAGCATCAGAGAAGTAATCCCAAAGGGTCTCAGCCCAGAGAACTACAGGCAGTATCAGGCACCAGCGGCTACAGAAAGAGTGAGGACCTGGACCACTATGAGAGAGGAGCAGATTTCTCTGGGCGCACATGCAGAGCCTGCAGACAGGGCAATATGTGTCCCTGAGGGCAAACAGCACCCCATTTACCCAAGCACCTCCACAGTCTGTCTGCTAGTCTGACAGGGGCAGCAGACAAGTGACCTGGAAACCACTTCCTGCCAGGTAAAGCTGAGCCTGAAGCTAAGACGAACACTAAGACCGAGGTCTAACTACACAGTGAAAACACGCTCCAGGCTGGGGGTGGTTCTTGCTGCGAAGAGAGAAAACAAAGAAGGGAAGAAATAAGGTAGAAAGCCTCAAAGTGATGAAGTGGCTTGCTTAGGGTCACACAACAGGATAGTGACAGAAGTTGAACTGAGCTTTCTTGATGCCTGGTTTAGTGTTATTTCAGCTCAGCTGCCTGGCTTCCAGGATGTTGTGACTGCACAGCCTACAGTCACGCCTATTATTATTTGTACTTCTGTTGAAGTAGGTTTCTGGATTTCACCCATGCTGGTCTGTCCTCCTGGGAAGTCAAATGGAAATGCTAGTCTATAACGATCTCATTCCCCTGGCAATGCACTGGAATCACAAGTGTTTATGTTAGCTAAATATAGCAAACAGGGACCTGTGGTTGATCAGTATTTCTCCCATTAGTGCTGTAGGTGGAACTGCACTTAATAGGAATTACACTAAATGGATATAGGAGACATGGGGATAATTGACCAAACTTGTCTTAAATGTGTTTCTGGAGAGAAAGAAGCCGCAAAATGACAGGCATTTTCCCCATTAGCCTCTATAGAGAAGTTAGCGGGTGCTGTGGGTCAGGTTCTCAGCTAGAGGGACTTGCCATTGCCTTTTTGTCTTCACTGGAATCAAGCTGACTTTCCCCAGATGCAAACAGTGTATTGATGTTGCCTGAAATATTAAATGTCTTAGGCTCATGGAAAAGTGAGGAAAAGACATAACTACTACAACCCCAGGTTTATTGTAATGACATTGAGCTTTTTAAATAGGAACAACTGAGCCTGCTGAATAGTAGAATTAAGGCCAGTATGCCCACTGGTGTAAATGAGCGTGCAGCTCTATGGCCAGCAATAGAATTCCAGATATTATGCCAGGAAACAGTTTAACATTGAATATATTATTTCCTTAATATACAATGTATGCAAGCTGACAGGCTTATTTCCCAGAAGGTATTTTTTAGTACCAGTATACCTGAAACTGCAAAATAGATGTGTCTTTTCAGTCTTTCCTCTCTACAAACACAAAGCTGTTCATCTAAATGAAAGGGAACTTAATGCACCATTTATAGCTGTGCATTTTGCACTGGTATTTGCATTCAACATTGATTCCCTTTTATTTCAAAGGAGGTAGTGACAGGATTTGTGAATTATTCCCAGCCACTATCCACATCAGTCTAAACATGAGAGGTTGTGTTTTTTTCACTATCACCATTGGGGATTGTGCTGCACAGTAACCTCCATGTAATGGTTCTGGTCTCTGACCCCACCTCCAGTGAAGTCTTCTACAAACATCTCTTTATAGCACTGCATTCATCTTCTGATGACATATATATTCCTCAGGTCTCAGAAAGATCTTCCTTTGAGGGAAGATTATACTGCAATGCATTGACATAGTGCTTCGTATCTCTAATTCAGAAAAAAGGTATCTTGAAGTTAAGCGTGCTGTTAAGATTGAAGAAAGGAGCTTTATTTTTGAGAAACTTTCTAGCCACCATAGTGACAGGGAAAAATAACATCTAGGTATGCTTTTTTTCCCCAGTGTCATGCCAGTCTAATGATTCTAGGACCTGAGTCATGATTTTGGAATGCTCCATTGACTCCGTTGGAAATTAAGCACTTCAGGTTGAAGTGCTTGTATAAGTCTTGTCTTGAGTAAGATTAGATTTATACTTGTGCTTAAGTGCTTTGCTGAACAAGGGCCCAATTAGGTTAAATATGATTGTTTTGTTTCCAGAGACAATCCCCTTTCACAAGTCTTCAGCAACCAGCTCCTGCAAAAGCTTTCATTCTTAGGAATGAACACAAGTGCCTTTACCAAGACTCAAATAAAAATAGAGCAGTCTATTTTAAAAAGAAGCTGGATTTTCATCTTTTCTAATAAAAAAAGGAAACTTGATTAAACTCTTTACACTTATAAGTGCCCTACTTTCGAATCAGACCTGACACTAAGTAGGTTAGTGGGAGGGGAGCTTTAACAAATTTCCTTTAACAGAACTTGATGTGATCCTCTGACCTGAATTTTCAGACTTAATCTGCTTTAAAGAACATGCTTGAACCTAAACCGACAGTAAAATTCACAAAAGAGCTAAGCTGTTAATTTAAAACAACAACAACACAACAATAACTCTCCCACCCCAAACAAACACAAAACCCCAACCTAGGCCCATACACAGTCAGCCTGTTACGGTATTACTTGTGCATGTGTGTGTATGAGTGTGCTTGTGTGTATGCTTTTTTCCTTGTTTTTTTTTTAAAGGAAGAAAAGTTGCTATTGAAAGTGTTGAAGAAGCAAACCTGGGACTAAGCCCAATGCTACTGAAAGGGTCTTTTGATGATACATCCCCTGAAAAACTACAGTCCTCTCATAAGTCATCAGATATGGTATTGCAAAGGCATTTAAATGTGAGGTCCTGTCAAGTTATGCGAAAGCCCCATGATATATGGCCCAAAGGAGTTTATCTTGCTCTGGGAAAAAAAGACCTTGGAACTGACACTTTATATTCCAAAGCCAATAAAAACATCTTAAAATAACGCCCCCTCCCTTCCTCAAAGAGTAACTGACAGTGAGAGAGAGAGCAGGGGTGGGAGAGCAGTGATCAGCAATGATTCAGTTTCTGGGTCTGAGAACTTTGTTGTGGGCAGTGCAACTCCAATGATTTATAATTAACTCCAACACGAAAAAGAAAATGCCAGGCTTTCATAACAGCACTACAAAAATAACCACATTCTCAGTGTTTGCAAAATTGGAAACAAATGTCCCAAGGAAAACAAGAGCTCTTCACAGCCCTATCCATGCTTTAGAGCAAGAAAAATACTGGAATTCAATCATGACCACAGATGATGAGCCAATATCATTTGTCATGGGAAATTCATCTGGGTAAAACAGGATTGCTCCATTACCCTTCCATCACTCAGAGAATAACTGGATTGAAATCTCTTAAATTAAAAGCAGTTAAGACCTTTTCTTCTTTTTGGCAGAGAAATGTTGTCATCTTCTGTACCCCAAGGACCTGAAAGTGAAAAGTGATAGACTAAAATATATACATTTCTTGCATCCAGCTAGTGAGACAAGATTCCTGAGTTCTGGCTGATCGTATGAGTGATCTTAGATAGTAGTTACGTAAAGACACCTGATGGTTTTGGGGTCTGGGCCCAGTAGATTCTGGTTTATGTGATTTTAAGTAGGGCATGTTATTTCAATTTGGCAAGATATTACTTTTAAACATGGGAGTAATCCCAGTACAGCTAGTGGGGCTACTAGGCAGAGATGTAAGTATCTTGCTGACTCAGGACGTGAATTAGACAAGTAGCAGTGGCGTAAAGGTCCCCAGAGAATAACAGTGAAAATCCTGAACTGGGTCATGAGGAAGTAGTAAAGATGAAAAGTTTCTCTAAGGAGGTTTCATAAGGGAAGCCCCAAACAGATCGTTGCTGGCTTCCATTATGTTAGTAGCAGTCCCGTGCTAATGGATCTTTTTTCTTAAAAATTAATCTCCGGGGTCCTGGGATTTTAGAAACCTCTCTATTTCTGCATCTCCCTCTCTCTCTCCCCGCCCTCCCTCCCCTCCCTCCCCCAAATTCTTAGAGTTGAAGATTAAAAAAACCCTGATATAATCATGTAGGGCCTGACTCTTTTTTTCCCAAATGCCAGTGCCTGTCCGTGCTGCACAGAGGAGCAGATGCATTCAGAAAAGAACAAGCAGCAAAATGTCCTTTTTGAATTCCTTTGTGAATCCTTATTTTGTGGATCCTGAGGTGAGATGTGTCAGGGCCATGCTTGGCACTCCACAGCTGTATCCTCTGGGGGCTTCACCATTTTTATTGATATATTTCATGCTAAGTACTATACAGAATGTAGTCATGCCAAACAATGATGACAGCCCCTGACCAGGAGCATTTACAGTATAAAAAACACAAATCAATAAAAGTCACTGCTACTACACAACAGAGCAAATGCAACACTAACCTGACAAAGGAAGACAAAAGCAAATGTATAATGAAAACATCCTCTCAATGTGTTTTTTTATACTCCAGTGACCCTATAGCTAGCATTTATAACTGCAGCCACCTATATAGCTGTCGTTCCATTTCTGATAAGATGTATCCCTGTTTAAGATGACAGTTTCTTTGGAGATACTTGAAAGGAAAGCACTGTGATTCTCAGTCATTATTATTTTGGTCCAGACCTAACATTTTTCTTTTTTTCTTTTCCTTCTCTGCTCCAGTTGAACTCCTGTCAAATGCACCCATTGGAAACAATAAGATAAACCACCTCTGTCATTTACTTCCAATGCAGGAAGTCTTAACTGTGCTTTCTGTTCATTAGCACCCCTGGCTTTCAGAGCAGCCATCCGCAGAGCTGCTGCAGGATTCAGTGACTACAAGCCTGTGAAACCTAATTTTGATTCATGAGCTGAAATCTCTCCAGCACGGCCCTTGTGGAGCTTGAAATCTAGCTGGTTTTTACCTGGTCTTGTGCGTGCAGAGTCAATATTTGGCCATATTTGGCAGAAGAAGTCTAGAAATCTCTTGTTGAAGGGTACCCTCTTTAAAGTGACTTTGCAGTAAGGGAGTTTGACAAGATGATTTTTGCGTGGCTGTTATTTGGAGGTTGCTGTTAGAGTTCTGCAAAACCTCACTACTTTTCTGGTTTGCTGTCTAGTACAAATTTTGTTGTTTTGCTGAATATAACCAAGTATCTCTCAAATTAACAATTATCAGAGGCTCTGGGTACTTTTTACTCTTATAAAAGCAGAACTTCAGTTTTATGTCTGTTTTACTCTGCAAGATATTTCATTGCGGAAAGTGCACTAGGATAGTCCACTGGAAAATATCTATTTAATAACACTGAAATATTTTCACAAATGTAACAGCTTCATCAACATTTTCATGGGAAGATACTTCAAAATTCACTTAGATAAGACTGAAATGCTTCACTTTGATAAGAAAAGGACTTTTAATTCCAAGAGGGTCAAAATGTTTCATTTCAATTTCAATATAATTTCTTATAGTATATACATGAAATTAAAAAGAAATACAGTGTGAAAACATTTTGACCTTTCTGATGGAAAACATTTTTATGCAGCATAAATGAAGAATATTTCAACAGAAAGTTTGGGGGGGTTTTAGTTTTCTTCCAAATTCAGAATGAAACACGTCTTCAAAATGTTGATTCTCCTTTGCGCATTTTTATGTGTTGAACAATTTGAATTTTCTCCAAGAGCTACAAATATTTATTATATTGACATCTAAGTGGTCAAGATGTTACTACTTGAGTTTTTCCTAGTGATTAGGACCATGATTATCTTTAAAGTAATACTCATATTGCATTTACTGACCCATAACCGTTCCTGGAAATATATGAGAAAGCTCCATTTTAACGAATGGATTATAACATTGATCTGGGATAGTGAAGATCTCCATAAACACTGGCTGACTAACAGTCATAACATGTCTGTGAGGCAAGTAAGTATTATTATATTCATTTAATGGGTAGTTAATCTGTTGTACGAAAAGGTCTTGGGTCAATCCAGTATCTGTGCCAGAATTACCAGTCCTGACTAGGTGAAATTCGAGTCGATACATCGCAGTGAAGGAACGAATGGTGGAATCTATCTAGCCAGCCAGCTTTTTCTTCACCATTTAGACATTTAAAATTTAGACATCAGCACTTGGCAAATTCTTCTATCTTTCCCAGATTTTTCTTGAGTAAGTGTTGTGCAATACACTGGCAGCTTCCAGTCCTTCTGTAACTACACATCGATGGGAGAATATTTCCCTGGGAGAAATTTACTAGGTTGAAGGAAACATTAAGGAGACTGTATCCCCTCTTCCTTTAGGATCTCATAGTGCATGGCATGTTTCTGATTGTGGGATGGAGGATGGTCCATATAGCTGCAAATTCCTCCCATACACAACTTCCAGTCCTGCTTCCGTTGGTGTCACTAATTTACCTCTGTGTTCTTCTAAGCTGGTTAGAGCAGTGCCCTCCTGCTGCTCGTCTCTCTGCTGAGCTCTGCTAAGGATGCCAGTCCTAAGGTGGGGCTTCATGGTGGAGAAACATGCCCCCCTGCACTTGTGGGATTTAACTAGCTATAAGCCCTGGACATTTTTTTTGCTCATATAGTGCTAATGTGAACTGTGCTATAAACAAATGTAACCTCCTGTATGTGTTTTCTAGGAATTTTTACCTGTTTTTCCTAGATGAGAATAGGCCCCTTTTTTATTTCCCTATGCAAAATGAGTTCTTCTATTTTAGACCTTAGTGATGCTTGTATTGAAGCAACTAAGGAGGAGCTTGGCAGTGAAAGACTATCCCAAATATGCCAAATAAAACTGGCCTTTGTTTTGTGCCATTTCCGGACTCTGCAACATTATAATAACAAATCCTGAAACCATATGACAATAATACAGAGCATCTTTTTATGATAAACATAAGTAATAATCCTTGTCAAAGAGACACAGGAATGAGTAATACATAGCAATCTCCATTCAAAGGAAAAGAAAGAACAACTGTTGGAAAAAAAGTGACATTTTCCTAAATCTCTGCATATCGGTGGCCATAAAGCAATAAAATTCCAGGACACTGTGAGCTTAGGCACACAGAGAAGTAAATGGGAAAAAATGTTTGGGAAGACAATGTAACATTGTCTCATAATTTACAAACCCCTAATGATTTCCAAAGCTGGTATGTGAGATTTACCCTCCTTTTTTGGCATTCAAATTGACTCAGGGGCTTTTTCTTGCCAACTAGAACATTCTTTAGGTGTTTTTTTTCTTCGCATGAAGTTCGTTGTGATCCCATGCTTGCTATTATTCATAAATTAATTTCTGGCATCGCAATAAATTCTAGGAAAACCAATAAACCACAAACGTACAGCTAATTCTTTGTCATTTTTCTTTCTTTCTTTTTTTTTTTAAAAACATTCTGTGGGAAAGAAAAAAAAAAGAAGCAGTAAATGTTTGCCGAGGTGCTGGATCCACAGCATGAATTTATGTTTCCAATTGTTCTTCCTAACTTGTCAAAGAAGTTTTATTGCAGTCAACAGTCTTTATTGGGTCTGTTGGGCAGGGCCAGCTTCAGAACGTATCATGGATTGAGTCTGTGTAATACATGGAAACACATTTCTAGTGACTGGTAAAACTGGGGCAGATCACAAAACTCTGACTCCGTTTCTGCTTGGTCCTTACTATGAGATCAACAGGTTTTCTGTGGGAAAAAACTCACCTCTGAGAAAGTCATGGGATCCTTAACTATTGCATGAAGAAATGTTCACGTCTGCATTTAATTGAAATTTCAGCCCTCCAGACATTTTTATTTCAGAAGGAGAAGCGGTTGGTCACTGAGGTGTGCATTTGTGCATGCATATTGCACACCGCACACACCAACGTGTGCACGAGCTGCTTTGGGGGATAAAGTGGTACAGCAACTGTACCTAGCAGGCTGTCATGGGCCAGGCAATAGAAGAAAGCATCATTAACAACCAGGGGAAAGCCTGTCACTTATAGCTCATTCCCCAAGACAAAGGAAAATGTGTGTCTAGTCCATTAGGCAACTGAGATGTGAAAATAGCTCCATTTTTCTTGGTGCGATAATACAGATTTAGAGCCTCATTTCCATTAAAATTACTGGGTTGAAATGTCCACACCAGATCCTTATTATGATTAATCTATATACAGGCAGGTACGTACATATAGTAGCTCTAGCTCATCTGTCTGTCTCTTTTGGCAGAGCTGGGTTCAGATTCAAATTTTCTTTGGGAAACAACAGGCAGGGATTGTAAAGTCCTTCTCTGCTTGGAGGTTTTGCTCCAGGACTCAACGGTATTTAGGCACCAAATTCCCACTGAAATATTAGAACAAGAGTATCTAAGTGTGCTGAGGAGCTGGGCATTTCAGCTTCAGTTCTAATGAAGCTTCAAGTAGTTTAGCTACTTCAAGAGTGCTACTTGACTAGAGATCATAGGAGTTTTGCTGGCCATCTGGAAGCTGAGCTCACTCTCCTGCAAGTTTTTCTCTTTGAGACTTTCATGCTACATCTTGGGAAAGCTTGCATGAACTGCCATGTCCTGCCCTTGAAAACATGGAGGCTCCTTCAGGCTTGATGGGCATTGCTGGCAGAAAGAACAGATTTACTGACAGAAGGGATGAATGAACTTTCAGTATCCTTCTTAATGAGGAATAGCCCTGCCTGAAGTTTTCTTATGCGAGCTGACTAGTTTCAGTTCAAGCATTACAGCAATTAGGAAAATCCTACTTTTTGCCAAAAAGGAAGGATTAACAGAACGTTTTCTTTTTTTTTTTAATGCTCTTCCTTCTGAGTGAGTCTTGTCAAGACTCAGCTAGGCCTGCAACGGCACTTGGAATTAGCAGCATGCCAGGCAGTAACACTAATCCAGATGTAAAACTCCTGCAAAGTGTTTTTCTTGGAATTCCTCACCTTGCTCACAAGAGTCAAGTGCATACAGGCTTAGTGGATTATCCCCAGGCAGGACGTTTGCACAGGTCTGTAGATTCCTTTCAGCTGATGACAAGGATAGTAAATAAGATGTACTATATGTACATCTATGTCACCCACAGTCCTCTGGGGTGAAATGGGAAAGGGTACTGCTGGAGGGAACTGCACAGATCAAGAAGCAGCTGCAGTTTTTTCCACCCTTCTAGCCCTGTGTTGCTTGTGGGCGTGCTTGGCTTTGCTTTGATCTGATTAGCTTTGTGATAGCTACTGCCTTCAGTTGCAGAATCTGTGGATTCAGTGATGTGCCACAGTCATGGTGACTTAGCAAGGTATAACCCATCAGCTGAGCTCTAGTAACATCCACGTATGCACTTCTGGCACGCTCCAGCAGCAAAGTAGCGCAGTGTAGTGTCAGTGCCTTTCCCTAAGGTCAGGTGGCATCAAATTATGTCACAGATGATGTTGGCTGTGAGCTTGTGCATGCTGAGCTCATAGTTCAGCAGAATGCAGTAATTTGTGGCATGAATGTGTATCTGAGCCTCTTGTCTGTCTTGTGTTTTGGGGATAACTGTGAAAGCTTTCAGAAGGAGACTCCATCTATAAATGGCTCTTGGGGGTAGTGTGGAAGAAATGGATGTGAATATGATTCCAGGAAGACCATGGAAAAAACACACAGTTGTGGATGGTGGAGACTGGGCAGCCATATATCTCATCGCCAGGACGACATGGATATACACACCTTACTCTGGAAAAGACTCCTTCCTTTGTCTCACTTCCTCCAGTCCATTTCTTGTCCTCCTCAGTCTAAACAGAACAAAACATGGTGGTATCCAGTTCACTACAGGACTGAGAGCAGTGGACAGGCAGGTGTGAGTTAGCAAGAAATGATTAATTTTTCCAGAACACTGCACCACTCTTTTATAAAACATATTAGTGTTGTTATAAATCAATGAACATGGTTTATAATAGCAATGATGCCCTTGAAATCTGTTAGTACTGCAGTCAGTGGTGGTTTGCCAGAGCATTTAGTGCCCTTGGTTTCACCTTGGGCTATTAACTAACAAATCGGTTATTAGCCAGTGGTAATGACCAATTTTCTAGGGATGATTGCTTAAATATTGCCCACCTTGAAAAGAGAATTATTGCTCAACTGAAAACTGAATGCTTATTTTCAACTCGACAGAGCTAATGATCTTATCTGATTTCTTTATCTTCCTCCACCTACTTGAAGGTGGTCCAAGATGGTATTACTAGAGAATGGCTTCGCCTTCTGCCTTCTGTGACTTGAATCCAGGAAAAGTTCCATATTTAATATTTATTCCCTAAGCATCGGTGGATGAAGACAGATGGTAATGAAACCAGCGTTGCTGAAAGTGACCACAATGATAATAGATTCTTTATGATGTCCAGGAATTTTGGACTCTCAGTCTCGGCTTAAATGTAGCATGGCCCCAAGCCCGTCACCTTAAGCTTAGTATTCTTGTCATCTCCCTGACCTGTCTTTAGACCTGATGAGTGCAGGCTGCACTAAAGGCATCAATCTGTCTTTCTCCCCCAATAAATGTTTTAAAAACCCAAAGCTGGTCACAAATGACACTTTCTGCAAGAAAATCTTTGTGGGGTGGGGGCTGGGAGGTAAAATATCTAGGGTAAAAAAAAAAAGAATATTTACTCTGGAGCTCATTGGATGTATATGTTTGTTAACATGTTCTAAATTGGAGGTGTATGCCTGTGGTTTGTGCTTTCTGCCTTTTACTACCTTCTCCCCAAAGCAGCAAGTTTTAAATGTTTTTGGAATCATGAACCTCCCAATTTTTTCAGGAGAAGTGCAAACAATTACATTTTGAATTTAGTATATGAACAGTGGAATTTTGGTTGTTAACTTTTGAGGATCCCTTAGGACCTACCCAGGTCTGAGGACCACGGGGTGAATGAAAGGGTTTTGACTAGAAGCTGAATTTCTCTCTCTTTGCAGGCTAACTCTGCTGCTAAATAAAACTTCTGCGTTTCAGAAATGAAAAAACCTAAGTGTGGTTGTAACCAGCAGTAGTCTGGACCTTGTGTGGATGGGGTGGGCTTGGAACAAGAAGTTAGAGGAAGAATTTGGGCAGCATACTTGGGTCCTTGAGCTTCTATGGCCAGTGATGCTCTCTTGCAACTCACACCTGTGCTGTGCTGCGCTGCAGGGTTCAGTTTCTGTGCTATGGCTTCCTGCCCAGCTGCATGACCAGGCCCACCCATATTAAGGTTAAAAAAGAAGTCCATGATATCCACAGGCATGGAGGATATTGTATGCTTACCTCTCTCTTCCTCCATCGGGAAAGTGTAAACAAGAGTTTAAACTTGAGTTACGGCACCAAATGGGCTCAGCTTCTCCCTCCCCAGAAGTCTTTGGCCTACAGAGACAGCAGTAGCTTAGGAAAAAAAAACAACGCAGAAAACAAACAACAGTGTTCTGTGGACAAGCAACTTTTTTTTTTTATACCACCTTCTACTTTTATTTCATTTATCTTCTTGAAGGCTGTGCAGTTTGTGCTATGGTAATAGAAGCTGTATATGCAACTGAACTCAGTAAAATCCATGGCAAAAGTCCGTGTGAGTCCTAGCAGGTCAAGATGTATAGATCAAATATTTGAGGAGAGGTGGAGAAGACTTCTTAGCTAAAAGTGGAAAACCTCATATGGCCATGCAGGAATTTGATGTCTTTGTTCTGGTGAATACTACACCACTTCATTTTTTATGGTTGGACTCGATGATCTTAAAGGTCTTTTCCAACCTAAATGATTCTATGATTCTGTGATTCCATGTTATAAAGTAACAGCATTTAAATCATTACAAAAAAAGTGCAACATGTGTGTAAGAAACTATATCTTACAGGGCAGCAATGGAAAATCAGGCCCACCAAGCAGGGAATGAATATTCTAAGATGCTGCTGGATAAATAAATAAATAGACTTTCTTTTTTCTTACTTTCCAAAAAAGAGCAACATGCAGTGCTCTTCACCTGGCTGAGACAGCAGGAGCAGTCTGCTGGGGACATTGGGGAGCATCTTTCTTGCCTCTACTCTCTATGCTGCCAGTGTCAGGTCACTGATGCTGGGTCTTATTGAGATTCCCAGTCCAACAGGAGTAAATAATGGATGTTGCACCAGCTGGCTGCTTGGCCGCCCTGTAAAATTCTGTTTCTAAACGCAGGATAGAAGGAGAGAAAAAAATACTTGCTCTCCTGTCCTTATCCCTAATACTGCTTCACTCTAAAGTATATAATGTAAATTTTGCCTAGCAATGTTTTTAAAAGACTTTCTTAGCGCATTAGGCCAAAGCATAGTCATTCTGTATGGTAGGGCCATGCAATTATCTGTTTTCTGTAGTTAAATTAGGTATGCCACTGTTTTGTTCAAGATAAAACACTTGCAGCCTGGTAACCATCAGTAGTGCTCTAAAAATCCTGTACTAACAAACCAGGAGGCTTTGCTGGGCTGTGTGCAGCCAGAATATGAAGGGGAAAGGGGTTGTGCAATTGTGTTGCTACTACTTTATCACAAGAGCCAAGGTATATGTTCAGTGCGTGCTTTTCAAAATCAAACTGCCTTTATTCTGCCCTCACTGAAAGCTGAGAATGATTCCCATAGAGGGTAGCTTTATGCCAATACCAATTGAATTGGAACCACCCATCCTTGAACTAAGTATTTTGAGGACAGACACTTGGGGGGAGACATCCAAAGTGACTTTCTTGTCCAGCTGGACATACTTGAAAAATGCCTGCATTTCAAAAAGTGGGTGCTGGACTCTGCTTGAAAACTCACTAAGTAGTTTGAGCCCTCAGAATAGAAGTCCTCATAACTGCTAGGCATTTTGGAAAGCCTGGTGATTGTTACCCTGTCAAACTTTTGAGTAACTGTATGAAGCAGGTAAAGCTCAACAATAATTAGATCCTTGCTCTCAAAGCAGAACATGAAGTCTCAGGAGAGGCACTAAAATTTGGCACGACAGAGTGCAAACCAAATTAAATCATGGTCATGCAGTTGAAGTTCCCTCCTTTCAGTAATCCGCAGTACACACAAATGAACCTCAGCTTGCAAAATTTATTGCCACGAGCAGCATAGCCTCAAGAAACAGTGATTTTCTTCCTGCTTTCAACTGACTTCTTGCAAGACTTTACGGCACTTTCTATGTGCCCCAAACCCAAAATAATAAATTAGCCCAATAGGCCAATAGAGAAAAGGTTAACACTGTTCCTTTGGGTAGACAATCTGCTCACAGCTGAGTGGAGGGATGGGGCAGCTATAGGGCATTATGTGCCCAATGCCTATGAGACCCTTTGTGAGAGAAAGAGCTTTAAAAAAAGGAAGGAGGTCAGGGGCTTTGTCAGATCTCTTTTACCATGGTGATGGTTTTCCTTCTCTTTCTGCTTTTACTTGCCTTTCTTCAAGGTGTCTCTAAGATGCTTTTAACAGGCAGGATAATTTCCTTTTAGCAGCACCTGAGGCTATAATTAGGATACTGTGTTCCTCTGTTCTTCTGAGGGTCCTCTGCAGAGCACAGAAAGGGAATTTACCCTAATTCTTTTTGATCTGAGGGTTGGCTGTATTTGTCTAGGGTTTCTAGGTAGGTGGGAGCTCTCATCCAAAGGTAGGTTGACCTCATAAGAGGCATGGGCTGCAATAACTTCTGTATACGAACAGCAGGCTTGAGTTTTTCTGAAAGTTTCTGACTTGCTGTATGGGGTGTAAACAGCATACATGCAGTGAGGTTGTCCAAGGAATTCTGGACATATGGTATTCTGTGATGTGGTATGTTCTCCATTACTGGAAACTTTTCTATTGCAGTTGGATGTCTTTCTAAAAGATACTTGAATTCAGCTGCAGCTATGGGACTTGATCTGGAATTTAATTTAGAGGAGCCCTATGGCCTGTGTTGTGCAGGAGACTAGATTGGGTGATCAGTAGCACCTTCTGGCCTAAAATCACAACTGCCTGAATCTATAACTTACCTAGTTAAAAGCTGGTTTTGGCTTTTACAATGGCCAGGTTGCCCCCAGCAGTGTGATTTTTTTAAACCTTACCCTAGAAAAGGCTGCCAAAAACTTCTGCTACAGGGAGCACAGGCAAATACACAGTGTGCTATACGTCTGCTCTGTATATTTGTGGTGAGCAAAATATAAATCTTTCCAGTAAAAGAACTCAGAAGACTTCTGTTTGCCAAGTTACTTTCTTCCTTGGCTGGGAGTTTAAGGGAACTTTTTTTTTGTCGTTTAAGTGAGAAAACAATTGAGTAGATTCTCTAGTTCTGACCTCTGTTCTCCAAGGCATATGCTCCCACCACCCTGCGTTTCGCACAGGTTCACGAGGAAATTCAGGAGCAAAAAGTTCAACTCTTAGGACTTATCTGAGCAGGAAGTTAGTACAGAATAAGTTTGGGGGTATGTTTTAGGCACTGTAACTGTTCTATGTTAACACCCAGAGTGGATGTTCTTCTGTACTAAAGCGCCTTTGTGCAACTTGGTTTGATCCACTTTACAAGTGGATTAATTTAAACTACAGAAAAGGTACTTGTGGCTCAGGAGTTTGTGAAATGGCTACCATGTTTTAAATTTTCATCCTCCTTTATTATGTGCTCCTTTGCTATATAGTCAAGTCATTACTAGACCAGCACTGACACTTGCTTAAAGTAGCTGAGGAGAACCATATTGCATTTTTTCCTCTTTTTAAAAGGCCAGAATAAAGTCGATACATTATTCTTTTTTAGTAAAGCAGAGAGTGAGGTATTTCAGGGTTCCTAGGGCAGTCTCCTATGGTTCAAAAAACCCTACCTCATACGCAGTGTCTGCTGCAAACCTGTTACCAGACTAGTTTGGCAATACCTTGAAAACAGGAAGGGTGAAGGCACCAAATGGCTGCTGAGCAAAATAAGCCTGTTAAGGTCTTGATGGGCATGTGCACCTCAATTATACTCGCAGGAAATTTTTGTAAGTCTGAGGAAACAAATTTGTAATCATTCTGGTTTTAAACCCAGTAAATGTTAATTATAGACATGTCAGGGCTATGGTCTGTCTTAGAGAAGCTCTGGTTTAAGCAGTGCAAATGCAAACTCGGGGAGGATCCCTATAATACCATTATGTGGAATAACTTTGCTGATTGCAGCATGGAAGTTGTAGGTGCAAGTGACCTGTTAGATGAAATTTTCTCCAACAAGCTGATAAAGTTGTTCTTTCTGGTATCTCATGTGTTGATTTATCTATATTTATTGGAAAACTGTTCCAAGCAATGCTCATCCCATTAGTGATAATTGAAGTGTGCATTGAAAGTTGACCAGTATTAAAGGCTGTCAGGAAATGGGGTGATACACACCATAGATAGTTCAGCACATCTGTGGCTATCTGTGAGATAGTTCTACTTGTGTGAACATCAGTAATGAAGGCTCAGTTATCCCTACCTGCACCATGCTTTTGTCTAGGTAAGACTCTTGTGCTTTCTGCTGTGTAGCGTGAAGTTTTGATGCAGATGCAATGCCATGGCAAAGACACAGGAGATCAGAACTGAAAGAACAGATCCAGAATGACACAAACACCAGAATGACACAAACATCTGGAAACTCCATTAGGAGAGTGGATTCACAGATGGTGTTGAGAAAGGGGGGAAAAACTGGGCGGCAGACACGAGACGGTCTCACCTTGCCTTGGCGGCTTGGAGAGAAAGGAGGTGGAGGGGTCAGTAGCAACAGAAAAACAATGAGGAAGGAAGATCTACTGAAGCTTGTCTCCATTCTCTCATCTCTTTCCACTGCCTTCCGCTGCCTTGGCCAAGTTGCCTGATGAATTTTCCTACTCTCAGCTCTTGGCTTTTTTCTTTGAAGTCATGCTGTGCTCTGCTCCCAGATCGCTTCTCCTATGCCCCTGTGCTTCCCCTCTGTCAAGCACATCATTAAAAGTCATTCCTACCAAAAGGTAATTTATACACTCATAACTCTCCACATTAAATATCTGGGGATTTTCAAAGGGAAACAGTAGAAATCATTTCCAAACATGCTAACTTTGCTATCATTTCTAGTTCTACCATTCTCCCTCCCCTTCCCCCATGTTTCTATTGGTTTTACTCAGATTCAAGGATACCAGCCTCAAGGTGACACTTATTTCTTAAGAGCCTGGGAGACTGAAAAAGATTATCTTCAAGTAAATATGACGCATTGCTCATTTACAACAGCTAACGAGCAGATGAAACTGCCAGCTAGAGTTTTGTCTTAACAACCTGACTTGAGAACAGATTTTGATCTCCTACTTCAATGCTGAAGGCTATTTTTTTCTCTTAGTAACCATGCTAGTACGTTCTGCAAAAGGCAGCACATCCTATCCTTTGTGTTAATGGGGAACCCACTGTTTCTGTAAAGAACTTCGTAAAAAGCCAGGAAAAGGTAAACAGTGAACTTGGCTTCCTCTGATATTACTTTCTTCTCCACCTGTCTATAGAGAATCTGACCTGCTACTTGCGTTATGTAGGTCATGAATAATAAAATAGTTTGGCTGGAACTAAACAAAGGCAACAGGTAGGAAGGTTAAGTTTGCTACTTCCCTTGCAGGCTAGACACTTGCATTTTTTTTTTGACAGAACAGATGTCCAACAAAAACATTAATACTCTTGCATGGCTTGTGGTGTGCTGAAGATCTGGCAGTCTGTTTGCTATGTGGCTGTGCTGTTAGGATAAAATTTTCCATGATGTCAAATGAAAAAAACTTCACACTGATGCATGATGGTGGTGGTCAGTATCTTTTATCATAAACTTGGTGATGATCTGCACCTTCGCCCATTGCTTGAACCGACAGTAGGCCTTCTGCTGCCCACAGCCTAGGAAACCTCTGCTAGTTTGCTTAATACTTTTCCCTCTAGTGTCCTTTTGTGGTGGTCTCAGCAAAACCTTGAAGGTGAAGGTGAAACACATCAAATAAAATACTCTTGCAGCCGTGCTGGTTCAGCCAGGGAGAGAGCAGTAATGAAAATAGGATGAAACCTCCTGATTATGTTTCCAGCTCTGTTTGGCAGGTCAAAAGACTTTGGGGGAAACACAAAGAGGCAACAAACATTGTAGTGAAGTATGAGCTAAATAATAATAGAGAATTCATTAATCATTAAAAGTAATTCATACTTTAAATAATAGCATGAAATGGCAAATAGTTCCGAAGTGGGCAGATATGGAGCAGTGGCTTCACTTACCTTAAAAGAGAAGACAAAACAACAAATACAATGTGTAACCAAGCAATAATATTCTATTTTATAGTCTCTGGCAGTAAGTTAATAATGGCTCTGTGGTGTTAAGGGCTCAGGACAATTTTAAAGGAATTTGATATTTTGGTCATTGAGGGAACCATTTTTAAAGTGAGGCTGGTCTTATTCGCATGATGGAGCCCTGAAATCATAGAAGTTGACCTGCAACAAAAGCAAACAAAAAGAAGGCTTTTTGATTCTATGATAAACATTTGGCCGTAAATCATGACCAGCCTTAGAAAGCACTTAAAAAAATATGACATTATTTGACATTTTCTTAGCAGCCAGCTAGAAAGCTCCAGCTCCCAGATCATACAAATTTAGTTTAATGTAAAAGTACAGTAAGTTACCCAGTGCCTTTCATGATTATATCAACAGCACTTTCTGTTGGCTGACACATCAGGCTTGTTTAAAATCACTAGACCAAAGCAGACGTGCTTTCCTTTGCCTTTTTTTCCTTTCTCGTGATTTCTGAATTGATCAATTATAGGAGATTTTGAGAAAGTAGTAATAAAAAAAAAGCCCAAACAGAGGATGGACAGTTTAAGTGCCAACTGTTAAATCATCACTATTAACAACAAAATAGTGGTTTATGACTTTAGAAATAAACAGATTTACTAATCTGAAAACTGTGTCTCTTGCCTACTGCTGTTTTCTTCACAACTGCAATTTATAGGAAGAACCTGTCCAGCTGCATTTCAGGGATACAAGAGAAAGCAGCTTCTGTGTGAAAATTAGAAATAGATTTCAATTTTCTTGCTGCTGTTGTAACTAAACAGCCTGTTAACCTATTTAAATAGGAGAACATACTGCGTACTCCTGGTCCAGAATACATCAAAAGTAATGTGATTATGTCTGTTTTGATACAACCCTATCTTGCTGCTACCTAGATGCTCTTACATGAATGATACATGGAATTAGTTCCATGTTTCTTCTCTTACAATTAGCATATTAATGTACCAGACAGATAATGCTAAAAGCCTGGATGCTTGAGCACACACAGTGCCTTCTTCATTGAGCTCCAACACTCAGCCCCTGTGAGTCCTCAGGAATGTATCTGTACATGCTCTCTGCCTCCTGCTTGTCCTGAGAGCAGCCCTGACCTATGGACTACAGCTGAGATACTTCAGGCGCTTATTTACTTTGTTGGCTTCAGAAATTCCATTAAAAAAAATGGCTCAGTGTCAGGCTGCCCACAATGGGGCCTTTGCTTTTCCTATGTATGCGTGTTGATGTGTGTACGTATGCACATCACGGCTACATGCATTCCTCAATATATGCAGAGACAGACCAAGGGATTTTTAAATGCTCAGCTCTCACACAGGCATTTTTGATATATGCTTGTATGTATGTATGTTTAGATCTACGTATACAGTATACATGTATTTTTGTGTTTGTATATGTAATGTGGAGGTTTAGACAATCTCCCATGACTTTGTATGTCAGGGATCCAGCATGGCTGGTGAAAGTTTCTAATCTTTAGTCTATCTTGGTGAAACACTAATGAACTTGTAAAAACAGGAAGCAGTGGAAAACAAATGAATTTCAGCTGGTGTTTGAAGAGCTGTCAGATCCCCTTGCTGAAATGTTTCAGAGGAACATCTTTCTGATAAAACCTCTGAGAAAAGTGGAGGAGTTTCAGAAGAGTGATTGGAAAAACAGGATGCCGACTGGCAGGCTTTGCTAATGCATTGCATCTGTAAAGACTCCAGCAACTGAGCACAGCATTAGCTATGTGAGAGCCACGGAACTAGGGAAAGTTATTACATCTGAGCGTGATGGGAAGAAGGGGGAAGGGGAAAAGCACGCTGCTCCCTTTATGCACCTTGAAGTTTGCAGTTTTTTTGAGCCTTTGACATTTTTCATTCCATCTACTTTGCTGTCAGCACGCAGACTTAATTCTAACACTAATGAACAATGCTACTTTGCTGTCCAATATCATCTTTCATCTGAGGCTCTCCAAACATTTCACAAATGTTAAGGAAGCTTTGCAATACCAGTGTGAGACAAAGCTAGGACTTGCTGGCTTCACACAGAATGCTGTAGTGTCTGCACCTCATTGGCAGATGTTATCCTCATTTTACAGTGGTTTAAATCATGGAACTGCAGGATCCTTGAGTTTCTAGTAATTGCCCTTTTTCTCTATTCCGGAGTTTCTATGACTGTTAAACTGACCTCCTGGTGCTGGCCACTGCTTTTGGAGGGCTGCTTCTTCCACTGTCTGGGTCAGGAGTCTGTTGCTTTGTGTCTTAACTCCTACCTGACCCATGCTCTTGAAAGTCAGGGCATGGGAGTGAGACTGGAGCAGGGCCTACATGGATAAAGGAGCTCAAAGATAGTCTTCTTTCCTCCAGTCTAGACATAGTTGTGCTTCAGAAAGCTAGGAATTGGGTTCTTAAAAACAGGGGGGTGTTAAAAATACGGAGTGAAGTGACTTGGCGGTAGTTGTGAAGCAAATTGTAGCAGCACTATTGATTACGCAGAACCAGTCCCGGTTCTGTGGCTTTACCCACATCCTTTCAGTTCTGCTTTCACTGAAGTTGTCTCCCTGAGCTGGACTACCATCCAAGGGACTTGTGTGAGAGCAGAATCCTGTCTGTAGGCCTGCCTGTAGAGTCATGTGAGACTCTAATACAACATGGCAGCCTTACAGCATACAAGTTTTTGTATTTTCCCTCCTGAGGTCAGTTGCTTCTTGTTTCTTTGCTTCAATCAATCTGCAATTCAGCAAAATGCTTATGTGTGAGCTTTCCTTACTCAGCAAAGCGCTGAAATGTCTGTCTGCAAAAAATCTCACACCTATTCGGAGAATGACTCTGAGGATATGCACATGCCCTGTTTGAAGTAGATGCACCCAATGCATCATGGTGGAGCTGAGAACCGCCTTTGGATGTCTTTCTCGGGCTGTCACAGCCCTCTGGGGGAGTGCCTCCGAAGGCTGTAGGCTTTGTTTATGCCTAAGCCATTTCTAACATCCGAGTCACAGCAGCAGAACAGCAATTCCAAACATCCTGATCTCTGCAAGAGGATCTAACAGTGGGCCCAGGAAAGCCAAGGACGAAGCAGCAACTGAAACAATGTAAACAGGAATACATCTTTAAAACAACAAGATGCAGAAAAATATCTAACAAAGCTGGTCTTCATTAAACCATTTCTCTGTTGTCTCTTTCAGCCATTCCCACTGCCGCTTCAGTGAATCCTAGTTCCTTCTGCTCCAACAGCCCTTCCCTGGAAGGCAAATGCTTTTGTGAATGAAGCACCAGGCTGGGAGTTCGGAGACTTAGTTTTACTACTAAGCTGGGCAAAAGCAGTGTCACCTCTTCCTTTTCAGCTCCTGTCCTATGATTCTTACCACCCCTAACTCCCAAATGCCTGTGTTCATGTTAAGTTTTACATATGCAAGTCGCAACAGCTGTAGTTGGTGGGTTTACATGTTTGTGGAAGGTGTTAGGGTCGTGTGGGCAGGCTGAGAACAGCTCTTCCAGGCAGAAGCTCTCTTTGAGAAGACTATTCAGGGCATAGCTCAAGAAGTCACTGCTCTCACTTCTGAATGTCAGGCAGTGTTTACATAGATACAAAAATATTTTTCAAACACATAAAAATATCTCCTTCTGAATTTCTGTATGCTGTGCTCCTTCTGTAACTAATTAATCATCATGATGTCCTGTGAAAAACGTAATTACCTCAGTTGTCATTGCCCCCTTTCACAGGCAAGGAAAACCTTGGGGACACCTTACTGTGTTGTACTGGTATTTTGTCGATCTCAGTAAGCCTGTGTGCCTCTTAAGCACAAGTCAAGATTTATAAATCCTGCCTTGGTTTTGGAAGGAGATATATGATGAAATATATGACGTACTTTTACTTACAGAGAAAAAGAACTGTTTTCATATTTCTAACATATTACTTGTCTGTCTGTTGCTTTGCTTTGATCTGCTTCATCTTTTTGAGGCAACTGGCTTCCTAGGGCAAGGCCTGTCTTCTGTTACCTGATTTTGTACCTTGTTCTAACACCCACTCTAACCCTGGCAGGTCCTTCATGTTCTGCAGTCATTATCTATTTTTGGCTGGATAAATGGTTTTGTTTATTTTTTTTTGTTGTATCTGTATGATCACTGGGCAGTTTGAAAGAGTTATAATAATGATGAGTTAAATTTTTTTTTATTCAGATTGCTGATATTTTAATAGTAAAGAGTCCACTTCTAGGAGACATACTTTATTAATGTGGCAAAAATAAGGTAGAGTTCTAGGCCATGTTGTAGAAAGGTGATAGAGATGTCTACTCACAGGTCTAGATAACGCGTGCTTCTAACAGTAGTCAATGCAAAAACGAAATTTGGAACAATGTAAAATCTTATGTTTCTTGGTCTAAGACTCTAGACATCTGAATTTAGAAAGAATTTTAATTTTGGAACCTGGTTATTCAGTATGTCACACAAATCCAACTGCACACTATCATATTTGTTAGTGTTGTCTAATGCTGGCTTTGACTGGAGATCAGATACTGGATGAGAAGGACTTTGTTCTCGGGTGGTTGTGGGGTTTTGTCCCTTGATGTTGGCTTCAACCCCATCTTAACTGCTGGACCTCAGTGAACTCAGACTCTTAGAAATGGCCATAGGATGTGTGACGTTAATGCTGCAAATCTGTTTTACTGTGAATTCCTCTGTTGTTCTAGGTTTGAGGCCTTGAGAATTCTCTCCATCAGAAAAAATAGTTTGCCAGATGTCTTAATAAGCCCTGCGCATTGATGGTTCTATATAAGGAGGATTTTTTAAAGTAGAGGATGTTTATTTTTGGCAGCTTCTGTCATTTAACGATTTTCCTGCTCCAGAAAACTGATAAGTATATCCTCTTCACATCTTTTACATTAGAGATGAGCCTCGGTACGGAGTCCATTCTATATATTTGGCCCAAGTCCAAACACTGTCTGAATGTGGCAGATCTGGAGAAAGTTCCAGTCCATGTGTAAAACCATGCAGGTTACAGAACCTTTGGGTCTGCTATTTCACTTTTGTTCATTATGAATTTAAATGTTTAGCCCAGATTTCTATTATTTAAAAATGCATGTATGAGTGTACATAACGGGAAAGAGAAATAGAACATCGGCTTGAAAATCCTCCAGTTCTAATAAGGGAAACAGCTTTCTCATAGGTTCCCACATCATCAGTCAGCTCATCACATGCATGCTGCTGCAAGACATTTTTCTTGTAATGAATTGAATAATCACATCTGTTTCTCAAGCTTGAGAAAAGTTTAAAAAGTCATTAACATTCTCTCTTTCCATCATTGGCAGAATCTACTTTTTTTTTTTTTTTTTTTAATCAGCATCTCGGCAGCATAGACACGTGTGCATGTGAAAAAATGTCTGTGTGTGTGCGTGTGTGTGCCTGCAGCTAAAATGATGTGCGTGTATTTGTGTACACTTCCACGCAGACAGATGGCACCTCTTTCTGCGCATACACACAGTGACCACTTGCAAGCATGGACACAGAGATGGGCTCTGGGTACAGCAATGCATGTGCACACCTGCTCTTCTCCCATAATTCTGACTCTTTCCATCATAACCACGCAGGGAACTTTCTGTGTGGCTGTCTGCTCCCAAGCACATGCAGGCAGAAGACACGAGAGGGCAGGCTTTCCCTCTCCTGCTCCCTCTGCCTGGGATCTCTGCTATTGTTATGTTTATGCAAACAGCCTTTGACATAATAGCTTTGAAACAGTTGAAAATTGGATTGTGCCTTTAGGCCAAACATTCAGACCACCACCTTGGCTATATTCATCTGCCACAGTAAATTGGGTTCAGCGTTGGCTCCACACACTGTATTTCAGGGAAAGATTACAGCTTGGCAATAACTTTTGTACAGGAAAGACAAATGCAAACTCCTGGCAGAAACATTGGAGCTGTTTAGTTGTGCAACCCCCTATCTGGAGGAATACGGATTGTGCTGAGAATTTCTTTGGACATCCGAGGAGCAAATAAAACAAATTCCCAGGCTGGAATCTCCATTCCTTTCTTTTTTGGCTTCCAAATGCAATCTAATTATGGTTTAACCTCCTGAAATAAATACCTAATAAAGGATAAACCTATTAGAAGAGTAAATTTACTGCCCACTAGTTAGCAGAAATTCTTGCCGTGCTCCCTTTAAGAGATAATGTTATTGGGATTGAACATTGTTTGACTGGTTAATGGTCCCTCTACTGCAAGACAGATTATATGAAAAATAAAAGTCAAAGCAAAGCCAGTCATAGTATTAAAGCCCATAGTCAAAAACAATTTTAACATAAAAAGATGTGTTGAAAAGAAGGGAGAGAGTAACGGCCCCTCCAGCATGGGTTCTGCAAGAATCTAAGCTGTGGTCTGAAAGAGAGACAACGTTCCCTGGATTCACCATAGTCAGTGTTCCAATTAATTATCTACAGGCTGTGTTACAATTTTATTGCACATTTAAGAAAGTGAAGGTTTATTTGGGCCTAATCCCAGAGGCAATGTGCTAGTTTCAACCTTTTCCAATTCATCCTAGCAGATGTGATGTGTCCATGGAATTTGGGGCTATATTCTTCCTTCTGTCTCCAAGAAGGGTGGGGATCCAGGTGGAAAGCAGGAGATGGTGGCAAGAGCTCTGAGGGCTGTCAGGAGGGATCTGAAGGTGAGGTTAGGGTGGGAGCAAGGTGAAGGCTGAGGAGAGAAGAAAAGCGGCAGTTCCTCTGGCACTCTTCCCTGCTGCATCTCTAGTTTCCATCGTGGTGCTGGCCCATCAGCGGATTAATGAGGCCATTGACTTTGCCAGGGGTGGAGAATATAAATAAAAGCAATTTCCTGGCTAGCTCCCACTGAAATCTAATCCAGTGGGAAGAGAAAGGCTCTCGTCTTAAGACGAAGGCTTTTTTAGCTTGAGTGGTAGCTGAGCTGCTGATAACTTTATTGTGAAAGCAAGATTTTTTTTTTTCAAAATATATATTGGGCTTTCTGAATTCATGCAGGCTTGCACACTATTTCTGGTGTGCAAATGAGGTGACACATGTATTGTTAGCAAGAATGAATAATAAGGGGTGCAGTAGAAACACATTTCTTGCATGAGTACCTAAATGTTTCCTGTGCTAGAATTTGCCCAGATCTCGTTACGTTGTACCCGCGGAGGTCTCCCAGACGATCTTAACTCTGCTTTATTCATTGCATATACCAATATCTCATCCCCTGCTTTTAAGGCTGCAGAATACAGCAAGAATTTTACCTGCCTAACGTGTTGTTCATGCTTCTGAATGCAGCAGTCCTTTTATGTTAGCACTGGAAGCAATAGTTAAACAAGAAGTAAAGCAAGCATGAGAAACTCTGTTCTGCTGCATCCCCTATTGGCTATGATGGACCAAATTCTAAGGCAAAAAAATAACATGTTCTTGTTTTAAACAGGAACTCTGACCACCTGCCCTTTGATAAGCTGCCTGCAGTACCTTCCACACTCAAGAGACAGCAGCTTAGTTGGAGTGGGACAGCAGGGACATTACACGTGCTCTGTTCCAAGTAAAAAATGTTAGAATTAGCCCACTTAACTTTTTTTTTTTTCATTTTTCTAGTCTGCTCAGTCACACTTTGCTGTCTTAAGCAACTTGGTTTTGCCTGTGGGTAAAATATTGGTACTGGACTCTGCCAGAAAACAGAAGTCACTAGCTGAAAATGGATAGGAAGTCACACATAATAGGAGAATCATATATTTCTGTAGTACTATGAGGAAGTTTTGCTGCTTGAAAAAATGCTTGTTTCACAAAAAACAATTAATCTTTTTTTTCTGTCTCCAGCTGTTTCCCCCAGAAAGAAAAAAAAAATCTCACTAGGTGCCTTCACTATGGTCCCCCCCACAATTTATCAGGCCTCTCACACTGAATAGAGCAGCATTTTTATGGACAAAACTGAGTGAGCTGGCTGAATTTTGCTGTAGCAAACTCTGATGTGGTAAGGCTCTTTGTCATATATCACAGTCAGAAGTCATTTATTATTGTGCTATCCTTTGGGAAGAGACTGGGGCAAAAGATCCAAATTCTACCTTTCCTTTTCCTCAAGTGTGTGTTTTATAATCATCAGTATTAGCAGGATTATGGTAGCATCTAGGTAATTTTGCCAGGATTGGGGCATTATTATGATGAACAATGATAGAAGTCTATTCATTAGAGTCCAGAGAAATTGTTTTGCTTGGCTGTAAAAGCACTTGGGCCAAGGAGGTCAGACAGCTTTATTCAAAGTCTTCTGCCCGTGTTACCAACTCTCGTGATATTATCAAAGTCTCCCACCATTCTGGGCTTTTCAGCGAGCAGCACCTCCTGCTGTCATGTGAGTCCACAAGAAGCTCAGCCTTCATTAAACGAGAGAGATGATTCAAGCCCTGTTGATTTCAAGTGAAAAGACTGAAAAATATGGGAAGCAGAAGGCAAAGAAATACCCTCTTGAGAGAGACATATATATTTTATATATATATTAATTTTTTTTAATTTTTTTGAAGGTCAACTTGGTACTTTCTTGGAGCTTGACTCATTGGAGACAGGACAGGAAGGGACCTTGGAAGTCCTTAGCCCTACATTTTTCAGTCTGCAAGTGTGTGCTCCCTGGTGCTGGTGCAGAGCAGGAAGGCAGGTATGAAACACCTCTTTGTGTGACTCGGGGCCCTGCCAACGCATGAAGGATTCCTCATCATTTGAAGGAGGCAGAAAGAGTGTGGGCTAAATACTCCATAGATATTTACTTCATAAAGCAAGGCTCTATTTCAGTCTAGCCTACCTATCCCAAAAAGATAGCTATTCCTTTTGCATTTAGAGGGTGAAAAGTTGGGAGCCAAGAATAAGTAGAGGGAGAGGGGCTATGATAAAAATACTTCTTTCCTCGTTCTCAGGATTGCCTTTACTACAGCCAAACACACATGAATGCCACTAACAGTATCTCATTTATCCTTGGTTTCTCCTTTCCCCTGTCTAGCCCCTTTGTCTCCTGTCTCTATGGCTTGTCAGATATATTTACCCATCCAGACTCCCAGGCTTTTGCCCAACTCTAGCAATGCTTAAAATGTTGGTTTTCAGGAAAGCAATGCTTATAGCAGACAGAATAAAGATCTGAATTAGAATTAACCCAAATAAAGCAATTCCCTTTACTGGAGTTTTTTTGGTAGCCCCAATTCCAGTTTTGTTCCACTTTGGGAAGCTCCAAATGGAATGTTTTCTGCCAATGTGATTCCCAAAGAGAGGAAACCCTGAATTATCTTTTTATGTCCCTTCGAGCCACAAATGCAGGGAGCCCTGAAGCCCTAACTGATCAGCAGACCTCACTGGAACACAGATTGCCCCACTCACGGGAAACCAAAATTGTTGGAACAAATGCTGGAACAAAACTGAGGAATGAGAAGGCTTTCCATGGACTGGAAATGCCAGTTCTCAGTTTGTTTTGTTCTCAGAAGACTCTGAAGCATTTGGGTTGATGTTTTTGGTTGTAGAAACAAAACAGCTGCCTGGCCTCCTGAGGCTATGCCAGGAGTCCCCCACTCCCAGGAACCCTTTTGTGCTGTCTCCACATTATTTTCCAACAGAAAACTATTTCACAGGAGAGTTTCCATCCAATTCCACTGGGAATCTCTTCTCAGTCCTAACAAGCCTGGTACTACCAGGGGAATCCCATATCCCATTTTGAGCTCTGCTTAGTTATTATTCCTCGGACCTTTGCCTTGCCATCCCAAACTATGTGTGAAGAAGGGCCTTGCTGTCTGAATAAAAGCTTCCAGGTTCAGGGTCTTCCTTCCTGTTCTGAGAGCCTAGGAGAAGAACTTTCGGTCCTGTCCTTTCAGGCAAAGATTTTTTTTTCCTTTTTCTTTCCCTTCCCTTTACAATTAATTAGCTAATAATTTTGCTACTGATCCATTCTTCATTAAAAAGCTGAATCCCTTTTGTTAGATCTGGTTGGAACAAAGGTAGGAGAATTTATGTCTTAATTTTAGTTCATTATGGCAGAGAGCATCCCACCCCATCACTCTCCCTCTCCCCCTCCCCTTCCAAGCCCTCCCTCTTCCTTTAGAGGATCAGTTATCACTTTGCCCCTAAACTCCTCACACTCTGCAGAGGCATTGGAGGAGCCTTCACTGCCCTTTATCTTCTGCTGCCTCATTAAGAGAAATGAACCTGAGTCTGAGAGAAATGACACAAGGGAAATAAAAATGTAATCCCTTGGTGCCACCTATAATGAATTGTTATGAAAACCATGAAAATATCTGTCTGCAGATATTGTTCTTTGATTTGAAGTCAGTGTTGTAAGCGGTAATTTTTGTCATTAAAGCTGTTAATCTGCGCAGCGTTCCTCATAAGTTTTTATGAAGAAAAACAGCCCTGCTGCCTACATGCTCATGCAGGGAGCTTCTGAGCAGTGCTACATGAACAGGGTGCCTCTGAATAATTAGCTTTAATTATAGCCAAGGTGGTTGTCTGTCTCGGAGACGGGACTGTTTCATGGCAGCCTGCTGTCCACTGTCACGGTGGGACAGAATGAACTGGTTCATCTTAACCTCACTGACACGTTATTCCCCTGCCTGGCTGATGATGGGGTGTGGACATGTCCCAGAGCACTGAGCTCTGCGTGTGTGTGTGTGTGTGTGTGTGTGTGTGTGCGCGCGCACGCACAACTAGCCACAGCAATTGCCCCAACCATATGCTTTTGCATTTGGGATGGGACTGCAAGGGATCATTGCATCCTAAGCAAAGATGAGCTGCAGCAAGCAGAGGAGTGCTAGGAGGGATATTCTTTTTTTGTCCTTCCCCAGCTGGCACAGAGCTGACTTACTTCCTGCAACCCGTCTTCAGCTTTTCTTGAGTGAGGGTCCTCTTTTGCCACATCTGAGTGCTTTCTTGAGATCACAGGTAGTGGCTTTTCATGCTGTGCATGTCAAGAAAGGGCTGCAGTCAAGACATGGCAGGGGGGCTCCTGCAGCCCCCTTCATCAATACACTAGGAGTATTGTATGCATTTCCAGTGCCATTCACCATGTGAGTGCACTCCATTACCCCAAGGAGTGAGCACTCTGGAAAGAAAACACTGATGTTGGGGAGGGAAGAAAGCATGGGAGTCTTCTGGTGTTTAGATTGCTTGACTGAAAGGAATTATGGAAATAAGTGTTTTCCTGAGTAACTTCCAGCTTTTACAGAAGTTGCATTTTGTGTCTCCAGAGCAATTAGCTGCAGCAAAAGAAGGTGGAAATGAGTGTAGCTCAGCAGGAAAAATGAGGAGAGATGGGGACATGCAAAGCTCTGCAAACTAGGAATCTGCGCAGCCTCCGTTCTGTGGTCACAGCCCACCACAATCTCTTCTCTCGCCTTCACCAAGGGAAGTCATTTCCGCGTAGCACAACTTAGAAGTGCTCTTCGGAGAAAACAGGCAGTAGGAGAAAGTGTATGCAAACTCAAAACTTGGATTAACTGGAGGGAGCACTAAACTTAGGGCTGGCACCTGAGACTGTTGTACACTGTGAACTGGGAGAAAAGGGGGCACGTGCTGACTGAAAAGAGGCCCGTCTGCCTGTGAGCTGGCCTCACTTTGCCCCAGGACTAAGGGCGATACCTGTGGGCAGTGCCCCACATGTGCATCTCCTTGCCTGCTGTACTGGGAAGCCAGTTTTGCTGGAGCCATTGCTCCATTGCAGTTAAAGAAAGGAACTCTCAGTTAGATCATGAAGGTGTTAAGCCTCAAACCACAGAATTCAAAGCAGTCTCTAACCATTAAAGATTTCAAAGGAGAACTGGTCTAAGAGGAAAATCAGACTTTGGAAGTTTTTGTGCACCTCCCTCAATGAATTAGCTCGCTGCTGAAAATGGACTATATGAACCTGCAGTCTGATCTTGTAAGGATTTCCTTATTCCCTTCAGAAATTACCTGAAATCTCAGTGCTGATTTACATTAGGCAAAGATTTGGCTCAATGGCTTGACTTACTGGATCTTAGCATGACCACAGACACCCCTGTGCTCTGCAAACATTTAGGTTCCCATTTGTGGAAAAGATGAAGGCTGAGACTGATCTCCACTGGCTTTGCAGAAAGGCCATTGTGAAGTGCATGGGAATAGAGGCAACATTGGAGACTTAAAAATAGAAATAAAAGACCAATACAGAGAATGAGTTAATAAATCTTTCAAGATACCAAGTTGATGGAATAAGGAAAACAAGTGGTAGGACTTGCCATGGCCCCTGCCCCTTAAAGGAAGCCTCTTCCCCGTTTGGTCTCTGCTTTAAAAACAGAAGGGATGTAAATAGCTTATGATTCGAGGCATAAGACATTCATTGTCTTTTCTATTCTTATGCAGCTGTCCACTCTGAAGTCCTGGCATTTGACCCTTAAGCATCTGGAACTAGGTAGGATCTGGTATACACTCCTATGCAAAATAGATCAGGCAAGGTTCCTGTATATAATGCCCAGAATCTCTGTAGAGGAAGTCAATTATGTTTTCCTGAAATTCTCAAGAGCGTCACTAGCACCAGGTCTTTTATGTAGGCAGCTTCGGGCTTTGTGAGTTCCCAAGAAACAGATATTTATCTGCTCTGCTTTAAGGTAGAGAATTCCAAAATTTGGCAAATTACCCTTTATACTCCAGGCAGAGTAGGAGTACAGGACAGGCAATTCTTACCTTGCTTCTGATATCCTGCAGGTCAGCAAGTATTTTCCAGTATTTTTGAGATGTAAGAACAAGATGATCAGAGAAGAGGGCTCTGCAGACACCATTAACATGGTAGGCTGAATCTGCTGACAATAAGTCAATGATTCTTTCTGACATGACTCTTAAGAGTAGCAGAAGGACGTCTGTAGGATGACTCATGTTAATGGAAGAATGGTATGTATGACTTGAGATTTAGGACAGATGTCAAGTTCAGAGAAGCGTGGTGTAAGGAAGATCATTTTTATTGGCATAGTAGCAGGAGACAACTTGTCAGAGTGATGTTGACTCCTTTTTTTTTGTATTGTTTTGGAAAGTCCCTTGGGAAGATGGCCAATGGAAAGAGCAGAGGAAGACCTGGCAACATCCCCAGCCAAATGGAAAAGTTTGGTTTCCTGCAGACAAATAGACCATGTGGTGGTGGTGATTCTACTACCTTCAGTTTGCAAAGAAGCAGCCTTGGAAGAGTTGGGAAGACGGTCTTTATCATCTCCAGTGTAGTCAGGGTGGTTCCTCCCTCTCAGACCTGCCTATGTGTTGAGTTTGCACCATTCCCATGTATTGACTTAAATAAGGGACCTATTTAAACATGGCAAACCCCTATGAAGGCATCACTTCAAGGATTAAGCAATTCTCTTTCTGCCTTGCATAAGCGTGCTCACCAACAGAAGTTAAATATTTGTAAGTCTAGGCTTAAAATATCAGAGAGCAATCCACCAAGTTAAATCGGGCTTCTAATGTGATCAGAAGATACACATCTTCTGCTGGCACTTATTTCAAGCTCCTGGGCTTACTTTTCCTGCTCTTGAAGTAAGCTAAGTATTTCAGGACAGAGTCATGGTCAAAGAGGCACCCGGTGAAGACATTAAGCAAAGCTGTGATATCTCCTTTACTTTGTTCAAGAAGTGTATGTGGGTTGCATTCTTAACTTCATTCTGGTAACTATAAGAGCAAGATCTACAGTGATGATTAAAAAAGCTTTTGAATGAATTCCAGTCTATCCTCCCACCTCCTAAAAGCTGGGGTGAAGTTCTATCCAGCTGTCACTGGGAACAAGAAATTCAACCAGACACCTTTAGTGGTATTAGTCTTATTTACGTAAAGTCAATTCTTAATTAATATTGATGTACAATCTATAAAGCAAGGGTCAGAGCTATCTACTTCCGCTTCCATGTGTAACCTGCACCCCGTCCCAGACTTTATTCGTTACTGGTTGCCTCTTGGGGCACATGACATTTATCTACCACGATCTCTGCCACATTTTGTCCCTCCTGTTCACAGAAATGATTGCAGCTGGAATTTGAGTGGAATTTCCTGCTCTTCCTGGTTTCTGTGTTCTCTCTTGCCATGGGGTCAGGACAGGAAGTGGGATTTTGCAGAATATTTTGAATGCAGTGTGGGAGACTTAAGAAAAAAGTGAGGTTAAAATGATATCCACTGCTGCATCTGCAATGTGACAGTGTTTGTTCCATTGTACTGCTGTTTATAGGGTCTTAACTTTTCTGTACACAATAGGATCCCGATTCACGATAAGGCCTCCAGACAATTCTGCCTTATACAGATAACCTTAGGAATGCCTAGAATAATTTGCAAGTTATTAGCTAAGTAATAAATTTCACAAGGCTCCACTGAATAGGCAGAATTGTAATTGGCAAGTAAAGAAGCGAAGACCTAAAGCTAAGCATGAGCTGCTGGTTTAGGAAGAGAGGGAGAACCCAGGACAAGGATCACATACCCTGAACTCCTGGCTGGTAGGCACCCAAGCATCTCTCTGTGCCTTCACGTATGTTTGTGAGTGCCCTAAAAAGACATGTTTCTTCCATGAGGTTATAACAGATTCCAGAGCCAATGTAAGCTGAATAAACAGATAATACAGTATATTGTGTATTACCTCTGGTTGCCATAGCAGAAAGACTCCTACAGACAAAGCCTGCTGAACAGAAGCCTTTGAGTTGCATAGTCTTTTTTGTGGATGAAAAAGGAGGAGCAAGATGATGTACAAAAGAGGTAGCTGGATACAGTCTGGGACTTGAAAGCCACAGGGTTATATTTCTTTTCTGCCTTCTTCGTTGTGACCTTGTGTTTGTTCCCCATCTGGACCGTGAGGTTTCTCCTCTCCTCACATAGACATTACAGGGATGAATGTGTTACAGGTTGTCAAGTGGCCACGGTGCCAGGAGATTGGAGATGTTACAGTACCAGCCATTATGGAGGGCTGTTCCACATCATGTCTCTGTCCTCAGATGTCCACTCCAGCCCTTGCAGCTCAAACACCCAGGGTATGTAAGCTGTAAGGATGAACCAGCTTCCCGTACTTTCACAGCAAGAGTCAGGCTCTGAGCCATGGCCAGCAGAATCTGGCTGAGAAGCGTGGGAAACTTAACAGTAAGAGAGAAAATCTGCTCTATCAAGGGCTGTTTTCCTGGGGCTGCAATTTCTGATGCATCCAGCACATTTTTTGGGTAATCTGTACTCCTGAAGCAACATTTGAAAGAGTGGAAAGAAAAGTATTTTATCTTCAAAAAAACAATTCATCCAACAAATTGAGAGGGTCGTGTCAGTCACTAACAAAGTAAATGGAGCTCCTCAGGCCTCAGACGGCCACCTTTTGCTGAACCCATTAACCGTTTCCTTAATGGCAGAAGAGTGAAGTGGATTTTCCTCTTCATTAATTTTAGAGTAGGATATAGGTTTTTAAAGTGGATCTTTTCAGAAGGAAGGAATAAATTAATACTTTGGAGTTTTTTTCCAGGCTAATCTTTCTGTCAATGCAGGAGATTCACTTCACCCTATTTTATGCTTATTTTATGTTTAACTCTCTATTTAAGTTTGAAGTAGATAATTTTCCTCCAATATCTCATTGTAACCACCTCCTTTACTAGGACAGTTAAGAGATATTGACATGATTGTTGCAGACATGCTTTGCTCAGCTGTTTCTCCACTGTGAGTTGTTGCAGTTGTCCAACAATCACAATTTTGAAACGTTCTAGACTACAAGTCAGGCAGGACTGAACTTATGGGAGAAGTACTCATTTAGGGTTGGTGCTTGTGAAGACCTAGGAACAGCTTTTAAGGAGCAAGTGGCTCTGACCCAGTGGAAGCACTTGGGACCTGCCTCTTGCAATCACTTATTCCAAAATTGTGGTATTTTCTTCTTTAGCCGATCAACACACCCTCAGTCCTGCATTAACAGTTGGGACCCACTGGAAAATTACTCTAAGGAACAGATGAACTTACTGGCTACTCTTGTCAGGCAGGTTCATGGGAACTCTGCCAAATTTCTGCCCCTTGCTCCTTCCATTTTATTGCTTGGTCTGGGACATGTCAAAGTGTGCTGGGTGATAGCAGGCATCCCATAAAGGCATGCCTAGAAGTAGCTCATAAGCTTGTTTCTAAAAGAACCCTGCTTTGTAGGCAAGAAGCACCATGTGAATGATTTTGACAAAGGCTGTGAGCTATTCTGTAGATGAGGAATACGATCAAGGTGCACAACGCTGGTGCAAGATGACCTCAAAGTTCACTACAACCATTGGTGCAGATAAAACCTGAATGGCAGGAGAGCAGCATATTTGTCATGAATGAATACGAATGTTCAGTTTTCCTGTATTGGATGCAGACTGTGTAGATGGAGACTGTCCAAACAAGCAAAATTATTCCTTGTCTCATTGTTCAAAGTGGTTCCTGCTGCATAAACCCAATGACATTACCTTCCTAAATGGCTAATGGGGTCTGAGAGGCAAGATGTCATTTCCACTAAAATATGTATACAAGTATTGACCATTTTTCTTTAGCATTTGGAATTTTTTCAGTGGGATTTTGGACAATATTTGAGAGGGTTGACATATGGGACAAAGCCTGCATGAAGTTTTTTTTTTAATAAACTTTCCAAGAAGAAATGTTGAAATATTTAATTTCTAACCAGCTGTGGATTTTACTTGGGGTAAATAGCATCCTTTGCTCCTTTACTTGCTATAGCCATGGCTGATATAATGTCATGGGAAAACTGAATACCGCCAACTGTACAGCACTTCTTATCAGCTGGGTTGCAACTGTTACCTGTGAATTACCCTGCTGTATGCATATGTGTTATTTCTGCTTCCTTCTTTTATGGTCCTGAATTAGGACTTCCTCCAACACTTCTGCAATAGAAACTCTACTATCTAGCTGTTTTCCACATTACTGTATGTGCTTCCTAATTACTTTAAAATCCTTATCTTCACCCCATTCCAGTGAGATAAACTCTAGTATTCTTACTTAAGACACAGGGAATTAAGGCCACAGAAATAGTAAGGGCTACACTCACAAAGGCAACCAGATACCTAATTTCTATTTGTTTCCTAAAGAGAATTTACATGTTAATATCTCTTTATGGACTGGGGGGGGTCTGAAAAAGTATTTGCAAAGCCTAATTTTCAGGTGGAGATGAGTGTTGCCTTACAAAAAACCCAATGAAATTTATGTCCTGTATGAGTTTTCCAAAATCCTTTGGGAAGCCTGCATCTAAGCAAGGCACCAGATTCACATCTCCTGAACTGAGCTGCACTACCTAATTGATACATTTCATACTTGTAGGAATGTAGCCAAGTTTTAATCTTTGATCTTGGTGTGAACTTACTTGATGTTATAAATGTTGAATTTTTAGCGTATTTTTGTACTGTTACAATTATGAAATTGACTTCTCATAGTTATCTTCCTTCAGGAAACTGAGTAACATGATTATTGGAATCAGTTCTTTGAAGCCTGCAATTCTGCAGTATTTTTTTTCTTTAGGCTGTCTCCAAGTAGTGACACCATGTCTAGGTCTCATCATAACAGCCCTAATGAAAAAGCAAACCGAACAACCCATCATTAGGTTCATATGTCCTTTAGGATTCACTAATATCGCAGTGAGTCAAGCTGCAGCACTATCGTTTTGGCTGCTGTGTTTTATGGTCTCCCTGACCGAGTGAAGTCACACGGTCATTGCGCCGAGGTGTGGGGTGAGCAGCATGCGGTCTCCTTGGAAACTGCAAAGTTGTGCGGGAGGCAGGAGTGCATGTCCCAGAAATGGCAGAGAGGAGAAGAGAGTCCGACAGGAGATCTCCAGCTGGATTTTCACTGGAGGAAAGCATGTCTGACAACTTGGCCTGCCAAGCCTTTCATCTGACCTGCTGCTGTCCCCATCTCCCACCCCTCTAACCTCCCATTAAAAATACCAGCATGTTTCCTCGCTGGCCGGACATCCTGCCAGTGAGCTTCGCTATCACAGGGAGCCGAAACACACAGAGATCCTTGCCGCTGCAGCATGCACAGTGGGCTGTCACCCTAAAGCAGCACAAGCTGTGCACAGTCACCAGTTCAGCCATCCACTTCACTGCCTCCTTTCAGAGGCGTTGTCTTCCCCACATTACATATGATTAAAGATACTGTGCTTACAGCTGAGGGGTTCCCAGGTGTAGCAGTGTGTTAAAATCAACGCCTGCCAACAATTAACTGCCCATGCCAAATATTTTCCCTTCTGTTGTGATAACGGCCTAACATTCTCTAGAAAGGCACTGCCAGCTTTGAAAATCAGAATGGGTTGTTTCCCGTTCCTTTGCTAAAGCTCTCTGTTACCACAGATTCCTCCTATTTAGCTGGCGGTTTGTTTATTTAGTTGTTTTTTTTATTGGTATTACAAGAGCACCTGGGAATCCCAGTGAAGACCTGCAGCCCTGTGGGGACAGGAGCTCCCTGGCCAGGTGCTGTAGAAGGCAGGTCCAACCCCAGAGAGCTCACAGGCTATGTGCCACAGTGCAGTGATGGATGAATTGGACAACTTGGGCAGATGTGGTTTGGAAAAAACTTACTGCAATGGGATACAGAGTTTAGCAGAAAGGTCAACTGGCTGCTTGATTAATAGAAAGCAATGGGAACAATCTGTAAGCACTAAGCACAAGTAAATGATAAGATGTGGTTTACCAGAGGATAGGTAATTGGACAGGTTTTTGGCACAAATGGGTGGAGCAGTGTGGGAGAACACATGGCAATGCTTAAGGGAGAAGTTGGCTTGCAGCTTCTCAGACTTGTCTGAGACCAGGAAGTTCTTAGTTTTTTTCCTGAAGAGAAAAAACCCTAGGTTTTGGGGTTTTTTTAAAACACTGCGATTTATTTCTACTAATTCCTTTTCACTGGTGCTCAGAAAAGTTTCCTAACTTTGTTTTTATTTGATTTTCTGTGAAATTTATGGTGATTAAAATTTTAAAATATATCCTTTTGTACAAGTTTTCAGACTTCTTACAAAGCCACATTTTGAAAACAAAACATTGCATTTTTTAAGGGAAAACATTTCACCAAGAAACTCGTTGTTCCTTTTCTTTGTTGGGTTTTCACAGGGAAAAATCTGTAAAAAGCGCTAACCATGTTGAATGCTTTGGCTAGCCAAAATTTCCGTGTTTGTTGAAAAGGTATTTTTCCTGAGAAACATTCTGATGAAAACACTTCAACCAACTCCTGAAATTAGAAAGAAATATTATTAAAAGGAATTTGCTAAAGTTTCCTAAAGGGAAACAAGTGTCAATGTTAGATAATTAAAAACAAGGGACTCAGCCTTTTCTCAAACAACTGAACAGAGCTTCCTTGAACTCATCTTGACTTTTCAATGCTGTGTAAGAGTATGGAGATTAGGGTCGGAAAACATGCCAGAGAGAGGAGTGAATGCTGCACTGTTTAAGAATGAAAAAATTGCAGACCAAGGTCTTTTTTTTCTCCCCTCAGCTACAGGTCTTGCTTCGGGAGACAGGATGTGTCTCAATTACAGGAGTGCCAAGTGGCCGAAGTGCTGGATGGAGGTTCTCTGTGTAACAGGAGGCAGTTGCTGCTCTGAAGAGCTTGCAGGCAACAAACAAAACAAAAAAGATGGAAAGAATGAGGAGGTTCAAGGACAGCTTCTGCTGATAGTGATAGGAAATCTGAATATAAACTCAGGCCAGAATATATAGCTGAGATTTTACAGAAAATGTTTGCCTAGAAGACAGTGTAATCTCACTACAGGAGGTAGTAAGGAACATTGAGCATCCAAGTCCAGGAAAGGAGCAGTATGCTGGAAAGAGGAGCTGCACTGGCAGAAGCATATACAGAAAAATTACGCTCTTTGTTCAGAGGAAAATTTTGGATTGGAATGCAGTTAACTGCCTTAACTATTGAGGAAAGTAACACAGAAAGAGAGTGCTTCTGGGAGATTTCCGTTAGAAATTGCAAAATCTTTTTCCCCCCTTTCTCTGCCCAATGCAATTAAACAGTAATAGGAGTGCGTTGCACAGTTTATGAAGCAATAATCCAGTTCCCAAATGGCTAAACCGGGAGACTGATGGCCAAGTCATTTATCCCAATGAGGAAAATAGATTATTGCTCAGGAAAGCAGCAGGATGGCATTGTTACAATTATTCTGCTGTCTGAGTTTATCGGTTCAAAAATCTAGATAAGAATTCTTTCTCTGGGATCAGTTTCGGCTTTCCTTGCTTGCATTGCCAGTCCTGTGTGAGAAGTCCTGCTGACTTTGCCAGAATTACCTGTGGAGCAAAGTACAGCTCTCAGTGAATAAGAGTGACAGGACGAGGGTTTCAAGGCTGCAACAAAACATGGTAGCTAGTGAAGTCAGTGCAATTTTGGCCGGGATATGTGGAGACATAACATTATGAAGTAGGAATGTAACAGCTCTCATGTGACTGCACTGGGGATATTGTGCTTAGTTCTAAGCACCTCGTTAACAGAAACGTATTAACAAATTGGAGGGGATCCAGAGAAGAGAAAGTCAGTTGGGTATGTTGATTTACGAATTAAGATGGGCCTGAGTGGCTGGTGTCCAATCTGAATCCATATTGGAATGCCTCCAGATCTTGCAGATGTTTGTGGGTTCAGGACTTTATGATCCTGAGTCCGCTGGAGTCAGTAGAAAGATTCCCATTGGCTCCACTGATCGCTAGATTTGGGTCTGCTTGAAGAAACCTTGGCTGAACAGTGATTAAGGCTAAGGATATATATAAAACTTGGAAAAAGAGTAAATAAAAGGGAATGTGATGTAAGCTTGGAACTATTAGAAGAGTGCAAATGTGAGGACCACCGTCTTGGCTGACATACTGGGAAAATGAACTGGGGACCTTCAGAGTTGGAAGCAAGAGCTTTTTAACATCATGAGCCAAGGTGGCCAGACTGCAGCATGTCCCTCTTCTCTGGATCTAGGAAAAGAAAGGAGTGCAGGGTGCCCTCGCAGATAGTGTTACCCCAGTCTGCCAGGCATAAGGAACTTCTTAGTATTAATTGACAGAGCCATCATTTTAGGAGCAGGGTGATAAATTTAAGAAAAAGAAATGAGTTTTGCAGCCATCAACTGATGAACCAGAGTCACAATACCCCTATATATTTTTTTGCATAAACTTTCTGAATGAACAGGTTGGACAGCTACTCAGCAGATTGTTCTTGCGGATTATTTAGGTTTTGGTATTGTAGGACTATGATGTATCTCCTCCTTTCTCCTTCACTGTACAAAATCAGCCCTGTCTTTGATCCTGAGAATGTGCATTAGGATATGGTCATAATTACCATTTCAACTAGAGCCGAGTCTGCTACAGAGGTGCTAGTCACTGCCCTGAAGCCATCTCCCTTAAATCTGCTGCTATAGCTCTGTGTTTCCTCCCTATCCCAGTATGATCCTGACTACTCCTTCTCCACACTATTATGTAAAGTGTTGCTCATCTGGATCATTTTGACAGTGCCAGGTTGGAGATTGCCAACATGTGCAGCCAAATCTGAAGGACACTTAGCTCTGTGGGGAGGGTTGTAGTAGCAGTCAGACCATTTGCTTAGCTGGAAGATGAGATGCTCATGCTATGGGAGATATGTTCGACGGTGGCCACGCAGCTTACATCTAATATGACCCTGAGAAACTCAGGCACTCCAGATCCTGAAAACAGAGAAGATAAGCAACCCAGACCATATGGAAAACCAGAGAAAAAAAAATTAAAAATCCAACTTGGTCCATGGAGAATAGCAACAAGAAAGCATACTTTCTCATGGATGTTGTGCCATGGCTGGATTCTCTGTTGAAAAGAGGCTTTCCCTGTGGTTGGGGTGTTCTTGCTGTTTCTTTCCAATATGAAGCTTCCTTCTCTAATATGGACACAGGGCTCACACCACAGAATTTTTCTTCATGGGAGCACTAATACTGGCTCTTTTCTCTACCCAGTTCTTTCCAGGAATTTCATATCATGGAGATTTCCACCCTGTTTTCAGTTTGGCTGAAGCTGGCCAGCAGGTACAAAAGTTGTTAGATGGGAAGAATGACAAACAGAGACATGATGATCTCACAAGCTTTTTTCCTTAGTAAAATTGGCCAAAAAGATGTTTATTTATGTATTCCCAATGGCATACAAATCTGACTCAGGTGGAGAGCCCATTTGTTCCCAGAACACCAAGAAACTTCAGAGTAATTTGTGCTAAAAGCTCTAATGTTTCACAATCTGCATGTTTGCTGCCGGCTTTGTTCCCTTAGCTTGGCTGTAAAGCAAGAGTATAACACAATGTTGATGCTGTGAGCCTTGCTTTCAGATCCTTGCTAACATCTGCTTGTTTTATATTCCAAATGCTGCTTACAATATAAAATCATATCCCAAACAAAAGATATTTCTCTACAAATAAGGAACCAATTAATGTCACAAAGTCTAAACCAATGTATTAAAAATCAAAAAAAGCAAAGCAAAGCAAATGTCGCTGAACTTTGAGTAACTGATAGTGCTGCTAATGTCCGTTGTAAGGCTGTTGGCTCCAGCCAGTGCGTGTTGTGATTGAATTTACTTAGTTCTTCATAAACAGTGGATCAGGCAGGGCTTTTCTGATAATTTTTTTCAAAAGTACAAATGTGATGCTGGAAAGCCCCAACGGATGTTGTTTCATGTCAGTGACATAAGATGGGGCTAAAATCTTTCCAAACTTAGTACTGTTAGGTGCCTTAGCAGACTTAGTAATATCACAGCAGGGAACAGCAACGTCACATCTGGAACATTATAAAATTGGCAGTGCTGAAAAGGCATTAGTAAACATTATTAAGAATTCCTTGCAGGCAATTAGACTGCAACAATATCTTTGGAGAAAGTTTTTTTTTCCTTTTGCATCTTTATTTCTATCTTGCTAATGAGAGACTAATGAGCCACAGACTTGTTACCTAGGAAGAATATCTCAACAAAGCTCTAGTGAACTTAAAACCAGTATTTACAGACTGATGACTGTTCACATTCATTATGTTTTAAATGAGGAGGGACTACAGTAAAAAAAAAAAAAAAGGAAACAAGTTGTTCCTTGCTAAGAGGCTTCTGAAACTCTAAATGTCAGAAGTTTCCTAATGTTGAGGTTAGAGCCTTCCACCTTTCCCACCATGTAAGGCTGAGCACAGCTATGTGTAATTTTTGTGTGTTTCTGCTTTGCTGTTACCAAAATATTAGTCCTCTCTGACCATTGCAAAACCTACTTGTTGGTTTCAGTGATTTCAAGAGATTTTTGTTTTGTTTTTATTTGCTTCGTTAGGAAACCAGGCTCGTAAGCAAAACCTGCATGGACCCACTGTCTATGTAGGCATACATCGGCATATGTCTGTTTCAATCACCTCCTGTTCGGAGTTTTTTGTTAACAGCGTCTCTTTTTTCTGGCTTCCTAATCTTAACTATCTGAAAGGCTGCAGATAAGACATTGGAGAATCTCAAGCAGAGCGCACAGTTCCAGGCACAAGGAAATCACTCAGAGCTTATCAGCAACTCTGATACAAGTCTAGTGATTAGGGCACATGGATGGGACTTGGGAGCCATGGTTGAAATGAGTTGCTCTGCTACAATGTTCCTATGTGTCCTTGAGCAAGCCATGCATGGATAGTTTTTTAAAAACTCTCTCTTACAGACTGGGGTCCTAAATCCAACCTGAGACATCAGGCTGTGTACACCATGGACTGAGACAACATCTCTAGGATGGGCCCCTTAGAGGCACTGAACATGGAGACCTTTGCAACTGGATCCCATTCAGCACTTGAGCAAGCACTTAATGTCAGCTGAGGGAAATTTAGTCTCCAGAGACTACAGTCACCCAAAACAGAGCATGTGTGACCACGCTATAAATCTGCTTGCACCTTCGTCTCCTCTTCCCACCCCAGAAAATCTTCGTGCGTTGAAGACGTGGTGGCAAAAGCAGCTTCACAGTCTTTGCTCACAGAGACAGGGAGTGTGCAAATGCTATTTGATTTAGAAACAGCTGTTTTGACATCATTCCCTTTGTGAGGATGCACAAAAGTTTTTGGTTTTGTTCCAGACCAAGTTAGGAAACCTTGAATGTTGCCACAGAAGGTTCTTGGGCTGCTCACTTTCTCTTGAATTTTCCAGGGTTAATTTCTCTTGGGATGTCTGGTTAATTTGTTTAAGTTTCTGGTTCCTCTGGCATCTTGGATCTTTCACCTCGACCCTCTTATCCTTGGCTTCTCCCTTTTCCCAGGTGGTATCCCACATGCTTATTTGTTTTATCTGGTCTGTTACAGAAGCCATTGTGTTCACTGGAAGCTGACGTCTGGGACTTGGCACCCACTACAGGGCTAACAAAAGACTGTAATCCAGGCTTTTGAACCGTTCATCCACACAGCTTTACATCAGCTGTGCAGGGGTGTAAACCTGCGATTACCAAGCACAGGGTGGCTATCCCACCTGTTCCATCATTTCTCCACCTTATGTGCACTCGCTCTGAGGACTGTAAGCAATTACTCTGCTAGGTACTAAATACGATATGCAGCACATGGTAGTGTAAAATTATGGAATTTGGGGGTTTTAATGAGCTCAGGTGCAATACAAAAGAACTTTTTTTTTTCCTGTCCATAAAATTATATAGCTTGGAATCAGGGGTTTATACAGCCCTGGACAAAGCCATTTTATTTAAAGGGTGGGTATGGGGGGGGGGGGTGGGTAAAAAAAAAAAACAACA
>JAVKLA010000042.1:12511647-12539342 GCA_034782735.1 Sagittarius serpentarius | reverse complement strand
CGCCGCCGCCCCACACAACAACAACAACACTCTAGCCCAGCACAATTATATGCAGATTTGTTCATAAATCTGGGCTGGAGCAGATGTGCTGCACATGTTGAAAATCCAGAGCATGTTGCTGGAACTTAAAACATAAACATGAACCTGTTTCCAAAGAGGAAAATCTGCTCACAGCGAGGAGCTGACCCCATGCTTTAAACAAAGATCAAGTCCGTTCTACCTATTGTGCCTTTGCCATGTGTTTACTTTCCTCGCTTGGTGCCTAGGGTAGCTTAAGGAATAGCCAGAAGAAAAGAAGCAATTTACCTAGGTCAGAAAAGAGCCAGTGGCACTCTGGGCATAAGGAAACAAGAGGTAGGATGTGACCCAACTCATCTGGCTATCAAGGGTCCTATTAGACTAGGTCAGCAGTATCATGCCAGATCTCTCATCTGTATTTTTAGATGCTTGAAGTCTTTTGCCCTGTAGCTAAATCTTGTAGAAAAACATAACTGCACTTCACAGTGGGTAAGGCTGTAAGAAATAGCCTGCTTTAAACACAAACCTGCACTCTGTAGGTAGTTGGAAGTGAAGTTCCTGTAGCTGGCTGCGTGATTAAACACCTTTGGAGGGTAGCATGGCATGCTCTTGAAGACTCTGCACCCTGACTGAGTGCCACCATACTTGCTCTTCTTAATAGTGACAAGCTGAAAGGCTGGCAGCCCCTCCTATCCAGGGCTGTGAACTTCCAGATTTCAGCACAGTCTGATGCATGACTGGCATGTGTGGTAGCCCGTGATGCATTTTTCTCTTTTCTTGGCTTTTTATTTTGTCAGAAAGGGGTGTGAGTTGCTCAAGGGACACTGAGAATGCGAAGTGCTTTCTTTATAACCCTTGAAAAAGATTAGCCTGACAGGTAAGGGGCAAAGGTGACTTTCCGGTTAATATGAGGCTGCTTACATCCCATCTACTCCCACGGGGTGTTTAGACAAAGAAAGGAGTTCATTCTCCATCACCTGGTGTGATGATGCCATGACCTACATGAATACAGAGGTTCCAGCTCTTTTTCTTCTTCTGGAGGAAAGGCAGTGGTGGATGTGGTCATCTGTGTGTATGTGCATGTGTTCTCTTAATTCTCCATGAAGATGTTGTATTAAGGCATGATGTTGAAATCCATGCTCATCCACTTATCCCACTGCCTACAGGCTGGGCTGCTGGTGATGTTAAGAGCTTTGGTGTCTAGGACTCATGTACACATTTGTGCCACTACTTGCACTGGCCGTCAGCTGCAATACCCTGCTTATGGGAGAAGGGTATTTGTTTGGAGGTTTCAGCACTTGAGAAACCTGCACCTCTCTGGTAAACTGCTCACGTTTTGTTTTTCTTTAAATCAAAGAGCCATGAAGGGGAATGACTGTTAAAAATAGTCAGATTGACGTAGATGTGGATTATGTCAGAAAGGGAATGAGCAGCTTATGCTGAGAACAGTCACAAATAAAACATATCTCTTTGGTTAGTTGAAGGTAAGAGATGTGTATTTGCATTAGCCCCCTACTTATTGCCACCTTTCCTGCCCAACCTCTTTGTTTGCCACCTGTACAGCCAGGGATCGGGCTGCCCTGCCGGAGTTGTTATGAACATTAAACCTGCCAAGGGCAGTGAGGTACCTCCATGCTTTGTTGAACAGGGTTGAACAGGTATTGTGATGACTAATTGAAAATGGGTTTTCATTTGAGAAACACTCACACGTACAAACTCCATTAGCTAATCAGGTTGCCAAGGGGTTTTACAGTTTTGAAGCCCAAAGGCTCCTACCACTGACAGGACACAGCCCAGGCACCACACCACACAGACAAAGCTAAAAGGGCTGTCAATGTTGACATGTTCACCTTAAACTGGAAAATTTTAAATGTTCCCAGTGGCCCAACTATTTGTCCTTCCACCTGACTACCGTTCAATCCATTGCCTGCAAATATGGTAAGAGGAAGAAAAGATGCATTATTATTAATAAATGAATGGAGCTATTTGCTATTTATTATTTAAGCCCTCAATACTGGCAGGCTTTAGTGATACATGAAATATAGGCAAGTAATTTATTTATTAGGGAAAATAATGATTTTTCCCCCCGTTCTGGAGCCCTCTCTGACCCAAACCAGCAGGGGGTTTATCAAATACAAATACGATGACTTGTAATTTTAGAGTCTTTCAGAACACTGTAACTGACAACCTTTTTAACATAAGTACATTGAACAAATAATTTATAGAAGTATTCTGGGAATATTTTAGGGTGTTTTATTACTACTTCTGAAAGCTATGGCATGTTATTGATTTTGGTGTATTAATATAACCTAAAAGTGAGGGCACATGCTTCCCTTCTAATCCAAATCAGCTTTGATGGCAACCCATATATTTTACTGAAAGAAGCCTTGAACTAACGGCAGAGGTTAACAATTACACATCATAGCCAAAAGTTTAAGATAATGAATTTTGCTCATTACACACTGTCCAGCTCCAGTCACAGGAAGTTCCCCACTACTCCCTCCTCGATGTCTCATCCAAATTTCTCCAGTAGCTATTTCTCAGAATTTTGAAGCCTTATTCTTGCATTTGTGTCATGCAATTTACATTGTATTCATGAAGGCTTCCACTGAGGAAGTGTAATCATCATTACTGTTTTCTGTATGCCATAAAAATAGTGTATTTCTCTTAAAATGGGATTGCTTGCTTGCTTTATATTTTTTCATGTATATATGTGTGTGTGCATGTGTGTATACACAGGCATAGGTATATATAACAATAGCTGTGATATATACATTACTGGATGTGGGTATTGCTCTATTTTGTTCTTTGCTGTTCCTGGAGTACTGCTCCTGGGCTCTACAGAGATGTTCAGTTCCTCCATCTGCTTCTCTCCATCTGTCCAAATGGTCCAGAGCAGCTTCAGTGCAGTGTGTCAGGAAGATTTCTGCCTCTAGCCCTTGCTTTCCAGTGACCTGGGTACCTGTCTGTTTAGTGCTTCAGTGAAACTGGACCAATTCACTTGGCTGCTGAAAACTGTCCAACGGTACCAATGCTTAATCATTGCCATTGTGGTACGTATGTCAGCCAGATGACTCATTAGAGGACTCTTCGAACCACACCACCAAATGTGTGCTCCTTTTTTTTCTCTTCCTGAGTTTTCTCAGTAATCTTCTCTGCTGACAATTAGTTTCACCGTAGTTAACTCAGTTCTGGAGGACTTTTTATCCTGGAGGACATTTAATACTTGGCTTTAAAAAGGAATTGTGGACAGTTTTTAAGTGCCTTGACATACCAACCCTGTGAACTAGGGTTCTTCTCTAGTTACACTTTCTTAAGAGCATCCAGATTGTTTAATTGCCATTATCTTCCTCCTCTTCCAACAAACAATGGTTCTTTTATCTCATCTTTATATTTTCCTGGTCACTCAGTGGTGCCATCAGTGATGGCTTGGCCGTGGGAACTCCTGGTTCTGCCCAGCTTGTCAAGTGGGCAGAAGCTTTTGGGACAGCTCTGCAGCATTGAGGGCCGTTAATAAGGAACCAACAGGCAGCTTCAACAGCAGAGTGAGGGAGAAAAGTGAGGGGAGCTGGTAGAAAAAATCCCTCCAGATTTGTACCCTGCTTCAGACTTTCTGGGAACAACATGGCTGGGGCAGCTCAGACTTGTGCTGCACTTCACCAACTCTGGCCCCTTGTTGCCCTCCTTTGCTGCTGTCAGCATGGATATGACAGGATCATGATGCTATTGCTGCTGCTGCTCAGATTAGGAGAGAAACGCATGGGGCACTCACTGGAAAAGACTCTTAAGTCTTGAGATATTGCTGTCCTCAAAGCCAGAAAGGCACTTGCTTACCTTTACGCCATGATTTCCGTTTAAAAGGCCTATGCATGGGGAAGTGTGTGAGGCAGACTGAGCATTAAAATAGCATAAAAGATGGACTTTTTTTTTTTATTTGGGGTAAGGAATTCAATCAAAATAACTCTGAAGGGGGAAAAAAGCATACAGATCTTGAGGAGCAGGGAATAGGCCATCTGGCTGAACATGCCGCCCGTTAAAATGTACCTTAATCCCCACTTCCTGCTTTTTTGCCATATGCTTTGCTGTGTGAAAAGTCAGGTACAAAGCAGTGCCCTTAAAACAGAAGTTTAATTCCTGGTCACCTAAAAAGGTGACTCCTAATTAAATCCAAAAGAGACATTTTATATTCATCATAGTAGATTTATTCACATCTTTATTTTCCAATAAAATGCTCTTGCTCCTCCTGTCCTTGTGGCATGACTGATGTCACTTCCCACCCAAGAAGTTTCTGGAGGAAGGACTTTTTCTTCCCCTTTTTTACACAATTTAAAATTTGCTTTACTCTTTTTGGTGGTAAAACTCCAGCACCATTTGTGTCCTTGTGTACTTAATGTCCTCATTCTCAAAGGAGGAACACCAAGGGCCTGGAGTTGAAACAGAAGTTATACCCTGTACGCCTGCTTCCTTTGCAGTGAACATTTAATGATTTGTAAAAAGTAACAATATACTGGCAAAGGAGAGAAGATGCTTAAATGCAGTGCTAAGCAATTGCAAATGTAAATTACTTCTTGGGCCTGTTGCAGGCAGGCTTTTATCAGTATGGGTTTTGGAACATACTGGGCAAGGCTTGGTACTGAGGGGCATTTCTTAAACTTTGTGATTTTCAAGCTTCATAAACTTTTTAAGCTTTCAAACCAAACCTTGAAGCCCTGGCTAATTCACTGGTCTTCCTGCAAGCTGGTCCAGACTTTTAATATGGTTTTGGTGCTGGAACTTGTTTCTCACGTTGTCACAGAGTTAGACCAAGACAGGGGCCCTTTGGAAAGGGCTGTCAGACCCTCTAAAATCTAATGGGAACCAAGGAACTTGAAAATCTGTGAATAAGCTCAACCATTCATACACTGCATCCCTTGCATAGGGTAGTCCAGAACAGTGGTGGGATAGGCAGGCCATTTGCCCCAGGTCCCTTGTTTATGTGGGATATAGACAGGCCCACTACAGTATCATATTTCCTAATGTGCAATACACTGCATAAACTGCAGCACTCCTTTTCTCCAGGTGCATGATACAGAGAGCTCCTGTTGTTGTTTTGGGTTCTTTATTTTTAGGTTCAGTAGATTTTATTGGGTTATTTTCCTACCCTGTGAACACAGGCACCAGGTAGTCAATAACAATCGCTCCATTAAAAAGGAAAAATAAAATAAAATCTTCAGTGTTAGCTGCACACACTAGAAATAAAAGAAAGGAAGGGGGAAAGATGAAGGGAAAAACAGATGCCAAACTTTGTTTTACATCATGGAGGCTCCTGTTCTATAGACTCGTGTTTTCAAATGAGTGCAAGTAAAATGTTACAGAAAGGGTGCATTGTATCATGTTCTTCTTCCATTCTTTAATATTATCACCGCTGAAAATCAAAATGCTTATTTAACAACTGCATTATCCTTAATTAACTTTTGGCTTCCAATCTGAGAACATTTTGTCCCAGTCTGGACTCTCCTGAGGTTACAAACCAATCAATAGGAGGGCCAAGAATAGAAGACAAATAGGCCTTCCATGCTCCTTTTAGCTACCAGACCTCCTTCAGTTCAAAATCATGTTGCACCTGAACCCGTAGCCAAGTGAACACTGGGATTTTAGTCCTGGAAGGGACGAGCTCCAGTTCCTCCTCTCCCATTGCCTGGAAGGGCATAGTTGGTGTTCAGCATCTCTCCAGGCTATACCCTCCCTTAACGCTGCTACTTCCACCGTCTCTGCAAAAAGCAAAAAAAACCAACCCATGTCTTCTGTTCCTAAGCATTCAGCTCCAAGCACCAGTCACAACCGGTTTGTGTTCCCTGCTTGCTTCTGCCATTGAAGTTTTATTTAGGCTTGATAGTGAGTGAAACAGTCAGGTGTAAGATTTTAGGTCTCCACTCAGACGAATCATGCACGGCACATGCCGAGCAGCCCGAGTGTTTACAACAGCCTGTGACAGAACATGTTACTCTTTGCGACTTGAGGCACTGCCATAGAAATATGGCACATTGCACAGAAATTGTTTTTGTAGCAAGCTGAAAGTCGTGTTATTAGGGTCCGTTATTGGATTAACCCACCGACATGCAATCCAACCCGATACCAGCAGCAAGGATTTACTACCGGCCATGACTTTCAGTCACATCAGAGCTCACGATGAAATTGCAGGGTCTGTGGGTGGGTGTGTTTATGTGCATGTGTGTCTGTGCATGTATGCACGTGAATGCTGTGAGGGACAGAGAGAGCGATCGAGCTATACGGGAGCTGGGAGTGAGTTCCCGTGGTGCGGCACCGCATCCGGAGCACTTTGTAGCGTGTCATGTCCTGTGCTTGGGGTTAAAATCTCCTGTGGTGCTTAGCCTGCAAACTATTTGTGTCACTGGAAGGCACTTGGGGATGAAGGAGGGGTGCAATTTATGTCTCAGTTACACAGATGGAGCCCGTTGAGGTTACAGAGTAATTGGGGGTAGTGGTAGGTCCCAAAGTCTTTGCTGTTTAGGTCCCCAGTTTTGCTGTTTAGCCCTATGAATACTCAGATTACATCCTCTCCACTGACGCTGCCACCCAGAGTGCCAATTTGTTTCAAAGCTGTTAGTGTTTTGGGGGAGATATGAATACCTGTCCAGGGGGAATTGGACTGAGAGATCACCCGTTCATCTTGCATATAGTCCGGCAAACTGCCGACAGATGGCACTGATTTTCAGCCAAGGCTTGCTGACTGTTACCGATTTCTTATCTGCGATTAAAGCACCAAAAACTCTGTCCTTCACTGCCAACTAAGATCAGCTGTAATTTCCCTCTTTTAGCCATGCAAATATTTTAGAAAAAAAGCAAAATATTTCTACTTTTCCTTGCAGCTGTTTGACGAATGTCCCATCCCCCCTTCACTCCAATCCTGTGCAATACAAATACTCATTTTGTCAAGAAATGTCAGTTTTTCTCAATTACCAGCCCGTGGGTAACCAGATCACCATTGTACCTGGCAATAATGAGCAAGTTTTACTGTAAAAAAAAAAGCCAACTAATGAGGTAATTAACCAGTTATTATATGATAATGACTATGCACTTGCATGCTTGATGGTTTCAATGTAATTAAAAACTTTTAATGTGTGCCTGTTTGTGACCTGTAAAACAATTAAGAGGTTCTGAGGGTTTGGTCTTTTCTTTCTTGCTTCGTTTCTTATACATACAGTTTTTCTGTCTTTGACCTCTGATCTGAAACCAGTAAAATTACATACAAGCCATAGAAAGAGATTTGACTCTATGCAAATTCTTTGGAGGAGATAAAGGACTGCAGCCTACACACCAGGCACCATTGCAACCTGAGCTTTCCTCAGTGGGGCAGAGTACTTGTTTTGGATTAAATGACAGAGAGTTAAGAGACACTGTAATTTTAATCTTTGATTTAGCAGAAGATTTAGGCTACTGCCAGAACAGTACTTCAATACTTTAATTTAAATCTGAGCATGAACATCCTTGAAGTAAGTGGAACTGCTCATGGGTTCAAGTTAAGCATGTGCTTAAAATATTGCTGAATCAGCTGGGAGCATCTAAAAGGCTGCCCTTTCTTCAACTTTAAATCCACAAAAGGAATAGCCTTCATTTGAGTAACATGTACCTTGTTGAGATTCTATCCTGAGTGCCTCTATTTAACAACATTGGGGCATCAATAACTTCCTATTTATTCAGTATATTTTTTCCTGTATTTAGACTGCACTTGTTGCTACAAGAGTCTTTTTTCTCCTCCTTTAGATGTCCCTCCCCAACTGGTAATTTATTATTATTTTAAATCAGTACACACATAAACATTGCTATTTTAATTAGGGAGAAGCAAACAGAAGTCACAGGCTATAAGGCACTACGAGTATGCTTGCTACTCTCACATTTTAATTATTTATTGGAGTAAATAAAATTAAATATTTTCATAGCGATCCAGAACAGGATTTGAAGTAATTACTCTGTCAAATTCATCAAAATTTCTCTCATCAAAATAAAAACCTTGATGTCATTGAATAATTTATAGTACAAATACACAGAAATTGTAAAGTATTATAAATAGAAAACTGCAGGGTAAGTGAACATGAATTAGTTAAGGGTTATGTTTCTGAAAGAGCCTGTCATAAACTGTATAAATTTTTAATAAGTGTTTTTGAGGCCTAATTTTCAGTGTACAGTGTATACCAGCAACTACAGGAAACAACCCAAAAATGGTGATTTAGAAACACAGCTGTTTATGATAGAGGCCAGATTGTGACTCCTCTTCCTGGGCCTTTCTCTCATACAATTTGAACTAATGATGTTTGCCACTGAATGCCGATGGCTTAACATGAATCATCTGCCTAAATAGCAAATGCATTAAGTAAACCTAATCTCTATTATTATCTATGAATACCAAATGCTGGGACAATATCTAGCCTATTAAAACTCCAACTGTTCGGTGAGGCATCCATACGCCAATGACTTACCACCAGCTTGCCTGTGCTCAGTCTTTGACAGGGTTTCTGGTGTGACTGAGGATCAATCTCTCCTCCTTGTGCAGGAGTTGGAAGGGGCTATCCATCTTCCCTGGCACCCACAGGGCCTGATCCTGCAAGCTGCCATCTCCCTATCAAGTGTAAAAGGAGCTGGAAGCGCTCAGCACCTTGCAGGTTGATGGTAACTTTTGCATTCAATCTTGTAATGCCGAAGATGACTGTCCACGTTACTGGTAACCAAGGACGTGTCAGAGGCAAAACCTCTGATCTCAAGTCGCCTGACTTTAGTTGGTCTTCTCTTTCTAATTCTATTGAGTTCTGGGTCAAAATTCTCTGCTAAAAGGTCTCCCATAAAACAAATTAGCAACAGATCTGGACCTTCCCACGCTAAAGCCATTGTTTTCAGTGGATCTAAGATGGATACAAATATCAACAGCCTTTTTAAAAAACTACCACTGCCAACTCATGGTAGACTTGAAAAATAAAACTTCCTCCTTCTCAGGGAAATGAAACCTGAGATTTATGGTGGGATCTGGATCTAAGGCAGCAAAGGAAACTTGCTGCAGCTCTGCTGATGCCGAGGGAGTTCTGGATGCAGCGGTGTAAGGCTGAGGTAATGCCACTGGAGTCAGTGGATTTGTTCTGACTTAATCCCATCATAATGAGGCCTGGAAGTCTTTTTTCACTTCCTTGTTATAAAGGTTGCTAGGCAAATTCTACTTCTATTCCTAAAAGTAGTTGTAGGAGTTAAAGGAAATAGATTTGGTGCCATTTACTGTTTATCCTGTTTTAAGAGGGATCATTTAAGGGACATTTTTCCTTGGCTTTCTTGTAGTGCATCACCATTTTGGTAGACATGTCAGTTCAGATCATATCTGGCTAAAACTTTGTTTTCTGAGAGCCAGTAAGAAGCATGTAGTTTTTTGATCGATATGCATTACAGAAATAGACACAGGTAATGATTTTCAGACAGCTAAGCCAAGGAAGCTTTATCAGATGTAGAATATGCTATCTCATTTCATGCATGCATCTACCTCTGGCAAGGTTCTTTCTATTTCTGGGACCTAAAGGGCCTCAGCAAGGTAGTTCTGCTTGTAAATCTCTGCTACATCAGAAAGGTCAATATACAAGATGCAGAGCAGGCACAGAATGACAGGAAGTGGGAGCAGGATTAGAACAAGTTAAAAATCTCAATCTTTCGCTGCTAGAAAATGAAAGCCATGTATGGAACTCATGGGAACAGTTAGGAAGTACTCAGGAAACTTTGGAAAGCTTTGGCTTACGCAAACTTAAATGTAGCCTAAATTTTGCATTGATTCTCTGTACAAGGTGAAAAACACCCAGGTTGAATATAGTACAAGACAAATCTATTGACTGCAGAGTAGACATAGGAATTTATTGCTGTACTGTTTCTCTTCCCATTCATCAGCCAAGATTTTCCTAGCTGGCTGCATTAGCAGTGCCACCAAGCATTTTGTAGAGGTTTTCAGTGACTCAGGGATTTAGTCCTCAGTGTAATTACTACCTAACTCTGTGTTCCTCATTCTGGATGATGTGGGGAACATTTTCCTAGTACCCCAAAGATTACATTGCTTTACACCAGACTGACAACAAACAGGTTTTTAGTGACTATTTAATTAAATAAAGAAAACATTTGATCATTTTACACTTACATTTTATCTATAATAAACCTTCCTCTTCTTATAAATCTAGGCTTCCAAAGTCTGCATAGAGCACAGAGATGGAGGCTTACATGTATTAGTTATTCGCTGGGTCCTTTCTTTCTCTCTGTTTAATAATTGATAGGCACAATTGTTCCTCCTACTTCTTCACTGTAGTCAATAGTGTGTCATCCTCTGCTGTCATCTCAGGTCACCTTCCTGAACTGCTTAGGTTTAGGAGTCGAGTCTGGTATAGACAAGTTAAAACTTTTGATAGTAGAAAGAAATATTCATTTAATATGTTGGTTGCTAATCATTATCAACCCATTTTAAAATGAGAAAGTAGCTCGTATAGGGAATCGCTTAATTTCCCTAAGCACATTTGGGTCTCACTTGCTTTAAAGACGTGCTCTTAGCTTGATTTTTCACTTTGGGTTTGGGGTCTTTAACATTTCCTCTTCTGTTGCTTGTGGTTTCATTGTAACATTATTCTTACTGCTTTTCCTCTTCCATCTATTTCACTTTCTACTCCACAAGGATATTGTAGTTTTTTTGGATGTCAAATGGAACGACAAAGGGAAAAAATCCCCGCAATTCTTTTTTCAAACTATGAATAGTTTTCCTTTAAAAAAAAAGTTCTGGTTCATCTGCAGCCAAGTTTATTGGAAATGACAGCTCAAAAGTTCAGTGAGTGAGTGAAGTTCCTAGAGATCAGAAGCCCTCTGCTGTTTCTACTGTTTCCAGGCCTCAATACAAGGGCACCTTTTGGAAGTTTCAAGGTCAGCTGTAGGTCTATTATTATGTTGAATGGAAAGGAAATAATTTTGCACTTGTATCCAACTTCTTGTCATCTTTCTCCTTACCCTACTTGGCTTCTTTGTAGTACTTGAAGGCCTCAGCTCCATCTCTTTTGGCCATTGTAAATGGTTTGATTGGTGTTGGTCATGTTATCCCTTCTTTCCTCTTTATAAAAAGCAAATGAACACGTTGCATTGAAGAAACCATTAATGCCATCAAACAATATCTGCCTTAATTTTCACCTTCTCTGAAAGTTTCAACTCCTCATCAACATTTCAGAAGGAAGTAACTGTGTTGGTTTTCAGTAACTCTGAGGAATCCTGTGAGTTCTGATCCACACTTTGGATAAGTCATAGCACAGAGACCACTTTGGACAAAGAATGCACTGGTCTTTTCCTTTTATTTTTTTCCTCTTTGCTGCTTCTGGTTTTTTTTGAAGCATTTGTTCAAGCCCCCTGAAGTGAAGGCAGAGATAGAATCTGTACAAAGTTCCATTAACCAACCATCTCTCCTAACTGGCAACATGGAGCACTCTAGGATCAAAATTGTGTATGTTATGCCCAGAATTGTAGCTTTGTCTTCCTATGAAGGACTCAGGCTGGTGTATTGGAATCAGACATTTGCAGGAAGCCCACCCACAGGTATTTTTTCTCAAACATCTCTTGGCAGCTTTTCCTTCTTCTGTGCCCAGGAGAGTATTGCTATAGTTAGTACTTTAGTCTGGCTCAGCCCTGTCTGACTGTCTGAAACACAACACCAATTCAGCAATGTGCTCCTTGCCCTACCTCCCTTTTTCTAATTCACAGCAAAGATAAACGGAACACCAGGACATATCCCTCTGAGTTACTATTTCTGCCCGTGACTGGTTTTAAACCAGGGCTCAGGATTAAAAAGTAAGTGCTGTTATGCCCTAAAGCACCTCCTGTGTTTTGCTTGGCACATAGAGTTACTAGCAGTTTTTTAACCTCTTGGTTTTGCATATGGTCACTGGAGCTGAATGTGGGACCACAGAGCACCTTCAGCTCTTACCTCTGCTAATTTCCTTGGCTTTTATAGAATTACTCCTAACTGACACCAGTGTAACACGGATAAGGAGTGGAGCCTTCTCTCATCCCAAAACCACTGCAATGATTCTCTCTTCAGAGCTTACATAGCGCTTTTCATGTACTATACCTGAAGTGTAGTATAAGTTTGTCTGAAAACTAAAGGCTAAAGGCACACTTCAAGTCTGAGAGGTTTTAATTAAGGGTCAAAGGGAGCAACAGAGGAAAGAATAAATATATAGAGAAGGAACTGTATGAGACACTTGCCTGGCAATAGCAATTGTCTTAAGTAAAATGATGGGAAGTGCCTTCAGGCAGGTTTGGTTGTACATGCTTATGACTATCTACCACTTCTATGCCGCAAGAAGCAGAGGCAGCACTTGATCTCAGGGATGGCAGTGTCATACAGAGATTACTACTCAGAAGGATATGAGAAGGCTCTATGATTTTCCTAGGAGAAATTAAATAATAGCACAAGCTCAGAGTGGTGGGCAAACTTACTGCCTACTTCTGACCTGCCCAGAGTGGTTTGGCAGGTGTGAGGAAGTCACATAAGCTCTCAGCTACATATCAGGTGGATTTTCAAAGGCTTCTGATGACTTATAAAACAGAACATGGTTTGGGGTTTGAATATTTATCTGGGCAGCTGTCTCCCTCTGTATGGGCCTAAGCACTGTTTGACATCATCTAAAGCTGTTTTATTGGCCATTCCAAAACAAACAAAACGCAAATAGGCTTAACACCTCTGGAAGGCAACTGCTTAGTTATTGTGTGGAATTCATTTTGGACTGGGGATCTGTAAAGCTGAGTCAATACACTGATTTGCATCTAAGCTGCAAGTTTACCTTTTAACCTGCACTTGTTCCTTCTTCTAATGGAGCTTTTTTTCAAACCACATTTGCCTTTATTGTCAACTGCCCTGCATGCATTTGCATGAGAAATACTATCAACTCTTGCTTTGAGTTGACACTGCCTAGAAAAAGGTTGGAAATAAAACTTGCACTTCTGTCCCCACTCTTCTTCCTTTACAGAGGGATACTCTTGGGCCGCTAACTTGAAGATCTGGAGCTCTTTCACATCCTTAGCATCCACTGCCTTTAGTAGAAGGACTGACCATTGGACAGCTACATCATTTTCCCTTGAGGAATCCAGGAGGGTTGTACTGAGCAGTTGCTCCTCTCCAAGTCCTGCTTGCCTCTTATACAGGTGCTGCTGAAGCGCTGCTAGGTGCTGTACTGATAATACCAGGGGCTTTGATGTCTCCAGCTTATCAATAACCTGCATTAAGCTGCCATTGCTTTTAGAACAGCCTGTGCAATGACTGAGAGGACTGACTCAAGGATGAAGGTTATCTGGCTGAAGGTCTGCTCAGGTCAGACAGATAATACTTACAGGAAGGAGAAAATATCTGGCAAACTGGAAGCAAAGGGCAGCAAGGGGAGCTGAATCCTTCCTTCCTATTTGCTACTTTCATGATGTTAAATCTGGTGACATGAAGTATCCCAATTTCCTTTCCTAGGGTCTTCCTAGGTAGTATTTTATATCTGGGCTTACAGGCACAGTGTCAAGACATTATTTTCTTATGAAGCATGGTCACTGCTTGTGTTTTGGTGTGGCTATGCACCTTGAAGGGTTTAAACTTAGCTTTAAAAATCTGAGACTTTCCAGACCTAAATCTTCATTTAGAAAGTCAGGTTCATATTTAGAAGGTGCTTGTTTGTTTTGCTGTTTTAATTTACTTGGTTTTCCTTGTGGCATGCCCTGAGAGACTTCATGTTATCATACTTTGAGCTGGCAGCTGGGGCATTGTGAGAGTTCCTTGGTGTCTTCATTCTCCTCTATTTCCCTCTGTTTCCCTCATAAGAGTCACAAGTGCCCTTGTATTTCTTTAGCATTCTGGGAAAATAAGATCAATATGCTGGTGTAATTTCCTCAGAAAAGAAGCGAACTGCCTGGGCTCCTTGGCCCAGAATTCAAGGAAGAGAATAAAGATTTTCAGTGCTTACCTTGAAATACCTTTAATAGCTGAAATACTGGGAGTTAAACCTGGGCCAGGGCTGCGTGACTCTCATCAAAAACCAGCCATCTGAAAAACCAGTCTCTGGAAACTGAGTGCTCCATAAAAGGGAAACATCCACAAACTTTCTGAAAGTCTCTGGCAGTGTCACATTATAGAAACAGGGACCTGTCAGTTTGTCTGTTGGCTAGGTAAGGTCCTTTTGTTACCTCCATTCCTGGGTCATCTCAGTACCTTAAGATATTTTATAGTTTTTATGTTCATGGGGCCAGATTTACACAACAGAATAGATCTGATTAAAATCAAGAGAATATAACTGATTCCCTGACTAAAACAGTCTCCACACAGTCTTTGCTTGCATTTCTTCTAAAGTCACCTTTGCTGGAATTTTGCAGAGGGCAACCGGAATGCCCCAAAACAGAGCACAAACACATGCACCAGAATAGATATGTAACCCCTTCACCTTGTGTTCCCACATGGCAGCACTTACAGTTGCCACAATGCCACTGCATTGGCTCTTATAAATGATTCTGCCACCCCATGCAGTGATTAAGTATTGCTGTTATAAACCAGGTACCTCTCATGTTAATAACAACATCTGTTAACTAAGGAATTGCTCATTAACCAAGAGTAGCAGTGGATTTCACCAGATTACAGCTCTGCAGGTCTTCTACAAAAGACCTATCAACAAAATGTTGTGCCTTTTTTATTCTTTAAAGATTCAAAGTAATTCTCTTTTTAGTGCTGAGTTTCTTACAGCAGTGGTTATCCCATACACTTCAGTATTATGTAAAAGCACTGTAAGAGGATATTTTAAAAGAACAGGTACTTTCCCTTACTATTTTACAGAATAAAATGTCTTTTCTATATGCCATCTTTGAATGGATTCCTGAACAATGCACCAAAACTTAGCTATAAACACTACTGTCATATAATAGTCCCTATACTTTACAATACCTACAGGGAATCACTTTTTAAAGTCTATAACATACAGTAGTCTTTTTATATGAGTGACTGAATCATATAAAAATAAAAATTGATAAAAAATAGCAGTAAATCTGGATTTTATATCATGCACTGAGCAAAGTCTAAATTAAACTACTGTATTAAACCTTCTATGAAGTAGACCTAATTAATTAAAAACACCAGGGTTAAGCAATTTAGCCATCAATCTCTTAGCTTAAGTGGGGGATGAGGTACATATGGTAGCTTACTGAGGAAGAAAAATGAAAGACCTGTTCTCTCCAGACTCACATTGACATGATCTAGGGGAGGTTAAATATGAGCTGCTATTCCCAGGGAGACTTCTACAGTTCCTCCAGCAAGATGACTTTCCCAAAGCCCTCGACAAGTTGGAGTGTGTCACTTATCTCCTGCTTCCAGAACAGGGAGTGGAACAAAGCAGGCTCGCAACGCCTTTCTGAAGGAGTCAGATGTTGATTGAAATGGCAGTGGTGCCACGGCAGAGGGATTTCTCTATGAGTTCAGACAAGCCAGTTACATCGCTGATGCACGGGAGTTTGCCAACACTCCCAGGAAGGAAAAGGTGATGCCAATGTTTCCTTTCACTCCAGAGATGGGTCCTGGCCCCAGAAGCATTGCTCTTGCATGCTGGACACCAGGCCTGAGGGTGATACTCAAACTGAGAGAGGAGCAGGACTGGAGGGTGGCTGGGGGTACCCTTTTTTGGAAGGTAACCTCAACATAAGGCAGCCCAGTGACTAAATGGATAGTTTCAGTTTCCGAATTGTCAATGCGTTTATAAGAAGAGGGCAGCTCAGGAAACTGCTAGGTGAAAATATTCCATTCAACCCTCTGTCACCACATTCCCTCCAATTGTCGACTTCTTGGTCAAAACAGAAAGTTTTGTGAAAAAATTGAGATTTTGTTGCAAGTTCTCTGTTTTTCATGGAATGACTGAATGCCCAAGAGATGAAATTTCTAGGAGCTAGTTCATTTCTTAATTCAGATTTGATGTGCATTTTCACGTGACTCCCTCCAAAACGATGGTGGTGGAAGAAGCAAAGTATGTTACTGCACATTGATGAATGAAAACAACCCAACACTGGTTAGACCTATTTCTTCAATCTTTGGCTCTTCACCATCACAGATGCTATGAATAAGAGGAGATTTCCTAGGCTCTTCCTCAACAAGGACAGAGGCATTCAACTGGGTTGCTGGTGGGCTGTTGTGGTTTAACCCCAGCCAGCAACTAAGCACCACGCACCCGCTCAGTCATTTCCCCTCCACCCAGTGGGATGGGCGAGACAATCAGAATAAAAGGTAAAACGTGTGGGTTGAGATAAGAACAGTTTACTAGAACAGAAAGGAAGAAACTAACAACGACAATAAGAACAATAATAAAGTGACAATAACAATAAAAGGATTGGAATACACAAAACAACTGATGTACAATGCAATTGCTCACCACTCGCCGACTGATGCCCAGTTAGTTCCCGAGCAGCGATCCCCTCCCTGGCCAACTCCCCCAGTTTATATACTGGGCAGGACATCACATGGTATGGAATACGCCTTTGGCCAGTTTGGGCCAGCTGTCCTGGCTGTGTCCCCTCCCAAATTCCTTGTGCCCCTCCAGCCTTCTTGCTGGCTGGGCATCAGAAGCTGAAAAGTCCTTGAGTCAGTCTAAACGTTACTTAGCACAACTGAAAACATCAGGGCGTTATCAACATTATTCTCACACTAAACCCAAAACACAGCACTATACCAACTACTAGCAATACAATTAACTCTATCCGAGCCAAAACCAGGATATGGGTGAAGCTGTGGGTAATGACTTGGTTGGGCTTTGGAGGGCTGAGTTTAGGAACAGGTCATGGAGCATCTTTCACTTTCTTGGGTTCCACAGTGAGAACTGTTGTTTGGCGCTCCTGTGTTTTTTAGTAAAATAATCACATTCCATGTGTGGACAACAGTAGGCTCAAGAATAGTGTTTTCATAATTTCCCGTTCTCTTAACTGGATCCAATTTCCTCAAATCTTGCAACACCCCAGGGTGACTATAGAGAAAGTGAATGTAGCTGTACCATCCCCCTCAAGATGCTGCAATTGCCCAAGAGAAGAACTCTTAGCCAAGGACTTTGCATGGAAGTAGAAATAAAATTCAATAGTATTTGGACTTGGATGTCAAAAAGTGATACAAAATTATAAGCAAGCCGTACATTGCTTAGTGTTTTGCTCAATACTTTTCAAGTACCACAGAGATGGACTTTCTGAATGCTTAAACAGTGGAATAAAATAGAGTTAAGCATCGACTGTGTAACACCTAATAAATTCCTGGTACCATTCTATTTAATATTTCTTCATCCACTTGTATCTCCCATGAAACCCTCAATCAATTTGATGAATAATATGGCATGCACATGCAGATCGTCTCCCCTTTTCACCTCCCTGCTACTTTTTTTTTGCCCCAGACTTGACAACCTAAGGGTGACGTTTCATGTTGCACTGAGCAGCTCTGATGAAGAGCTGCACCCAAAAAGCAGACAGACTCCCGCCGTATGCAAAAATTCCCCTTTGGATCAGAACTGGTAATTGTGTCCTTATGGGATGAGTCAATTCAAATGGCTGATCCAGCAGAAAAATATTAACTCATTTTGCAAGTCAACCAGATGCCTGAGCTGTCCAATGACCATACGATGAATACATCCATAAAGGAAGGGAGAGGAAGAGGCATGTGGTTGTAGATAAAGGCTGAAGGGGTATCTCCCTTTTGGCAGGGGCTTTCCACTTGGCCAATTTGGCTGTAATGCAAAGATGCACCCTTGGGAGCAGCAAAGATCCTCCACATCAACCCCAGCAGTTAAGCTTGTTTGCAGGCTCTTGAGATGGAAGATGTATTTATGGTTGGAGATGCACTTCAGAGTTCAAGTGGCATTGGGAACACTCTGCATAATGTGCAGCCCACTTGAGCTGAGCTAGTGAATATAGGCAGCCGCTGGGAATCGTGTGGTGGCTCTTAGTAGAGGAAGGCCCAAACCTCGAAAATCTTGCTCATTACTTCTTATTCATCCTGTATCCAAGCAAACCCTTCATTCTGGAGAGGAGAGTGAAACTAAAGAAGGACCTTGAGACTTGGCCTCTTACAAAAAAAACAAGTTTGCAGGCACTTGTCTCTCAGAGATCCTTAAAAGAAATCATTCTCTTGTATGTGCTCCTACAGACGCAGCCTTTTACCTCAGGATTGTTATGGATCTAACATCCTAAGATCAATACTTCATAAAGGAGATTCTAGGTACATCAGCTAGGTCCCTAAGATAAGGTGGGATAAATTTCTCATCTCAATAAAGAGAAATAAGACCCTCTTGAGCTTCATTCAATCCACCTAAAATCTTAATTGTCTCCTGGCAGTGCATCTCTCTCTTCTTTGCCTGCACGGGAAGCCAAGAGTGACTGTTCCCGCCTTGGGGGAACATTGGACACAATGAAAGCTGGCAGACCTATGTGATAAGGACTCAAGTTGCCATTTTTGCAAATATCATAAACTTTTGAAGTGAATTCAGCACACACAAAATGCATTTATCTAGAAATAGTGCATGTAAGTCTCCTTTTAGTGTTATATAACTTCACTGCTGGCAAATCTTGGTGAATAAAAAATAAAAGTGTTACCAGTGCAGCACTGGTCTTTTGCATTTATAAACAATGAACCCAGAACAGAGAGATCAACAGAGCAGGCTAAAAATGTATCTTAATGCGCCTGCAGGGACCTTTACAAAAAGTCACTACGATAAGGGAATTTTGACATGACACAGTGAGCCATGAAGGAGCTACTTTAAAAAGAAACAATACATTTGAATATTCAGACCAAGCACTGAGCAGTAAGTCAAAAAGAAACTACTGCACTCAAATCTTCTGCAGTGTAGAGCTAATTAGACCTATGTCTCCGAATGGCCCAAGCCTCATGCAATGTGGCAATGGTTATGATAATTATATTTTCATTCTGTGTTGAGCTGTGAGTTATATGCATATTGCCTATAAATGCTAATGGGAGCTATGTATGTAAATCCCCTCCTCAATGAGGTGAGATTATGCCCTGATGTATCTTAAGTAGCATGTAAATGCAGCAATTGGGGTGGCAACTACTCAAGACTGGAAAATGCAGGCTTTGCAAACCTTTAAAAGGAAGCAGTAGCTGTGTGGACAGACGGTTTACTGGGGAAGGTGAAAAGGGGCAAACTGAAAACCTGGAATTACCAGGGATCGCACTAATTTTCTTAGTGTGCATTTCCCATCAAATATAACCAGTGGTAATGATACAAAAACAATGTCAATTTCCTATATGTAGTAAGAACTTTATCTGCATAGGTACATACTATTATACCTTTCTAAGTTATCTGATGTATGTCAAGACTGCAGAAGGTTAGACCCATTGTATATGATCTATTGATGTTAGTCATGTCACCTGGACTGCAAAAAGTTAGCATTTCTCATTGCATGACCATTCCTCCCTCTCAGCAACTTATTTGCTACCTGAAGACTAATTAAAGTGGTCTGTTAGTGCCTAACTAGACAACTGTGCCCATAATGATATAAATAATACATACAAATGAGATAATGATGTGCAAAGAGATATTCCTTCCTCTGTCCTGTAGTATGCTGACTGTATGACGCACCACACATTGTACCATTTCTGTTGTGCCTTGACCTGTACCTTGACGTACAGTGTCTCCAGATCCCAGCTACACTATTCATCCATTTTAGCTAGAGACTTTGGGCATGGCTCTGTTGCAGTCACTACCCAGGGCCTAGAAGCAGTCAGTCTTCTGAGAAACATGCAGAAAACTAGATCTTCCACTTTCCCAGTGTATCGCCAGCGTTCCCCAGCATGCACGCTCCCACGCTTCTCCAGACACAGATCTGACCTGCGGCAGGGTCGGTCCAAACCCACATGAGCCTGAGCAGCTCACTGCTTTTCAGTAGGAGCCTGTCCCAAAGTGACTGACAAAGTGCAGTTCCCTGGGGAGCCAGAGGAGAAATTCCCTTTGCTGGAGGAAGTCCCAACATCAAGGACCTAAATCAGAGTCATGTCGATTTGTCACACCACCCTCTGCAGCATTTGAGGGTTCATAAAGTTTCCAAGCTGTATCCTGGTATCTGGCCTAGAATGGCAGAGCTGGAGAAGGGAAGGTTAGGGTCACACTGTCTTTGTGATCACCACCGAGCTGATGGCAGGGGTCTTGGTCACCTCTCCTGGTGTCTGCTTTCCATTAAGATGAATCCACTGACCTCAGCAAAGCAACTTTTGATTTGCTATTGTACAAGCTTGAGGGGTGCCAGGCTCAGAGCCTGTTTAACAATAAATAACAGCAAACCACGTATGGGAGGTTTCATGACCTGGCTAAAGACTTTGCTGGAGTGTGCTCTGAGACCCTCAATTCCATGAAGTCTGGACTGAAGCAAGAGAGGAGGGGAGAGGCTAGATTTTATTTTGGAAAGTGTTCCTTCATACAAAGAAATGAGTATCATCAGCTGCATGGCACAAATAAACTCCAAGGAGAATGGTCCTTAGCAGCACTCGAATAGTAACGTCTCCCATTCTGCCCTTTTCTTTGTATTAGTCTGTTCTTATTCTAAGTATTTATTTACTGATTATGAGAAAAAACACACGACCTCACAGGACCCCCAGCAGGTGCTCACAGCCTCCACGGGCTCCTCAAACAACCATGGTATTCTCTCCCTGCCTTATTATGGTCCTTTCTTGAATGTGGGAATGTAGAGTTCAGACCTGCTGGAGTATTTGGGGGGATTGCGAGGTATAAATAAGCCAGCTGGGGCTTCAACCCACCAGCTCAGCAACATTATATCATGCTAGTCTTTGTTTTCACTGTATCACCTATTTTTCGGACCAGCGGTATAACCAAGTTGTAAACTGCACACCTTACAAATCAGTCTATCCTGACATTGCTGGAGCGTTCATTACAAGCTGTAAAAAAACACTAGCAAGGAAGGTTTCAGTTCTGCAGTCCAATTTTCCATTGCAATAACCCAATTAACTGGTGTGTGTTTGTTTTACAAAGCTCTAAGCTACAATAAACCATGCCGATACACAGGCTGCAGAAAGCTTCGTAATTAGGACAAGGTGTACAAATTAAACTACTCTTTTTAAACTTCAAACCAGCTAACTTCTGACATACTGTACTGCTGGGGCTTCTGGGACTAAACCCAATTAACATCTTAGTATTTTATAAGCATCGTTTTAATTGCATTTGTATGCAATCTTCTCTCCAAGAGCCTTTCAAGGTGCTAGCCCTCGTTCAGATTTTATTACTTTAGTGATTTAAATCTCCTCTATCTGTGCTTCCCGTTAATAATGACTAGTGCTACTTCAAATGCCGGCCCAACATAAAACTGAGCTCTCCAAAGAATTATACTTTAAAACAGTTACATTTAACTTTATTATTACATTTTTAATTTTTTTCTCCCTCTGTTTGAACATTATGCCTTGAACCATTTTATCAAGCTGTCAGTGCAGTAAGTGCTGGAAGAGTGAATGTTTTACTTCTCCGTGCTTTGCTATGGCACAGCCTCTTGGCCTACACATGACTCAGTTTGTGCCGTACAACATTGTCTTAGAAAAAGAGCAGCTTAATGACTTGCATGTCCATGGATTTTCAAGATGCGGGGAGGTGGAGGGGAGGTTTAACTCTGTGAGAGACAGCAAAGCCAGTCCTTCAGGCTGAGTTGCTTTTGTCTTTTTTAGGACAAGACCCGCCCTCCTTCCTTGCCCATCGGAAGTGAGCCCTGTGAAGCTTTACTTGTGTGAGTAGTTTTACAGACTGTAATGGGATTGCTCAAGTTTGGATGAACTGGGCCTCGTTGGGAGCAGTGGAACATTCCATGGAAAATCTGATGCGCTCTAAGGAATGTCAGTTCCCATCACTATAATTTCTCTCTGTATTAAATTCTCTCAAGTGCTCTGTTTTTCTTTATGCATCTGCTTCTTTGGAAAATGACCTGCATTTCAAAGATCAGGTAGGATTTGAAGACAGCTGTAGAGGCATTAAGTAGTATAATGGAATGCCCTCAGCCCAATTAATAAAATAGTATCTAAAATGTGTTCTGAGATCCTTTTTCCAGCACGTTATTATCCTGTTTCACATTCTTCCAGGGAAGGAAAAAAGAAACAGGAATGTGTTGGATCTTACTGAAATGATGAAATGAATAAAATGTTTATTTTAAAACGCTGGCAGCCAAGCTCAAAATATTTTCCTCTTTGCAAAATGCAACTTTGGGTGAATATAGACTAAAGTTACTCTCATTTAGGATTTCTGTTATGTGGATACAAATATTGGGTCTTAAAAATGCAGAAGGTTCCTCCTGAAATATTTTGAACCTTTTCACTTGATTGAGTGTCTTGTCAAACAAAACTGGCAGCAGATCTCTTGGAACTGCCTGAATCTATGCAGATACGATTTCTATCATGCCCTTATTATGTGTAGTCCGTAATAAGGAAGAGCATGTATAAATCATTTCTGGCTGGCACTTAGGATGCAATACTCAAAGGAGAAAGACATTTCTGTCTTCAAATGTCTAGCAATTTCTGATATTATACAGTAAGTCTCCCCAGAACCATACAATCCTCAATTCCACGCAGCCCTCTTATGAAAGAATGAGACTTCATATCTTCCTTGCAAGGGCCAAGAGAGACAAGAATTGTGCAGTTCAGATGTGTGCTGTGCTTCAGCCAGGGTGCTATATTGAACTTTCATTTGCAAAGCCTTCGCTAACAAAACTGCACAGAGATGAAGGTTTTTGCCTCTATCGTTCCTATATACAATTATCTATGAGTAAGCATTACTATATATATAGTAGATTATATAGTTATATATTATAGGAACACATTTCCCATGGAATGTTCTTCTATGTGCATACCTATAATGTGCACTAAAATAAACACATATATTGTATGAATGTGTGTGTTTTCTCAGCAGCGATAATCTAGCTAAGCTTTGGTATTGTAAAATGTAATAGCATATGAAATGATAGATGATCCGTAAAGTTCTAACAAATCATGCCTTCCCCAGATACAGAAATGCAGAGAGCTGGTCAAAACTAAAAAAAGGCATTTTAAGAAAACAGTATAGAAAGATGTATGTCGTCTGTTTTCCAGTAGTGGATTTATACTTATTTTACACTCCAACTCTTTAAAACATATTTTTTTGCAACATATTCCAGAAAAAAGCCATTCCTTTTCCAGAATCCTTTTTAAGTTTCTCTTTTCTTTTTTATAGTATTTTTCAGGAGGAAAATACGGGATTTGGAAAACAAATTTTAAAATAATTTGAAACATCATTCTGATCAAATCTTTAATAACAGTATCAGCAGAAACAGACACAGGGAATGCCAAGGAAAATGGATTATGTTAATTAAGTTAACAATTTTTAATGACAAATTTTGTTTCAGGGAGAAAAAGTGATTTTTTTTTTTAATTAAGAGCATTTTGTGCAAAATATTTCAACCCCTCTAAGAATATAAAAGACTAGATATTTTCTATGAAATGATTCTTCACTGTAAGATGATGAATGACGTCTTTAATATTATATTTATACATAATAAAATGTTGATTTGTCAGGCTTTATACATTTTATATCTGATTCATTTATACACAAATACATACGTTATAGTAGAAAGAAATCTATATTGATATTTTACTTGACAGATTCTGATTTATTCCTAATATGCAAACAACTAGAATTTCTCAGTGAAGAGTTTAGAAGAGTTTAGTTGTTGGGAATCTGAAAAACAGAGGGCATTTTAGACCAGGAGTTCAGTTTGTGAAGCTGTCAGACTTGATATCCCTGAATTTTAGGTGAATTGGAGCGCCTTGTTCCTATGGAGTCTGTTCTAAAGGGGACTAATGTCTTTTGGGAGCCAAGCTCTAGGGAGTATGGGGCAAAGAACAGGAGAATATTTTATGCAAAAGAACCGTCTGTCGAGAATGGAATAGAAAATTGCACTTCTTTAATGACAAGCTTTTTGTAAAATACGGGGAGAGATGGGGAAGTATATTATTCTGTTTTCTTTCTTCCTATACAGTGGAAAATAAGAGGTGTCACAGTGAGTTATCATGTGCAGTGACCACTAATGCTCCTGTTTAGTGTACAATTGCCTGCCACACTGCACACAATCACGTGTCATTATTATATTAACTGGGTTTATATACTGTTCACCTGACTTCACCTAGCAGTGCTTGCATAATTATAGTAAAAGGAAGAAGCTCATTTGGCTGAGAGGTTGCTTATAATTCTGTTTTCTGCCCGTTTAAAATGATGGGACCACAGAAAAAACAAAAAAACTTTATAAAAACTAACACTTTCTTAAAACCCTGTCCGAGGGCAGATCCAACACTCATTCATACCAGTCCAGCGGATGCTGGATTGGGCCCCGACCTCCTCTGCCTTCCTTGCAGGTTCAGCAGATAGAGTACTTCTTGAGCAAACCAAAATAAAGCTGCAAGGTTCCCACAGCAAAGGCTATCTTTATTGGTGTACTGCATAGCTCCGAGTGCAGTTTTGATAGCACAGTGATAAATAAATACGAGCAAATTAATTTGCAGTAATTGACAGAACAATTAGCAAAGGTGCAGTTGCAGTGTCTTTATTCCTGGTGGCAACGGAAAGAACCCAAAGCCACTTTCAGATAGATAGCAGGTTTAATTTGCAACTAAAAAGGCAATCCTCTGTGTGCAAGCTAAGACAATTTTCTGGGAAGTCACTAAGATACAGTAAATGTGGAACCCAGTAATACCATTTCTAGAGCTCCTTTGCAGAACAAAACTGCACTTCCACTGCAGTAAGAAATGCTGATGGGGCATTCTGGGGTTTAAGCTACAGTTCAGGCTTTGTGGGACAACAGGAAAAGCAAAAATGAGTCTGGTGATGCAATATTTGCTGGGAATCATTATTCATCTCCTGGTGTGCACACTGTGAGTGCGCGTGCTGATGGCAGCTCCCTGACCCAGCCACCACTCCTCTGCGCTGCAGTGTGTGATCCACAAAGCACCACACCAGCTCCAGGAGAGCTGGAGCATCCCCAGCTGCCCCTCATGAACAAGCACTCGCTGTATGAAGTGCAAAGGAATCTCTTCTCACCGAGCGTATGGCTTTATCATACTTTTAAACACTAGGAACACAGCATGTGAAGTATCCTGGAAAATGCTGGGAAGCAGAAATCCAGAGCAATTCTGTTTTCACTCCTGTTTCCCGCCCCGAATTAAACGTGGATGGCGAAGGAATCTGTCATGGCACGTCCAGTTCTATGGCTGTGGTACTTGACCACAGCCCAGCTAAGCCAGAGCCCAGTTTCATTTCTCCTGCGAGCAAGTATTTCATGCGAGGACACTCAGTTTCTAAGATCTCCAGTTATACTCTCTCTGCTCAGCAAATACCAGATGCAGCTCTACCAGTGGTGTTACTGGAGCATTTGAAGGGCTCCTCTTGAGAAGGCTGAGGAGAGGACCAGGTGAAATGTTGGGCAGGAATTAGAGGCACAGAGGAAGTGAAAAGCCCAACTACAGTGACCTGGAAGGTGTCTGGGAGAAGCAGCAATGGCCAGGGCCACTGATCTGTGGGTTCTATTGCCTAGCAAGAAGCCCTTATCTGCATTTGCCCGGGAGTCTCCATTGCCTGGTCATCTGACTCCTATTGTGGAGCTCTGGCTTAACAACAGCAGTGCAAGCCTCAGCCAAGTGCCCTGGCTCCCTGAGGTGTTGACTGGTTTGTGTTTCCAAGTGTTACTTTAAGAAATCCAGAGAAGTTGAAGTGTGAAAGTTTTATGTTACGTGAGAGAAGAGGTCAGCAGGCATCTTAGTTAGGAAAGAAACAGTGAGTGTGTTTTATTTCCAAAGCTGGTGGTGAGAACTTCAGAGTCACTCTTTCAGCAGAGGACTTTGTCCTGCAGACAAAGGGGCTCTTCAAGAAGGGAAGGAGGGGGGCAAACAGGAATTTTCAGTCTGCCACAAAAGCTTTACTTTCCAAAGGCTAAGATGGACTTTGGAGAGGTCTTTTCATCCAGTACTGTTGACTGTGTGCACACAAGACTTAGCATAAGCTTCAGCTATCTTCAGTGAGGTGTAAGAGATGGGGTGCCTCTGTCATGTGACAAGCAATGGTGAAATGTCCTGTTTGACTCTTCAGACTGTGAAGTGTACTGGTTGGGTTACCTGGTTTATAGTGGAGTCAGGCAGGGCAGGTACTCAGTCACAAGGTAGGTAACCCATCACTTCCACCTTGGTATTGTGTGGACACCCTTGGAAACGGATGCTGGCCACATCAACTTTGTCCCAGACTCCTTCATTTAGGGTGAGAAATGGTGCAAGAAAGCATGTTAGATTCAACTGCCTTTGGTGGCTAATACACAGCTTGGAACAGCACCCCTGATAAATGCTCCCTGGAGCACGGGAGGTCAGGCCAGCTAACTTGCCTTACTACTATGTTAAGACTTTATAGTCATGAGACAAGAAAGGCAGTGGGCAAACATACACATCTGTCAAAGGCACTTTCGCAGCCCTCTCGTTGGAATGCTTAGGTGCCATCTCTGAGGTACCACCTCCTGTCTTGGCAGGAGCGGCAGAGAGAAAACCAGAGTGTGAAAGGGATAGCACTACCTGCACAATTGTTTCATGGCTGCTTTTTCTTTTAAATGTAGCTCTAATTTCTGAGGCAAGTCTTTACGAAATAGTGATTTAGTATTTGGAATACCTAACAGAGCTTTTGTGGCTCTTCTCCAAGCTTAGCAGGCTCTGCAGCCTGGGGAGGCTTGAGCTTTCTTTCCGTGAAATTCTCCCTCCCACATCACCCTCTTCAATATTTGTCTGCAAAAGGATTACAAAATACTCTGTGAAATTCACACTGGGCCTGATCCAACAACCACCGACTCCATGAAGATCCACCTCGCCGTCCTCAGTGGAGGATGGCTCGGCTCTCGTTTGAAATGATCCAAGTTTCCAAGTCACTTTGACTTAGTCTCGTAGAGGGTACAGCTGGTCTGCTAGATGATGGCCGTCGAGCAAAAAGTTGTGCAAAGGAAAGGTTTGTTTCCCCCCCTCCCTTATAATAAATGTCTACTCTGACATTTCTTGCCCTTCCCTCTTGTGCAGCATGCACTGGGCATTTGTCACAACGAGCTACTGACCCACATGGCCCCACAGCTCTGCTCTGTCCGGTGGCTCCTGCGCGCCTCTAACTGCTCAGGAAGGCGACAACAACAAAAAAAAGAAAAAAACCAAACATGAAACCTGCTCCTGCAATGAAGCCTCTCCGCCAGGGCCAGAGGCGGCCGGAGCCGCGCCGCCGGCGGGAAGCGGGCTGGCGGGCGACGCGTGGCCGTTCCCACGCCGCCTCGGGGGTGCGGTGGCGGAGCTGCGGGGATGAAGGTGGGTGACACACGCTGACCGCGGCCTTCCGGAGAGCCCCCGGCCTGGGAGTTTCGCTGGCCGTGAGCGCAGGCCGGAAGGTCAGCGAAGCGGCCTTTTGGGTGCGAGGGAGGAGTTTGGGGCAGGCAGGCGGCTGGGGGGGGCGGAGGCGGCGGTGCCCGCCTAGGTGGCGCTGGCAGCCCAGGAAAGGCCCCGCGCCGCGGCCGCCGCCGGCCGGAGCCGCCGGGGAGCAGCCCCCGGCCCCGCGCTCCCCGCAACGACCACCCCCTCCCCCCCCCCCCAC
>JAVKLA010000042.1:12457252-12511547 GCA_034782735.1 Sagittarius serpentarius | reverse complement strand
CCCCGCGCTCCCCGCAACGACCACCCCCGCCCCCCCCCCCCAGCACCCCCGGCCCCGTCCCCGCCCCCAGATGTGCCCGGGAATTATGTAGAGGTTTTAATAGATTGTGTCACACATCTGAAGTTATAGGGATTTGATATAAACCCACCATGCAGTAATTATGAGTGTAAAATACATTTGGGGGAAAACATTTTGCAGACTTGCCAAGACTAACAGCTTACAAATAAAGACCCATTCCTGCTCTGGCCTGGAGCTGCGCCCTGGAGAATTTGCACATGCATTTGAAATGAAACAATCCCCGTATCTCTGTGTTTACTAGGGGAAAAAAAAAAAACCAAACACCAAACCCTTCCTTCCCTAGGTCCTTCTATAAATACGTTCCTGGCACCGGGCAGTTTGCAGTCAGACAGAGACTGCCGGTCTTTAATGTGAAATAATGCAAGGTTTTTAAGCAAAAAGTTGGCTGCTAGAATTAATTGGTGTCTTATTTTTCCGGCTGGAGCTGCTGTTTGCGAGGGCCACATGAGCAGTCCCACCGTCTGCATCGCAAATTAGGACTGTGAACGGCAGCTCCCACTGCATTACACCGGCAAAGGGGAAAGAAGGCAGGAGAGAGAGAGACAGGCGAGAGTCGGAAAGAAGAGGGAGAGAAACAGAAACAGGACTACCAAGAAGGTTTTAAAATTAAAAGAAACCAAACGGGCAGGGGAAAAACAAAAGGATGGAAGTAGGACAGAGGAGAGGTAAGGGGGAGAGAACAGAGCGGATTAGAGGAGGAAAGAGGGAGAGAAATGAGCCCAAGGGAGGTGAGGCTGAGCTGGGAGCAGAGGAAGGCCAGGGAGGCTGGGCAAGGGGAGGCTGGAGAAACGCCGAGGAGGGAAGAGCAGAGGTGGCCGTGAGCAGAGTGGGAAATGCAGCTGCAGGGAGAAAGGCAAAGTGGCAGCAGGAGTTGGATGAGGGAAGTCAGAGATAGCAGGGAAACACAGACGAATTCCGCCTAATGAGTGTACGATTTCTAGCCCCTGAATCCTCCAGGAGGAAAAAAACACACTTTCAGGGGCTTCTTAACCGGCTGTTGTGTGCTGCTTTGCCCTGTGTGCTGCTGAGGACTGGGCTGGCCTCTTCCAAGGAAGTCCCTCTGGCTGGAAACTGTGGTTGGGCATCGTAGTTAAGGCCCCAACAGTCCCAACAAAGAGGATGTGAGTGTCTCCATCAAAGGACAATGTTTATTACAATATTTTGAGCTTCACAGGAGATGCTCAGGGATGCTCCGTCCGGAGTACAGTGTGAACAGGTTCCACTATTTCAACATTAATGTGTGCAGCTTGTTTTCCCCACCTTGTAGCCTATAAAGATAGATAGCCATGTCTGATGCAGAGGATGGATGCTGTACTGTGATGTTCAAACCATGGTCTGTTGACTTCCATGGTGTTCATAGGAACTTTCAAAAGGATTTGCAAAAGAAAATCAAGAAAAACAAGTTTACAGCCAGTCAGCTCACACGCAGCCATATTTTTAGAGATGTGCAATGAGAGAAAGGTTGAAAAACCACAAGAAGTGAGGAAGACCTGGGGTTTGGGGACGGGACCACTCTTGTGCTCAAGTGCTCTGGCAGATCTCTCATTCTCTCACATGCGCTTTTTGCCTTGTGCATAGCAACATCCCACCTATCAGTTTTCTCTCCTCAGGGCTTCCTTCTCCAAGCTTGCCAGTATGGTTTCACAGTTACTCAGAGCTGTTTTAGGGATACTCATCCAGTGAACAGAAGTAGCATGAGGACATGGAGCAACCTGAAACCTTATTTTTGTGCCTTATTTTTGAGGTTCAAGCGGGACTTCAGTGGTGCCCAGGCATGAATTGCCATGAGATGTCTCTTGTTCCTAGTGCTGCATGTACTGCTGCAGGGTTGTGGCCATTTTAAGTAGAAATGTGAGCAATTGCATCAACACACTTCTTACAAATTTAACATATCTTTAAATACAAAATGACCTGTTTGTTACAATGCTGTTCAATGGCCAGTTTCTGGTATACCAATACCTTGTTTCCTGATATATTAAACTGCCTTCCTTCCCAATAGGAAATGAAGGATTTCTGCAAGGATGCCAAATCATCCCTGCCACAGTTTCATTTCTTCCCACAGTCTTTGCTGTTGGAGGAGGAGGGGAGAAAAAAAAGAAAAAAAGAAAGAAAAAGAAGGAGAGGGGAGTCTGATGGACTAAGCATAGAGCAGGAGCTGAGATTGTTTTTCCTGGCCAACACACTTAGTGTTGCTGGTGCATTTGCTGCTTCCTTGAAAGGCCAGTGGGGGGAAAAAAGAGATTAAGGTCATCAAGATAATACAAAGAATATTCAAACTGGAAGCAGGGGGGAAATACAGAAGGCCTGTTTTTCCAATAGTAAGTAATCAGCGTACAGGAGGATGTAATTTGCAGATTAGGAAAATGAACAAAGACTATAAAATTAACTTTATGACAGAGAGGAGAACAGTCCATTTGAAGGGGGGGAATAAACCAACCTCCATAAAGCTTTATGGCTGATACAATCAGTATGTTGCTTTAAACTAAATAGGAAATATCAGCAAATAATCAACCATGGGACAGTCTTCAAGCCCTGGTTGTGTTGTACTCTGGATTGGATGTGACGCACAACCGAAGCCTGGGATTTCGGGGCAGTGAAACCTCCACAGATTCCCGGTCCTGGCTGTGCAGGTATGCTTGGGGGTGGGGAGCAGGAGAGGAGTGTTAATGTGCGCCAGACCTGTCACTGGTGTCTGTCAATCATCTGTCCTCTCTTCCTCTGGTGACTTTTCTCCAAGCAAACAAAGCCCAACCCTGTAAATGTGCTTCCTCCACAATGAAATCAAATTGTCTCTCGCACTCATGCCAGCCTGGGAGCAGCTCAGTGGGTGGATTGGAAACAAAAGCTTTTAATTAGCAAGGGGACTGCAAGTTAGTTACAGAGCAGGTTGCTATAACAGGGACCCCCCTATCTCAGAGTGATAGGAACTGTGCTCAGCTCTGTGCAGAAGAAACCGCAGGTATCTCCAAGGAAAATGTTTCATTTTCCTCACAAGAGGAGCTGTCCTCTTCTCTTGAATCAGTATGCACTGAGCTCCTGGTCTGGTTCGAATGAATGATGTTGTCAAGCTGGAGCAGGAAGAGGTTTTTTCTTACATGATCTTCTATTTCATCCTAATTTTTATTCCCTTCGCTCTCATTCTTGTTTCTCCTTCAACTATTTTTTTAAGGTGAAAAGAGGGGAAGGGAGAAGTAACTTGCACTTGGTGGATTCTGTCGTTCGTGCTATTCACGCCTGTAAGTAACGTTTCCAGTAGCCTGGAAGCCTATGACAAGTTTTATAGGACTCAAATGCAAGCCCTCTGAGGAGCTGTAACTCCAGAACCATGTTCTCCGCAGGACAATTCTCTTACGTCTCTTTGCTATTCCGTTTTCTAGCAGAGAGGAAAAAATACAGGGCAAATAAACAAATATATCCAAAAAAGGCAAGTGAGGGGCTGATTGTCCTCTCGTGAAATCTGAGGTAAATGATTAGGAGAAGCTCCAAGGGTTTTAATGAAGTTGACTGGATGTAAAACTGCTGTAAGCTCAGAAGTAAATCTCCCAGGCTGCTTAAAAAGGAGGAAAAGCAAGTTTGCTCAGGAAGCAAGTTTGCTCAAGAATGGAATTATCCTCATTTGTGTGACACAGGTCCCACAACAAGATGCCCAAATTTAAACAGTTTTTTCTTTTCATTTTAAATAAAGTGCCTGATCATGAGTCTCTGTGATACTGCCATTCCTGGGGTCTATATGCTCTTTTCAGAAATAGGGAGCAAAACTCTGTAGGCTTGGGAAAGCTCAAGTGGCCTCAGTAAAATACAAATAGACTCAAACAGTTGTTCAACAACAAAAGTATAAAAGACAAAAGCATAAAAATCCTAAAGAATTAAATAGTTCTTTGGTAAGAATGGGAAAATTCTGCTACTAACAACATTCTTTCAATTTACTTTACGTTCTACTATCCTGGCAGTTTTTCCTCAGCTGTTAAAAGGCCAAGGTGTTAGAAGCTTTGTGTGAACTTCTGTTTTCGTGAAATTTTAGGTCTGGCCTTTGCAAAGCACTCATCTTCAACATCATGAGTTGGATCAATTAAAATTCAGGAAAAAATCTTTCCCTAACAGATTTTCAGTTTCCTCATTAAAAAAGAAAATTTCAAATAAGCATTCAGCAAGCTCTGTGAAATCCTATTCAGTTATCAGAAAAAAAAAAAAGTACAAAAAATAATGTGCCTTTGAAAACGTGCAACCTGCTTTCATTGTGCAAAACTTTCAGCATTAGTAGGACTGTATTTAGAATTAAGAATATGATTTTGTCCCATTGAAGTCTCAGTAAAAAATTCAGAGCCGCTTTCATGGTAGAGATTTTGAAGCTTTACTAGTTGTCTTTCATTAAACGACTGTGCTTGTCACATGGATATATATCTTACTCCTTTAATGGGTCGTCCTGCCCCTTGTGATTAGCAGGCGGAAGCGGTTTGATATATTTGTCAAAAAGACTGTCCTTTGTGAGCCAAAATAAAACGAATTCTCTGATATGCAAGAAGTTAAATACTTTTAGACTGGCTTGTCTTGGGATCTGACATCTTTTACTAATACTTATTTTTAGGTGGGATCAGTAGCCAGAGACCTTAAAGGAAAGGGCAAGATTTCAAACCAGATTTATGCTCTTGAACACTTTTAAAAGTGTGTGTGTGTATACACACATATATCATTGCATTTATAGCACCATGCTGTAACTATCTGCGATACTCCAGCTGCAACGCATCTGAATGCCATGCGGTCTTCAGTGCTTTTCACCTTCATACCTCCCCTGGGAGTTAAGAAAGTGCTATTTTTCCTGTTTTACAGATGGGGAACTGAGAGGTTCGTGGGCAAGTAGGAAGATCTTGACAGTGTGAGGCATCAAGCACAACTTTTCCACCAGAAAAACTGCGCCAAACATTGGGCTTCCTCAGCTTGAGGCAGAAAGGATAATTTAAGAGGCAAAAGAAGTCCCGGGAAAGCTCAAAGTTTACCTGTAAGGGGCAGACCCCTCAAAATGAATAGCAGTGTCAGGTCCCCCAAAACCCAGCACTCCTTCACTATGAGTGATCCTTCCACGGGATGCAGGGAGCGGTGGGGGTGCGTGGTCGTAGAGGAGGGAAAGGAAGAGCTCCCCTGGTGTCCCAGACGTCAGGATCTTACTCTGTTTCATAACTTGGCAGTTCTTCTGCTGACCTCAAGAAGTGCTGATACTCCTGTGGAAGAGCATCTTTCCAGAAATGACAATTACAAAAAAGAAGAAAAAAAAAGAAAAGAACAAATTCCAATGCTTATTGCAGGCGTGTATTTTATAGCTGTCCATCTAGCCTACCAGGCATGCACCGGGCACTTCTAGGGGCCATTCCCTTGCCTACCTCGTGGACACTTCCCAGCCAGAGCAGCTATTAATATTGACCACGCTGTAGGCTTGGATGTCTCAGTGAGAGCAAGCACTGAAGCCTGGGACACGAGGAGTCAGCAGGGTGTTTGCATAGTACTGGGCAGAAGGATTTTGCACCATCTGCAGTGCAGCGGTATGAGCCACACCGGTGCTCGGTGCCCGGCCATGCAGGAGGGTGAGCAGTGCATCAGGGCACTGTGAGGACACAGGACAAACCGATGGCTCCAACACCAAGAGACTGCAGGCTGAATTCTTTCTTTCTGGCTTTAAGGCATATAGCCATTGCTAATTTTTCAAATCTTTCCCAGACTATTATTTCCACTTCAAACGTAACACATCTGAATGGTTTGTGTGGAAATGTACACAAACCCACGCCTTCCACCCCGCTGAGATTTGTGTCTCATTTGACAGCACAATGATGCTCGCCTATTTTGAATGAACCTTAACAAACCCCCGTATGCTGCTTGATTTAGTCTCTCCTCATACTGTGTTTAGAGCTTTGGCTTGACTGAGTTAGACACTGACTTGCACGACGAGTATTCCCACTGAAAAAGCCTCTAAAAGGATGAAGAGGGTGGGCTATCTCCAATTTCCCCCCCGCCCCCCCAACGTTTCCATTGCCCTCCCCAGTGGCTTGATCTTGCATACGGATATTACACACATGATAGAGCAGTGCCTGTCAGAGCTGAGTCAGCACAACTGATTGCCTCGAGTCAGTCTTCATTTTCTGCAGCTGGAGTGGCATTTCAGCCCTTTGTGGCTGGTGGAGGTGACACCAGGAATATGATCCTTTTGAGGACTGAGGGGGGACCCTGCCTATCTTGGGCTCCATGCTGACCTTGGGTGCTGCTTTGGGTGGGGGCCCAGGGAGGGGAATGTAGTCTCCCTTTTCTGTTTTGTGGTTCATGCCACCATGGGTCAGGATCCCTGCTTCCGCCACTCAGCCCTGCATTACCCTTGTTAGGTGTCCTGGCAAGCTAAACCATGATGGTCTAACCCCTCTGTTTTGTTTGCATTATATTCATGTTATTTCTGAACCTTAAGGGTGGCAAGTATGCAGAGAAACAGATGCTGCTGGTTCTGCTCTTATTTGCTACTTTTGGAGGATGCAGGCAGTGAGCTGAGGCTGTAAAGGGGGAGAGATGGGTTGTTACTGCCTGCCTGAAGCCCAGGCAGGCAGTGCTCACTGCAGCATGCAATACGGCGATTCATAAAATGTGACATTCATGTTGGCGGGACACTGCTGTGAGCCTATTTTACTCTGTGATAAAGACTACATCTGTCAGGGTTCACCTCCTCGTCGCCGGGTCCCTCGGACAATCACACAGGGCAAACTTGTGATATGCAGGGGATAGGACTGGCTCCGCAGCGCTTGTACCCCGAGCCTGTGTTAGCGGATTATCTCCTGGTGGAGTTACTGCTGCAGAGAGTCTCTGCACAGCCTGGGTTACACAGAGACTTACCCTGAGGGGTGCTGGGTGGGATATCATCATCTAAACCTCTTTGGGAACCAGTCAGCACAGCACTTCCTCCAGGCTTGCAAGGAAAAACCCATTGTGCATTTCAAAGCCAAGATTTTAGGAACAAAAATGAACCTTTTAATTGCATTTTTTCACTTAGGAATGTGAAAGAATCACTGTGAACCTTGAAAGTTTGATATGTACCAGACCAGTAAATAGATTTGGCTTTGTTTTTTTAATGTTTTGCATACTTTGTTTTTCAAACTTTCACCAGCTCTGCTTTGTTTCAGTTAATGAAATTCTTCTACTGCAGCACTGGGACTTTTAAAGCATTTTCGTAACCTCCTGTCTTGGTCTCCAAGGTATAAACATTATTTTATAATTAGCCTTCACAACTATGTTATACATTTGAAAAGGAGGAAAAAAATGTTTTTCCCCCATTTTTATATAGGGGAATTACAGTTTCTATCTGGGGACTGAAAGAATGTCTGTGTATGCGCGCGCAGAGGAGAGAGAGATATTCAATCTGTCGAAATTTCATCTCCTGCCAGTTACACATGAAATCATCGTTTAGGAGAGAGAGTGGGAAATTACTGAATGCATTAGAAAAATCCTCACTCTATCCTTAATGAAACTGCTTTAAAATATGATGGGCGAGGGAAGACTTAGGGACGTTTGTGTTCTACCAAAAAACCACGGGGAAAGAACGTTGACTTTTCGCCCCATTATGTAACTTGGCATGAGGCTCTCGCTAGCTGATATTGATGGGAACTAATTTGTCTCTTGGCCTTATTCCTGCCAGTCCCCTATGGTGTTTTCTTATGGCGACTTCATATCAGAATAAAGCTGTCACCAAGGTAACCACATGTGCATGTGCACAATCATGTACATGCACTGTGTAATTAAGTCCAAGTGTAAATAATAATATTCACCATAGCGTACAGTACTTGAGCAATGCTGCTTAAGGAGCCCTCACGATGTGTCTTCGGTAGAGGGTTAGCCTCACATTTTTACAAGGTGGGGAAACTGAGTCACAGAGGAGAGGGGGAGCCTCCCAGGCACAGGGAGAGGGAGTGCAGCAATCGGAGCAGGGGAACTCAGTTTCCTGCGGTGTGGGGAGAGCACCCAGCTTTTTCCATGGGCACCACTTATTAATGCAGTCACTGATCTTTAAGCTCAGGTCCTTTGAAGTGGTTCTGCCAGGTTTACTCTCATCCAGGCAGAATTTTTTTGCATGCAATTAGTTGTAGACAGAAAAGCTTCTCCTCCACCCAGCCTGGGATGGATGTACATGGACTCATGTAAGGATCCTTGCCTTGACTTCAGTAAAATTTGGATCCAGTCCCAACAATTCTGCAGCCTTTGCAGCAGGGAACAGCCCCACACGAAGGGAAGCTGCCTTGAACCATTTTTGAAGTGGTAGCTTTCCTTGCTGTAATAAATTTTCAGGATGTTTTCAACAGAGAGAATAAATCCATAGGAGAGAGATGGCTTAATGGATTTTGAATTTTCTAATAAGGAACGTGCCAAGTCTTTCCCAATAGAAATGTCCCCTTGAATCTTTCATTCAGGTATATGACAGATGCTTGAGTTACAGTGCATTTCCAAAGGTTTGTGGTTTTTTTTTTCTCCTGTGGAGAAAGACGCTCAGCCAAAGCCTGACCTAGAGGGAAAATTTTACAGATAAAAGAGCGATCCAAGGAAGGGGAATATGTGGGAATCAAATGGTTAATTTCTGTTTTCAGCAATCTCGTAGAAAAAAATACATGTGAGCATGAAAAAATATTAGTCTATCTCTTTTGAAAGCCTCCAAAAAGATTTGTCTGAAGTGCGCATTTAAATGGGAAGGATACAGGTGTTTTCAGAGCTCTTCTAGCCTACAAGCAGGCCTGGGGCAAAGGAGAGCATACAGTATAATGTAACGAGAAACACTCCTCCATGCTTCAGCAGGAAAATGCAAATAGGCTCATTTCCTCTTTTAAGGAGGACTTTAGATAAGGCACTCCTGGAGCAAAGTAACCTCTTTGGTGTCTTCCCTGCCTGGAATATTACGGTGAGAAGGGAGCAAGAGGCACACACCGAGCCGAGCCGCACAGCGCGGCGGCAACACGGTTGCTGCCAGCGCAAGGATGGGGCTGCCCGTGCAGCCGCTGCGAGGAGGGATGCGACAGCCAATTCCCCCTGCGCTCTGTACCAGTTATCCGCAAGGTTTGTCGGGGGCCAATTTTGCTCTGCTCCCTCTGCCCCTCTCCCCTTCTCTCTGCCAACGCTCCCGCGTGCACGTGTTGAGCTGCTGTCATTTAAGAACTACTGAAACTTGAAAATAAGTTGCCTAAGTAAGAAGTGCAGCAGAGACCTGCGCTCCCAGAGAGTCCTGCCGGTCGCAGAATAAAGCATCTGTGCTTTGCTGGAGCCTGTCTGCCTCCTGCTCCCCCTCCTCCTCCGGCCTCATCCCTTTCAAGGAAAGGCTCTGAAATGTGTTTTGATTCCATTTTGCAAGTAGTCTGCTGAAAACATTTCTTTCCAGCCTTTTCTCTAAGTTTGTTTTCTTTGCTAGCTCAGCCTTTAGAAGAAACAACAACTTTCTTTTTTTTCTGTACCCATTAAGAATAATATTTTTTCAAAAGTTTAAGCAGAATCCAACAGCATATACTTCATTGCAAGAGCTAAAATGGGAAGGGAGCTCTTCTGAAAAATCTAGCCCCAGTTGTGACTGCTAAGCTATGCAGGTAACCAGCAAATAATTAAGGCTATCACAGAAATTCAGTACCAGTTGAATGACAAAATTCCCTTTCTACTAAAGAAAATCCCAGGTGAAAAGAAGATTCTCTTAATTACGATGTTGTTTCAGAAGGTTTACAAAGTATTCTCCCTTCACCTCTCACTGAATAATTTTAACAACTCTTAGAAAACAGCAATTGCCATCAATTCTTGGCTTTTGCTTTTTTTGTTGTTGTTGTTAGTTTTGTATAATCCATGACTGTGGATGTCAAAGTAGTTAACATGTTTCTTAAAGCTCCAGCTCCAGGCACCATGTAAATACCTGCTTTTGTGGAAAGCAGAAAATATTCTGGCAGGGGGAGGAACTCTGGTTAATGCTTGTGCAGCCTTAAATAAAAGCAGAAAAGGTTTTTAAATATTTTTAATTACATTTTTTAAGCAAAGCTCATCAGATTTGAGGACCTGATTCAAGGTGCCTGAAGACTTGAGCTTGACAATGCTACATTGATTGTGGTATGATTTTTGTCTAATAGAGCAGAAAAAGGACTAGACTTGAATTCAGCTTGCCTAGCTAGATGTTGATGTCTTTCATCAAAAAAAAAACCAAACCTGACTTGCTATTTAGGGTTGCTAAGTTCAGTTTACGGAGCAGCCGTTCTATTTTTAAAAGTTAAAATATTTTTCATATTGCTTTAAAAATAAACTGACCAGTGACTAACTAATGAACCAGTAGTATATCCAATTTATATAGATATTTCAAAGAACTAAAAGAAAATGGTAAGCTAAGTGATCCCTCACATGAAATAAATATTTTCACTGAAAGTTTCCAGCTGCTTCTGAAATATAGCAAAATCAAAATTATCACTGGCATTCACAAGCCAATTATTGAACTCAACGGCACGATTCTGAATTTCCACTGATTTAATTAAGGGAAACATTTGACCCTAGCTAGAAGCAATAATAAGTGCTTCTTCATTAGGTGTTTTCAGGGTAATTTCTTAAGGGAAAAGATAGATGCTTCTAAATCTGTCATTTGAACTGTTCTGTATAATATATTAGAGCCATTGATTAGTGTAATATGGCAAAAAGCAAAGCCTGATCGATCATCCATTGCAGTCAATGGGTGTCTTTGATTAAGTCCAAAAAGAGCAATATAAAATCATGGTAATTCCAGGCAATATAGAGAAGCACTCTTGGCTTGCATCCCTAATTCCACTTCAGGGTCTGTCGGAACCTAATCTGGACTTCCTGGGGAGCGGCAATTCCATCTCACGGTGGCTTTTGAGGTTGCAACATTTTCCTTTTGTTCTACAGAGGAATGAAAAAATTAAAGTCACATGCACATAACCGAGTTTTGTTGAGGCATTCGTTGGCAGCTGTTAAAGGTCAGGGGGGTTTGTTTCACGGGAACATGGAGGAGAAGAGCCCTCCCAGGTCAGCGACTCAAATCTCTGCCTGTTGTGGGCAACCAAGTCTTGAAGTCTTGGTCTTCGCCACTCTGAAGGTGACTTAGACCTCAGAAACCCTCAGAAATGTATCTCCAGGAGACATTTTGGCTTCTGTGCCAGCGCTGACATCGGTACACCTCATTTTGCACTGACAATGTCATGACTGGCTCTTTCTTGAACCCTCCCAAGTGCTGTGGGCTTCAGCGAGGCTGTGTGTGGTGACAGCAGGCCTTAGCACATCATCACGGAGGACGGGATGTGACCGCTGCAAGCTATTGCCTATCCACTTGGTGCGGTGATGAGGCTCATTATTGTTACATAATTAGTTTATTCAACAAAACTTCAAAAATATTTAACCTGGCTGTTTGCTACCATGTTTCCTGGGTTCAGACTGCTTTGTTTTACATGAACACTTGTATTAACATCATTATCCCTTCAACCAGTGGATAAGTTGTGCTTTTTTCTTACACGCCAATGGACCTGGTTTTTCATAGAGAACATAGACACTTACCAATAAGCACTTACAGGTATTTACGAAAGAGTTTAGTGAATTAGGTGCCTGATTTCCTTTGCTGTTCATTTAGGATTAAGCGCTTACTTGCCAAGTTGTCTTTGTACATCCTGCTGCATCCTTGACTACCTAAAGACCTTTATAAACTGGCTCCAAAAGCTTTTGATCTGGCCTCTGTGTTTTTCTCTAAAGTACAAAATGTTCCTTTCTACTGAAACATTGGTATGTGCTAACTATCTGTCTGGCTATTAGGTGATGAGGAGGGGAGGGAAATGGCCGGTGACAATGATTTCTCTTGCTGATTTTTTTTTTCCCCCACATAATTTAAATCAGAATATCTAAACCTCAGACCTGAAACCAACTTCACAGTCTTACTTTGTATGTAAAAATATTCCATTTAAATCAGCAGTAAAGCTAACATGAAAGTGCCAATAAATAATATATGCAAAGAGTTTTTTTTATCAATATATAAAGAAATGTGGAGTTGTGAAGCTGCTGAAAACAAGCATTAGGAAATGTAATGAAGCAAGAATTAGAACAGCATAGTTCCTCTGGCCATTATAAATGAGAACGCCAGGTACCTGGAGAACAGGAAAACTGATGAGTACAGTCTGTTCAGGAGAGAAGGAGGAAAATTTCCCCCAGGAACACATTTCAAATTACTTATTTATGAACTGATGAACTGGGAGGCCACCTATAGAGAGACAGGAGCAAGCAGTCTGCTGCAGACAGCTACAGAACTCCAGCTAATTGTGCTGCTGTTTTCTGTTATAACTCCTGCTCTCCAGCTGGGCTTCGGAGGCAGGAAATTTAGGCATTGACTAGAAGTTGCACTTTCCCTCCTTCTTGTCGGCATAAATATATACATGTATATTTTAATCTGCTGGAATAATTCAGCAAAGGCCTGGGAAAACAGCTGCTGCCTTTGTCATGGCAGTGTTAGGGAGTCTGTGCGGTACAGATTCCAAGGGAAACGTTCCTAAGCATGGGCCCATCCCTTGGCAAAGGGCACCCTAAAATTTGGAGATGTGTCCTGAAATTGAAAATGTGGAATGTGCCCTTTATTTTCTTCTCTGTGCATCAGTGTCAGGATATTAACTACACATAAACAGAAACAGAAACCTACATGCATATATAACAACTAAATACAACATGTATTAACCATGTAAATGCGTGGGTGTGTGCATACAGATATACTTCATATAAACTTCCTACATAAATCCTTGCTGGCAGATACTCTTTTCTCTCTCCATGCTCATATATACAGAAGCGTCAAAATGTTAGTTAATTTACACTGGTATAAGTATAGAACGGCTCCAGTTCTTTCCATAATACAGAAATCAGAATGTAGCCCAAGTTACAAGAAATGTTTAAGCATATCAGAAAAGAAAAAAATAGCTATAGGTACTTGTTAACGTGATATAATAAGATAGAGAAGCGATAGCTAATTTACTGTAAATATTCAGTGGTTGAAAATTAATTTCAGTAGACTTCATATCAGTTGAAGCACAGGAGCTCTTAACAGAGAATTCAGTTTATCAGCTTAGAAAACAGAATTTAGATGTCTGGCTTGTAGGAAGCAAAGACAGACAGAGGAACCTTTATCAGAGGACTGTGAGGCTCCAAGATCATTTGTATGGTTCGACAGTCTCAGCCCGTGTTGTGATTTAGCACGTGGGCTTTACATGGCCATATCCAGTGGTTTGACTAATGGTTCACTAAAACTCCCCCAACTGATGGCTCACAAGAACATGATGTGTCTGGCCAGCCTTGAGGTCAAATATAGAAGTGAAAAGACCAATGGACTGGGGAACAGTGAGCCCAAGACCATATTTGCCCTCCGTGAGGAAAGCAAACTTGATTGCCCTCGACGAAAATCAGACTGAACATCTTGCTGCTTTATCACTGAGGCTACTGTGCTTCCCCAGGTAGTCAGGGACCAGGCGACTGAAGGGTTGGTAGCTGTGTATAGGGACCTTAGACTGTTCCTGGCATTCATGTGACGGCCAGCACAGATCACAGAGCACTGGTGCAATGTCCTGTCTACATGAACTGCCTCCTAAGAAGTTGTCTGCTGAATTCAGCGCTGGCTGCAGCTTTCAAATGCAGCTGATTCAGGGTGCACTGCATTTAGCCTTCTGCAAAATGGTGAAGGCAAAGAGTGAAGGGGTGAGAGACATGTCTGAAAAAGGAGAATGCAATCATTTGCTGTGTACTGGGTAATAAGGTGCGCTTGGTGAATACTGACACCTGGTACCTTAAAGAGGTTTAGAAGCAATGTCAAAGATTCGAACCTGCCAAGTACCGAGCGTGGTTTCAGTGGGAGCTGCGAGTGCTCTGATACAGCTCAGAGACTATATTCCTTTCTTCTTTCCTGTAGGTACGTTGGTAAGTCTATATAGAGAAAATGTGCGATGCTGGTGCTGGTGCTGCCTGTGTTCCATGAGTAGAGAATACAGTTTCCCATGCTGTCATTTACTATAAAACGCTAACAAGAATGGGACTGGAGTGACACAGTGGATCTACCCCTGCTCTTCATTGTTAGGCACCAAGAACATTTAACAGTTTGCTGCAACAGGAGCTAGAAAAACTGTTAACCCCAATAAAACCCCTGTAAGGATGAGCAGAGATAAAAGGGAACTTCAGCAAAGAGGGAATTTTTATAGCAATGAGACAGAGAGCGAGAAGGGCATCAAGATTTATTGCAAATGACTCTGGTAGCAAGAGGTTCAAGCATTAGCTAATTTTTATTTTCTTCTTTTATCATAAAAGTAGCTGAATTTTAAATAATCAAAGAATCAGTGATGATTTTAACAGTGCTTCAGTGGGGAAACTTAAATACTTTCATTTTTGCTTCTGTTCTTAAAAAAAATTATTCCTTCTGCAGAAATGAATATGTAACAGCGTCACACCTCAGTGAAACTTTTTTCTTTAAGTATTCAGAACATTTTGTGAGGCTGATCAATTGGGATTTTTTTTTTTAAAATACCCGACTTGGTTACACTGGCAGGTATTCACAAGTGACAATTATTTCAACATTAATTTGATAGCTCCCGACAGCCTCAGAGATGGGATAGAATCACCTGGAAGCTGGCATTTTGCATTGTAACACTCTGTCTATATAGGAACTGTCATCTTCCATTCAGTATGGTAAATGCTATCTGCATACAGGCTTCTAAAAAGTTATAATTTCTTCTAAGTGATTGAAACTCATAGATCTCTCTCTTTCTCTCCCTCTTTTCAAGCTACACCTGAGAGGTAGCAATGATGACAGGCTGGTTTAACGCAGCTCTTGCCGAGATTAAGTAGTTGTCAGACAGATATCATTGGAGACTAAGGGATTGCTTTTGGAAGTCATTCTGAATTGCTAACTAACGGGGAGCTTGTTCCTAGACGGGTGTCGATTCTTTTGTTTCCAGGGATTGACACATCTGCAACAACAATGGAGCATGTACTCCTCGCCTGATACCTGATTTGTGCTGGTCACCTTCCTATCTGGAAAAGAGGATCTAATGAATGCTCCTTTCACCACTGATTTGCAAAAGCAGAAAATGCCCAGAGCTGCTGTTCTTGGACCGCCAGCTTAAGAAAATTGATTATTTATAGCTAGGTGAAAATGTTTGCAGCAATACCATTCATCTGTTAGAATAGACTTATATATTGATGAATCTATGTGAAGGTTCAACAATAATCTCTCCACTGTCAGCTTTACCAGTTTTTAAGCAGGCTGTTTGGGAGGCATGTGTGTATAACTGCCTGTTGTATTCTGCTCACCTCCCGTTTCATATACATCCAGTGACAGCCCCCAATGAACAGGGAGTAGCTGAGGCTGACAGGTCAGCTGTAACACAACAAGTTGTCACTGTCACGGGAACATGGCAAGTGAAAAGTAGATGAAGTTGCCTAGAGGATGTTTTCATCAATTTAGTGTTATATACAAGCTAATAAATCTGCAGACACTCTCGTTTCACTATACACAATGTGTGAGAGAGAGAAAATGACTGAGCTTTGACTGGGTTGGCATTTACTGGACCAGCTGCAGTAGCCACTTGAGCTACTAGTGTGAATGATTTAACTCCTTTCACTCCCCGCCTTTCCTAACAAAGTATTTCCCATAGGACTTCAGACTGAAAAGTTTATTTTTGAGCACGGGAGAGAGATCGACTCTCTAACAGAGCTTCAGAAGTTGCAGGGGGCTGCTTCCTCAGAAGATGATGAGTTCGGTGGGAGGTAAGGGGGTGCCTCCACCACTGGAATCAGAAGAAGAGGCAATTCATGGGACAGGGACGAGCTCATTTGTCAGAAACCCTGGAAAACACCCTGGACCCCCAGAACTGCCCATGGTGGCTGGTTAGACGTTCTTAAATTGATCAAAATTTCCAGACCCTTGGCATGAGATATTAGCAGGTATAAGTAGTTTTTTTCCTCGCCCCCCCCCCCCCCCCATATTAAAAAGATGAACGCCAGCATAGCAGAAAGTAACCCACTGGGGGATACAGATATTATAATTATTACCTAAGGAGCCCTGGTGAATGTTCTGCCATCATTCTGGATTATCTGCAACGTGCATGCTAGCTTATTAAAGTATATTCTTTATAGAACAGCAGAGATGGTTTAAATTATATGGTGAAGTGGTTTACCTTCATGAACAGCTCATGGATAATTTGTAGCAAATACTGAAGCTTCAAAATTGTGCTATGTTGTGTTAGTTTAATAATTTCTACAATATCATTTCTCCTTCCTGCATGGCTGACTACTTACTCAGTTGACATAGTGCAAAAACTGAGTGAAACAATCAAATAGACAATTTGCAATAGGCTTTCAGTGACTTTTGAGTATTTATGCTTGTGGATGAATACAGGAAAACATACTGCTCTAGATGAGATTTCTGTACTCTTGGGTTCAACCACCACCAACTGATTTGTAGCAGGTATACTGAGTGGTATCTCTTTTTATCTATTAGCATTTTTTATCTACCGGAATCCCCTGATTATTTCACTGGTAATAAAACATGCTTTCAGCTATAGAAGGGTCTTGACTGAACATTGCACTGGTGTCATGCAAATGGTTCCATTGATTTCAAATAGCAATTGCTAATATATTCACTGTGGCATTATAACTTTGTTCAAAAGAAACCTAAAATACCCCATAATTTAAAACTCTTTTATATCTGTAACTCTCACCTGGGTGTCGTCTTGGCACAGAACTTACGCAAGTCATTAACTCTCAGTTCAAAGTTATTGTACATTGAAGAACTTTGTGAATAAGGCTGAGATTGCAGTTAAATATGTAAATTCAACCTCAGTATTCTCAAAATGCTCTAGTAAATCAGTGGTAATGATAGTAGTTTCCCATATAACATATTTTATTCTTCCTCTTCAAAGCATTTTACAAAGAAACTCCATTTTACAGTAATACACAGAAGTACAGAGCACAGGAAACATAGAGGGGAAAAAATGGAAAGGGGTTTAGAAATAAAAATTTTATCACAAATGCAAAATTGTAATTTTTAGATTTTAAGAAATGTGCCTACCTCTTGTTAAAAAAATGAAGAGTATAAAACAGTTTGGAAAGTTTTCTCAATTTCTACATTAATTTTGATACATAATAAAAATGTGACAGTACAGGTATTGCAGGCAGAGCTATGGTTTCAAGCGGACATCAGCAGTGGCAACTAGCCACTCCCATTGCGTGTAAACTAATATTTGCTTTCTGTAATGTCACAATTTCAAAAAAAGAAAGGAAAAAACACCTCATACCTTAAAAAATCTGAAAATAAAAAAAGCCCACTCTGCTACTGTCCGTCTTTTACACTTACTCCCCCAGTATTTCCTGTACGCACCCTGCAATAATGAAACCTCTGCAAGTTTGCAAAATTATGTGTAAATATGAAACTGAGACACTACTAAGAGACTGTTAAATACTGTAGCCTGACAAAGACTGGTTATACTAAAATATTACTGCTCTGTCTAATATTGCACACTATATACTAATGTGTGTATGTCAGTTGACACAAGACAATAAGTATAGTTATTAAAACAAACATGCAAATTATGTATAGTTAAATAGTCTTAAATAAACCTACACTACCAGTGAATGTTGTGACACCAAAAATTGTTCAATCCATCTACTTCCATTGCAAATTGTTCCTTTAGATCTCAATTCCGAGGCAAGAAATGGCATCATGGTATAATTTAATCTATCGTGTGATTATATTCTGCTAACCATGCCTGTAGCGCACCAGACTGAATTGTCTGTGTAAGTCCAGTGCCACAAAACAGTTACATCAGTGGAGGCTTTGTCCCCCAAAATATATCAAACCAAGGGCATGCAAAACCCAGCAGATTTTCATTATAGCATACACATGCTATTTTGTTGAATTGCTGTTTGAAATGCATTTAAAGCCAGCTGAGCTTATGTATTTTAGGATTCCCTGTCAGACAATGCATGTCAGAAAAGATTTAAGGCCATGATAACTTTTGGTTGGGTCACTTTTTCTCCCCACTGGCCTGCAGGCTGAACAGAAACAGTTATAGCTGACATAAAGCCATTTATTCTGCTTGCCCCTGTTCCTGCATTGAGTAAAAAGCAGCTCATGAACCCTATATTTAAACTTTATCTTCTGATTTTTTTTTTTCACTGATCCTTCCAGAAAAATCATGTTATGGCAAATGAAGTTTCCTAGGGAATTTTTTTTTGGCAAGGAGAGGGTCTAAAATAGGTCAGTGACAGCTGAAAAATTGCATTCACTTCATATTCATTCACTGAAGGAGACTGAAATTTCTCCTGAGCACTGCTTCAATTTCACTTTCTTATTCTTGCCCCGAGTTTCCTCCATTAGGACTTTTTACTGCAAGAAATGACTCAAAACGCAGTCAGTGTGGGACTTCTATAGTTAAAAACCGGTTTGCAACAACAACAACAAATGGCTGTTGTTTTGTACCTCACTGATAAATGGATGTCTATTGTTCTTCTACCCTCGAAATTAATAATAACTGGACCAGTTGCCTTAGAGACAGGCAGGCAGACATTAGCAACCAGTAAAAATTAAGGTACCACAGGGAATTTAGCAAGGAAACGTGTTTAAGTGTGTAGGGGCACCTTAACCACCCATCCAATACGGGTGAGTTCCCGCAGTCTCCAAGCCACTACCATTGCCTTGCTGTACAGATGCCCTTAGATACAGACAAGATGCTCCTAACAAGCGAGGGGAGTCCCTACTAGATGGCCATACCGTGATGAGGAGCATTGCGTTTTCTGGGCTTCCCTTGCCTTGAAAGCACGCCTGCTCCTTTGGGCAGCATGGTAATACAGCATTTTCACAGGAAGAGGTAAATCTGGAAATGCAGAGGGCCCAACATGGCAGCAGCTCTTTGTTTCCCCGCAGCGCTCTGGCTCTTCCCGCCTGCGCGGCTGCGGCTCCTGCCCTATGAAAGGTTCTCTCAGACGGGTTAGCTGTGTTTTAAAAAGTCCCCAAGTGCTTTTAAAACTGTCAGCACCATTATCATTCATGATGCAACTGGTTTCTAAGCCTGGCTTCTGTTTTTCCAGTGGGCAGCTAAAGTCCCCCTAGGTAATTACCTCGGTTGTGCAGTAGCTGGGCTGGTTAGGCCAAGCCAATTACTGCAGGTTTCTTTGTGCCGCGGATGCAGGGTGGCTGTGAGAGCTACCGGCACGGCCGCTCCGCAGTGGAGGCTGTGCCTGCCCTCCTCTGCCCGGCCCCAGGATGCTCCTGGGGGATGCCCTGGACCCTCCCAGCCCCACTTTCCAGTACAGGACTGGATTTGCACTGCAAGGAGTCCCCTTCCTGCAAGGGCAGCAGCTAAGCTTCCTGCGGAGTTTGCATTTTACTCTTGCCTCTGTTTCTCCATCCCTGATAAGAGCGGGACTGCGTATGGATACTTGCTGTCTGGGATGGTACGGCTGAGCCTGAATGTTTGGTTGCCTCATGATAGCTGCCCTGTCCTGTGATAGGACAAGCTGACATTAAATGATTACAAGCTGTAATTAAAAGATCTGGTTTACAGGGGTTCAGACAGACCCAGCGAGGGCATAACCACTGCACGCGCACAAGGCTTCCGCTGACTGCCTTCCTCCTCTGTTTCTTGTGTCTTTGCGAGGGGGGTGGCCGCCTTCTGCCTCTTCACTTGCAGGGGAATTTCACCTCAATGTTGACCGCATGTGGTTCAGGAATATAACAAATCTGCCAGCAAGTGCCCTCCCCGGGCAACTCACTGCAGCATGGAAATGACCACTTTTGTACAGACGCCTGGGTCAGAGCTAGACTGATCCATTGGTAACACACGCATAAGTCCCGTTAAAGTCAGTGGGAATGGTGAATCAGTAAATGAGAAGTGAATTTGTCACCTTGCTGTCCAGAGGTGTGGCTGCTTTATGGAATGGACAGGGTAGGTGAATAAATAAGGGAAGCAGCGCTCTGAGAAACGAGGAAGCAAAAAAAAAGAAAGTTTGCAAATGCAAAACACCGATGAGTTGTTGGCAGTCATTGCTTCCTGTGAAATCTGGCAAATGGGCAGGACGGCTGAACTGAATTATCTTCTGATTTTGGGGGGGGAGTTAAAATATTAGCACTGGAGTGTCACCCACAGTTCTCCTCCAGCACAGCTAGAGAGAGCGACATCCAGAAATCCCTGCCCTTGAAAGTTAGGGTGTTAGGAAATATCTCCAGAAGTGGGTGGGTTTCTGTCAGATACCATCAATAGACTAGTCACTCAGGGACACCAAAAGGAGCTAGACTCACAACAGGGAACTCTACCACATCCTACTGGCAAATATATTGGTCTGAGCAGAGATATTCTCCCAACAACTGCATTTTTTTTTAGAGTTTCTTGGAAAACTTCTTGTGCCGCTGGTGTCAGACAAACCAGATGGGAGTTCTGAATTGATGATCACATTCTGAGGCTGGAATGCAACATCTGGAGTTGATCAGCATTCCTCACAAACTGATCAATCATTAGGTGGAACTGATTACTACCATCTCCTTCTTTTACTCTTGAATCACTTAGAACTGTTTTTTTTTTCTTTTTATGAAAAAAAAAGAAGACAGAAAGCATGAAACACAGCTGCTTTATAGGGACTGAGGTTATGTGAGTCACAGTGACTAACTCATTACACATATCTCTTGTTGCAGTATCAAATGGAGCAGGGATGAGGTAGATCTGCTCTAGTAAATATAAAATATCATGGGTCATATTACTCAGCAACAGTGATTTTGCAGCAGCAGCAGTTTTGAAGTAAGACCTTTTCAATAAGTCACTATATATAGAAAGATTAGGACTAATGCTACCAGCGTCAGTGTCTGAGATCAGGGTTATTTGGGAGTATGCTACGTTTGATACAAACACACTCGCCGCGCCATACTGTGCCAACCTCGCCACAAGCTAAAACAGAATTGCGAAACACCAAAATAATTTTCCAGCCTTTGAAAAGTCTATCATCTTCCTTGCATTTGTCTTCCAAGAAAGAGAAAATGACAAGGCAATGTGCAAACCAGGCCACATGTGTACTCCACTGTCTTCACATGTGTTTCTTATATCAGCACTATTGTCAGACACTGCAACCACTTCCCCAGTGGTGATAAAACCAGCTCCACCACTGCTCTCCAGGAGAACCGCTGTCTTGCCTCTCCCCATGCATCCCAGAGGTGTGCTGGAGGACCATACCTTTTGTATTGCCAGTATGCCATATAGCACAACAGATATACATTTCAGATCTGTGGTCCCTGTGTTTCCAGTGCCAGCATGTGGGTCTAGAAAGTGAAAGACTGAAAGAACATACACAAGTCAAGCCTGATATTTCGGTCAGCGGTGCACATCTCCACTGAGATTGGACCTACATATCCCAGTCGATATTCCTGTACCCAGTGTGGTTTGTGGAGATGCAGATAAATTGCTCAAGAGAAAATGGACTGTAACTGAAATTGTGCAAAATGTACATTGTTAAACCTGAAAGCAACCCCGTTTTAGGACTGTCTTGATCTGACTCATTTGCTTTCACTTCTCCTTTTTGTTATCAACAAGAGAGCCAGGCCAGGTTCACTGCATAGTTCCTGGACACTGTTACTATGAATCTTCTTTGCTTACTCTGGCATAAATCAGGAATTTCCCATGGAAATCAGGGGAAGTTTGATTAGGATCTTTCCTAAAGCCAGCTGATGGTTTTTCATAGAAAGTGTGAGCATTTTGTGGATTTTCCTGGATTTAAAACAAAGACCAAAGAAATGTGGTGGTTTCCAATGAGTTTCACTTTGAGGTTCTGGGTCTGTTCATCATTTCATGCCCAAAATGAAACATGAGAAATGAAAAACCAGAACTTGTGTCATGAAACTGAACAAAATGTTCCCACGAACTTTAAGTGAAATAAACCACAGAGTAACCTGCAAGCTTTAGAGAGATGTGACCATGCAACTTGCTTCCCACTGCTGAGTCAGGGTTCCCATGCGGCACTGCAGCCCTGGAAATGGACTGTATCACTGAACATCTGCGACCCAATCTCTCCCGTCTTTTCTTTGTGCATTTTGGGAGTTCTGCAAGCTCTGAAGCCAGATCCGAGTTCTCATGTGCTAGTGACTGGATGTAGAGAAAAGTACTCCACAAACATCAGTGAACTTATAATTTTTCCATCAGTAAGTAGTTATCTGAATAATTTTCCTGATAAAGACATAGACATTTGTTTTGAAAACAGCTGAATACTGATGGGGACAAGAGGTTATTTATCTGGTTCTAAAGAAACAAAGCAGAAGAAGAGAGTAATTAGCACAGACATATTCAATGACTCACCTAAGGCAAGTCAGGCAGCTTTTGGCAAACCCAAAAGCCAAACTCTATTCCTTGGAGTCCTTGCCTTGCCATAGGAACATCTCTTCAGACACTTTAATTCTGAATCTGATGCTGTGCATTTTCAGGTCTAACACTTTTAACAGCTCAACTTTTCAAACTGTGTAGTATTAAAGGAAAACAATAACCCTGCAGCAGCAAAGGCAGCTGTATGCAAGGAAATGTGGTGCTGTTCCTGTGAATTCCTGCAGCCCATTCTGTCAGGATCTTCATGCGCTAGCTATCCAAGAGGGAGATAAATTGAAACATTTAAGTCAAAGTTAGGATTTTCCCAGGGAAAGGAAAAGGGTTATGCACAGTTTTCTCCCTTCTAAAGTGACTTTGTATGTTTACTACTCTAAAATTATTGCAAATGCTTTTTAAAAAGGGATAATGAAGTAGCAAGGAAGATGACAAACAGCTGATTATAGATAAAAGCTCTTTAACAGCAGTGTCAGCTAGAGCAAAATAGACAGAATTGTTTTCAGAGACATTAGTTGGCATTGGCAGCCTGCTCCTCTCCAGAACTTTGCTTCCATTCATGCCTAAGTTGGTGATTTCCCCGAGAGGAGAGCCTGTCCTCGCGGTGCCTGACACAAGTATTTGCCTTCTCTTCTAGCATCACCGTACACCCACGAATTTCCTGGCTGGGAGTGCACTTGCACAACTCACCCAGGACATCCCTAAGGACTTTGTGTTTCTGGCAGCCTGGGAATTAAGTGATTTAGGATTGACATGCAGAGCAGGGTCTCCTGTAAGAGCAGTAAGTCTTCCACTGCCCCATTGTGGGGTGTAACAAAGCACCTCTCAGATATGGAGTGAGAAGACTTGGGTGCATTTACTAAAGAAGCAAAAATACACAAGAAATGTAAGCAGTAATATGCACAAACAAGATACAGCCTAGAGAGCACAATACATGGGATTCAAACATTCCTAGTTGAATGGTTTTACACCCCAAAGCTCCTTCAGCACTTGTTGTATTCGTAGTTGTACCGTACGTGAAATTCATCTGAATCTTGTTTCCTTGGCCTATGGGGTATTTTCACGTACAAATTAGGCTGGCCAACATTCCCTTTCTGCAAAAATTCCCAGGAGTGCAACTTAAATGTTATTAAAAAGCCTAATAAAAGAAGAGTGCACATTTAATAATGTTGGAATAACACAGCCATTGCGGCATGGTGTGCTTGCAGTTCCAAGCAAAGTGAGAATATGGAGGCACTAATGCACTTATTCAGAAAAACCCCCATAATTATCAACAACTAGGAAGGACCATTGATGCCATGCATAACGCAGAGAAACATTTTCAGGACCCTTAGTTTGGACCTCGTCCATGACCTGCTTGTTTGGCCAGGATCTGGGCACCGTCCCGGCGGGACGGGCACTGTCCTGCTCCTGCGTGCAGGCCGTGAAAGGCAGCGGCCACTGAGGCCAGTGCAGTAACGCCTCCCCCACAAGCATTAGCCCAGTTTCCCTTAGCCGAGTGAGCTGATTACTATCAGCAGATTGTGCAAATTTTGCATGTTCATCAGCTACCATGCTGTGATACTTCTCTGCGCATTTTTCCTTCACTGTTGCCCTGTCACACTAACATGTCTTTCTGACATTTATTCTTCGTCTGCAGCATGTTGTGCTTTCCTCCCACTTATGTATCCTAGGATGACTTTTCTCCAGGGCACAAGGTCTAATGCAAGGCACAGGTATCAGCTCAGGCCCACTAGTTGGAGGGATTAAATAGAGCACTTTCATGACAGTAATTAGCAACCACTCCTTCAGTGGGAGCAATGAAACCATGCATGAAACCAGGAGGGTGGGTGGTTTCTCTGAAGGGATGGGAAGAAAGGCTGCAGGGCATGACCTGCTCCAAACCATGCTTCAGGTCTCCATAGCCGCTACCCAGTGGCTCTATCCACCAGCCCACACTATCTCCCTAGAGAAGAAAGCAATATCCTTGGAAAAGTAAAGCCTCATGAACCATAAATTAATCCACAGCAAATAAATACTGTCTATAAGAAACAAACCTTTAAAAAACAAAGCAAAACCTGGAACAACAGGGCAGTATCTGCATTTTGAATAGAAATGGATTTAGTTTGGCTGTGGCACAAGGACAGCAGGAGTGTTCAAAGTGCTGCAAGCTGCACGTGGGGACTCTGGTGGGGACACTTCCTTCGAGGCAGGAATTCTCCCGCACACAATGGCATTGTTATGCATTAAGCAATTTTTTTTTCCTCTTGGGGTGCGGGGGCGTGATGGGAGAGAGGAAGGCTAGCGCACTCTGCGATGCGGTCACATCAGCCATGCTGTGTTTGCTTAGAAATGACTACTCCCCAGTTTAGCACCACACTGGTGGTGTGTTGTTTTGGTTTGGATTTTTTTTTTCCCAAGTTAAGCAAATAACAGAGAAAGAAAACTCAACTGGCTCGCTTTGCAGGAGGCAGGCCCTACATGCTGATGTTTCAGACCCTCAGAAAAATCCTCAGTTTTGAGGTACTTCATTCCTGCAAAGAAGAGAGAGAAGAGGGGCTGGGATGGTGAGAAGGCTTCCATTTTCTTATTACTCTTCTAGTTGAAAGTGAAGAAAATAAAGAGCAGCAGGACAGGGGAAGGCCATCTTTTAGCAGATGCTTCTCTCTAACAATCCTACATGCTTTTTTGTCCTGACATGTGAATAGTGTGGCTCCATAGTTCAGACCTTACAGCCTGTTTTCCTTGTGTAGCTTCATATGGCTTTTTTCTGCCTAGAATATTTTTGCCCTATCCTCCTTCTGACCTGCTAGCTATCTTTTGCAGAAAGTTAAAGAGAATTTTTGAAAAAATTATAGGAAGTCGATCAAGCTGGGTTTGAGTTACAGGTCATTAAAGTTCACTGTAAGATGACATTTTTACTATATAAACACTGTTAAAACCTAGACTACCAGCCAAGTGTATCCACGAACCATGGGAAACAGGAGCAGCGGAGGCAGGTAAACCTCAGCAGATCTATGCTAGATGCTTATGCAATGCTTTCCTTGCTTGTTAAAGCAAAAGAGCAGTCAAAGACACTTTAATGTTAAAATTTAATAGCATTGGGTTTGGTTACTTTAGGTAGACAAGATGACACTTCTTCCTGTAGGCTTTTTGTGCCTAGTAAAATCCAGCCACTGAGGGATTTTTTTGCTGCTTTTACATTTCAGCTCTAACATTAACAAATGCAAAGGTAATGAGATTTTCTGTCTTTTTTAAAACTAATTTTGCAAGTAAACTCCCCTGAATTCTTTGAACGTGTCACTCAAAATTTTATGGTCATATCCTCTGGGATTATTTAAAACACTTTAGGTTCGAAGAATATGTTTTCTTTTCAAGCGTTATTTGTAGCCAGGATGGGAGAGAAAGGGTTAAATTTTTTTCTGTGGCTTATATGTAAGTGAAATGACATTTTAACAATCTCTTTAGTATAGCCTTGCTGTGCTGGGACCTCTGTTGCCTGCTGTCTTACTCCTTGGCCTCTAAATAGAGAGTTATTTTCAATTTCTCCAGTTCCTAATGTTTTAAATGGAACTACTGTTCCCCTTAGAGCACCCAGTGGCTGGCTGGAGACCTTTATTGATATATATAAATTACTCCAGTCCCCAGGGCTGGCTACAGATCCAATCATATTGAGCTAATGCGCATATAAATAAAAACCTGGAAGTATGGTTTATGGCAATAAGTAGTGCAGTAGAAGTTTATACCATCCTGCAAAGACACCTTGATACATTGCTGATAATCTCTATAATGTATTTAAAGTGGAAGTCTGTAGATTCAAGGCTGAAAATTTCACTCATCGAAGCCATAAATCTTGGTGAGCTTCTGTTGATTGGCCTGGAAAAGAAGGAATTTCCCCAATCCAGGAAAGAGCCAAAATCAAAGGATGTTGGCCTTTTGGTGGAAGGGACCAAGCAGGGTGATGCCAGTGTGTACGTCAAGTGCATAAGCCCAGCAGCCAGGCAACATTAAAGAAGTTCCCTGACATCTTGATGTTTGTCCAGTTGCCAGCTTTTGCAGTTCACAGATGATTCCCACTTCTGCACAGAATGATTTTCTGCCCTCTAAACAAAACAACAATAATCTGATGTCCAGCTGATAAAGCTGACAGCAACTGAATTATTCAGATCATTTCTCTAGGCAGGTGAAAACAAATTTCAAGGGTTAGGTTGAACCTCCAGGCTAAACCCTGAATGGAGAGTGCAGCAGGTAACTGTTTTCTGCTCGGGGGCATTGCTGGGACAGGTACGTGACCCAGGCAGTCGCACTGCTGCCTTCTTGCTGCATTGGGAAGGTAACTCATCGCAGCCTCGGAAAGGTGTGGCTACATCTCAACATCTCCCACACCTTTACTGAATCTGGATCTCACTGGGTTTAAACACCTCAGCTGTTAAAGTTAATTGTAACTCAAGCACACCAATGGTGGGACAGTGACGTCCTGGGCAGAGCTTGTCCTGATGACTTGCCTGTGTCTCTTCAGCGCTGGGCTCTGGGGAAGGGACTGTCTTGTTTTTCCCTGCAGCATCCAGCAGAATGACCATGGCGCCTCATCACTGTGGCTCAGCACAGAGAGCAAGGAGCAAACCTCAAACTAATGACAATGACACTAGTCCAGTATTCCCTCTTAGTGACCAGGAGTGCCTTGAGCAGAAAAGGTAACAGACGGTCCCATTATCAGTTCTTGGGGAGGTCCTAAGAAGGCCTGGGGGTGACTGAAAAGGATCAGAAGGGAGCAGGACAGGTACCAATGTGGCAGCCCAGGCCATCATCCCATGCTTGCTCCCTGTTTGCTGCCTTGGAGTTGCCAGAAGCAGAGCAGTACCTTTATTAATAAGCTCCTGTACCACGGCATGGCATTAGGGTCTCGAGGCAACTTTGGCAGGTGTAAGACAGGGCATTATATATATAACGGATGCTCGATGGACACTGTAAGATATTGCCAACTTTACACAACTTTATTTCTTCATTTTCAGATCCTTCAGGCACCGATTTTACTGCTTCAGAAAAATGATTGTAACTTAAAGGAAAACTCCGGTATGAGTTGTCAAAGCAGCCTTTAGAAATACTTGTCACTCTTTCAGTATCATAGCCTGTGGAGCTGTCATTGCTGTCTCTGGGTGCTGCCATTTTAATGTCACCTCTTTGCTTTCCCTCTCAGGAAGTCATGGAGGAACCAAAAAAAACAAAAAAAAAAAAAAGAAAAAGTTTAAAAGTTCTTCTTAAGTCTCCTGGAGTGTCGAACCCAGCAGACTCCCATGAATGTGAGAACTGCAGAGATTTACTCTAGAAAACCATCAGTAGTCAACTGAGTACTTAAAAATTGTACAGAATAATTAAGAAAGTAAATATATCAGTTTTTGGAAGTGATTCTAATTCTGAGTCTCAGTGGACAAGGTTCAGTGTGTTTAGTGTGTTTAGCCAGGTGCCATGTCACCATCCTATATTTAACGATCTTCCTGTATTTAAAGCTTTTTCCACACTTACATGTAAGGTGGTTTGACTGAAACTGGGTTGAAAACTTGGTTTAGTTAATCTTGTGCATAATACTGCACGGCTACTTGCAGAACAATTTAAAGTTAGCACAGTTTAATTTAGTAAGGAATCATGGAGCCAATTCAATTTAAAACCATTAAAACAATTTTACAGTGTCTGCCCAAGGGTTTTGCATGTTTTCACTAAATGAGTTTTAAAAATACATTTAGTTAAACTGATGGAACTCTAAGTATCAATAAAGGCTTTATCTTACAAACACTAATGCTTGTCTTCAACAAGTCCTTTGCATCTGCTTAGATGTCTGTCTCCAGGATCAGGGCATTATCAGTTATCATATTTAAGAAAAAGGTTTGGTTTTGATCTCTTCCAAATTAACTCCTTTAAAGAAAAGTCTTTCCCTTTCTTTCCTGTTTTTGGGGTGAGATGATCGATCTTTGCTTTGCTGGGCTGAAATTTCTGTGCTGAAACCTCAGTCTTGCTTCTAAATCACATGAGCCTGACTGGCACAAGTGGGCATGGTGCCAGTCAACTTTTTCTTTCACACTCCCATAGACCACAGTGGAAGTAAATAAATAACTCTGGCAGAGCCTCTTCAAACCAAAGCAGTACCTACTCGCCCAAAAGGTGGTAAGATCCATACATCTATTTCTCCTCAACAAAACTTTCCTCTTTCGAGTTTCATTAAGCCCATTTAACCCTATGGTTGGCTGGAAAAGGTTTGCTACAGTTTCTGCATCTCATTTTTTCTTTCTCTTATCTGCTCCAGGCAACTCACTTTGTGCAACTTGTTTTCTAGGACATATTTTTTAAGCCTGGGTCTAGATTAGTTGCGGGGAGAGTGGCTTCTGCTAGTCTAGATCTCTGAAATTTTTTCTCCTGTCTGATGCACTGCTATGAGCTCTGTTGGTCAGACCACATGTGCTTGAGAAGGACAATATCAAGCAGGTGAAGCGATGTGTAGTTACGAAAAATATGCAACTCACTCTTTTATGGTCCCAATTTTTAATCCATTCCTGAAAAAAACATGAAACTGAGACAAGTAAATACGAGTTAGAAATTTGGAAAGAGTTTTCATGTCCCAGGATCCTTGGGCTCCTACAGAAACCTTCTGCAAGATCTCCAAGGGATTTGTGTATGATAAATGTTGAGGACAAGGGAACCAGCAGCTTTTCTTTCAATTAGCAACACAGCAGCAAAAGACTGGAAGGCACCTCCTGAGTCACTGAGTCCAGTGCTTTGTTGTTGCAAACAAACAATGGCACATAATCCCTTTAATAAAATGATCACGTTCCACTTTGAAAGCCACTAGGTTTTGGGGGCAGGACTGATCCCTACTGCTAACCCTGTGAAGCCTAGAACAAATATCTGAGCTCAAGATAATGCTACTTACAACAGGATTAAATCCCTGCTGGGTGCCCTATAGTTGCAACCACAGGGGAACTCCGCCAGTAGCAACACAGCTTTGGCACTCCGTGTCCATGTAAGGGTAAAATTTGCTCTATTCTTCCTCATAATTAGGTGCAGTGACTAGACCAGGCTTTATATTGCATCATACTTGCTTCTATGCAGGGGCAGATGCAGCACTAAATGGAGGGTTGAGCAGCCGCATGACATGGGGACATGTGTGGTACAGACAGCACCAGAGGGATGCTCCATTTCCTTTAGTGCTCTCCAATTCCCTGTGCTCACTGCGGGTAACAGCCACCAGTTGGGATTTTGTGCATCACCCTCCTATGAGCGAGGCTAGCTCGTGGTCCTAGGAGAGACCTGTATGGTGAATGGGATGCAGGCAAAGGTAAATGCTTGCTTTCCGCTGGAGGTATTACTTTTTCTCCTTCCTCCTTTGAAGGACCTGATCCAAATGGCACTGAAATCTGCTGAACTCTGCTTGCTCAAGGCAGATTTGGATCAGCGCCTAGGGCTCTTCCGCTGCGGGAATTCCTGCCATGCCTTCTCAGACAAAGAGGGTGACCACATCCTTTCATCATGCAAGTTGTTTAGTTTGGACTGAGGGAACCAATCTGTCAAACAGGCAAACAAGTGGGCATGTGCCAAAGGACTGCCAGGAGAGGTGGGATGACCCAGTGGTTAGGCTATAATGGTCCCTATAAGAGTATGAAGAAAACCCATGTTCTCTTATGCTGTAGGGTCAGTAGCAGTCATGTACCCCGTCCAGTTCAGTGCGGGGAGGGGTGGGGAAAAGTTCTGCCCAGCATGCCTCCACCATGGACCCAGAGCAGGAATATTACATATGTAGGAAGCTAATGGGATGCTGCAGCACCTATAGCTCTGTGCTAAATTCCCTGCTGCCCTACGTCCTGGGTGGTGCACAGGGTGTATGAGGAGGTGCCACCCCACAAGAGGAGTGCAGAGAGCCGTAAAGAGGAGAGCACAGTCTGGGTGGCTCCTGGATACGGCCCAGCATCAGAGCTGAGCGCTGGCTTTGCTCGTGTGGCCGCAGTTAAGCCCACTCAGTAAGAGTTTAAAGGTGGAGAGTGCAGCAAAGGCAGCTGCAGGGCTGTAATGTCACCTCACGTGGGAGCCCACATGGTTTCCTTGGCTGCCGGCTCTCTTCTGCTGTTTTTGATGCCCTAACTTGCTGACTTGAGCCCTGCCCCGATCTCCCCGTACGCCTTTCTGAGCCGCCGCTTGCTTAGTTGCCTTATTTTCAAAAGAATAGGGTTTTGGACAAACAGAAGTGCCATTACTTCTCTTCCACCCTGAAAACCTCAGTCCTGTGGTGGCAGTGGGAAGTGTGCATGGCATTTGCAGCAGTGGGACCTGCAGACCTGGTCCTGCCGGCTGACAAGGCAGTTTGTGGGGCTTTGGAGCGGCCCTTTGCAGTGTTGGGGGAGACACCGGAGCTGGGAAAGGTGCAGGCACTGGTGGGTTTGCTGAGTTTAAAGAAAGGCTATAAAAGTGGGAGAGAGCAAGGAGGGGAGATGTTGCCACAACCACACCCTTGTGTTGAAGATGAGCAATTTAATGCAAGCTTGGTCCAAAAAGAAAGCAGCACGAAACCTGACTGACTTCAGTGGGTACGGTCTCGCCTTGTCTAGGTTTTCATATGACCCCATCCCGCTCAAAGTGGAAGCCTCCTTCAGTTGCTTACATCCTCCACAAGCATTAAATTCATGCAAAAGGGGGTAAGAGGGAAAGGAAATGAATATTGTATACTGTCTGGATTTCAGAGATCCACACTATCTGTATCCTTCAAGCCATCAAAAGCAATCTATGAGCAGTCTCCACAAACACATGCAGACCCAACCATTAACATAATTCTCTCTTTTATTCCTCATCATTGTGGTACCGTATGCTACAGTCTTAAACATTATTTGTTTTATCCACTTTTTAGCATTTTAAGCTCATACTATGCTGGCTAAAAAAAAAAAATCCCATTTTTATCTCATCTGATTTGATATTCATCTGTCCCTCGCTGATTTTTTTCTCCCCCCTTTACCATCATTTTGGTTGGTATTTTTTTACCTCAGAGAACATTGAGAACTCTGTCTCAAGGCTTCCAGATTAGACAGAAGACTGATAGGATAATGATGATAGTATGTTAAATGCTATCTATGTAAATCAGCTCTCTCCATCAATGGATACAAGATGCAGCTACATTAGATCCCTTTTTGACATACATTTTCATTTTTTAAGGAAGAGAATATTGGATTGTTATTAAGCTACTTTAGAAAAATCTTTGCATTACCAGGCACATTACTATTGTGCATAAAGTCATATTAAATTTTGGGATGATGTACAACATCATTTTCTTTTAAAGGCTGCTTTTAACCTCAAAGTATCTTCTTTTTAGCTTCTGCTGAGGGATTTGTTTATGATAACCAATAACTGGGGGAGGGGGAAAAGGGTGTTTTTTATTAAGCTTCTTGTAGTAGATAAATCTGAATTTGCACCTCTGATAGGAAACTGGCCCTGGCTAAGGGAAAAAACTGCTGTTACATCTCATCCGTTTCAAATGCCTGGGAAAATAGCTCAGCAGATAGCCTGAAAGTCAAATTCAGGCTGCCTTGGACTCAGCTGGAAGCCAGTTGCAAAATCAAGACACATTCACTGGAAAAATCTTGCCAACTAACCCCTCCCACTTTGACATTTTTTATGAAAAAAGCTATTTTTGTTTTTCTCTTTGAACTCAGAGATGTAGGAATGAATATATTCCCAACAATAGTAAGGAGTAAAGTGGTGGAAATCAGCTTAACTTTATTCACACCTGTGGACTCATGCTGATTTTCAGTGGCGGAGGAACTGGCCAGCGAAAAATATATCATTAAGATTCATCTTCAGCCTGTCACTAATGTGGAGAATTTCACCTCAGACATAGAGTGGGCTTTGTTTACTAATTTATAAGAGTATGTATAGGCAACTCTTAATTTTTTAGAGTTATCTTTGGCTGTGGTGGCCCAGAGCAAACTAAATACAGATTATACAATTTTTTTGCATAAGCAGCAGGATTGATGAGCTGGGATTCCAGCATTTCTTTTCTACATTGGCTCTCTAATGCCCAATAAAGGGTGAGTTTATTAACATTTTCTCTGTGGGAGACATTAATAAGAGTAGCTTCCTCTAACCAGGAACCTATTTTCATAAAACCCGCGTGAACTTCGTATCTCTGAGATCTCAGTTGTTCTGTCAAATTTTCTTTGAAATTAGCCACCACATCTTAAAGTTATTAAATGGGGACCTACAGACGTAAACACACGCAGTTACACACAGTGTGATAAATCTCATTTCTCCATTAGAAGAACAGTGAGGGTACAGCAAAAAAGAGAAAAGCTGGTGGGACTGGTGATCAGAGGCACGACTGCCAGGCTAGGGGTGATCTGAGCAGAGATTCAACGTAATGCAAACCCAGCGCACAGCTGTGCTATTTCCAAGGCTAGCTCACATAAACCAGCTGAAGTCTCCCTGCACTCATGATATGGGTATCCGTAAGTGTTAAGGCTTGGGGTGGAGGTTGGGGTGTGATAATCCAGGCTAGCGGTTTCACCTGAAAGGATGGGAGGCTTTAATAGGGCTGGGATTCAAAATACAGAGCAAGAGGGAAGGAGAGCTTGGAGGGGAGCCCAGCAGAGCTGGAGCCAAGAGGCTCAGGAGGGTGGCAGGCTGCAGGGAAATGACTTACACACTCACCTTTCCAAATCCCCATACCTTCCAGGAGATCTTGTCTGCTGCATGGCCCTGTCAGTCCCTCCCTCAGGGGCATGGTAAGAGTTTGAGTTAAATTTTTTTTTTTGGGGGGGGATGGGGGCAGAGCTGTAGCTCAAAATAAAGTGGCCAACCCATCAATGAACAATAAGGAGTTAACAAAAAATATAAGGCAGTTTAATAGTCATGTGAAGCATGTGTGTGTATGCATATTTGTGTGTATCCTTTGGCATAAGGCTATGTTGCTGCTGTGATTATACAGTTTCAAGACTAAGTTTTAAGTTTTTATGCATGCAAAATCTTCAACATATCTCAGGAACGCTGAACTGAATGCTGAGATTATCATAGCAGGAGATACTGATTTGTAGCTTTGTGGGGGATGGTGGAGATGGGTTTTTTTTGACTAAGAAGTCACTTCTGAGCACCCCAGTCTCCAGATCTGAACCCAGCCCTGCAGTCCTGTCCATTACAGCTGTGCATCCAGCTCTATGCCTGGGTTGCTACTGCGGGCAGGCACGTGTGCACTTAAACCATGACCTGCTGGTGCCATTATGTCAGAAGAGATCAGAGCTGGAGTCACTCTGAAGGCATAAGTATTTTTCTTAACACGTCCTAAATGGCAAAATTCACATTGAATAATTTTGGTAATAAATGGCAACCTAAATATGTCAGGAATGATTTAGTACCTGTGAACCATGTAGCTGAAATGTAGATGAGGCTAATTAGCTGATTCCTTATCCCAGCAACCCCTTCCCTCTCTCCCCACCAAAAAAAATGTTCTTTTTCTCTGCTGTTTTCAGAACACACAGGGCTGGGTTACAGCTTTGGCATCGCTCCGGTTATTTTGTCCATGTGTCCTACGCTTAACACAAATAAGCAGAGACAAGAGGCTTGAGAGCAAGGTAGGCAGCCAAATCCAGAGTGAGTAATGCAGGCGTCGAGGCAAAATGAGGTCAAAAAGAGCATTTGCAGGCAATGCTATGCAGAAAGGATGCTTCACTGCTACCTCTGTGCAAAGCACCTGCCATTAGCCACATGATGCTCTCACGCCTTGTCCGGTTATTATACGCAGAGGTGAAGCAGCATCAAAAATCAATTGCTGACTAGGAGAGATTTCTAATGTACCTCTGCCTGGGCCCAAACCGTGCTGTGCAGTTTGTGCTTTAGAGATGTGTGAATAATTAATTTTTCAGCTTCTTCACCATTTTAAGAGAACACAAAGCAAGTTTTCTTCTGAAATAGCTCTCACCACTGTCATCTCTTCTGAAAACTATCACTTTGAATTATGCAAAACATGTTGTTTTGTTCTGTTTGAAAAAAATGTATACATCTATATATAAAAAGCCTGAGTTTGAGCAAATTTGGTCTCAAAACCTTCCTGTTGAAATATGGAGCTGTAACATTTCATTTTCAAAATGTCAAACAAAATGATTGGACTTTTTCCTAAAATATATTGGATAATTTTTTTTATCTGGAGCTGTCTGGGTAACCCTTAACGGCATTTTCTGGATGAGTAAACTAATTACTTGGGAGTTGTCACTACCTCTGCACACAGACCTGGAGCTCTCACCCGGCTTAGCTGGACATGTGGAGAGCCTCAGAAAGGTGCACAGGTGGGGTTGCAGACTCATGACCTCTGCATTTTCAATATGCACATCACATAAAAAGACTTATCCAGAGTAGTTTACAGTACCAAGGTGAAGGATGGTCCAGCTAGTGCCTCTCCGCCAAAGTACACAGGACTTGGAGATATCTATGTATCAGCATCGCTATCATCTCCTCCCTTAGGGAAGGGAGATAAAATCAGCACCCTAAAAATACTGGGGTGAAAAAAAACAGACAAGGAAGAAAACCTGTTCCTCCAGTATGAGGCATTTTTCCTTCCTCAATAGCTTCCTTTTCAGGTCTGACTCTTGCTCACCTGTGTAGGAGCAGTGACACAGATACAGCTTGATATGTCTGTCATGCAGATGTGTGATGGTTGCTGCCGACAGCCAGCAGCCACCTAATTCATGTTGTAATGATGCTGCAGCAAGCCAAAAAAAGCATTTTCCATGAACTGGGGCTTCATCCTTCTGAACTAAGGGTGCTCCCTGAGCCACAGCAGCATGTCCTGTTGCTCTTTTCCAGTTTCTAGCTGCTCTCAGTCTTGTTCTTCAGCTCCCTGGAAGAAGGGAGTGGGATGAAATAGCTGTCACATAGTGCTAATGGTGCTCTGTCCCAGGCACAAGAACTGGCCTGGCTAAGGCATTACAATGAATAAGAGCAGGAAATGACTCTTGCCAAACAGCTGGCTGGCATAAGGAGGAGCTCTTGCTGGTAGGAGAATTTGGGAACAAATATTTGTCTTATGGCAGCTCTGCTGAGCTACACAGCTGATCTCATGTCAGCCCCAGCGCTTCCAGTTCAACAGACTGGAGCAGCGCTGCTGACTCAAAACTGAATCCTCCGTGAGTCACATCAAAGCCTGGAAGTGGGACACACCAAAAGTTTCCCCTATCATCTAGATTGGGGAATGATGATAACCCTGTCGGTATCTGCTCACTGTGACTTTGTGTAACGGATGTGTAGAGCAGCCTGTGGTTTGCCCTGGATGCTGTCCTAGTCCCTGTCACCAGTAACAGCAGGCGGGACCCACCGCTGGGATGCTGCAGCTGGTGCTCCCCGGGGCTCAGCAGGACACACTTTCCTCTGCAACGGGAAGGACTGTGGCACTTTGACGCTTCCACCTTTACCCTCTGCCTACGTGACATTGGTGAATGGCAGGAAGGTGACCAGAGCCCCTCTGTCTGAGGGGCTGGGGCTGCTTCCCTCAAGGGCTGGTGGCACTTGCAAACTCTGCCACATCTGGAGTATCAGAAGTACCCTGGATCCATGTCGGCTCCTGGTAGTTCTTTAACAGGCGCAGATTGGAGACAGCCACCAGGATCCGTGCTGCCCCACGAGGGTGTCTCTGACGGCTTTAGCTCCCACAGCCCATGCATTGGGGTGAGTGTCTGTTCCGAGCTGTGGAACAGAGCAAGCCCAGAGTGAAGAGTTTGTCTATGAAATTTTAGCAACGTGCTGCTGCTTCTACCTCCTGTGATCTGTGCTTCTAGGACCTGAGAGCCTGGAATATAAACACACAACTGTATCATCTGATCCTTCTCAGAGCATTGTTTGTTTGGGGTCAACTTATCTCCTTTTCAAGAACAGGATGTTTAGGAAAAAAAAATTATATAAAGCCTATCTGTAATAGTCTTAATTGTAAACCAGCCTCTATGCTTTCAGACGGGAACCTAATTAATCATTGGCTGTACAGGGAATTGATTAATTGCTTTGCTGCTCTTTACTCATATAAATCTTTGATTTAGTGATTACTGCATTTTGATTTATCACTTACTATGCAAGTAATCAATATTTATGATGGATAAATTCAAGTACCACCCATTTTGCATTGTTATATATATAATGCGATATATAAAACACACATTGTTTTCAATGTCTATTTCTAATTATCCAAACTGGAAATATGTATCTTTTCAACCTCAGTGATGTCTGTTTTCTGACAGTCTTACAGTGGTGTAAAGTAGGAGTAAACGTGTTATGACCAACACCGAACTAGTGATAAAGAATAATCTGGGTTTGAGATAGAGAAAACACTCAAAGTGGAAAAGAACTTGTGCAAATAAAGACTAACTGAAGAAAGGGCCTCACACTTTTTTACTAAAAACCCTTGTAGGGACAGACCTTTTACTAGTGTAAACTGGTATAGATCCTGGCCTAATTTTTGTTGCGTATCTTTTCTCAAAGTCCTTCAATTCAATGTGAATCTGATCTCAGGGATTATTACACAGGAGTCTGACTGTCTGCAGTCCTTCAGAATTACAAACTAATTGTGGGATAAAAGCTATATATAATTTACTAGCTACGGATTTGTTTTCTTGCTTTCAGAAGTCCCTTTACCCTTCCCCCTGCCCCCCCCGCCCAGTAACCGAACATGGTTTGGGTGAGAATGGGATGGCAGTGGTGGCAACTCATTAAAACCCCAGTGAACGTGGTCACCCCCAGACCCTGTGAAGGGAGAGGGGGTTAGTGGGGAAAAGCCCCATTCTGGGGCCTGACAAGTTTAGAAACCCTCTGGCAATAAGACACAGTTGATAATACTTTTGCTCTGATCCCATGAGTGCTGAGTAGATATTAGAGTAAATAGAATCTGCCTGGCCCATTGCTTCTTGAAAAAAAATACAGAGGGGTCTCATAAACACGGACCCCGACCTGCTGCAAGAGCAGCATCTTCTTTCTGTCTTTGCTGTGGAGGCAGTCAGCTGGGAGCCCTGGGCTGGATCCAGGGCTGGCTGAAGTTGATGGGAGGACTCTTGCTGTCTTCAGAGATTTTGTGATTGGGTTTTTGTGCTTGCAAATACCCTCAGGAAGGGGTGATTCTCTCAGCAACTTTCCATGCAATGGAAAGCCCACCTGAAAGCTAAAGCAAGGCTATGGTCTGTGCCCTTCTTCAAGGTTTATGTTAAGGCTTTGATCTGTTTGTGGACTCCCACTTATGCAGTCAAAGGTCAGACTGACTCATCTTGAAGCTTCTAGTAAAGCTGGGGAACCAGCAGACATCTCCCTCTTGCACACCAGTTTTACTCCTGTCACACCAACTGTTGTCCCCTCTTGCAGTAGGGAAACCACCCCAGCTCTTGTGGCTGCCAGTGTTTCCCAAGAGGTCTCAGGTTGCGGCAAGCATTTTGAGGTGTGATGTATAGAAAAGGGATGTTCTCCTCCAGGGTTCTTGTGATAAACCCGGGACGTTTACTGTAATCCTCACCCACAGATGGTGGCAGAGTATTTCTGAAAGGTGCAAGCTGTGACAAGGCTGAACTGGGTATTGAGAAACCTGAGTGCAACTCGTAGACCACAGTCAGGGCACTGTCCCATCTGTCACAGGGAGGATCTCCTCCACTCTGTTCCTGGCTTGTCTGTCTAGATCCAAAAGTCTTCATGCGAGCCTCTTAGCAGCTCCATGAGTTCCTGATTTTATTTGGGAGTTGATGATGGCAAAAAGTACACAGTGAGAAATGCAGCCTCTAGGGTTTCCCACAGTAACAGTGGGAGGTAACAAACAACTCTGATCCCCAATAGAAGGAGGACCTTTGGCATTTTATATAGGCCTATTCATTCCCTGGAACACATCAGTATAGTTCCTGTGACGTTCACATAACTATGGAAAATTAACCTGGCACTCAATTGGAAAGATATGTTGTTCTTCTAGGGAGTTGTGTTAAAAAAGTGAGTCAGTTATTTTGGTTTTTCCTTTTTCCACCTCCCGTAGCTGTTCAGGTAAAACTAGATGCTTACTGTGAGCAGAAGGGAGAGAGAAGCTCCTTGTATGCAGTGTGTTCAGGCTCGGCTCTCCTGCTCCAAGCAGCTGGTGAGCCCAGCACTCATTATTTGTTTTGTTCTGGGGCACTGTCCAAGAGTTATGACCAGTGTTCTTCAGATACTGATATATATTACATGTGCTTAGAGGAAACCCATTCATCTGTCCCTTGTCTCTCTCCCCCAGAGCCCGGATTTCCTTGATTGTAAAGCAAGATAAAGCTGCTATCTTGACTTTAAAGACTCTGGGAAGAAATGTGTTCACGCTGCCCCTCTCTCCCTCTCTCTCTCCAGCATACTACGCATCCCCCCTGTGATGGACGCAATTTTTTTTTCTCCCTCCAGCTTCCTCCATGCTTGTCTAAATGTCTGAGAGTTTTCTAGCTGGAGAATTAAAGGCCCCTTTACTCCACAGAGGAATATATTCCCACTCCTTTGCTTTTGGATGAGGAAGATAGAAGGTCAATGTCCCGCTGAGTTTGTCTCATCTCTCCTGAAGTGAAGCTGATGCCCCGCTGAGGAGCATTAGTCTGACGCGCAATGGTCAGGTTACAGCTCTGGCGAAGCGGTTGGGATATCCAGGTTTCAGTTGTATTTATGGTATCCTACAAGCTAGAAGACAAAAGGGCCCTGTTTTCCATTGCATTATTGCACGAAGCATGACAGCTGCTGCTGTCATAGCTAGGATGGAGAGCCACAGAAGCCTGCATAGGTAGAATTAAATGAGGGAAGGAAAAAAAAATGGGAACGGAGCTAGAGAAGCTTTTGCAACTGGAAAAAAACATAATAAATCCATGAGCTATGCATAGCCCCAGGGCTTTATGACCACGAGCAGGCATGAGGGAATGACTTGAACTTAACCAAAGCCGTTAATTACCTGGCTGAGATCAAAAGCATAAGTAAGGGAGTATATTTACGATGCACCTTACAGGATATGTTTCAACTTTCTAGATTTTTTTTATTAATTGGTTTGATTAAATAGATTTAAAGAGCCTGGGCAGAGGCTCCTAAATCATACTCCATATTGATCTAATGAAATACTCAATAAATTTACTAATATGGCTCCTTTGCTTTGCGCAGTCTGAAAGGAAATGCCACTCTAAATGGCGATAACTCAATGTGGAGCCTCAGTAGTGACTCATGGCGAGCAGGGAGGGTGCTGGGAAAAGGCTCTCCTGCGATTTGCAGGAAAGCTCAGAGTTTAAAGGTTGTTCCAGGCTCCTAGCCACTCTGCCCCACACCCGGCTTTCCTACCAATTTTCCACCATATTGACTGGTTTCTGTGACTTCTAGATTTCACTGACATTCACCAGCTTGCTGAAGTGTGTGATTGTTCAATATACGGCTCAGCTGAGACCTCCCTGAGCAGAACTGTATTTCAGAGGTCTCTGCTTTATAATACACCACACAATGTGTGGTCTAAATAAAATAAATCCTGTGCAGCTCAGGGTGGATCTAATGTAGAAAATGTATGATGTTTATTTCGTCCTGATGCAATAAATTGAGAATGACTGGATGGAAAGTTTACGGTTTTTCAGTGTTCACTGATATTGATGAAAATCAAGAGTTTGGGCAAGCACAAGCCCTTCCTGCCCCAGGGCAGAAGGCTGTTATCATGCAGTCTCTTTTGGCTGCAGTTTTGCTGGCGGAAGACATTGCCATCTCCTGCTGCTCTCCCCTTCCAGATCTGGCTGCTTCCCTAAGCAGTACTGAACTATTTGTATGGGGGATCCTTAGACCTGTTTCTGCCTAAGTGAGCTAACTTAGTAAAGGCTGTTTAAATGGCTTCACCGGGATGCAGTCACACAGGTGATCCAGCTGGCACGTCTGCAAGGGGGTAAAGAAGGAGCCTGGAGGTGGTGGCAAGGCACTGACACAGCAGTGCCGCTCTGATTCAGCCACATACAGCACCTCAGCTGGCTTACCTGAGTTGTTTAACTGTTTAAACTTCCTTGAGCTAAATAAGTTAGTGTCCATTTAGTGTGTGTCTCGAAAAGGCTAATGCAAACATCTGCTAGAAGCCAAGTTTAAACACATGCCAGTCTGTCCATATAGAGCTCTGGCAATTTGGAGTTGAATTTCACCAATTACAGGACTTCCCAGCAGTTTGTGTGAGCAACCATTGCTTCTGGCAAACATCAACAATTTAATTCATATGCAATTTTTGTGTCATGATGGACTATAGTTTTAATAGTCGAATATGGGTCTTAATTTTTTTAATCTTCTCTATATTTCAATTAATTGAGAAAAGTATGTTTTTGAACACTATGACTCAAAGCCTGTGTATGGCATCAGGGCTCTCCCCATAAATTGGGAAGACTGTTCAGTCTCATCCAAACATCCACGTGATTTCTCTCTTTCTTACTTATTCTTGTTATTATCTGTTTTTCCTTTTCTCTCACACTTTTTCCCTTCATCCTCTTTTCTGGGATGAAATTGGTTTTTAACTATAAACATAAATCCTAGAGAAGAGATCCCACTGATGATGTATTTACTAATGGCTGTGAAAATCAGAACCAGAGAGAGGCAGGAAAGGAGGAAGATGGCAAAGACAAATATATTTGGAAACAGCTAACTGAGGAACAAATTAAAAATGCCCTTTGAGTAAAAACAAAACAAACAAACAAAAGAGGCTCCCCTCTGAAGAACATAACCTCAAATCTTTTGTCTTCCTTTATTGAATCTGCATCCCCGGATCTTGGGAACTGCTTATAACTTTTGCCTGCTAGAAAATAACCCCTGACATTAAACAGAAAAGTCAAAGCTTTCTTGGTCTCACAAAACTCAAGATTTTCTCTTCTAAAGGGGTGCAGGTTTGTGATATGTTGAGATGCATCTCAGATTCTGAGAGTGAAAATGAGAAAGGAAAAGGATGAAACAGGTCTTACTGGCAAGACAATTTAAGGCCCCAGCTTTGTGGGGGCCAATGTTGGGGTAAAAGCCCATCTAAGCCTACCTCTGCTTGCACTGCTCTGGTAGTCAGTTAACTTTTGCCCGAGGGATAACACCAAGTATAACCCATAGCCCCAGTATGGTTCTAACACCCATGTGTTCCAGAGAGTTATGCCACGGTTCCCAAGGTAAGGGATGGCCACAGGGATGGACTCTGGTGTCCCTTAGTGTGGGAAACTTCTACCTTGTGTATCCATCTGCTGGTGGATTTTTTTTTTTTTTTTACTCCATCTTCCTGAGCAGGCAAGAGCTGACTGCATCTGCAGTGAAAAGCCATAGCAGCGGCCCAAGTCCTCTTTGACAATCCCAAGGGTGTTGCTTTCTTCTAGAGCAAGTGCTGCAGATCTCCGGGTTGGGGTCTTCCCAATATTTGCCTAGACAGGACTGGGATGTCAAGAGGTATGAACGTTCCCAGGCATTGAGTCTTGGTCACTAGGCATAAGCAAGTGGGCCCAGGAGAGAGCCAGAGGCTCTTGCATGACTTGGTCTGACCCCTGATCTTTTCCTGTTTCGCCGCCTCCTGTTTATTGCACACCTCATGGCGCGCGGCACTGGGGGCTGATGTGCCTCCCACATTGATACAAAGCTATTTCTCCAGTGACTCTTTACAGCAGATGTTTCCATGTGTTTAGTTTTCTTCCATCTACTTGCGATTTTTTCACCTCCATGAATAGTGAACTACTGTGCTTTCATTCCTTTTTAGATAGTTATATGATACCTATGCTACTGATGCTCCTTATTTCCCATCTTCTTTGCTTCTGGCTTACAGAAACACCTATTGCCCTTCTGCATTTTCCCTCTGTAAGGGAACTGTGGCTCTTTGGAAGATGTACTAAAGGCAGAAGGAAAATACGATCTTGCTGGCACTGATGCGTTCAGCAGTGTTTGCGGGTGGCCGGGACTGGGAGCAGGATCAGAGTGATGCCCCCTTCCTCCTTTGGTAAACGTGCCCTCATCTTTCTGATGTGCTGTAGTACAGCCATTCAATTCCTTTTAACACAACTGGTTCGTTCCCGTTGATGTTAGCAAGAGCAGAAGGGACTTTTGTGTTTCCAAGAAACAAAATGAGGAGGACTCCACAAATACCTATACCTAGGTGTTTGTTACAGAGGCACCTTAACTTCTGAGAGAAAAAATACCCACAAAATACACCTGAAAATTATTTCTGAGCTTACAAGGCAACGTGCAGCTTCTCAACACGAGATCAAATGTTGCTGTTTCTGAAAGTAAACACAATGTAAGGCATCCAAGAAAGAGTTGGTGAAGTTACCAGGTTTTTGCATGAAAAAAACCAAACCAAAACAACCAGCCCCCTCCCCAAACCAGTAGAATGCTCTAGCCATGATCTCGGGGTGTGTGACTGTTGTGTGGGTCATCAGGGGATGTAACACCTGGGTAGAATGTCATCCCAAGGAATTCACTGCTGGCCTGTGAAAGGAGCCAAGAGCTGTAATCAACTTACCCGCTATATTTGCTCCTGCTGTTTGCTAATGAGTGAAAACAAAGCAAACAGCACGCTTTCCACTCAATCAGACTGAGATATTTACCTGTAGCCAATGAGCCCCTTATCAAAATTACAGCAAAACAGGCAAAATTAGCTTGTTAGCATTTTTCTCTGTTAGCAGTGGAGAAATGTCACTTTTTGCCTGGGGCAGTTTTGGTAGCTTTACCATGAAGGAAAAAGCTATTGTATCAGCTATGTCCCTAAACATTTAGTCCTGGGCGTTCAAAGGTAGCAAGAGTGATGATATAACACTTCTCTATTAATTTATGCAGAAAAGAAAGGAGGCTGGGGACGGGGCAGACCAGTCCTTAGCTTAAAGCATAATGTAACTGGCAACTAATGAGCGCTTTTTAGTTGCTTTTGATGGATTTTTAACTTTTTTCTAACAGAGAGATGACCCTTTGTAGAATAATTTTAAGCCAACTGGAAACAGATTTGCTTCTCTTAGTTATCATTTCTATGTCCTTTGGGAATAGTCCCCACAGGCTAAAGATCTCATTCTCTTTCTTGTTTGTTGTGATAAGCAGCGTGCAAGTTAGGGCTATTTTGCGTGCTGCTTTCTGGACGCCCCCTCTACAGCCAAAAGCAGAAGGTCTGTATTAGTCCTTAGGAAGAGGCCCTATCTTGGGGAAGGATGGCCAGTTGTTCAGAGCCCAAGAACTTGTAAAACTTGTGTGCAGTCCCCACCTCTGCCACAGATTCCCAGTATAGCCTCAGGCAAGTCCCTTATCCACTTGATACTTCAGCTCCCTGCCTGTAACACAAGGAGAGCACCAGGTCCTGTCTCAAAGCTAGATACTCAGTAGATGAGCAAATGAGACTTGATCCAGTAGTGGAGGCTGGTTAACCAGACGTGCTGATTTTAGGGATGACTTTTTTTACTGAGTAGGCTGAAAAGGCTCCTAAAGCTACAAGAGCTTTTGAATTTGCAGGCCAGTGCCTGGAGAAACTGAGAGATTGTAAGTCAGCCTGCCTGCAGGGAAGCTATAGAAAGCAACATGGACTTGGGAAACCCAGAAATCTGGGTTAAAACAATAGGAAAGAGTCTATGTGCACAACAGTGCTGGGATTCAGTGTTAAGGTAGAGAGTCCCTGCCAGTCTTCAACTTGCCAGAAAGGACGTCAACATGTTACACGGTCATCTACTACCAGAACAGTGAAGACAACAACATCTTTAGACAGCAGCCAAGTGACTTGTTAACTATATGAGGGATTCCTAAAAAGGTGGTGCCAAGTCCTACTGCCTCTGTTCATAGTATCAGTGGACAAGCACAGTAACTTTGTGTGTGTAATTCAGATCACCTCCACAATTTGCAAACATGCAAACAATAGCCATGTCTCTGTAAGCAAATACTGCAGAAGTGACCACTTAGCTTTAGTTGTAACTGCACTACGGTTACTAGTGCACTTCCAATACCAGCAAAAATATCCTGAAAATTGGAGAATGCGTATTTAAAGTGTTATTGCCTATCTGCCTAGCTAAGTCTCAACAGCTAATTCTTCATTATGCACAGTAATAGAGGGTAGGGGACAGTGGAAAACCCAGATGAGGGGTCTGCTTTTGTGGGGCAGGGCTCCTAGGGCAGAGTAAGACCGAGAAACTGTATCTCCTGGTGAGTGAAAGGGTGCTGCTGAGTTCATAAATCGGTGCATCTGAGCTAGTATCAGCCCTGCTGAGACCCCAGCCCAGCTGAGACCCCAGCCCAGCCTGGACAGGACAGCTGGGGTGCTTGTTCCCCCTGCCAGGCTGGTCCAGTCCAGAGGAGCCGCCCGTGGACAGCAAAGAAAGGATTTTTCCTGTCTCTTGGTGGTGGGCTGCTTACAGAGGCACAGGTTCTATGCTAAATTGCTTTCTTCCAGAACAAAGCCCTGTCTTTATTATTCATCTCAAATAAAATCCTGGAATCAGCACATCCCTAAACATTCCCTGTTTAATATATTTTAAATAACAGCGCTGATATAAGGCACTTTTGGAATAACGTTACCATCTGGGCTGACCCCGCCTCCCTACCAAGTTTCAGCCTGATGTTAATTAAAATAGGCAAGTTATAAACCCCAGGAAATGGCAGCTGACCCTTGACTATGAATGTAATGCTGTAATAATACTCAGTAAAAAAGAGGCATAGTCACACTGCTGCCCAGTTCATTCCTAGAACGATGCTTTCTTTCTCACCACTGTGCTCCCTCGCTCCGAGAAGTGAGACCATTACCTCACCGGCACCTTTTGCGGGCTGCTCTCTGTTTTCGGGGTGGTAGGTGGCGGGGAGGCAGCCCGTGCCCTCTGAGTCACCCGCAAGAAAATTATCCCGGTGTGACAGGAGAAGCTGCCTCTTGGAAATCTGAAAACTGTTTCCTGACCACGTGTGGTCGCGGAGGATCCCGTGGTGCTCTTTGTCAGGACAGAGTTAGCCAGAGCAGCCCTAATGACTGGGAAGATATGGAGGATTATTTTTTCTTTCCACTCCGTATTCCTAGCTGGACGTGAATGGGGAGGGTGGAGGAGGATGGCCCTGGGAAAGATAGATATAAACCCTGCAGCTGTAGGCAGAGCGGAGGTTTGCTATGTGCCACCTCCAGAGATGCCACCTCGGCTCTGCGCTGGAGCAGCGAGAGGCTGCAGTTTCTACTCGCATGTGTCCATCACTGTAACTGGCCTTTCTTTGGCGGTCCATAAGTGAAGGGGTGTAGGTGGCTACGATGGTGAGCCAGCTAAGAGCTGAGAGCCCGGGTGGTGAGACGGGGTCAGGGCAGAACTGGAGAAGCCCCTCAGACTCGTCGCCACTTCTCTCACTGACTAAATGTTAGATGTTAGATGCGATTTGGAAGTAATTAAAGGAACATTTTTGTTGTTGTTGGAAATGCAGTACTGTTGAAATTGGAGTGTTTCCTCTCAAGATGTTGCTTTTTGTCAAGCTATGAATGAAAAAAAAAACCCCAAACAGAAAAACCCTCCCAAAACAAAACAAAGCAAGCAAAACCCTAAATCCAGAGGGCTCCTTGTCCTGCAAACCCCTCTGAATAGACCCTACAGGTTTTGGTTCCTGTGGCACATCGGAATCCAGCCCAGCAGCGTTCACAGGGTCCCAGAGAATATGTCCCGTTGTTTGTAAACAAATTAAACTAGTTTTCGAGCAGATACATTTTATCTTCTCTCTGAGCTGAAGGAACAAGGATATGAGCCTACGAAAGGCTGGGTTGTAATGGATACACCCTGCCCCTTCTCTCTTTGAGGCATGGGAAAGGTCAACTTTTGTCCTCTAAAATGTGTCACTGCTATAAATATGACTGCATAATTTATTGCAAATTGTTTAGCAAATTTATTGCAAACTATTAATAAACCTCCTTGAAACAGCACAATGAGCGCGTGCAATAAACAAGGAAAATATTTGCTTGATTCAAACCACATTGGATGATGTTAAATTAATGTTGAATAGATACATTTTGAAGGCCTAGAGGGATGAGTGCAGCCAGCGACCGGATGCTGCATCGCTTGCCCAGAGCACACATGTCAGAAAATGTCGGGGAAGTGACCAAACCTTTTTGTCAATGGCTTAAAGCTGAGATAAGCCCCGAGTGTTTAAATTGGCAATTCTAATAGCTACCTGAATCCAATTCAATTCACAGCAGCTTGGCTTGTAAGGCAATCGGTGATACAGTGTTAATGCCAACTAATCTGATAAAAATTGACACAATGACAACGTTGGGCCATTAGTTACCAGCAGTTTTTATGTCTGTGTAAATCCATCGTGTTTTACAAGGTACAGGGGATTCTGGGAGTTGGGGAATCTTTTTTTTTTTTCAAGAACCGTGGAAATAAAGTGGTTTTGCCGGTGAAGCAAACTCATCCTCTTGCTGTGCGTGCCGCCTCTGAGCGCGAGAGTGTTAAATGGCAAAATTCATCACAACTAATTTCTATTTGCCGTCTATTAGGCTACATTGTTTTGTCCTCAACGTCAGGTTAAATAATGAACCTCTCGGAATAGAGTAAATTAACCTCCACTTTATGTTCATGTCATTGTCAAATGGAAACATCACTTGTACAAATGAAAAAGATTCATTAGTAAAGCTAATGCATAGGCTCCACTCCAGTAAAAGATAAGAGCGATTGAGGCCTTGTCATAATGCAGTGTTGAACCGCTGGCTTGTTATTTATGATGCCTGCCATAATCTTTGGAGATTATTTTCAGCAATGGTAATTAGCACACAATGCATCAGGAACAATTATGGAACAATGTCTTAGCTTGACAGGTATGCCACCCTGCTGCAGGCGAGCTATGATCCATGAGAAATTCAATCAAATCTGCATGCTGCAGGGAGTTTATTAATATTTCTCCTTCCGAGGCAGTTTGAAAGGCAGCTATGCTTGACCGGCCACCCAAAAATACTTAGCAGCATGGTATGAGCGTGCTCCCTGTTAATATACACCTATCTGCACAGAGCCTTCCTATGCACTTACAGCTGATGAAAACAGTATCTGTGAGTTTGCAGTTTACCAGGGTGAAGAGAAAATTGCTACCTCTCCTAGCTGGCCACGGGGCCTCTTTCAGGGTAGGTTGTTGCTAAAGGAGCTCTGTAACGAAGTGGCAAATTCCTGTACTGGCACAAATCCTGCAAGTCTGCTAGAAGCAGTGGGACTATGCTGATTTACAACTCCTTATATCCCAGCTTAGGAATCAAAGTGCCCCTGATGAAGGCAATTTTCCACTGAATAGCACAAATGCAACATGGCAGTTTCTTGTTTCAGGCATCCCAACAACCCCGTGTGAAGCCACTCCAGAGAGATCTGGGGCATCAACAGTACACAGAGGAGAGACGTGGTTGAGGAGCATCGTACATGGATGGCAAACGTGGGGCAGTTTAAAGGCTGGGTGTTAAAGTCAATGATCTTCCTTGGAGCAATGGTGGTTATTGAACTCCCCAGGCAGGATCTCTCATTTTTGCTGCTGTGTTTGAGCTGGAAAGTGGTCTCTTGCCAAAAAAAAAAAAAAAAAAAGCGCCAGTTGCCAGGTGGCTGAATGCAGCTCCCATCACAGGATGCAGGAACCCAGCACCCCAGGGTGGGGCTGTGGGAGTTACCCGCTCCTGAGAGAGTTAGAGAAGAGGAATGGGAACAGGGATCTGCCTTCGGCAGAGCTGGCTTTACAACTCTGAAGGCTTGGGACAGTCTTACTTCCCACCAGCAACTCACGTGATTCATAGCAACATCTCATTTCCCTGAGCAGTGGAAGGATCATCTCTTTTCCCAGGCTATGTGGGCTAGCTTAGGGCTCCATAAAAGCCAGGCAGTAACAGGAGGCCAAGATCACTGAAAGCAGGTAGAGCCTAATTTCTTCTGGGGCTGAGGAAGGTAGAACCCCAAATGCATTTAGGAGTGTTGGTGTAAATACCAGGAACAACAGGTGGCATAGAAAGTCTTGAGCAAGAGACTAAGGATTGCTCTCCAACACTTTTTTTCCTGCAGTTAGCTATACGTTCTGGCTTTTGTGCATGAAGGGAAGAAGACCAAAGGAGGCTGCAACTCCTCTTTGCCCTGCTTGTGGTGGGAAGCAGGGCCTGGGATCACAAGTGCTTTGCCAGGGTACAGCTGAGGTATTGCGTATCTGCTCAGCCTCCTGCCGACACTGTGCCTGCATTCAGCCTCCTTCATGCCCAGCTGCTCTCGTGTTCAGTAAAAACAGGTGCTTTGCTTTGCGGAGGGTGGGAGAGGATTTCTTCAGCCTCCTAAATAAAGACATCCCACATGGATGGCCAAATCCTGACTTCAAGGAAATCAGGAAATCCATTGGCTTCAGCAGAGCAATTCACACCCACATCCCTCCAGCCTGACCCAGTCCGGAAGGTGTAATGGGGAAGTTAGTGCTAATGTTCCCAGTTTGCTTTCTCCGGGCTCAGTGGGAAGAACTGGGCCTCAGCTGAGCAGTTCCCCAGAGACAAAAGCAGCTTCCAATTAACAGGGAGCTTTCTGTTTTCAATGCTGGCTTGAGTCTGCCTGAGTAACAAGTAGGATGGGCTCTGGTTTGCCCCCTGAGCCAATGGTGCCTGAACTACAGATGAACTCTAAAAGATGGACAACACTTCCCCCTTCCTGGTCCTCTGCAGACACCTTGCCCAAACGTCATTCACAGAGGGAAACCTCATCACTGAGGTATGCAAGCACTTTCCAGCATGACACATACAGGGATCCTTTCTAACCTGTAAGACCCAGCCAAAAACGTGGAGATACCTGGGTGGCAGATGGAGGGTGGTGGGCGTAGTCGGTACTAGTATAACTTCACAACTGTAACTTGCTAGAAACTTCTGCTTAAGCAGGACAGGGCTCAGCTCTGTATCTGCAGCTTTTCACTGCAGCTTGCAAACTCCTGAGAGCCAGCACCAGCCATCTGCAGTAGCTGTTAGTCTCTGTAGCTCCAGGTTAACTCCAGCTGATCTGCCATGAACAACTTTTTTTCCATAGGCTTGCAGCGAATTGCTGCCATGTGGCTGGTCATCCTGGCACTTGCCTGAGCCAGTACAGAGCTAATGTGAATATGTGGCACATGCAGTGGTTGTAGCCACCCCTCGCAGTGTAGATGTAGCCTCTGTGGCTACAACTGATTTTAGTACCTGCTGAATAATCCTTCTGGTATTTTAGAGACAACCTCACAGACATCTTTTTTTTTTTTTTTCCCAGTAGCGACATTAGGATCTTCCTGCAAACTTCTAGACGTGCCCAGGAGGGCACAGGAGAACTGTACAAGATGGGGCCAAGTTGAGGTAAGGAGATACACGAGTCATATACCAGTCTTTGGAAACAGAGTTGTTTTCAAGCTTTATTAAAAAATAACACTACAAAGCCAGAGAGCACCTTGGCCAGGTCTTACAGGACTTTGGCTTCATGTTTTTGACGTATGCAGATTGAGATAACTTCCTGATAAATACTGTTTAACATTTTCTTTGGTTACTAATAGACTGCGGGATACTTCATCATCCTCATTTAAAAAAAATACATCAGTCTGCTTCTTTCTACATGCAGAAGTGGAAGTGCTAACTGCACATTTCTGCCCATTCTGCATCATTATTAATGATTTATCATTGTCATCCTTTAATAGGCTTATATCATGATTAGGATTTCTTTTATTCTTAATAATGCTTAAAGATCATTAAGAAAGAGAATTCACGTGCAAATGTCAGCGGGTGAAGAGACACCCTTAAAATAGGGGGACAGTTCTGGGTGGATAGCAGGAGTGTGGCAGGGACGGCTGGTTGCATTTAGCGGCACTGACCGTATTATAAAATCATCAGTCAGAAAGGAATTGTTGCTTTTTGTTTATTTTAACATTATTTTCCATGGGGACTGCTGCTAGGGGCTGAAAGGCATGTCTAAGTTGTTTTTTTTCTAATGCAAACATTGTTTGGTATTTCTGTTGCACACAAGCTCTTTCCTTCCTCTTGTTTGGTATTTAAATGTATGGATGGCTTGTGATTAGGAGCAGGTGGAGGGGGAGAACAGGACAAAGTGATTTTAAGTCACTCCTCTTTTGTGTCACCATCTGTTCCTGGGCTGGAGTGAAACTGAATGCACAAAAAAATGATCGGCACCATAACTTTTCCAAAGAAAATGAGGATGATCAGGAGAATCCCAAGGGACATGGGCCTGATGGGAGAGGTCACACCCTCCTCCTCTATACCCCGACAGATTGCTGCGCTGCTTTTCTGCTTAGAACAGACAAGCCGCCATTTATTAATTATGGGTTGTTCTGCTGCTGAACCTAAAAATCGGGACCCCCCTGTGCTCGGTGCTGTATTAACACAGAGCTCAGCGGCAGCCATTGGCCCCAAAGACCTTACAGTTTGCATGTAAGAATAAAGAAAACAGATGGATACAACAAACTGACTGCGGGAGCATGAAGTAACCATGAGACAATTATGATCCGTTAAACTATTCAGGTCAGGAAATGCACTGCAATACTATCCTCAATTGAAACACTAGAAGGATGCTAAATGGGCAGAGGGCAGAGTGTAATGATTAGATTTGGGACAATGGATTGAACGTTCTATTGCAGACATTGCCACAGGATTTTTAATGACCAGTTGTGATCATGGCTTGCGTTTTACATACTGCCCAAGGATATTGTATCTCCAGTTGCTTTATACCTTCTTGATGTGCACCTTGTGAAGGTCTGGAGGGCTGGTATTTAGCTCACATTAGTTTTGATGAGACAGTCTGCAATAACAAAGCAGCAATCAGCACTAATTGATCACTGCAGCTTGTGCATCTCAGAAGTTGAGCATCTCTCCTCAGAAAACAGCTTTTGGTTGCTGTAGTCATCCCTGCAAAAATACCTGCCGCTCCACATACCTAAGAGCCCTGAAAGTTGTTTGGGAACAGGCTCAGGATGTTCCAAGGCCATTTGCTCAGCGTGTCTGTGAGTCAGCTCAAGGCGAGGGACCTTCAGAGGGCACTGAAAAATACCTAGCTGAGCTCCTAGCTTCTGCAGTGATGGTGCTGTGGATGTCGCACCTGGCAGAAAGAAGCCTAGTGCTTATTCCCACCCCAAATTTAGCACAGTGACTGTGCTTGATTTGGACAGAGCCTAAAAGGAGTGTTTTGACTTGTACAGAGCTTAAAAGGAGTGCAGGGTACAAGCAGCTAGCCCAGAAGCTGGAGATAAGTGCGGTGCGTGCAGGTGTCTGCAGCCCTCCTGTGCTGTCCCTGTGCTCAGGGACACCCTAAGCTCTGCGTGCTCCTCGCTTGCCTTCTGTCCGACACCTGCTTCCTCAGTGCAGAGCAACACTAGGCTGCGGTGGCCAGTGGAGAAGATCCCTACGGACATTCTTGAGGGACGAAAGACACTACCAACCTACCAAACTCATGAGTGTTTTCTACCTCTGTCGCCTCAAGGGAGGCTGAGGTCCTTCAAGAGCTGACTGTTAGCTCCTAAATGGACTTCCCTGAAGGTCATGCTGGCCTGAGGTCTTCAGTGATGCCTAATGCAAACATCCAGTGAATAAGGACAGAGCGATGATGTCCCTTAGAGGCTTGGAATAGTTCATTGGTCAGAGCAAAGCGCCTGCCTGTTGCTGAAGGAGTTCGTCCAGGCTGCAGGGTTCACTGTACTTGTACTCACCTTCTATGAATGTTTGGGTTGGCTCCAACTTATTGTAGCTCTCCAGAGCTTTACATCTTTCAATCAGGTATTCAGTGCTCTTCAGACTCCGTGTCGGTCCATACAGCCAAACCCTGACAAAAACTCTTTAATGCTTTGTACAAGTATTTTCTTTTTAATGATTCCGGCCAGAGATGCTGAGTTGAAGAACCAAACTAATTTCATGTGCTTCTCCAACACCCCATTATGACATGTATGACATATTTTTCTGTTTAGAGGGATGATTTTTTCCAGATGCCAGCACATCTAAAACTACCTAATGAGATTTCCACAGATGTAGAGCTTAAAACCATCTACGGTATTTTTATTTTTCTAAGTGATGATGCTTTCCAACTGAAACATTTCCCGTATAAAGCACTAGAAACAGAAGGGCTTGTTCATTGGAAGGCAGGTATTGTGATTGAGTCTTGGCTTTTCTGCCACTTGATTTGAAATGAGTTTTATTTTCTTTGGTGTTGGTCAAGATTTAAAAACCAAATTTCAGCTCTAGAGTTGAAGGTGGACAGGGAGTACTTCAAAGGCCCTGTAGCTCTTCTCTGCAGTAACACCACCTCCCTACATAGAGAGTCTTGCCTTGCACATTGCAAAGGAGGTATTATTGGCCATGTTTTACGCTGGGAAAAGACAGGAACAGGAAGGTGAAGTGACCAATGGGTGGATCTCCCTCTTTTCTCCATGGGTGGGAGAAGCCTCTGTTTCTTTGAGGACAGTTGATGCTTTCCTTCTCTTGTATTTTCATCCTTTGGGGGATGGTGATGATGAGTAGTTTGTACAGGGTGGGCTCTACCCCTCTGCTCCCTGCTTTTCCTCCCTTCCCTCGTCTGCCCACTTAGGAGGGAGGAAACCAGGCTGATGAGTGTTACCCACCAGATGAGGTACTGTGCAAGGTCATTTAGGGTCCCAGAAGAAAACTGAGAAGATGTTATTTGAACTGAGCCTCGGCAAGGCAGGATGTTTGTATTGCTGTTGGATGGTAATTTTCACCACTTTTGTTCTTCACACTTTTCTTTCCTAATGCAGCTGATGAGACCCACGGTTTGTTCAGGATCAGGAAAAGCATCTGACTCCTTGAGAGCCATCCCCCTAGTGAATACGGAATAACACAAGGAACGCATCCTGTGTTATTCTCTGGCTGCCACTGGGATTACTGGCTTGGGTGTGATACCCCGGACGTGGAGACACGAGAAAGCTGTTTAACCTTGTATTGGGTGGGCGTAAGTCTTGCTATCTACTGCTTCCCCACATTTCTTCTGCTTTCACACAGAACAATTATTATATTCTTTCAGTGAAGAATGACCCCTATTACACTTAAAATAAATTGCAGCATTGTCTGGAAGTATTTAAGCTGAATCTCTCTCACTCTTGTAAGAACAGAACACCCACAACCAAGGAAGGGAGGCTGGGCCGTTCCAGCGCTGAACTCAGCCTTGCAGATGTCTGTCACCTGTTTCTAAGGAAATGTGCAAGTGTTTGGGAAAGAGCTGGGCTTCGTTGTTATTGTGGGAATCTGAAACCACTCTGAACTTTGCCCTTCTATCCCCTTTCCAAATTTTGTCTTTTTTTACAGAAAAGAAATTGCTAGGCTCATACTTCACTAACTGGTTTGCATTAAGGGCTCTATTCTGCAAAATACCAAGTGCTCTTAACTCTTGCTCAAGCCAGAGTTGCTCAGGACCTTGCCAGAATTGAACCTTAAGATTCAGATTTGGGCCATAAGCTAGAAAGTCTATCTCCAGCTCGTGTTAACTGATCTCTTCAGACAACGCCCCCACTCCTGGCTGGGGAAGGGTGTCATTCGGCATGACACATGGTATTAATACATAAGAACAGACTGTACCTGCAACAGCTTTTCCATTCATGAGGCCCACACCTCTTGCCCTACTAGGCAGTGGGCTGGGCAGGAAAGCAACAAGTAGTGTGCCTTCAACCTGCTGGTGGGGACTGCTAAACAAAAAGCTATTGGGCCCTCATGGAGAAAGGCAGAAGCTGGATGACTGCAGAACAGGAGGGGGAATCTCATGGTCTGGATCTGGCCCCCATCTTCTTTCTGCACAGCCCAGAGCTAGGTTACTCCCTTCCCACCTACTGCATGTGACTCTACTGTACCCGATCACTAAAATCCCGTTCCTTCACCCCACCGGCTTGACTGGTGTCCTGGTTTCGGCTGGGATAGAGTTAATTGTCTTCCTAGTAGCTGGTACAGTGCTGTGTTTTCAGTTCAG
>JAVKLA010000042.1:12424903-12457152 GCA_034782735.1 Sagittarius serpentarius | reverse complement strand
TCCCACTGGGTGGGGGGGGAGCGAGTGAGCGGCTGCGTGGTGCTGAGTTGCTGGCTGGGGTTAAACCACGACAACTGGTCACTGTGCTTCTCAGGAACATAAGAGAAAGCCTTAGCAAGTAGAAAGCATGGTATGATGCTCATCATGAGGAATCTTCCCAAACTCGTGCCACTGTTATGCAGGACTCTGTTCTTCTCGGCCCCAGCACAATCATGTCTTGGAGAAGCTGCTTTCCAGGCTCCAGATTGTGTGGGCAGAGCTCAACCGACTCCACTCCTCCATGGGAAACAAACATGCTGCAGAGTTGGATGTTGTTTTACAGGAGAGGTACCTCACATCTGGTACAGCCTCACACACACCAAATTTAATAAATTAAGAGCAGGATCAAGACAATCATCCAAATGCTGTATTGGGTGGGACTGCCAGCTGAGATCATTTTGGACCCAGAAGCAGATTCATGTCCCAGCTAACAAAAGAGGTATGGGTTTACTTGGAGTTAAAGCCAGCTTGAATATCTGCCTACTTTTCGCTCAGTGGAAACCATCTTGAAGAGGGTGTGAATATTGTGCACCTTTGCATTTTGTGTAATAAAATGGTTCCTGGTCAGCTACCCTGTCAGTTAAGAGTTATGCATCAGCCGCTTCGCGTGATTAATCAGATGTCAGGATGTATGTGTTCTCCCAGCATATCATCCCATGGCAGGCAGCAGCGCATTTACAAATGTAGAAAGAAAAAAAAAACAATAATAGGAAAAAGAATTATTTTTATGTGTACTTGTCTTAAGACATATTTTTCCATTCAGTAGTTTGAAAAAAATAGCCATCTGGAAAAAATCATATTATGGACAAGGCGTGTCATGACATTTACAGAAAATATTTTTGCTGCTAGTATCAAAACCAGCTCTTTTCTCTATCAAGGGCTGAATACTCATATACACATAAATGTTCAGTAAATAAAAGGGCCTCTGCAGAAACTCAGCGCTGGGCGATCCTGTGCTCCCAGCATTCACATTCTCATTTGTTTATACTTTTTTCAAAACTGTATTTTTTGCATCTCAGATGTAAGTGCCTGTAGTTCCTTTCCCTTTGCCCTCTTGGTCTCAGGAGAATGACAGTAAACGGCACTACTGTGGAAGAAGTCCTGATGTAAGTAAAGGTATCAGGAGGTTACAAGGTCACGAGCATAAATGAGGCAAAGTTGCCAAAGAAATCACCAAGACGATTTATAATCATGGGCAACCTAGTTCAGCCAGAAGAAGAAACGAACTGTGTGCATCGTGCAGCAGGTTTGAGAGGGAGCAGAGAAACCAAACAGCTCCTGTCATCTTCTAGATTGGCTGGAGCCTCCTAAGGATGTTGTTGGTCTCTGCAAGCTGCCCTCTGGCACCAGTGCTTGGGGTCAAATGACAACTCCCCCTCTCGCTGGCATGCCTCCTGCTGAGGTAAAAGAGCCTTTATTAAGGCTCAGCCCTCTTTTCAAGTCTGGAGGCTAAGGTATGGTTTACATGAGGTGTAAGCCTCGCACAGGGTCTCTTCACATAGGCTGATGGCATGTCCAGGACCCACTTCGTGTACTCTGCAGCCTGTGCATCCCACAGGCAGTTTTCTCTTTTGGGGCACCTGGAGCACATTCCCAGGATGCTGCAATGTCCAGTGTCCCTACAAGTGTTATCTGCAGGCTCTCCAAAGCGGCAGCTCCGAGGGTACCATTTCAAAAAGGGACATGCCTTGAAAAGGTGAACGGAAGTGAGATGTCAGCATCTACGTTGGGGTGGCAGAAAGAAGGAAATGATGGCTTCAGTTTACAGAACAGGGACAGAAGCAGTGGTGACACTGACAGCCAGATGTTCCCAGGGTGTGGGTGTTTGGATGCACAGGCTTCCCTGAGGCTAACCTCTGCCTGTCAAGAGGCTATGGGCTGTAACATCTACTACCACTTGTAATGTCCAATTACCATATGTACTATAAACTCATATACACCATAGGCTTTAAATGTTCCTCTAAAAATATAATTTAAAAAATTAAATAAAACTATACAAACTGTCAGGTAGTACTGATATTTATATATTTCTTTATCATATGTATTATCATGCTTTTAAAATCGGAAAGATTCTAGAAATTTTCCCTTTGCACAGATTTTGAACATAATCTACTATTTTATACAAAACAGGTACTTTGCAAATATTATGGTTAATTTTAAATATATTTGGCTTTTAGCATCTTATGAGCACTGTCTCCTAAGGTGCCTCCACAAAACCTGGAGGTAGTAGACAAGCAGCTGTTTTGCTGAGCCCAGGCTCAGAAACCCTGAGTGTACCAAAATCTCCTTGAAATGGTAACGTGGTAATTCTTAATCGCAGCATGTTACTACTTTGACATAAAGGAACAGTGATTCTTTCTCTGGGAGGAGGGTCAGTGGAAATGAATCTTCTTAACAAAAATCAATACCCCAAAATTTGAAATCCGTTGATGCAACTATCTGCAATTCAACTTGCTTATTAACAGACCCAACCAATCAGTTCCATGTGCTCCCTGTTGCTAAGTTGCCTCCATAAACAAATTGATTAATTGATTTTTTTTTTTTCTCAAGGCCTTTTAGTGTATAAGCAGGTCAGGCAGCTATGATTTCATTTTGCTCGTCTACTCAGTGCTGGCTTTGTAAATCAGTCTGGAATCCCAGTTCTTCACCTCAAAGATCAGCAGTGTCATTTGCAAGCTCAGACAGAGGTGGATCCATAAAGAAACTTCAGCTCTCTGGGAAGATGGGGAGAGAGTGGGAGTGGGTTTCAATGTGGGAGTGGAAACCATCCATCCTGTCACTGAATTTGGAGCACTTGGGTCAGAACCTGACCTTACAGCTTCAGGCCTATGTTGAAATGGAAAAAACCTAAGGAATAAAAGTACATTTTTAATTTGGCTGTTTTTTTCCCAGCTGTTTCTGAGTGAGATCTTGACTGCAAATCTGTTTGAACAGGCTAATATTAGCCCACTTCTATGATTTGAGGCCAGATGCTAGTGAGAACAATGTCTGAGATTTTAGAGATGTCACATATGGCCCTAGGCCTTAAGTTTGCTATTAAATTAGTGTTTAATCTCACCTATATAAGAAAGGCTGCCTTTGAAGATAGTCCTGGTGGCCCTATTGCTGGGCATGCTTAGAAGCTGGGTCTGTTTTGCTCAGCATGTTACTGCTTGAGAATTCACCACTGTGTATTTGAAACTGTGTTCCTGATGCTAGGCAGAAAGGCAGCCAGAGCAACCCTGGTGCAGTTTCAAAGTCAGAAAACAGGGATATTCCCACAGTACATTAAACAAAATTAAAAAAAAAAAAAAAAGACCACGGGCAGAAGAGGAAACTTAGTCTTCACTGGGTCAGCAGTAAGAAAGGAGACACAAAGGTTCAGGTCTGGAGCTGGCATAGCCTCAAGGGAAGGAAGAACCACAGCTGCCTCTTATTGCTAATGATGCAGAATGATGCAAGCTGGTTGCAGTCAACCCCTTTTATAACTTCCTTAAACTCAATTTCTCTTCCTGCCATTCTACCCTACGTGATGGGCTGTTTTCAGAGGTAAGAAAAGCATTTTGCTGAATGGCTTTGGGAGGCTTGTTACCATTAGCTGAATGTTTAACTCGTTAGCAAATGTTTTCTGGACTGCTATTTATTTATTTACTTACTTAATTAGTTGTAGTTGTATTGAATGAATCCCTAGTCTTAAAGCTAAATGGAAAGTAGCCACATTCAAGGACTAGGTACTGCAGGACCAGTGCAAGTGGCACTTGCTACCATGGAAGTATGTGAAAGCTACTGCTGGTGTGTGCCTTGGCAGGTTGTTAGTGGGGGAGCAGGTCAACAGAAATGGATAGTATTTTAGGAGACTGACAAGATGGGCTTGTGCCTACTGGATGTCCTAGTAAAGAGATCAAACCTAAAATGTTTTAGCCAAAATTTGGAATGCTTTTAATCATTAAAAAGGTATCTTTCCTGAATCTGGCAACACCCAACAAATTGGGTATCCAGTGAGTATTTTGGGTTAAAACAAACAATTTCAAAGTGTTAGCAGTTTATATACTGGCACTTTATTTCAGATACTTCTTTCCTTTCTGTTCCCCTACACCCCACTTAGACGAAGAAGCCAGAGAATTCAAGAACATCCGTATCTTTCTGGAATATGTCCCTCTATACCTCCCTCATTTTTACTTCTCCCTAAAAGTTACAGTTGTGGGGTTTGTGGTTTTTTTTTCTTTTCACAATTCGTCAACTGTACACAAACCGAAAAACAGCAGAAAGAAAACTGGAAAAAAAGACAGTAAAAATGGAGGGAAAAAAATTGGGGAAGTATCAGTGATTCCATCACACTCAGTGGCAAAACCTAGTGAAAAAGGAAGCAAAAAAATTAAAAAGCTAAAAAAATAAGCCCAAATATTTCAAAGTGAAAAGTTTTGGAAGGAAAAACCATAGTATTTTTTAGCAGTCTTTCTTTTTCTATTCGTTTAAATCAGTTCCAGTACTATCAAGTTAGCTTAGAAACTTAAGTATTAGAGTTAAGAGGTTCAAAACATAGCCATTTAAACAGCAAATTGAATTTCCAGAAGGATTTCATGGTCTTTGGTACAAAAAGATTGGTGCTTTTGGGAGTCAAGTTTTGGCCTAGGCTTGGGGTTTAAGGCTGAAAACTTGCAAACTTTTTTTCTGTAGATTTTTGCTGCACAGAAGCAAACATTTTGCTCCATTATCTCAATTTGCAAAAGCATCACAAAAGTAGTTGCTTTAATGAGCAGTTGGTTCTTTTCCCATTTTAGGTTAGATGCAAAACCAAAACACCAGTGGCTAATTCAGACCTTGGGATTTGAGCCTGAACTTATCCCAGAATTTAGAAGCGTTAATCTTCAAGATTTTGTCTTTTACCTGTCTCCAGTCAAAATATGTTTCGCATGACTTCATCACTTAGCTAAGTAAATTGAAGGCAGTTAGTTGTTTGTTGCTTTCTTTATTCTCAAAGTAATTAAAAGTTAATTCTCTCCATAGCTGAAACAATACTCGAAGCAGAAAAAGTTAAGTTTTTTATTACTACCAAGGGTTTTGTTATTGATCCTAACAATACAATTATGCCTGTCTTCAAGGTGATTCAAGGTAATAATACCTTTTCTCCATAGACTTGAGGTCTCACCAAACATTAATTGAATACCTCAGCTAAGAAACAAGATAGGCTAAAGCTTGTGTGCTATAGCACATAGCAGTATTACATCAGCTTTAAATGTAGGTAAACTAGGGCATAACATTGCCAAGGGACACCTATAAACATTGCTCTCTGCATCCTTACAGCCAACCAAAGAAAGGCGTGCGATGGCCCCGGTGCCAGCGCTGCTCTGGCCCTCAGCAGGACAATGCTGGTGGCTTCAGAGCTGGTCTGGACCCCATCAGCTGGGAGAGCCCTGGGCTGTGCCCTGTTTCATAGAGTAACAATAAGACCCCAGAGCAGAATGCAACTGAAGAGTGACAGGCCCATGTATTTTTAGGAGCAGGAAAAGAAGATCTTCCTATTTCCATCCATCCTTTCCCAGGCTGTCAGCAAGAAGATCAGTTCATCAACAGAACATGGCTTACCCCTCCTACCGTGTGAGGCAGCCATGGCCTTCCCCTGGTACTTGCCAATTTTTTTGTTTGTTTGTTTCTCTCGTCTTGCCACTTTGACCCTTATATACATTTCTTCACTGTACTAGAAATTTCTTTTATATATCAAAGAAAAGAGCCTTAAAAGATCCCTTCAAATGCCAGAACCTCAGAAACAGTGGAGAAATGTAGTGTGGCATTCAAGTTTAGGCATGTTTTTCCTTTGACTGCCTCTTTTCATCTCTAGAGGAAAGAGGGACCTTTTAATATGGGTCTTGTTGGGTGTTCATTTTCCTTTCAGAGGCAGGGCACTAACTGCCATCCCCAGGAGTGTATGACCTCTATCCCTCAAAAAATACGACAGACAAAACCACCCATCATCATTAATCTTAAACTTTATCTCTGACTAGTGCATCAAGAAAACAACCTTTTCTTATGCCACCGTTTGATATGCTGGACATATGTCAGAAAGACATGGGCCATCCATATCTTATCTTACATTAAGAAGAGTTATCCAGAAACGTACCTTCATTACTGCGACAGTCATGTCAAAAAGAATCGATTTATTGTCAGCGCATCTAGCCTAACAATGTTAATGGACTCTTCAGACATCTTCTCCTTCTCATTTGTTTCCCACACGCCTATCAAAGAGACAAAGCAAGATGGTTACCGAGCTCTGGGGAGTGGTGTGTGTATGTGTTAAGAGAGTCCATTGACAGCTCCTTGGGCTGGCTATAATGAAGTGAGATGGGGGTGCAGGAGGAGGAATTGGGAAGAGGTTTCTCCAACACTAGGACAGACCTAGAGTAGAACTTCAGCTTCCTCTGCCGCTGTATTTTCTCAAACTTTAACAGTTCTTGTGGGGATTAGTTAACAATGAGGTTGGTTACTCCATTGGTTAGCAATATCTGGAAAGGATTTACCTGCATTTCACCTCTGCATATTTACTTGTGGCTCTGATGCAGCCAAAGACTTGAGACGATGGTGCTCAGCACTGCTGTGAAGGATAGGTGTCCTCTGGAGCTGTCAGAAGGTGAATGTTTGATATTGGGCAGAAGTGTTTTCTACGTTGTGTCTTTGCCAAGTCAGTCACTGGGAAACCTATTCTGAGAAAGACTCTGCATTCCTGTTATGAATGAACTCGCCTTTTGCCAAAGTATGACTGGCTGTCTGGTGCTAATCAGTGGTAACAGGATGACCTTTGCAAGTGAATAGAGCAAAAGGCAATTTGTCTTATAGAACTTGTACAACTGTTTTGTTTAATGAAACAACATGATTATAATCTTCCCACAAAGGCACATAAACAATTAGAGTAAATCTTCCTCACATGTTGCTAGGTGTTTACATAACTCATCCTTCTCTCTTATCAAACGATGTGTACAATGCACTCCTGACTCTGGCAGAACTTGGATCGTGTAAGCTTAATCAAACCTGATAAACAAATGTGTTTCCTATAATGCTGGAACAGCATCAGCACAAGTCAGCACACATTTATTTATGCACCCAGGTTCTGTTTTAAAAAAGACTTCCAGTCACCAGTGTGCAGTATTTAAACCAGGGGGAATGCAGAAACGTATGCTATTACTAAGGGCGTAGATACTACTCTCTTGGTGCCTGTTATATTCTTCACTTAGTCCAAGCTGCCAATTTTGGGTTTGAGTTTGTTATTCAAAAGATCATTGAGAGGGCCAGGTTGTTGGCACTCATATATTTTTATTTCAAGTTAAAGCTATCACAAAATTATTTGTTTACAAGCATTTACTAAGCGTACATCAAAGAAGGCATGTGAAGATTTCTGCTGCCTACCTTGACATTGTCCTGCTGTGTATGGTCTTGGTTCATTCAAATGTCACTTCACAGGGATTGAACCGAATGATCAAACTGCTCATATAACCCTAAGGTCTGAGTCTTAAAAGTTTTCTTTTTCTCTTTCTTTTTTTTTCCTTCCCACTTTATGTGGGAAAACTACAGAACCTACTTTCAGTGCACAGGAAAAAGTGTGTTAATGTGCCAACATCAAGTGAATTCCATGAGTCTTCTATTCATTAAACTCCCGGTTCCTCTGCATATAATTTATGTCAGTTCAGTTATGCTCCTCCAGGGTGTGCTACTAAAAGAAAAAAGACACAGGTATTTAGCCAAAAAGAGGTGTTGTTGGCTCCAGAAATCAACTTGCACCTACTGACAAAGGACAGACAGACATGTTTTGCCAAAAAAACAAATAACCAGGCCTGTTTTTCTGAAGCCTGTAATTAGAAGGTCTAACATTTACATCGGTCTTTAGTGATTCCCTTTTCCTTATGCATATGCAAAACAAACCCCCCCCCCCCATTTCTCTCCATGGTCGGCCTTGTACATACATGACCCTGCTCGTAATATGTAGTGGTGACTTCATGCTTGTAGAGGACTGTTTGGTGACGAATCTGACCCGGACCTTGGGCCTGAATACAGCACTGAAGCTGGGAATGATTAACTCTGCACCCAGGTTTTGACTTGGGCTCCTGGATAGTGAAGCTGACTATTGGACCGTGTGAGACAGACCGAGTCCAAAACTCTTAGCCAAATACAGTAATGTTAAAAACAAAGGGCTAAATCACTTCTGCTCACGGAAAAGTACTTTCACTGTGAGCAAAACGCTGAGATTCCTGCTCCCCCTCTCCCCTTGTTCTGGCCCCCTCCCCAAACCAGCCGGGCCCTCCTGGTTTTCGTTGAAGCCTCAGATTTAGGGGCTGGGGAGAGCCTGCGAGGCTGATTTGCTGGGAGGCATCAGGTTGCACAGTGCCCTTTGTTAGACTCTCTAAGTTAATTATGCTAATTGGAGCCCTGAGGTTCCTCAAACCTGCCATGTTAAATACGTCTGCTTCCTCTTTGGCAGAGCCCGGAGCTGGCGCTGTACAAGACCCTCTGCGGCAGTAGGGATGCAGGAGCAGATGTACGCTTAGGGAGAGGGGCTGGCCGCTGGTCTGCGGAGTGACGGGGGGCAAGGAGGAGATGTGCTGTGAGAGTATCTGAACCTGATTTCTGAGGTCCTGGCTGAATCCATGTTACTTCCCTCCATAAATTCTGGCAGGCTCTAAGGCCTCATCTATAAAAGAAAGAAAGTGAGAGACAGAAAAACTCTGAAGACAGGCTCTGAGTGGGTGGGAGACTTGATTAATTGCAATGTCAGACAAAAAGAGAAGGACATATTTTAAAGTAACAGCAAGACCTTTCCACTGAAATAAAGTAATTCTTAAATCTGCTCTGCTACGTGGGCATTAATCTTCAGTCCCTCCTAGAAAGCCAATGGAGGTGACGAGGGCTGGCAGGGGGAAAGTGAGAACAGGATCTGGCCTGTAAGCATAGAGAGAAACAGGGCAAGGGAGAGGAACGCTTCCCCTTTCCCTGGGGCATTTAATTGACTGGCATTTGGATAAACCCCTCCTGTTGGAGCAACATGCTGTACTCCATCCTCTACAGGCTCTGCTATTTATGTCTTGTGTGTTTGTTCCTCTAGTGCCACTGGTACAAATAACACTTTAAAACTAAATCTGTAAGGGAACTCCTGAGCTTTATATTTATTGTCTTAGTATTTGGAAGAATCATGTAAAAAAACGTTAACAGCAAGTGCAAATTGTTCAAAATCATGTCCTCAATGAATTTCTTCCAGGGGAACTCTCTGATATAGAGTGTAAGGGAAACTATATGGTAAAGAATTTAACTGTTGAGGTCAGAGTGCCCCTCCCCTCCCACATGCCCATTCAAGAGCTACTCAAAGTAGGAGGGAGAAAAAAACCTCTCTTACTTTTACTAGTTGTGTCCACAGAAGTCTGATCGCTAATCTGTCATAGCAGGAACTAAGGAGAAGCTCTTTGTAATGTTTAGAGATTTATAGAGCTGGAGACAGTGAAAGCATTTACTGTTAATGCGTAGCATCATTTGCAACAATTGTCTGTACTGTGGGAAGTTATATAAGTAAATCTCACTGAATGCCAAATCCCGTTCCAGTAGAAACAGTGGTATAGGTTGTTGAAGAGAAAAATACACTACAGGAGGGAGAAATGTGTTTAATTTCCAGAAACCTTACCCAAACATGTACGGATTAAGGGGTTAGGGTCCTTTGCCGTTCAAATGCAATTTACCTTGCTAAGGTGCCTTGTTTTCGATTTAATTTCCTTCTGATGCTTTTAAGATAAAGCTGAAGATAAAAAAGCATGGTTCAGAGATCATTGGTGTCAATAGGAATCGCTTAATTCACTTCAGTAGGCTTTGGTGTCAAACTTAAATGAAGACATTTCCTGAACTGGGATGCAATGTATAGCCCATTGAGGCCAGTGGAAAGACAGGCACTGTTTTTAATGACTTTTAAACCAGACCTTGAACACCAGCCCAAAACAGACTGCTTGCGTGGGTACAGTTAAATGCATATGCTCAATCTTGGGGATCAAAGCTTAAAAACATATTCAGAATGAAAACCTGTATTTAATGAAAGTCCAGTCATCATCAGACAAATAGCTCCTTGCATTTCAATTGAACTAATCCCAGATTGATGGAGAGTCAGTTTGGCCAAATATCTGAATAGCAGTCACTCCTTCAATAACTGTTTATTAAAATACAGTCTCCAGGCTGACTTTCCAGTTCAGATACAGGTTCAGGATGGGTTTCCCCCTGTTCATGCTGATGATATGGTATGTGCTGTACATGCTGAAGGAAGTGCAGAAAAGTGCTTTCCTTTAGCTGTTAATCAGCTTACTAGTTCTTGCACGGAAAATGCTGTATTCTGGACTGTGATCCTGGCAAATAACCGAAGGGGAAGTGGATTTTCAAATGCTTATTTTATTAATCTTTAAATATCGCCTCACTAGGGCTCCAGGTGCTGAGTGGTTTATAACACTCTAAATTGTAATCATGGATAATTTTTAATCCTGTGCATACATTCCCCTAGTGTAGCTGAATGGGGATCTTGCATACTGTAAAATGGAGAAGAGCTGCCTACCAGATCTGTTCCTAGTCTCTGGCACAGCAGCACAAAGGAAATTTCCTGCTAACCTATCAAGTCCTTGAATGATTTGTAAAATACCATAAGAGTCTGAGAGCATTTAAAAGGAGGAGAAAGATACAGAATTACACGTTCCTGCCCCCAGCACATCAGCCAAGTGGGACCTAATCCAACCACCCCCTGTAGTTAAATGAAGAACTTGACTAATTTTTGGATCAAACCCAGGTAGTGCACTGCCTCACATTAAGAGCAGTTCCACTTATCTTTGAGTTGTATTTTCCTTACCTTGTTTCTCTACAGATGGTTATTTGCTTGAGGGCTGGGGGATTTGCAAGACGGACAATATTTGAGTTTTTCACCACTATCTTCATGTTTCAGGAACATTTTTACAAGGAAGTTAGGGGCTCTGCATTATGACGTTAAGTTTATTAGGCTGGCACAAGAGGTATTTATGGAGGGCTTCAGCTCACCCTCTTTTCAACATTTGTTAACTCAGGGGTACAAGGCACAGACCTGATTCATATATTGACTGTGGCTTCCGTCCAGCAGAGGGAAGCTGGTATAAGTGCTGACTTTTTTAAATTGCGGAAAGGATTGGATATAGGTCTACTTGACTGAGGAGTAAGTGTTGGTGGTAGAGGAATGGGGCTGGCAGCTGGCAGGGTTTGGGGAGATGGGGGAGAATTTCCTTGCAAATTGAATTATAGGAGGATCTATGTGATAAAAGGAAGACTCCTAATGGAGGTTAGTGCTCGTTCCCTGTGAAAAGCCATCAAGGTTTGGATGGCTGGCATTTCTAATTCTGTTAAGTGTCAAAATCGATGCTTGATGGGTCTGCAGGAGCCAGGCAATGGGCACGCCTGTGCTGACATACCAATTTGGTACAAGAAAGGGACAAGGAAGGGACTTCCCAGAATAAGAGCAAGACATCTCTTGAAATTTAATTTGCTTAATAAGGTTTTAAAAGCATTAAAAAACCAAATTAAATAACAAGGCCATTTCCACCCTCCTAAAATAAACCTCGAGCTTCGTTTGCAGTTTTCCACTTGTAAGCGACACATGTAAGCGAAGGGCCTGTTGTTGCAACCCTGGAATGCTCCCAAGCAAATGATGCTTCTTTATTGAAAGCAAATGAAGAAAAAAGAGAATCTGTCAAGGGGAGAGAACAGTTTAATTGGATTAAAACCTATGAACATGTACAGTAGGGGAGGAGAGAGCTCCTCTATTCCCAATTCCTGTGGAGAAGGCAAGGAGATTACTGGGGGGTGAAGCGAGAGCTATGCAACACAGCACAAGCAGCCATCCAAAGCCGGGAGTTAGCCAGTGCGGGGGCCCCGGAGGAATTGCCGGTTTCTTTTGGGTGGCTGGGGAGTTGTCCCTAGAAAAGAGTGGCTGGCAGTGCTCATTAGAGGGACTGCAGGTCTCCTCTGGCACTGAATGCAAATTAAGGAGCAATGTTTGTGTTTGTGGTTCATAAGCAGTCAAGTGGTTTGTCCAAAATACATTTCACTTTTTCTCTAAAGGGACAGCCTGTATATTCAAGCCCGAGATTTCTTATGCATTTCAAATTACTTACTCCAGCCCTGGTTTTTCATCCCCATACTGTTATTTAAAAGAACCCTGGGTTTTGGGATTCCTTTTCATCAGCTCTCAAGGAAGCAGGGACTTTGCAGGGGAAGGTACAGTTGTGCTGTACAGCCAAGGTGGGAGGATGTAGAAAGTCACTTGGTGCGATGCTCTTGGATTAAAATTTGGACAAAGAGAATCTTTGCAAATTCAAAGTCTTATTGCAAAGCTACAGCTAATGACAGTCCAGGGTCAAACCATTCCACCAAAATGTTCCTGAACTCTCAGGCTGATATCTCAGTTCTGGACCCTGTAGGCAAAATTTCTGAAGGGCTCAACGTTTTAAGAGCTCTTCTCAACGGTGGGTCTGGAGCCTTGGAAATGTGGTCCTGAGCCATTTCTGGCATAATGCCTTGGCACATCGCGGACCATGCCAATGTTACACTTCTGAAGCCTGGCTCTTAATGTAAGCTGGAATTTTGAGGCCTGGGATGTGGTGCTGAGTTGGTCCTGAAATATTGCTACCCCTCACCCCCCAGTGCCACCAGAAGGGATGGAAAGTAAAACTGAGATGGGTAATGGCACAGCGAGGCACAGATAGGGAAGCGAGGAAGTTTTGCAGGTTGGGTTGGGGGAAGGGGCTTTGATTTGAATACGAAGAAGCATTTGGAGACAAACCAGCAGCAGATTGTGGTACCTTCTTAATTCTGTGAGCCACACATGAATGACCTTTTTGTCTGCCTCCGCCTGCCTGCAGTGGGGGGGTTCTCCCCCCTGCCTTTCCCCACCACACACACTCATTGATAATATACATGTGCTAAATAGGATTAACTCTCCCTCATCTGCATGAGTTGTTTCTCTCCCTTGCGCCACTCAAGCCAGCTTCCCCCTCTCCCCTCCCGCACCCTTCAAGCCCCCCAGCTCCTTCTGGAGCTCCATGTGGGCCTTGTGTGGAGTTTAGCTCCCTCATTGTAGGGCAGCTGGTAATGGGAGAGGGGCTGAAAAGCCGGCTGTCAGGCTCAGTGCTCAGGAAGAATAGGCGGACGTCTGCTCTGCAGCTTTCCCTTTGATAGACGAGGATAATCCCTGCTATGAGAAGGCTGAGTCAAATGGAAAGGGAGAGTGAGCCCAGCGCCCTCCCACAGCCCTGAAGCAGCACAAATTGCAAATCCTGGGATCTGGGGGGAGACGGCTCATCCCGCTAAGCACCTTGTGATGAATCCATTTCTTCCTGGAGATGTCTTTTTCTGGGAGGGAGGGAAGGCAGCGAAGCCGGCTCTCTGGAGGAGAGGTGCCCTTGCAGCCTGAGCACAGAGCTGGGAATAGCTCTTTTCTCCCAGGAGCCGGGGACAGGGTGCAGGCGGGGAGGACTGTGCCCCCTCCATTCATGCTTTCATTGAGGAGCATTCCTGGCTGCGATGTGCAATTAGGCAGCGAGGGAAGAGTGGGAAACAAACTCACTCAACACAGCCAGGATCAGACCTCTCTGGTTTCTTCTCCAGCAGGTGCCATCCAATGCTTTGAATTGAGAAACCGGTGAGGGGACGTGTCTCAGGGTGAGGATCTGGGATGTGGGGTGGCAGCTGGGAGGGGAGCAAGTCCTAAGTAAGATGCATTGGTGTTTGAGGACCTCCTAGACAGCCATGCCACGAGGCTCATACAGCTGGTTTAGAAACAGGGCGAGGGACAGCCCTGGTGGGAGAAATATTGCTGCAGAGGCGGCAGCTGGTTGTTTGAATCTCAGTGCCAGTGTGTGAGATGCGATGGTTTACTGGTATCCCATCAGTTAGGGACTCACCCTAGGAGGCAAAAACCCTGGTTCAAGGTCACTTTCCAACTCAAACAGTCTGGAAACTTGGATCCCCGTAGCTCAGGGGGTGCCTTGTCCTCAGTCAGGCACTGGTTGGGTGTCTCTGAGTCTATCTCACTTTCTGCAAAATAGTTTTGAAAAGTCTTGATTTTGAGATGCTCATCTGGCCAGAAATGGTGACTTAAAATTAAATCAGAAAGGAGCTTTTTTCTTTTTTGCATGTAAATTGTATGAGGCTGGTATTCCCTAGCATGTACCCAGAGGTTTAAGACAATGTTCAGGCAGGATGTTAAATGATTTTATTCACTGATGTTTACAAAAATCCATGGTTTAGGACTTGGGCCAAGTATTACCATGTCGCTTGGTAACACCCATGGCCCAGAGAGAAGATGAGGCAGAGCCAGAACAAGAAACAAGAAAATATAAACCACTGAGAAGCAAGCAGGGCTTTTTAGCTGAACTTTGAATTTCTTTTGCACATTATCCACTCTTGGTGCATCCAGTCCTTTAGACGCATGGAGTTCAGCTCCAGATTAAATACTTTGTTCCCTGACGTTCTCCAGTGCTGAATATTTACCTGAACTCACCGAACCTTTCTGATGCAAATCTTTGGCTTAATGCTTCCACAAAACAGGTTTCCTGCAAGCTCCCTCTGCTTCCAGCCAGCCTGGGAGGGCACTGGGAGAAAAGCTGCTCTCCCAGTGTTTGAGGGCCTGCTCTCCCATACGGGATCTGAAAATGGAGCAGCATAATAAGCAAATGGGTGGCACTAACCAAGCATTTTAGAACCTGGAAGGAACTTTTGTTTCCAATTCAGCTTTCAAAAGAGGCAAAAGGCCAAGGGCTTTCACATTATTTATTCCAACCCGTTTTCCCATACTTACTTGAGGCTCAAACAAAAGTGGCCCATGCCGAGTCTTGCAGATGGATTAGCAATCAAGCATACAGCTGCACATACCTGGCACTCCAGCGTTTGTGCTAGCCAGCCTCCTAAGAGCCGATCTCATTTTTACTTTTTGGGTGCTGGAATGTGGGAGTGGGTGGAAGGGCCAGGATGTGAGAAGCCTCCAGAGATGTTTTACAAGAAGGAAGTGAATCTATAGTTTAGGCAATCTGATTTACTTGAATCTCCAGATTGTTTTCTTGGGGAGTTTTTTGTTTTACTGGAATTTCTGATGGAGGTTTGGGCTGCAGCTTATTTTATTAGAATTGATTTTCCTATATCCCTTTATATAGTTGTCTTCTCCTCCTGTTGAGACTATCCTGATCATCTGGAAGTGAGGAGTTGACCTTACTACATAAGCAATGAGAGATATGGCAGCTTGCCTCCAATGTAAAAGTCTTCATCGTGTCATGAACAGCTTTATCTTTTTATCATCCTACATATACCTTGGAAGTCTTTCCCTAATTAATTTCAAAATGCTGAGCTTCCTTATTCATAAGGACCTACCCATTGAATACCAGCTAACTATGGGCAGCTCAGTATGTCACCCTGCTGTGTTAATCCAAGGGAATAGTCTGCTGGACAGCAAACTCCCCACCAAAGCAACAGAGGGCTCAAAATATTGACAGCAGTTCAGGTAAAATTCATAGGCTTGTTACAACCGCAAGTTTAACTCTGTTGAAAGGCTTGCATGTGAAACCTGGCCGATAGTGGGCTTGAAACCACGCACACCACATATGGTTCTACCTAGTACGGACAAGGAGTACGGCAGAGGTTGCCAGAGTGGAGTGAGATTTCAACTGAGATTTTGGCTTTGTTCAAATCCAAAAACTTCAAAACGCAAATTCAGGGAACAAGAAACGGAGTAAGCTGGAAACTAAAGGCAAGAGGCTGGATTTGCCCAGAGGAACGCGATGTTGAGAGGGGCAATGGGGCTTCATTGCAAGCGGCTTTCTGCTGGCTTTAGAAATGCCCAGCCCAACAGAAATGCTTTGCCACAGTCTGTAGTGAGCAAAGAACCTCCTCCGCTGGAAATGCAAGGATTGTATCATGGTGCACAAGGTGCTCTCTGTGAGGGCAAATCCCCTTCTTTGTCCATGTGCTTTGAGTAGAGGCCAATAAAATGTTGCAGGAAAGATGCTGCATGCCTGTATGCACACACCAGGTTGTAAAAATCTGTGAAACTCTTTCATAGAAAACTAATGGGCAGGCCTCCCTGTAATGCAAAGCAGCCTGTGTTCTGTTTGCACTTGGAAAGCTTGGAAATATGAGTGAGGTCTGCGTTGGCGCAGGGAAAATCTTGAATCCTCACAGCCAGCAGTGCTGGCAGCCGGAGATGATCATTGTCAATAATACGCAGGAAGATTGTGCTCCATTGTTGCGGTTCATTATTAAATTACGTAATTTTCATTTTTTCCATCCTTAAGCTTTACCACTTAAAATGGTTTGTCCTATGCAATCAAATGTGATCCTTGAGCCTCGGCTTAAAAACCCAGTAACAATGAGCATTCTTTGGAATGGAAAAATAGAAAGAAAATGAAGGGGCTATATAGTAATTCACTTAAATATGTGTGTAGAATCCAAGAGCCTGATACAAAAATACTGAGTGCACTGCACCCAGACCACTGCTTTGAAAGAACAGATATAACATCTTGGTGCTAGGCTCAGCCTGATCTCCTTACCTCAGGGAGGAATACCTCCAGCATGGAGGTGGGCATCCGGCAAGATAATTTTCTCAGGGACTTTACTAGCTATCTGATGAGAAATTTCATAGCACTTTAAGCTCCCCAGTATACTGTTTGCAATGGACTTCAAGTTTTGACATGGCGGTCCCTGTGTCTCAGCTGGAGAGAGGTAACTTTTAAAGTTAAGTTCATGCAATAACTTGTGATGATGTCAGTGAAAGCCAGGATGTGGATACTCCAATGTTATGAGTTCAAAAGTGATAGAATTGGTATGATTGCTTTTCATAACACACCAGGCAGCCACGGGGGAACTGAGCCGAGTACTAGAGAGCAGGAAAGAATCTGAACTGTCGAGTAACAGCTTTAAGAGTCTAAACCCAGTTATGCTACTCCCAGAACCAGGAATTAGTTGCTAATGGCTCCATGCAAGTGCCCAGATACATTTTTCTTCCCCCCCCCCCCCCTCCATGCCAGCAGCTCTCTGTATTACAAATTCAAGTGTGCTGTGAAATGTTGCTGCAATTCATTGCCCTGAGATTTCAGCTAACCACCAGACTCTTGCTGTAGTCAATGTCTTTGGATGTTCTTCTCTTTTTTGGTTCCAGTTTGTGCTCATTTTAATTTGAAGAATTAAATCCAACATCATGCCCTTCTCCCCCACTACTAATGACAGGTCTTATGGTGTCTGAGTTTGGATTTCCAGCCAAGGTCCATTTCTAATTGTGGAAGATAGTGTGTCATCCATTGCGTAGATATTGGGAAAATAGACTCCGAAGGCTTATCTTCAGCCCCTTAGTTGCTGTGTTCCTTCTTTTGTCCAGCTGGAATGGAAGATGTTTAGATGAGTTCCTGTTGAATGGTTAAATACACATCCCCACAGTCTATGTAAGAAGAGCATAGAGCAGACATCCCACCATGGTAGGTGGCTGCTTGTGTCCATCTGGAAGAATTGCCTTTTGATTTCTTGGCCCTGCTGTTCTAGTGTGCCGAGGCCTGAGCTGCAACCTGCCGTTTTCTGGTACTTTCACTTGCCAGAGCCTGGTCTGTGCTGGCCATTGGGAATCGCATGGATTGCCTCCTTCCAGGCCAAGTCAGAACTGGTGAAAAATAGCAATGCTGCATTAAAAACAAAACTGAAACAAAGAAATCTTTTTTTGAGGTGACCTGGACCAGTCTTTTTTTTGTCAGGTAGAGATGACAGGAAATTTGTGAGTTCTCCCAAAAGCCACATCAGGGATTTTGAGTTTGGGGGTTTTGTTTTTTCTTTTCTGAGCAGGGAGACTGACCTGAACCCAAATACCCCAAGTGGAGAGAGGAAGCAAAGGAGTGAGCCCACACACACTGAAAGGGGTAAGCAGGGGCAGGATTTCAGCAGACCAAGCCACATGTCACAAGGATCTACTTAAGAACTAGTGATTCACGCTGGAAAAGTTGTTCCACTTTTTCTGTCTTTCTTCCCCCTCCTGCCTCTTTGTTTGGTTTTGTTGCATTGCTCCTGGGACGTGCAGAGTTGACAATAAGGCAATTGTTCCTTCATGAACAGGGCTCAATGAAACAGTGCAGAAAAAGTGACACGGCAAGAAAATATGACAAATATTCTGTACTTCTGTGCGGAATACTGCCATTTCCTCAGTATGTATTCCTGAGAAGAAAAATATCCATCAAGACATTGATTTTAAACAGGGAGTTGCCATTTGTGTTTCTCCTCTTTCTGAAAATACAAAGCTCGGATCTCTCCCTTGCCTGCCCTGCAAGGAGAAAACGCGCCTAATATCAATTGCGTTTTTAATCTCTAAGACCCAGTCTCCAAATGTGTTTGTGTCTATGTATACACACAAACTGTTTTCCCTTTGTCTTTCTATCCAAAATGCAAAAGCATCTCAGATGTTGTGATTCCTCCAGGTTTTTCCCCCGTGGGAGGATGGAAACATGTAACATTATCTTCTAGCTGCCTACTGCCTGTCTCTGAAATTAGCATTTCAGTGACTGAAAGGTAGTTAGTTTCCACACAAAAAAAAAAGAACGAAAGAAAGAAATGGAGGGTTAGTACAAGGCTGACACTAATAGTAATAGGAGATGAGGGAGAGGGTACGGGACATGTTGGATTAGTAAATGAAAACTGTGATTTTACCAGACGTGCTAAAAGAACAATGAAAGGGGCTTTTACAGAATAAATTAACTCTTTGAATTTCTGTAATTGGCTACCTCAGGAAGGAAAAGCCTCACAGGGCATGTTAACACAGAGTTAAAGGGAGGCTCTTTTACTGTCCTAAATCTGGTTTTTTTGAAGTATTTTACTTTTTATTTATGGGATATTCTCCAGAGGAGCAAGGGCAGAGTAGGTGCTATTGGATGCAAAACTGAGGAACAACGCAGACACTCCGATCTCATGTTAATTAATGGTGTCTGTTGTTTATGGCTGTCACGCCAACAAATTGCTCCTTGTGCAAAAGTTAATCACGACTCCTGTGTGGGGCTGTGGGGCCAGGTGGCTTGGCTTCACCGGCAAAGGCTCAAGCTGAAGTACTTGCCTTTCGAGAAGGGTAGCAAGGGCTGGAGCCGTGGTTTGGCAGCTGGCTTTGCTAGGCTTGGCTCAGAGAGGCAGGAGCTGGAGGGTCACTAAGGAAAAAAAGTCTAAAGAAAACTTTTGTCCTTTCTCTGTCTGCTTCTTTCCCAAAAGACTCCACGTTTTTCCTGTGGCGGAAGATGCATCTGTCCCAAATCAGTAACATGAGGCTTCCAGCCTTCTCCTTTCTGTATTAGAAAGTCTGTGTCTCTTGCCACCTGGTAGTGGAGAGGGAATATGGTGGAAATCTTGGTCTTGGCTTTATCTTCCCAGCTGATCTCTGTTCAGAGCCCATAGCCAGCGGGAAAGATTTGCTCTGTGCTGCTCTTCTGAGCAGAAACGCTCAGGGAGCTGCTGGCTGCCTACGGAGATCAGAGGGACATCCCCAGTGTGTGCCAGTGTCCCTGAAGAAGCTTTGCAGATTGGCATTGCTGGGCACTGGTGGTGCCATGTCAGACATGGAGCAGTTATTGGGTGCGAACATCCAAGTAATGCATCAAGGATGGACTTAAGTAGCTGTACCTAGAAGGGGCTTGGTCCCTGGAATAAGGGCAGGTGCAGAGGTGGGAAGTCCCTGGGATTTTTCTTTGATTTGTTTTCAGCTTTTTATTTCAAAAAGCCTGAAAAAACTCCAAAAACCCATGAGCCAAATCCATACGGGAAAGATGTGAGGGGGGAGGTACCATATTTTTGAAATCCCACAAAAAATGTTGATGACGTTGAGGGAGGAAAAAACCCCAAACTCTCTTCCCCAACACACTAATTACTTAGGTGCCTTTAAGATCAGGCCTTGCACAATCCACCCTGCTCCAGCAGATTTCAGACACTCCAAAAAATAAAATGTCATGGTAGGGATAAACAAACAGGGTAATGTTTCTACTCTTGGATGTTCCAGTTCCAGCTGGGTTCAGATATGGGTAGCAATACTGGGAAATGCTGGCTCCCGCTGCACTCTGCAGATGGCTGGTTCAGTCAGACTGTGAGCTTGTTCTGCAATATATGGAGTACAAGCTTGTATGTATTTTAGGAAATGAATTAGGACAATAATAAGCTGCCCTGAACTTTGAAATATTCAGAAGCTAGGTCTGTATGCAAATTTCTTAGATAGACTTACTGCTTTACTCAGTAAGCTCCTGCCCTGTTGAGGCTGATCCTTGTTTTTTTGGAGTTTCCCCAGCACTGTCCATGACCGAGAAGGTGGGCTGGGGGTAGGGGGCAGAAGCAGTGCAGTCTGTGTCCAAAAAAAATAGCCCTGCTCAGGAGCTGAGGCGAGGCATGGGAGATGAGGGGGGCAGGAAATGTCTCCTATTTTTTGTAGGAATGTAATAATTTCTGACCTGTGGTGGAGAAACAATGAGTTTGGCAGTCCTCATTGAGTGAAGTGCTTTCATTTGGTTTCACCATCGTATGATCATGGCTTACTGTGAAACCTAAAATAGATGTTGGCCCCTATTCTGGCATCTAACATCAGGACGGATAACAGCCTGACGTTATCCAGTGTGGGACTGCACAACACAGCATGTTTTATCCCTGCTGGGATGGTGGCTTCCCAGCTGGCCAACAGGGACAAGTCGGGGATCGCTTCAGACCGTCTGAGCTCTGGTCGCGGAGGGAGCTGACGTCTGGTAGCACTACAGAGTGGGTGAACCAAATTCCTCACTGTCCCCTTGGCCTTGGATGCTGCCTGGTAGCTGTCTTAACCTGTTGTAGGCACCCTCGTCTGCACTCTGAATTGGGAGCGCTAAACTCATGGTTATCTTTTAATAATCTGTTTCTGTTTTGTGCTATTGTTCCAAGGAGGTCCTGCTGCTTCCCCACCTTTGCCGGATGGCTCCCATCCTCAGTCAGAGTGGCTGCTTTGGGGAGGAGCTTCCCAGGAGGGAATAGTAGGAACAATATTTATGTGTTTGAGGTTTTTGACTAGCTGATTTTTAAACTTGGTTACTGGAGCATTCATAAGGAAAAATTAACAGCCTCTGCTGATGAGCTTGCCTATTTTAAATCAGCAAGGGGCTCTGCTGGCTGTGGACATTTGGCCTCCATCGGCAGCTGGAGGCTCAGGCGGGTGCAGGATAAATTCATCATATCCTGCACAAGGCAAACCTTGGCACCAGAGGTGGGACAGCCCAAGCAGAGGGCCAGGGTAGAGCCCCTGCGGGTGTTCATGTGCTTTCCTGCAGACAGCGTCCTCCGCGGTGGGAAATGCGGCTGCTGGGCACCTAGCACAGGTAGTGGCGTCCACTGCCCTGGGCTCCTACAGCCAGTTTAAAGGGAAACAGTATTATTTGCCTCAAGCAACTTGGGAAGAAATTTTGGGGAAAAGTAGCTTTTTGAAGATTTAAAATAATACTTCACTTGTCCCCCAAAGGATATAAAAGTAAGTTCTTGTTTAGTGCTCAAATACTGTGTTTAAGCAATGGACGGTGCATTTACATGTACATCCCTTGTAGGCGGATGGTGCTGTTTGCTCTGCCTGTAGCCCGGGCGGCATGGCAAGGAGCCAGGCTCAAAAGCCACGGGAGCATAGTGTGGGGTTTGAGCTCCGGTCAGGGTAGATAAGCAGTCCTTTGCCTACAGAGGTTTCTTCATCTCAGCAGGACCATGATTCAGATGCCTGATTTTAGGCACCCATTTTGGAAGTGGGTGGGCCAGCCGCAAGATTTACGGCTTCCACCAGCATCCCAGACCCAACACAAAACTGAAACTCTGGAGGATGGTTTTTAGCCTTTCTTGCCACAATTAAAAATGTTGTGTTTAATATTGAATGCGCATTCGTTTTTAAGCCAGAATCCTGGCTTTCTGTTCTCAAATAACCCATTTGTAATGGGTTCTTCATCCAAGGAGGGGAAAGAAATACTTGGTCCTGGAAGCCATCTCCATAAACACAAAGAGTATCGTTCTGAATAGCATACAAGTGTGAAAGGAAACATGCAATTGCTGGAGAAATGGAATCATTTGTACTCAGGGAAGGGAAAAAGAAAAAGAAAAAAAAAAAAGCTTTTCAAAAGGAGATCTGTGACTGAAGCTCTCCAGAACTGTTTAACCTGTTGGGGATATTTAGCAGATGAATTCTGACCCACGTTCTCCACTTTGCTATACCCTGTGACAGAGCGACGCAGCATCTGCCGCTTGTGTTCCTCTCCAGACAAGCTCACAATGCCGGAGGAAACGGGGGAGAAAATTATGCAAATTGCTCTGAGCAGATTACTTTGACCAGCTGCTCTTCTTCCTCCTCAATCAAAGGTCTGCCTGGGAAAGCCAATCTAGATTATATATGTCAGTTGAATACTCTGAGGCTGAGCCACTGCCTCTTGGTTTCTTTCTCCCCAAACAGGGACGTTTCTTACGGCGAGACAAAATGCGAAGCACTGGGGATATCAATTGCTCAAAAGAGGGCACAAGGGGATGGGAATTCCTTTTGCTTTTTGTGCGGTAGCACCTTGCCAGGTTGCTTGCTCATTTTTCAGGGCTATTCCCAGAGAAAGCAGTTCATCTCCATGCTGACAATTATTGAATTTTATTATTAAGCATGATGAAATGTGGCAGAGGGAAAAAAAATGAGCAAAAATGCTCCCTAGATGGCTTATTCACGGCATGGCCTTAGGTGGTGTTATTAAGCACATGGGCTGAAGCTGAGTAGCTTTACCCTATGCAGCCGGGGTGTTGCTGGCTCTTTATTTTTTTTGTTGCGCTTTCAAAGTGAAATTTATTCATGAACACAAACCGGAGGCCAACCTGCTGACGTGTGTTTCGCAAACCCGCCAGACGTGGCTGTGACGTCGCTCTCAGACAGACCGAGAGCTCCAGCCACGTCCGGCTGCTCCGGGCTGGAGCTCCTCTCCCTGCCTGCCCTCTCCTGCCACACGCTGCCTACCCTGAGCCTTTAACAGTGTTCAGAGTCCAGACGAGACTCCACAGCTTCATAAATGATTAATATATTCTTCATATTTAAAAAAAAAGAAAAAGTGCTGCTGCACTGGCGAACACCTGACCCTGGCAGAAAAAAATACAGTCCTGTCACAGTCTTGTGGCAAGCCAGATTTCACTGCACTAAATCACCATTAAGGTTTTCTGTAAGTTTGATGGAAACTTCGTTTTTTTAATCCCATATACAAATCAAAGAAAGTCCCATGTTAGCATGTGATAAAACACACACACATAAATACGTGAGCTGAACATCGCTGCAGGTCTGTGGGGACGCATCCTCCAGAGGGTGCAGTTCCAGTAAGAGAGCCCTTACTGTGTTTTAGAGAGATTAATAATTCTCTTGCCCTGGTTTATTTTTTATCGGTCCTATCCCATAGATTTTTCCCAGTGGATGCCAGAATTGCTGAAGATTTTAGCGTTTCAAAATACATCCCCTCCCCTGAATTTCTAATCCGATTCAGCACGGCGCTTCAGCAGGTACTGAAGAGCCTCACCAAGTAGGCATGCACCGGGGCTTGGAGTTGCTTTGCTGAGCTGGTGTCTTGGAGTGTGAGGTTTAGCAGTCTGCTTACTTTCAGCTGTTTTTACCTATTTTGCATTCACCCGGTTGGTATGGGAGTGGGTGTGATTAATGTAAAAAGAAGTTAGTCAAGCAAGCAAATTTTAAGGAGTGGGCCAGAGATTTCTGACAAAAACTCTGTATGTTGAGATGCTCAAGGCAGTCAGCACAAAATTGCAGACCTCTTCCTGCTTTCCACCATCACATGTCAATGGTGAAGATGACATTTTTAAGATTTGAATCAGCACAAATTATTTTAATTTTTAATCACACAGTGTGAAAACTAGACAAAATAATTTAACGCAACTGAATACAGAATTCTTTTTTCTTCTTCTGGTTTTAAGGTGCTTTTTAAAAAGTGTACCCTAATATTTTTCCAGAGTTTAAAACCATTATTTGATTTTAGCATAAGAAGCGCACTGGCATCATCCAGTAAAATTATCATTTACTCTGTATGTCTGCGTACCATGCTCTTAACATTCCCTACAGGAAACATTTATAAAAAGGAGACAGTGACAAATAAAACCCACTGTAGGTGTGCCCTGTTATTTCTGGATTACCCGTAGTGCTTGCCTCGATGGCACGCAGGGTGTGTGCTGACAACAGAGGAGTCTATGGGACTAGCTGCTTCATCTAATTTCTGTTTGCTGCTGGATAAGTCTGAGCAGCCCCTGTTCAGGGAAAAGCTGCAATTATAGCTGTGATCTTGACACCAGAGTTCACCTGCTTTTCGGGAGAAGTTTGCAGAGGTTTGGAAGCTAATGAGCTGCAGCTAAAGCAGGGGGAGCTCTGCAGCTACTTCTTCAGGGGGGTTTAAGTTCCTCGGCACCATGTGTTATTCAGCTTTTCTGTCTTGCTCTGGACCCACAGAGTGCATGTTCTCACTTTATTTCTCCAAGCCTTGGCTCTATTCTGCTTTATCAGGACTGTCTTATACAAAGAATTGCTGCAGCGTATTGATGGAATGAAAGTTACCAGTAAAAAAAAACAGCCCTTGAGATATGATGAATTAGCTGCAATTTCAGTGGTAAAAATGGTCTCTCGTAGCTGGCTATTAACTACACTCTGGTGAATACATTTTTATGCAAGAGATGGTTTGCTATTTCAAAAGAGTCTCATTGAGACTTGATCAAGTTATTTTCAAAAGTTTAAAGTATTATTAGATGGTAAACCCTACTGCTCAATTTTACAGTCACATTTTTTATTTGCTGTTGCTTCTCTGAGTATATTCAGCGAAGCTGTCTGGGTGGGTACTGAAGGAAAAGTGAAGCTAACTACCCTGAAGAAACTGGAAAAAATAGAAATACTTTCCTGTTACTCTAGCTTAGAGGAACTATGACCTTGTATTTCATGGTACTGTGGAGTAGGCTGGAAATCACTCCCTCACCAGCATGCTTGCTTTTCTAAGCTGCAGCCAGGATTCTCCTTATCTTTTGCAGAGCACAGTCACTGATGTGCCATTATGGGTCATTTGTTAAAAAACTCTGCTTGCTATTTTTGACACACAGTCAAGACGGGTTTTTGTTTGTTTGTTTTATTTTGGTTTTAGGTTAATAATGAAAGGAAAAATCTAGCCAGTAGGGTAGCTCAAAAAGTTAAGTAAAATGATTGCCTGTCAGATCAACATCTCTAAAAGAGGAAAGAGCAACAGAGGTTGCTGCCTGAGAGCCCATCAGTGGCAAGTGGGAAGGAATGACTGGTCCTGGGCAAGCTTGGGAGATGGACGTTACTCAAGAGCCGCCAGTCAAAACAATTAGTAATTGGCAATTCAGCAGAGGGGCTAATGAGTTATGTACGAAACAGCTATCCTGTCACCTGAAGAAAGATGTTTCTTTCCAGATCTAGACTAGACTGGACTGTTTCTGCAAATGATCTGAGGGCATCTCAGATGCACTAATGCCATCGGAAATTTGAAATCCGTAAGGTATTGGATCATCCTGTATTTACTGTGTCTCTGCAAGGAACCTTAATTACAGAAAGGAAATGACTTGCCGGCATTTGCACTTTCCTGCTTTGCCATTGAATTCATCATGGTCAGTGTTTTCCTCGTCTACTTCTGGTTTACTGAGGCTGTGACTTCAGTGGATCCTTCACTCAATCCCAGTTAGTCCCAGCCAGTGTGTGCTTAGGAGATGTCCAAAGGAAAACTCAGTGCTGAAGTAATTTCTATTGAACCAAGGGTATTTTAGGAGCATGTTCTTATTTGATCTGCTGCATTTTGAATGCAGCAGATCCATGGTGAATGCATGGTGAAGTTCTTGTCCGCATTCAGTGAGTAAGGGAAAGGTGTTAACTTCTGTGCCCTACCTAAATTCTAACTCCTGCCCTCTCTGAAACCTGTAATTTCAGGTGGATAAACTGTACTTTAGTGATCTATGGCTACTTTTTCCTGATGACAGTTCTTCTTTGTCTTCCATCCCAGAATTTATTGCATTTCACTATAGAATAATTGCTGAACAAATCCATAAACGCATAGACAACTGGATGATCCCATGAGCTCATTTTTTCCCAGTTCACACAAGTCTTAAAAAGTTGGGTCTTTTTTCCATATCTGGTCTTGGGGAAGGCACTGACTTAATGTAAAATGCCCAGCTGAAAAGCCGTTTCGAACCTGACCAGTGCCGCTGTAAGGGACCGCGGGGCACAGGGCTGGGCAGGAATGGAAATGGAGATCTGTTCTACTGCAGCAAGGCTGACCTGCTGCCCCTTCTCCTTTTTTCTTTCCTCTGAGGCATCCTTTGGATCTAAAAGCAATTCTGTCATGGTGGCAGAGGGTTCTTCCTCTCAGGATGCCTTGTGAGTTGGACCTGCGTAGTATGTGAGGTTTTTTGAAAATTCAAGTTGCTGTCTGTGGCACTGTCAGAAGCACAAAGCAAACAGTGAGAGGGAAGAACGTGCTATGTTTTCCTCCGGCTGTCACACTGAGATGCACCACGGTTTGTTTGCTTGCTAAGTTCCTCATGGCTTTACTCTAGCACTGGAGAGCAGTGTGGATTTATCCCATTTCATTTTCAGATGCACAAGGGGAACTTACAGCTGGAATTGGTGGATGCAGCTTTTCCTGGCCTGCAGAGCGAGCTAGTTTGTCGGAGCATCAGCAAGGGAGAATAAGTACAGAGAGACACTGTGTGATCATAATCACTCCTAAAGCCCACCGCCTTGATGCTTCTGAGTGGGATCTTGACAGAAGCAAGTAAGCAAGGGTTTCTGTCTCAACTTGGTCCTGTAATCCCCTCCCTCTCCTTTCTCTGCCCCCTCCCCAAAATCCCCAGGAAGGCAGTGAAATCTGATAGGCAGTGAAATCAAAGCTCTGTCCTGTTACCACCTTACACACCACTAAATCTGCAAGGGACTTGGGGACATTCTCTATGACTGAGCAAGTGACTGCTCTGTCCTAGGGGTATAAATCTAACGCAAGCTTGTCAGCGTAAGCTTTGTATTTTTATGGGAAGCTTTCAGAGGAAGTGCACAGGATCAGAGTTTCTGTTCAGCTCCGAGAGGCAGCATCCCCCGGCGTGCCTGCAAACAGAGAGGCATGTCCCAGGCACACGCCGCTGCCTCACCGCCGAGCTCTGAAGAGCGGTGATGCATTTGTACTGATTTGTCACTTCTGGAACTGGTGTAAGAGACCTGGAGTGGGAGCATGAAGGATGGAAGTGACACCAGGGTAAGGGCAAGGAACATTCACACTATATTTAGGGCAGAAGCAGATAGTGGTAACAATTGCAAGGATCATATATAATGCAGTAAAACTGTCTACCTGAAACATAAACAAAAGCCCTTTCCTGAGGCAGTGAGGGGTGATCAGTCATGTTGACAGTCTCCTCAGCTAAGCAGCCAGGACATCTCATTCAGAAAGCACGGACAAAGTGTAGGGCACTGCTTATTCCTTTAATAGCATCCTGGAAACAGCGTCTTTGCTCTGGTGCAGACTAAGGACTCCTCTCTAGACATTTTACGTGGGCTTCAGGAGTGCACGCTAGCACCTTTGGTGATTGCTACACCACATGTATACCACAGGGTGGTATACGTGCCAGGATGCAGTGGAAGATTGCGGAATTTGACGTAGTTTAGAGTATGCTCTGAATCTGGGTAACTTGTTCCAAGGGTATATGTTGATCAGCTGTATTGTATCTGAGATCAAAATATATTAATTTAACTCCTGGATGCATTCATTCTGCTTCTGGGATATTTCCTTCAGCAAGCAAAACGGCATAAAACCCCGCAGAATTCAGTCCTGCACAAATGTGCCTCAGGCCTGTGGGATGGGCTCTGCTTTGATCTGCCCTTTCACATATTTTTTTTCAGCCTATGTGGAGCAAACGTACTGAAAAAATTCAATATGCTTCCTGTATTTTTTTTACCCTTTTCTAAGACATCCATTTTTGGCCACTCCCAGCGAGAAGATGCTGGCTGGATTTCAGCTAGTACATCTTTACCTACGTTGTGCTAAGAAGGAAGACTGCCCTCATTCTTCGAGGAGTGGAAAGTAGGCAGATGCTGTCCATTGCTTCTCAGGGCAACTCCCACGTTCTGGAGAGCATCATCTTTTCTGGGCAGCACCCGCAGTGCTGACAATAGTGACGGAGAGCTCTGTGAGCTGCAGGCTGCTCAGTGTGCTCCCTGTCTCATGCTAATTCTTTACCTGGTCTACTTTTAAAAGTCTCAGAAGATTGAAATTCCACTCTGAGATATCCAGATAGAATTCAAGAACAAACCCCTCAAAGTGGTAGGTGGAAGGTAAGAGATACAGGGGGAACCTGATCCCCAGCCTCCGCGCACAGGAGGAAGGCATTTGATTGCAGGTTTATTGTTCTGCATGTCAAAACTGACGGACTGTTAGGAACAAGGGGCTGTCTCCGGGGAAAAGCGGCCCACGGCTGGGTTAGCAGTGGTTTCTCTGGGTCCAAGAGCGAGCGGCGAGGAGAGGCTGGGGCTGGGACTGGTGGCAGCCGTGTCGCTGAACTGCCCTGCGTTACTGTGGCTCCAACTAGCAAAGAGCTATCTGTTCCTAGTTTGGCTACCAGCACTTCATTAACACTCATAATAAATTCACTTGTTAATTGGAAGAAGTAAATATGATGAGCTTTTGATACAGTTCAAAGGAGCAATAGCCAGTTTTTTGATTCCCAGGTTAGTAGCTGTCCTTCCTACATGCCCCAGAATCAAAGTACAGCTCTTGCTCCAGCAACTGTCAGGTTTTTTACATCTTTTGATCGGGAGCCTGGCTGCAGAAAGAAAAAAAAAAAAAACAACACCCAACTGTTTGGATCTTTTTTCCCTACAATTATTATCACATCCATTACTCAGCAGAAGCCTGGGATGCCCTTTTATTCTTACACAAATACTTTCTTTTGGGATTCATTTGAAGTTTCCTTGTGCATGAAGTGGTCACTTGTCAGCTATCCACCTGAAGGGGTGAGGCAGAGAAAGCACAGTCAGCTAAAAAGGAACCCTGACTTCAAGCATTTAAAATGAATATTGACAAAAAGAGGGGGTGGGGAGGAGTAGGAACGGAATCAAAAGCTGGAAAATTGCTGATTAGGCGAAACCCGACTGCCTATGGTAGAAAATGGCATCATTAGGAGGGATGCAGCAGGGCTGGCATTATGCAATGCCTGGTCGGGAGCAGCGAATGGCACAGCAGTTAACTCCCCCTCGGACCAGAAAAGCAGGGGGTTGCCCTTTTGTCTGGCTTGTGAAATTTCAGCCCTGGAAAAGCCCTAGGCTGTGGTGGTCCCCTAACCGGATCACACTTGTGGTCTGTGCGGCTCAGGCTCTGGTGCTCCCTGCCAGAGGTGCCCCACAGACCAACAGCAGGAGCCCTGCAGGAGGCACGAGTGGGATATTTTGTCTCCCTATTGCAGATTACGTCAAACCCTGTGTTAGTTAAGCCATGGAGTCTGGTGTTTCTACTCCTTTTCATATTTGACCTCTAATCTAAGGGCGTGAGTGGTGCCATCGCCAATAGACCAGGTGACTCAAGCGTGGACCGGCATGGAGCAGCACCTCAGGCTGCTGGAGACCTCCAAAGAGACAGGGACTGGGGACACAGTGAGCTGAGCATCCTCCACAGAGCCCTCCCTCTGCAGATCTTTAATGGTAAGTAGGGCTGGGGGTGCTGGTGATGATCAGCCATTATTGGTTATTAGGTGCCTCACAGCTAATGAATGATGCTCTCAGGCTGGCTGTGTCTACAGTATAAAGGAAAAGCATCAGGACTGGCATCTCCTGGCATTGTAGTGCCAAGAGAGATGGAGTTAACTTTTAACAAAAACCAACCCTGATCTCCAAGCACTTACTGCAAGTCAGGACTGAGACACTAGAGGGGAAAGCTGCAGCACTGCTTCCCGTGTACTCTCTTCCATGCTGAGCAGACTCAGGCCCTTGGGATATGGATTTCAAGAGCAATAAATTCACTCTAAAAATTTAAAGAGGATGACGCAGAAAACTTCAAAAAACCAAACAAACCAGCTCCACACAATAAAAGCCATTTCTCTCCTGACGTCTCTCTCTAGTCACGGCATGACACATCAAGGTCAGATACCCTGTCCCATAGGAGCGCGACTTTGTACAGGGTGAAAATCATCCCCTGACGGTGTATGATGTCTGGTGTTTCGTAACGATAAAATGTACTTACATAAACCCTAGGATTTTCATAGTGGGACATCATTTATAGCAAACGTTCCCTCTCACAGGGCAGGAAAACACTGAGCTGAAGTGCCTTCAGGAGACAGGAAGTGTCAAAGAGATATTTAACCTGCAATTGCTGATCCCAGGCCCCGTTCTCTAACTCCTATATCATACTGCCTTCCTCGCGCAAAGAGGAGCTCACATCTGTAGCTCAATAAATTAGCCATTCATAACAGGAGGTTTCTCTATGGCAGAAGCTGAACTCAACAGCAAGAATAATAATCCATATGTTTGTTATTGTGATCAGCCTCTCTGGAAGATAAAACTTAGGAGGCTCTGCTGGAGCATCACGAATGCTGCAGCGCTCAAGGCTCCCGGTGCTTTCCGTTAGGAAAGGGGATGGGAACAAGGAGCGCCTCCCTGCTTAGAGCATGTCCACCCCACCAGTCTCCTCCATGGCTTGTTCAGATTCCCTGCCATACTGATTTTTAGAAAATCTCTTTTTTTTGCTTTCAATATAGTGGGTTTTCTTGTGCACTGTCTCCTAAATGAATGCACAGGATGTTTCTTGTGTGCTTTAAACCTTCATGCATTTTTAATGATTTACAAGGAAAAGAATTTTTTTTCTCTCTCTCTTTCCCTCCCTTTTCTTCCTCCTTGATTCCCTTTTTCTTTCCTTAAAAAAAAAGAAAAAGAAAAAGTAATGACTTAATACATATCAAGTGGAATTGTTGGTTTGTGGTGACGGTTTTATAATTCCAGGTTCAAGTTTTTTCTATTTAATTATGCACTATAATTCTCATGAACTATAATGCAATAACAAAAGCATGCACCAGAGTTGGCATAAGTCTGTTCTTTATTAGTATGGGTATGGGTACTGTGCTTTATGCGAGAAATAAAATATTTGCAACTAGTGCTGAGTCTGTTTCTTTAGAATTACACAGAACACTTCTTCCTTTAAAACACTGAAACTGGGGCTCTCTGTTCCCTATTTGGTTTGCTTCGCCCCTGATAAATTCAGTTGTACTTCATTTCATGATGCCTTCCTTGTTTGTAACTTCCTTTGTAATACCTTAATTGAATAGAGGGTTCATATATTAACCTGAAGTCCTCTATAGTATCTTAGTTTATGAAGGTTAAAAGTGATTAACTGATGAAAGGCTGCTTGCTGTAAATATTGACATTTCCCCAACCTGCCAGGGTTTTGATTAGCTCCTGAAGTTGCCTTAACATTTTTGTTTATCAGGTTATCAGCAGTTCCAAAAGCTTATAAGCATCAGGACTTTTCTCGTGCCAATTATCGCTAACGTTTCAGACACTGAAGGCAAATGTATAACAATATATGGCTGAGTACATTCATCACCGTTGAGTGGGAGTGTGTGCGTAATATTAAGCTTGGTTGTAAACATTTGCACAAATGGGACTAATTTTGCAAAAATTAATTTCTCTTTCTTGCAGGCACTTTATTTCCTTTTCATTCAGTTTTAATGATAATGTATGTAAATGATTTTGGTTTTTGGAATGAAGAATACTTTCTGGAGCAAGCAAGATTGCTTTTTACAGCTGCAAATGGGTTATGTGCAAGATTCTGCCTTGCCCCAAATCAGCTTGGATTTGACAGCAAGTGCTGGTGAACTTTGTAAAGTTTGTAGCTGGTATTTCAGAGAATTACTCTGAAAGCTGCCTTTGGTCCTGGCTCTGACTTTCTCAGCTTGTCCGTAAGTGTTGCTGGCAATGAATATTTAACCCTTCTGTTTACCAGAATGCTCGTAGAGATTAAAAACTCCTGAACCTGTAAAAAGTCAGATTTTGTGAGACGGCTACCTTTGAAATGCCTTGTAGGTAGCAAAACAGTATCAGGTGACTTAAGTAACCTGTCATGCAGCTTGTAAAGTCAGTGCTATCTATCTATCTATCTATCTATCTATCTATCTATCTATCTATCTATCTATCTATCTATCTATCTATCTAT
>JAVKLA010000042.1:12391852-12424803 GCA_034782735.1 Sagittarius serpentarius | reverse complement strand
TCTATCTATCTATCTATCTATCTATCTATCTATCTATCTATCTATCTATCTATCTATCTATCTATCTATCTATCTCACCTGCTTTTAGCGCTCTACTGCAAACTGCTCACAGGTGACCCGGGGGCTTCACAAACAGGAGGGGAAATGCTCCTGCACCCAGGAATAATGTCAGGGGCAAATTTAACTAGGGCAGCGTAGCTGGGTGTCTTCCTGAGGTGGGAGCTGCAGAGATGTGCAGAGCTGCTGGCGTCCATGCTGGGCTCGCAGCCACCCTGAGCTGAGCCGAGAATCTGCCTCTCCTCTAGCCTTGCTGCAGAGACGCAGTGGTAAGGACCCTCCCTGCCCTTTGCCAAGCAGTTCTCAACAGCTACCAGCTGCTTTATTTTGAATTAAGTGATGCTATTGAGGGTTCAGGATCCATCCTTTGCATGCCTGTTCCCACCTACGTAGGTTGGGGAGGGGGCTGCCTTGCTTTTTTATTAGCTTGTGATCTCCATGAATTGCTGAGATTTAAAATCCCCTTGGGTGTGACCTAGCCTGTCTTTCCTCAGGTGTTCAGACCATTTCTAGTCCTCTTGCATAACTCCTGTCCTTGTAATGTGTGCCAGGCTGTTTCTCAACAAACAGCAGCCTTAGCAAAGAGCGGGTGCTGCAGAATGTTAAACTCTAGCTTGCTAGTTTCCTTTTTGATTAAAAAAAAAAACAAAAAACAAAAAAACAATCATAGACACCTGTAACTTTATTTTTATGATTTCTTTTCCCGTGCAGAGGGGACATTTCTTGGCAATAATTGAAAGGATGTTCTTTATAACGTTAAATGTCTGTTTTCATGGTTGTGTTTTACTTTATAAACTGTGACTCGGCTGTGATGGGACCTGCCTAAAGGTGTTTTCTTTAGTATTTGAGGATTCTGAAAATCATTCTAATGTAGCTGTGATTTCATTGCTGGCCATGGCAAAGAGAGACAAATGCACATAAATAATACTTCTGAAGTTTCCTGCAAGAGAAACAATGAGTAATTTAAAAATATTTAAAGCAATTACATTCTTCTGGGTTAGGGGATTTTCAAGGTTTGGAGCTTTTCTTTTTTTCCTACCCAGACAAGTTACTATGCATGTGTTCATTTCTGTCATCCTGGTCTGAACTTCTCAAGGGCTTACGATGCACTAAAGGAATGAATGCTGAAAATATTAGTTATGGCATTCATAAACTTCACCCTTAAGAGCTGCGACATGTTGCAGACTCGCTTGTGAGTGGACGGAGAATTTCTCAGTGAGTCCCAGAGCTGTGACACCATCAAAGAGCAGTTGCAAAGAAAGCTGTGTGCTGAAACTTGCAGTGAAGCATAAAATCAAAGAAGAATTCCTTGGGTTTTCTGTTAGGTGACAAATCAAACAATTGTTTAGGTAACCAATATTTCACTGATTCAGAACAATGCTCAATAGACAGTGAGATGTGATGGTTTTGGCTGAGTTCTGCTGTTCTCCTCCATCCTTGACTACATTTACTTTCCCACAACTCCTTAGCTTAACTAAGCCTTGCTTGTCCTCTATGTGTCATTTCCATTCAACCACAGGGAATAAACATCTGGACACACACACACTTCAGTTTCATCAGCCAGGAGTGCAAGCAAGCACCAGGCAAAGTTCTCTAACCCGCACATTGTCCTGTGTCCCTGGAGAAAAGGAGGGTAAATAAACCACCTTCTTTTTATGTATAAATGCCATTTATACTGAAACAGTGCTGCATTTTAATAAACACACTATATGGTGTGTCGCTTTAATTTTAAGAGGAAAATAGCTTTAGATTTTTTGCTACTTGATGTGTTTCTAAGGGTATGCTGCACATGTGGCTGCTGGTTTACTTCTGATGGAGGACCTTTTCATTTTAAGCTGTCTTCACTACCTGTTTCTACTCTTGTGCTCAGGCTCTAAAGTGAACCCATAGGCTGAGTGCTGCAGAGGTGGAATGGCTTCCTAAATGGTATCCTTGAGCCTCATATATGTGGGAAAGATGTGTTGCTGCCTGCTGTAAGGGGTGGGCACCGTGCTTGGGTGGATAAGCTGAAGGCATTGCCAACATCTGCCTGGCATTAAGGCAGGCAGATTTCAAAGGCATCAAAGCAGCCAAGTTCCTCTGGAAGTGAATGGGTGTGTGCCATCTCTTTGAACTCCTTGCAAAACCCAGGCCCTGTTTGCTGGGAAAAGGAAGCGTAACCTTTTGCATCAGCTCCACCTCCGTCACCTCTTTATGATGCACTAAAAAGTAATCCTGCACCTCCCTGGAAGATCAGATCTCCCTGAACACCCATCCTGCAAGGGTGAGCCACTTGCATGAGTCATGGTTGTAGAGGCTTCTCCTCCTTTTTGTTGAAAGGTGTTTAAAGAATATCATCTTAAATGTATCCTGAATTAGTGACAGTCAGGCAGATGTAGCTATTCTGGTGTTGGGTGTCAAAAAAAGAAGAAGGAAAAAAAAAAAGGGCACTTTACTCATCTGAGCCTCTGAAAGGATGAAGCCAGGGTGCTTCCCTTGGAGCAGAGCTTCTGCTCTGCCACGTTGGATCCCATTACAGCTGCAACAGCCCCATCTAGTCCTGTTGCCTCGCACTGGCTTGCAGCGGCGTGACACCCCGTGCGGCTCAGTTCACTGCAGCGTGGCACAGCCTGCCCCGACGGGATGTATTATTGATGCTGAGGAAATGCAAGTGTTACAAGGGCTTTGTTCAGAGCCGCTGAGCCAACTAACAGTACAGAGCTAGCTAAAAGCAGGGAGCGCCCATAAATTCACAAATGCACTTGTTTAGCCATTGATTTAGATGTCTGGCCCTTTATTCCAGTTGCCCAAACCTCCAGTGTGTTTTTCTTGTATCTGCAATGAGGACTATGTTACAGGGAATCCTGTGGAGAAAGCAGGACCTCAAAGGCAGCTGCAGAGGAGTATTGCCTGTAAAGCTGGCCTCAGGCTAAAGTGGGGTGGGGAGGAAAAAGGGACATACGCATGTGCGTGTGCCCACGAACCTGTTTCTAACCACCAGGGAGAATCAGGAGCAAAATCTATAGCTAAAGAAATCTGTAAGATTTTCATGTCTCTTATAAGTGAGTGAGCATTCATTGTGTAAGTTGGCATCAAAGTTCAGAGAAAGTCCCCAAAGGATTGGCAGAAGTGCCTTAGCGTGCTGGCTGCTACCCGAGCATGCTGCCCCTGTCTCTCCACATACCTGTCACAGGCGTAGAGCTGGTCTTTGCCGTGTGGCAGCTCTGCTTACTGGGAAGATTATGAAAGTCATAAAAATGTCAGCTTCTGTATTTCAGTTGTGTAAACTACACATGCACAACGCTCTCCTCGCATCCTGTACAACCAGCAAGGGCTGCTTTCAGCTTTCTGCTTGAATAAACAACAGGGACATCTCCCACCATCCTGACAAGGGTCTGAGGTACAGACACCTCCCTGGCATTGCTGCCCTTATACACTTCTGGATGGAGCTGAGCTCAAAGGGGTTGGGGGGTATGAAGGCATGACCAGCTGCACCGCTGCCACCGATTTAAAACAGGACGTGATGGAAAAAAGTTAGCTGGAGATTTTAAAGCTGCTGGTGCAGCTGCACGAAACGCGTGTTGCTTGCCATTGTTACTTGTGCAGAATGGGCTGGGTATTTCAGGATGTTACTGCAGTTGCTCATTTGCTTTGAACAGTATTAGAGCTGTTGTTTCAAAAGATGGACATCTAAAATGCGTTATTAAAGTAATTTGTAGCCACTGGTAGTAAATCCCTCAGTTTAGGGGGTGAATCTTGGCAGCTGCCAGTCAAAAGGGAATCCCTACACTTTGGGTCTCAAAGGGAGGGGAAAAAAAAAGAGGCAGATGAATATTGTGGAGCCTGGCGCTGTGCGTGACTGTGGGCACTAAGCCTGTCAAACCTTTAAGTGCAAACTTAGGTTTAACGTCCATCCGTGCTTAGCAAAACCAGAAGTGTTTAGGCAAACCCCTACTGGCTTTCTGGGCTGTCAGGTGGGTCATGCAGAGACTATGCAGCTACTCTACCTGTCATGTATACCTGCATCAGGTAGGGCTTACAGCAAACCACAGTCCCTTTATCCCCCAAAGCACTGCTTCAAGGGAAGTTGAAGGACTTAGGAGCGTGCCTAACTGCTGTGCAAGAGATCAGGTCCTTGGAGCCTGAGTCGCATTCTGTTAGACTCCATATGAGCCTCTCCATTGATTTCAGGCCTTTGGATTGGTCCCTTATCTGTGATTAAAACTTTTTAAAAATGGAACTTGGCATGAAAACCAGGTGTGAGTGTTATGATCCTGGCACAGAGCCAGCGCAGCCCCTGGTCTCCAAAGGTTGGTGGCCTTGGGTTTTGCACTACTTTGCCTATTGTTAGAGCAACGTCCTTCTGCTATGGACTGGGTTTTTTTGCTATTTGCAAAATTGACTGGCTTTGCTGCACACATGGAAGTTTTAATAATTATTCCCAAGCAGCTCTGAGAGTTTTTTAACATGGAAACAAGTTCTACATTACTCGTTAAATTGGTCAAATTTCAATAAAGTCAGGAAAACATCTTGAAAACAGCATGAATATAATTTACAAAGAAAACAATCCAAGCGTTACTGCCAAAGAGTTTTCCAACAGGAAGGAAGAAAGAATTTCTCTTTCCCCCCACACAGAATGACTGTACTGTACATTAAATTAGTGGTTTTGGGAGTGAAGGAAACCGCCACAGGATCCACAATGTTAATAAGACCGAAGCTGGTACCCAATGCGAAGATAGGTCTCGCCTCTTTGTTATCTTCCTAGGTAGGCTGCATGAATCCTAGCTGCCAGTATTCGTATTCCTGTCAGTAGCTCTGTATCAGCCTCTTTATCCTAAATGAGCTCTTGCTTGCTGTTTAAATCTAGCAGTCAAACTCCACGCAGGGGCTGAAGTTTGGCAGAGAGGGTCTGGATTCTCGGCAAATGTGGAAGTCAATGTGATGCCCTCTTTCCCCTAATATCCCATGGCCCTTTAATTAATCTGCTGAATCAGAGCCTGCATGAACCAAGTGCAAAATCTTGGGCTGATCTACTGTAAACCTCTCTGGAGTCCTCAGGACCAGCACCATGCAGTGAGGCAGTGCCCAAACCACTGTGAGGTAACCTTGGTTAAAGGGTCTCATTGCAGGTGAAGCATTTGTTGATTTTCCTACTCGGAGCTTAAAGTAAAAAGATGGCGAGTATAGCAGTGCATTAATAGCAAATCTTGTGCTTATTTCTTAATGAAGTAGGTTCAAACATATACAGGCCATGCTACATGTACGCAGCCATGTGAAGGGATTGCTACAAGTAGGTATTGACTGGAGGCATTTTTGTTGTAATTACTTGTACTATCAACTCCGCTACCTGAATGGGAAATATAAAGCAGACCCAAACTTGCCTGATGACAGAACTAGATGTAAAACTACAACTTTGTCTGGTGACCACATTTTGCAATTTTGAGATGTTTTTGCACTGACACGAGAAGTAATCTTTCCAAGTTTTTTGGAATATAAAACTCAGACCTCAGGATCAGGGTCTGGACGGATTGCACAATTCTCCCCTTCTTTCAATGAGCAGGACAAGTCAGTCCACCCTGAACTTCACAAACCTTTCTGTGGAAATCTTGGGCAAAATCAAGATAAATTTTGCAAAATATTTTAGCTTTGGTAATAGGGCAGTTTTTTGGCTTAAAGAACCCCAAACCAACAAACCTTTCAGTAGAAACAGTTCCAATGCATTTTTTCTGGCAAATTGTATATAATCTTCCCCTGAGGTTCCTTTGCAACTGATACAAACACGGAGCGGCGGGTGGCGGGGTGGGGAAGAGTGGCTGTGCAAAACCCACAAACACATTTTTGGAAGTGCTGCATTTTGCAATGAGGCTGCTGCTGCACTCTTTAGTTTGACACTTTCAGAAATGTTGTGAGGTTTAATTAACTAAAGGACTTTATCATCGTTAGAGAAATGGAGTTCTACAAGATTATTAGTAGACTTTTTAAGGGTAACATCTGTATAGGAAAAATTAAAATCTCAAACTATGTTTCTTACCAGTAGCATTGGAGGGAGAAACATGGAAAGGGCACAGTTACTAATTAAATTATTGTGCGCTTTTTTCCCCTTCACTGTTAGTTTAACAGCTGTGCTCCATCTCTAAAGCATATTTGTCTTTATCTTTGGCCACTTTGTCAGAGTTGGCAGAAGGAATCTTAGGTGGGGTTGTTCTCTTAGCAAATTAAACAATGACCAAAACTTTGCTCATTTCTTCCATCATTATTTCAGATTTCCATGTCTTCATTTTGACTTAGCAATATAGAGGCAGTATGTCTCTACTCTTGAATATGGAGCAAGGGGTGGGGACAACCCAAGGACTGTAGGGCCTACAAGGGTCTGCCTTTTTCATGAGAGTGTTCAGGGACTGCTCCATGCCCTGTACCATCCACCTACGCACAAAGACAATATAGTAAAATGCTTTTACAGCATTTTAAGTGCATAAAATTGCTCGGGTCTATATCTTGTGCTCAGGCAGAGTAATGCATTGGTGAGATGGATTTTATCTGAGCTAGGTGACTATTAGAGATAGTAAATACTATTTAATATAAGCTATTTGAGATCCAAACAGTTCCAGTATTTTCTATTTCTTCATTTTAGTGCCTAACAACCATCAGAGGATTTAATTTGTCAATAGACTATACAAATACCCAAGCCACCTCTATCTGCTGCTGTGACAGAATACAATTAACAGGAAAAACCCAGGTACTTGCCTTTGCTAATGTTTCAAGTCTTCTTCTGGCCAGTTTGGCAAAGTCACGTAAGAAATCTGACTTTGAAGTTTAGGCTTGCATTCAGACCTTATTGTTTGGTTGTGTCAGTCTCAGTTGAGAATGCAGGTGAGGTGGGGAGGAGCAGGACAGGTAAAAACAGCACAGGGAAATGTCAGGAGATGAATCTGAGTAGAATTCAAGGAAGCAAAATGCTCAGATAGTGGGAGCAGTGGGAGGAGAAGGGTGCTAGGACCAGAATGTGGGACCCTGGATGTTCTCTGTCTTTTGTACAGAAAGTCCCAAGTCTGTTATATCCCTGGGACGTAGTGGTGATGGCATGGTCGCTTATTGCTGCAACAGATTTCAGGGATGTCCCAGGAAGACCTTTCCATCTGATGTTCAATTGAGCAAAAGAGAAGGCCAAGTTCAGATGTTTAAACAGATGCAGGTTCATGTCTCCTGGTGTCAGCAGGCCCATTTGCACCGGGTCAGTTTGGCTGAAGTGTATGCTCTACGCTCGTGGCATTGGTTTGTGGCTGCTGAGGTCTTGGGCTGAGGGAGCTTGATCACAGGCTGTCAGCCGCAGCCAGGGTTTCCCTTCCTTTCCTTTTCCCTTGCAAAACTTCAAAAACAAACAAGCAAAAACCGCCTGGGCCAGACAGGCTAAACCACCTGAAAACTGCTCCAAAATTTAAAAACAAATTTACTTGAAATCTGAAAATATCCATGGGAGTGTTGGGCAAGGTTTTCTGGGCTTAATGATCCTGACCAGCAGGTGTGTTGTGTACAACTGGAGATACCTTAAAGGACTGGAGCAGGACACACTCTGACGCAGCCTTCCTCCGACTGAAATCGATGTAAATCTGCAGGGAAAAGGCACTACCTCGCTCAGCTGCTGACAACCACATCCTAGTGAGTTATTTCCACTTGTACATCCAGAGTTGAATGTTGGCATGTCTGCGAGGATGGCAACTGGTCTGGTGCCATGAGACCTACCCGTCTCCAGTAGAAAATACAGTCAGTCAGTGCCTGCACATGACAAAACCATCCTGAAGTAACCTACTCACCCAGTAACACTCGCAGGTGTCCACTATCACTCTTACCAGTACCAGTGGCGTGCTGAAATGCCCGGTGAAGGTTATGATGATCTTTTGGCAACGCCCAATGGAAGAAATAGAACACCAATTTAGAACACAAAGAAAAGGCTAAAGAATCTATCATTATTAATCCTGCTGTCAGTTTTAATTTTGGGGGCATTACCTCACTCAACACTCGTTGGAGAGAGCTGCCAAAAATTATGATGTCATCATCACCAGGCACATTTGACCCTGGCTGCTGATTGCCAGTGTTGAGTGCAAGTTAATAAATCCCCTGGTACCTGGATACACATTGGAGTTTTATTACAATGCAGGCATTCCACGATACCCCAGTAATTAAACAGTCTGGGGCGGAAAGAAACCAAGCCACTATTTTCTCCTGTTCAGAGAAATTGTAAAATAGAATCGTCTTTCAGATCAGCTTCCTTCAACTGTCATGTAAACCTGTGTTTTGATTGTACTGAAAGGCTAGGAGGAAAACATGGATGTAGGCAGAAATGTGAGATAAAATGTAAGTGTGAGATCATAGAATCATAAATCATTAAGGTTGGAAAAGACCTCTAAGATCATCAAGTCCAACTGTCAACACCACCATGCCCACTAAAGCATGCCCTGAAGTGCCATATCTACACGTTTTTTGAACGCCTCCAGGGATGGTGACTCCACCACTTCCCTAGGCAGCCTGTTCCAGTGTTTGACCACTCTTTCAGTAAAGAAATTTTTCCTCATACCCAAATTTTTCCTAATATCCAAATATCAGTTCTGCTACCCCAGACTGGAGAACTGCTACTTGCAGACCAAAGTGGCTGCTAAGTTTGTGCATCAGGGCAGAAGCCTGAGACCCCAAAGCAGCGAGGCGGTGGCTGTGGGACCTGCTCGGGGCAGGGGGAGTCTGTGATAGCTCCATATGTGTCTGTTAGTGCTGATGGCCACCAACCCACCCCCATCGGTCTATCAGGTTGGCTGCTGCTGTCCTGAAACCCCATGCTGGGAAGAGGGCTTGAATTATTTTGTGATCTGGCTGGTGAAGGCTCATATGAAGACAGCCACCCATTGCCAGCCTGAAGTCCTCCTCACACCGTGGTACTTATGGATGGCTGTACATGGTGTGGTGCAGGCAGAGCTACGCCAGTCCCTTGGCCTCCACAGCCACCCGCCCGTCCAGCCTGCCTTTCCTTAGTGATGGTGGCTCAGGCTCTGCATCTCATCCCCCAGTGGGTTGCAGGATCTGGCCCAAGGTGCTGGACTGGTCCCCCTGGTGCCTTGTCTGTCCAGACCATAGGAGCAAAAGCCAGACTTGCCTTCATGTGCTGAGCTCGCCAGACCTTCCTTCCCTGGGAGCTTGGGCAGGATGGTCCCAAATGTGGTCTGGGATGGCCTCATTGTGCAGCCTTGGGGACTTGCAGTGCAGATAGTGAAGGTGAGCTCTGAACCAAGCCTGACAATCAGGGCGCTCCACCTCCAACAGCCAGACATATTTTAATTTCTAAGGAAAATTGCAATTCTGGCATCTCCATGTAGACTCAGGAGTGCGGGTCCCACCACAGCCACGCCTCTACCTCCCTGCCACCCCCGTGAACTCCCTGCCATGGGGGATTTTGGGTGCTGTTCTCTAGCAGAACAGCAGAGCCTCCAGGTCTGAACCCTGTCTGAAGTCCTGAACAGGAGCAATATATATTGCTTATGAGTAGTTGTTCTGCATTTTCACTCCCATCTCCAGACGTAGCCACGAGATGAGACAGACAAAGTATTCATAGGGTTGCCACATTCCCATGGCAGTAGCAGCGTAACTACTCCCAAATTTATAGAGCCCATTGAATAAAAGAGCAATTGAAGAAGTCATGTTGACGAAGGAAAGCCTCTGAAAGTAGGAGCAGAGCTGAGGACTTTCACACTAGAGAAAGCTTTCAAGTCACGCTTGTTTGGAGCTGACATCTGTTTACCTTTAAAGGTCTATAAATAATATTACCTTTCCTGTTTACTGACTACTGGAGATGATGCTTTGCTTCTGTTTACGGACTCTCTCCTCCTCTATCTTGATATTGGAGTTATCTGGCTGAGCTATTTGACATCATCATCATCATCACAGACATTTCCCCTATCTCTATAGCAACATATGATGATGCCACAAACAGAGGATTATGCAATCTGTGTAGGCTCAGATGGAAGGAGAGGCAGGGTTGGGAGCTCTGATTTAAACACAAATGTCTCTAATAACAGTAAGGGGAATGCAGAAACTTGTTGGCAAAGGAAATGTTTTTTTGTATAAACATTCTCATTTTCCAAGTTTTGCTTCAGTGGGAAAGTCCCTCCTTAAAGTCCTCTTATACATATATATATATGTGTTTTATATATACACATTCACACACAGATATGCATATTTGTTTGTAAAGGAATATACGCAAATGCAATATTGTTCCCAGCATTGTGCAGGCAGAGGTTTTGCCAGCTCCCTACACACAAGCTCTAATGCTTCCAGGATCTACTGTGCTTCACACACTCTGAGCACAAAGGTGCTGTGGGTCTGCCCAGACCTCGCGCTCCCTCTTCAGCAGAGGACTGCCCTGGCAGACCCCGCTGAATGTCCTCTTTCATGTCTGGGCGCATTTGTGTCCTTGGCTAGATGGGATCAACAGTCTCCCCGGTCAGACCCACCCTGTCTTTTCTCTACCAGGTTCGTCCTGTGGTTAAAGCACAGGAGAAGCATAAGGGTAGTTTTAAATCTCTGCCCTCCCAAAGGCTTTTTAGCAAAGCCTAAGGAAATGCCTTTGAAGCCCTCTGTGTGCCTCAGTTTCTCCAACAATAGGACAAATAAATCTCATTCTCAAGGAGGCAGTGAGGATAACTTCACCCTTTTTTCTGAGTGCTCTGAGTCTGTGGTGAAGGGGTTCATGGAGACTCTGGAAAACATGCTTGTGGGTGTTTCTTCTATGTTTATCTTATTTTTATTGAACATATGAATGCATCCTATCTAGCACATGTTGTCAGAATCAATAACTGTGCCTCGTTAGCAGTTTTTCCATTTATGGCATATTGTCCTGACATAGCTGTAAAACCTCAATGAATATGGTTTTAATAACCCAATGGTATTTAACGTACAATCGCTGTCTTATTAAGTCTAAATTAAATCCTTACTTGAGACACTTAATTTAAAGTGTGACTGATCTTTTCCTGGCCTGGAAGGAGATACTTAAGTGACGCTTCTTCCAATTTGGCCACATGGCTGAGGGGGTGGGATTTAAATAATGTATTTTGATGATACTACTCATCTGGTTAAAGCTGAATTGCATCATTTTATGAACACTCAGAGACAGGATCAAATTAAACCCAACTTCCCACCAAGTTAACTCAGCTGAGCTTCGGAGCTTAGCACTGTATTTAAAATACACACTTATTGTGACTATCCACTCATCAGCATCTGCTTGGCTTTTCCAAAGGAAAAAATGAAGTGCACCATATTTTTCTACTCAGAGCCTCTTGTGGGGTGCCTTTTGAGTTGACAAAGACAAGGCTTACATTCTGCTGTGGGCACACTAATAAAATAAACCTAATAAAATAAACATTACATGCAATAACGATGCTACTAAATCTAAGTTCAATGTGTAGCTAAAGTGTTACCCACAGATATATTTAGAGTGATGGGCCTGGACTTCTTTCCATCCTTTTCCAACCAAGAGTCACATAAACATTTGCTAAATTGAAAGCATTGTCAGGACCAATGGGAGCTGCACAAGAAACTTTGGCATGTGCAAAGCTGAGGAGGGCGCAGAGCTTGCAGATAAATGATGTGCTGTCATTTCTGCATGCCAAGGCCACCACTGAAGAATGCCCAGATCTAAGGGTTTAGAAGAAAAGTTCTGAACAAAAGTGCCTGGCGAGACATTGGACGCTATCACGTACATTGCTTCTTTGCTTTGTGCTTGGGCCACACAATAATCATTTTGTTGGATTAATGCAAGTTGTGTGGTTGAAGGCGCACAGGAAAGGAAAGCATCCTTTAGTACAGGCAGATATGGGGTCTTCAGGTTTATGTCTGGGAAGACAGTGCAGCCAAGCGACGAGGGCACTGCACTGGGAGCCAGGAGTAGTAAGGGCGGTGGGGTGGCTTCTGGCAGGACTTCAGTTTCCCCATCTGTTTAGCCTCTAGGCCTTTGACAGCACTAATGGAAAGTTAGGCAGTGCCATCATTATTGTAGCTTGCAGCTCAAATTCTAGCTGCATCCTAAACTAGTCTGTCTGTTTTATTTATTGAAAATAAACTCTGGAATATTTTAGTTCATTTTCAGTAGAAAGTGGAAGCTTGTTCCAAAAAAGAAATAGGAAAGAGAGTTCCTAGAACTGCAGAAATCTTTTTTTATCTGTGGTAAAACTCTGCTAAAAAAGCCTCTGTAGATTTACCTGCTGTTGTGCTGAATGGTGCGGCTCAGCCCCGACGCTGGCGGCCACTCTGTGGCTCTTTGGGCGGTCACTGGAAGGATGTGGTGGAAATACACCCGAAGAGGTGGTCTGGACAGGCTTTGTTTCATGGCTGTCTCCATACTGAACAAATTTGGTGATTTGTGCTTGCTTTCTAATGAGCTTGGTTGCGTTGTCCACGTTTAGAATAATTTGTGCTTTGCAGTACTTCAAGATCTTTCTTTATCAGAGCCCCTGCTGCTGGATTTATGGGATTATGCAAGAGTTTCTGCTGTCATTCAGAAAACCAAAGGAAAACTCAAGTCCAAGTGATTTCAGGCGAAGGGTTCAAAGTGTGACCAAAACCAGAGGTCAAGCATGAGGATAATGTAAGTGTAGTCCTCCTTTAAAGACCTCAAAGTTACCTGTGAAGCATTGTCACGACTGCTTTAGAGGCTTGACTCCATGATGTCAAGTGCTTAGAATTGGCAATACTGCTGCTGTATGCAAGTAAAGGGGCAGGACAAGGTCAGTTAATTGGAAGGATCTCTCTACGGTGGCTCACCACAAAGGGGCTTGGAGGTCTGCTTGCAAGGCAGCTGCCAGAGAGTAATCAGCGCTGTCTTTCAGAATTAAAAGCTTTGGGGCTTTGCAATGCCTGTTACTGGGTGCAACCTCACAAGGGGCTCAGGATAAAGAAAATGTTATTGCTAGATAATCCTCTGAAAAATGTTTGAAAGTGCAGGCTGCCCTGAAAGCAAGGAGTCTGTGCATCACCACCAGTAGAGTCTACTCTGAGGGCAGTGTAGCACCTCAAGTAAAAATACTTGTGTTTCTATTATGTCTTCCATCCAAGAACTTAACGGCTATTTGGTTCAGTTCAGTCTTGATGATTGATTTCTCCTGGATGCTGGGGGGAGAATTGTTTTAACAGTTTACAGATGGACAAATGAAACAGGGAGGTGTCCGATGTATTGCCCAGCACTGTAAACTAAGCCAGTGGCAGAACGATTGTATCCGTTTGATCTCAGCCAGGTTTGATGCTTCTTTTTTCCTTTTGTAAAAATTTGACTTCCTCCCTAGCATGTGTACACTTTAATAGCTGAATCACAGCAGTAGAAAATGATGAGTCTAAGGACACTGACGAAGACCTTTCATAGTAATATTTATTCTTGTTCTAACTCTGGAACAATCCTTATTGCAGTAATTCCAGTTCTGTGAGGTGTATTAGCTTTGCATAGGTGGTGTTGCTGCTGCTATGCGTATGTGTTTAACAGTTTTCCAAATAATTTACTGAAGCTCACAAGTTTTAAGACCTTTTCCAGGCTGAAAGAGAAGGGAAAGGAATATGCTCATCCAGAGTGTTTTCTCTATACCTCTTTTGCCTATCATTAATTAGGAAGAGTTTCAAGTGATAAAGCCAGCTTGTTGTTATAAGTCATCCACATGCTAAATTAAAATGGGCAAACTGACATGGCAGTTAAACCCTCAAAGCCTGAAGTCAATCAATAAAATCTATGGAAAATTACTCTAAGCAAATTAACATCCTTTCATACATAAATGCAGATATTATTTTTTTCATGTCTCTGCATAATAACTATGCAGAAATTTCCTGTCCATCCCAATCTCATCCCAAGCCAGGCACCACACATTCTCCTCTTTCCACCAGTACATCTTCATAGGAGTCCGTAACCCTCCTCAGTGGAGTGACAGCTGGGGTAAAGCAGCAGGTCAGGCTGGAAGCCAGGCTGGCTGAGGATGCTGTGCCCCAGCTCCTTGTCATTCAATGCTTTCAGAATGATCTGATTTAAGAAAACCTACTAAGAAAAGCATTGAGGTTAGTTTGGCTATTTTTGACAGAGCCAAGCTATGGAGCAGCTATAGGGGAGTGAGAACGTCAGGTGGGGTGGGAGGGGGCAGGAAAGGATGATGAGTACCTGGAGGCAGGAAAAGTTCCTAACGTATGTTTGCTGTGCTGTCACCTGCAGTTTGTGCCTGATATCTCTTGGTACTTGCCTGAGTCCATGGCTGAGAGCAGCAGAGAGGAGCTGGAAGAGCAGGCTGGGAGAAGCAGTCACAGTGCCCACAAGCAGAGACCCCCTCTGCCCTGAAGCAGGTCTGTGGTGTGTCCTCTCCTTCTGGTAGATTTTGTCCCAAACATCTTTTTGACTCTTTCCTTAAATTTGCCAATCCCAGCCCCACTGAATGTGCATGGAGAGAAGAAAACTGCATGCAAACAGCTTTGGAGAGTAGAGCTGGTAGATCAGATAGGTTTGCAGAGCAATGGAACGTAATGCTTTCTGTGGGCTAAAGACACATACCATCCATCTTTCTATGTACCCTTGCAAGCACTCAGCATTAATATCTGAGGGCCTTTTTGTGCCACCGAAGTATGTATTCTCACAAGACCACTGGGAGAAAGAGCATTTCACAGCTCTAATTTCAGTTTAAGTAGGAATTTGAGAAACTGAGCCATAGAGCTATTGCTTTCCACTTGGCTCCTATCTATGGATATTGTCAAAAGATTACAAGACTAGATAGATAAACTAGAGAGTATCCCATGAATTTTCTTCCCTTCCTATGCATCAGTGTTTCTAGAGCTCTAAGGACCGTGAGTGTATGTAATTGTTTCAGATGATGTGGGCTAAGTCACTGCAGACAGAAAGTGCAATAGGCCAAGAAACTAAAGGATTTGAGGTATTTTTTAATTGCATGGTCAAAAGTTGACAGTTTGCTGAAGGAGAAAAAGGTCTGAGGCTGTGAAATGTGGGAGTTCATTTCTCTGCCAATGAAGCTCTGGAATGGGTTTTCTAGATGTTTCCTATCAAGAAATTGTTCTAATAAAATTTTGTCTTTACGCAAATTGAAATTTTCTGCAGGAAAATTCTGACTTTGCTGAGTTGCCCCCTCCCCTTGGGAAAATTTAAATGGGGCTTCCTGGCTTCCTGCTGGGAAGATTTTTGCCAATTTTATTTTCTGCCTGAAGGGAGAAAAACAAATTGATGCATGTTTTCCAACAGCCAGCAGAGCTGGGAGGAGGAAGGAAAGGCCAAGTGTCCTGGCTGTCTGCCTGCCACACAGCACGGTCACCTCTGCCCATTGGGCTGGGTGGGGGAAAGGGAGGCAGGGGTCCTGGAGGACCGGTCTCTGGAAACCTACCCAAAATTTTATCGTCAGGTTGAATTTTAACCTATTAAGAAAGCCATTTTCAAACCTCCTCTAACCATTTTTTTTTTTTCACAGAGCGAAGGATGCACATTTGTTGATTTTTTTTTTTTTTTCCTTTGGAATGGATGTGCAATTTCTGGGCTGCTCCCCTCACATGACAGCTACAAGCAAGCTGAAAGGACAATTACTTTTGAGCAGAAACCTGCAACACCTTGGCAGCTGGAATTCCATCAGATAAGCAATAGTTGATTAATATTGGACAGTAGGAGGAGAAAAAAAGGGATAGTATGGACATATTGGAAAAGCACTCACTAGAGCTACTCATGGATTTGCAATTTTCCAGTGTAGATTGCCAATGCTGCATTAAAATATTGCCTCAGAAGCAGTTCCCTAGACCCAGTGTAGGATAAGATGCTGAACAACCCCCTCTTTCTCCGTTCCATGACATCTCCTTCAATGATATTTCCACCCATTTCCTCTGTCTCTTCCCAGTGGCTTGAGCAAGGTTGATTCAAATGAATTTAAAGCAGGGATAAATATTGTCAGTTCAAATCACGGCTTTCCAGGCTGTCCCCAGGGCAGACATCCCTTGCTGAAACAGGTCATACTCCCTCTCTAGATGAGAAGAATGAAGCGAGGGGTGCAAGGAAAAGGCAGGAAAGGGAGAAAACCAGTAAGCAAGAAAACGATTCACAAAGCAAGGAGAACATTCAAGCTTTTATGTTCCTTTTCTCATTGGAGTGTATTCCAAATCCTGCCACAGCCTTCCCGGGGGAGGGGGAAGGGCATCGGCTGATTTGCATCTTATGTTACTGCTGACAGTAGGAGGTCTTAATTGGGGCACCAAAGAGCAGGTGTATGCTAACGTTAATCTTCCCTTTCACCTGTCACTCATGCAATGAATATGATCTCTCCCTCTCATTAGCAGCCCTATGTCACATGCCGGGGAGCTTTGGAAGGGTCCCTCTGAAACTTGTTGGGATTGATTTTGCTGCCTGTGCTGGGTTATTATTGGCAAACCCTGGACAACCGCTCCCAAGGAACACTTCTCTCCAGTGGAGGTATGGATGAGCACCGCCTAATAGCCTCAAATCATATGTGCCTTCTGGAAAAATGAATAGTAATTCATATATTGGCCTTATGATAAACAGATAGACTGGCTCATTTTGAAAAAAACACATTGTGTTACAGAGATGACCTTAGGAGGAAAGTTAATTTAGCAAAGACATTCAATTTGGTATTATCTCCAAATGTTGATTCCTGGAATCATTACTCACTCCACAGTCAGGCAAAACTTCCCTGGATTTCAAGGACTCCAGCTGGAGCCAAGAGGAAATTGGCCTGGGAGAGGATGAAATAGTAACTCTAGAATTTGAACCTCTATCTCTTGCAGTTCACCTATCACAGCAACGAAAGCCTAATCCTTTGCTTGAGTGATGCAGAATATTAGGAAACAACTATGAGCAGCCAAAAGCAACTAAACCTGCTTTGTTTTGCTCTTCGTGCACCGTGAACTCTGCATCTTGTGAGGAACCTGCAGAAAGGACAACGATCTTTGTCTCCCGGCCACGCATTCCTCGCAAAGAGAAGGAAAAAAAGTAAAGTCATCTCGCAAAGAGTTTATCTAAGCTTTTTACATTCTTCTAGTGCTGCTTTGGAACAAGTTCCACTTTGGTTCATTCAGAGGTGAAATAAATAATTATCTTTGGGGGAAAAAATTCACATGGTTGAAAGTATTATATTCAGAGAGCAACGGTTTGTTGGCTGTGAGTGTGATCCAGGGGGATGAGCATCAGCTGCAGCCTGTGTTCTGAGTCAGAGCAGAGTCCCACGGGAATCACAGCTGCTTCAGGGCCCTGGTGTTGGTGGATTTTCTTTAGGATGATGATGGTTGGCCTCTGCTTTTACTTTTATCATTCTCATCGGTTGTTGGGAGGTGGCTTTCTTTATCATCAGATTCCTTCCAAAAACAGTAATACTGTGATTCAATATGATGGAAACAGAGAAACAAATGGGACTGACACATTAATAATGTAATTCTAACTCATAACCTGTTTTTTTGCTTGCTGAGATTGGGTCATGGTATGAGACTTTTCTCTTTCCTGAGATTAGGGAAAAAAAAAACAATAGCAGTAGATAATTGCTTAGCCCTTTTTGGGATAAAATACCTCTGGAAAAGCACAGGGAGAAGCCCTATCTTTCCATCCCAAAGAGCAACCTGCTTTGTTCAGACAGTTCACCAGGGATAGAGAACTCTCCTGCCTGCTAATATTGCTCCTGGACACCCTCCTGCAGGGACCAGGCTGCTGGCAAACGCACTGTTAAAAGCGGGGCTGGTTTTGAAATTTTCAAACACTGTTTCTCTGATGAGGAAGAGGTGCCATGTCCCAGCTACCCAGATTAGATGCCATGAATTGCTCTTGCTGCTGCCTGGAGGTCTTTTCCCAACCCATGCTGCAAGAGGAGACTGTACAGCCCTGTACACAGGACAGGGGCTGGCGGTCAGGATCAGGACCCACATTTGCAACTACATCATCACCTACTGCTGCTTAACCAGAGAAGATTCCCCAACAGCCACATCCTAAATTTAATTACACTGCTGATTTGCAAGCGTGTTATTTGAATCAAACTTTCCAGGCCTAATCATGTGTAAAACTGAGGCTAATTATATCCCATAATGGTCCAATCTGCGATAGGGAGGTGAAGTTAAGAGAAGGAAAGTGAGCTTTCTTTAGCTGTGCAATTGTCTTTCCCAGGAGCTTGGAGCAGCTGGCAGATGTCCTCTGTGCCTGCGTCCTTCATATCATCTTGGGAAATACTAGGTAATTTAATAGGCTTCCTCCTGCTTTCGTGTTGCGTTTATCTATGGTCTTTATGGTCCATGTATGGTCTTTACTTCTACAAACTTACGTGCACTGGTAGAAGGACGCATGAACATTATGGCCTTTTTCACATGTAATTTCAGTAGTCCAGTGATGATGTGAGAGCTGCTGACCTTACAGTGGGCGGCAAAACCACTTTGAGATTAGTAGGTGAGGGTCACAAGCTGATGGTGTGACATGCTCCTTAAAAGCTTCTGTGAAGGAAGTAAATATTTCCCATGAAAATTTTTGTAAGAAAGATTTTGTTTTTAAAATTTTTCAATTTGCTATTCTCCAATGACAATTGGAAACTTCAAAATAAATTCTAATTCAATGCATTTATTTTTTAAACTCTTTATTTTATTCTACATTTTTGCATTCAGCTCTCCAGTAGAGGGAAACAAGGACCTTTACAAGAAGAACCAATATTTGACTGAAGGCAGGGGGACAAAAATTGTGAAGACAACCCTACTCTGATTGTAATTTCTCCATAGGGCAACGGAAGATATTTTATCTTAAATTCACAACCTCCTTATTGTCTATCTTTTAGTGAATTTTAATAAGTATGTTCTTCAATTCCTGTATTTATCTAGTGTCCTATAATCAAGTAATTACCAAAATTATAAGGGACAATCATAGAATAATAATGCCTAAGTGCAGGAGGAATAACATGATTGATTTTAAGCATACGAATACTACGGATTTCATAAGCCTGGTGAAGTGGGGCGAGGCAGTGCCAGACTCAGTGAGATACTTCATGTGCTTAACAGTAAGCATTCCTGGATGGGGAATCTAAAATCTCTGTTATTCCAGCCTGTGAATGTGTTGTCTTGAAATGTACAAGCTGCAATTAAGAGCTATTGGATAATAACTACGCCATGAAAATGTCCTAAACTATTAAAGAGCTGAAGATGATAGTGTGCTTTTAATGTTTCACATAAACCATTTGGGATTTGAAGAACTTTCAGCGCTCATGAGGAAGTCGGAATATATGCTTGCTTGGGTTAAAGGGAAGGAAGAGAAAAAGCCCTGCATTAAATTTTTGAGCTCGACACCCCCTACTTTTCTACATGTTGCTCAATTCTAAACAGGGAAAATAAAATCAGCTTTGTTCGTGAGCATATGCTTTTGACATTTTTTCTTCTTGGAGCCTGTGAATTATTAATAAACTAATTTCTCTTTATAGTTCAATCTTTGGAGACTTAAAGTGCTCACTCAAATGCACTGAACAAGAGGAATGCTTCAGCTCCAATCAGCTCCTGTCTTCTTTGGAAATGCTGGCCTTGAGGTATCTTTGAGTCTTTGAAATCAATCTTTTATTCAACCGGGAATTTCTGATGGCTTGGAGGTCTAGTCTGTTAATTCTGCCTAATGCCCTGTTTAAGTTCAGGGCGTTTTAATCGGCTGATTTTCTGTTTTTACTTTGCTAAGGGACTGAGAGCAACCCTCTCCCCCTTCACCATGTCCCCTTTTTTTTTGTCAGCAAGTGGAAACAAAAATGTTTGTTGGGCTCGACAAGTAAGTGGTGGGTGGGATGATCTAGAAAATACCCAGGGTGGCACGCAGGTAAGATTTGCTGAGTTTTTCAAAGCCGGTTGAATACAACTTGATCTCTAGGATCAGGGGTGCAGGCGTTGAAGGAATCCATGTGCTCTGTCACGCAGCCTTTCATCACTACTGCCTCAACTAAGGGTTTCTCATGCTGCTGGCATCACTAGCACTACCCCAATTAAGCCAGAGGAGAGGGGGGAATCAGGGAAAGAAGGGGGTCAGGGCAAGGCCTCGCAGTCCTGTGCATGCCAGCCGCTCACGATTGTGAGCAGCCTGGAGTAACTGGGCTGTCCAATTTTGTCTGCCGTCCTCTGGATAATTTGGACCAAGTTGTGAACCATAGGATAAGCATGCAACATCTTCCATAGAGTGCTAACATGGACCAGAAATTACAAGATTAGGAGCCTTTGCTAATAAATTGTGATTTCCTCTTCACCAGAGTCTGGGCTGAGAGCTGAACAAACTCGTTTCACTTGTGATCCTGTGTGCATGTGAAACAAAAGCTCTCAATGATAAAGCAACATTGTTTGGCCCTTCCATTCTCATGCTTCTAAAAAAAAGGACAAATGACTAAAAAAGGTCTGCATGAAATTTAAAAATAGGCTGAGAGACTGGGTTACAAGTCACTGAGCTCCATGTGGTCAAATAAAAACAACAAGAACAAAAAAATAACAGTGCTAAATTAAGCTGTACAACAGCATTTCGTTTACCAGAAATATTTAACTAGAGAAAAACCACATTAAGGCAGTGGCCTCATTAACAAAAATGTCCTGTGCAGAGGTGGCTTCCCAGTCAACATTTTGGGGCGGGGGGGAATATCTGACTCCTGAAAGAAACTGAAAAAATGGTTAAAGAAAAAACATCTGGGTTTCTCTCCCATGTCTGATGTATTTTTCTTCCTTAGTCCTCATTACTGAGGTTATTTGCATGAAAACTGTGGGCCAGACTCTTTCTCTCCTTTATGCTGGGGTAAATCTGGAGTAGCTCTGCCGGGTGATGCAGAGCTCGGCACCGGCTCTGAGCTCTGGTCGTGCAAACCCATAGCATGAGCAGTGATGGTGCTAGCACAGAGGGACGCAGCAGTGTTTTCTGTGCATGATTTATTTTCCAGCTCTCTCCGAGGCCTCAGCAGCTCTGTGAGGCCAGGAAAATACGTCCAGACTTGGGAAGGGGAAATGTTTTACTTTGCTGGTGTGCAGGGGCATTCCCAGCGAGGGACAAAAGCGATTTGGTTCCAGCCTCCCATTCAAGTCGATGGGATTTGTGCACCTCAGCTCACGAAGGTTTTTGGGAAATTCCAGCCATGAAGGTTAATTATAAGCCGTTAATTAATCAGACGTTCACTGTGGGCTGAAGTGGTTTGGCTGTCTGAGCCGGGAAGTCCTTAATTAACACTGCCGGCTCCCGGCAAGTGACTTTGAAGCAACTGCAGGTCTCCGGTGAAGGGTGGGTTGTACAGGATGGGTGCTGGAGATGGTGCAGGGCCAGGGTTGAGTGTCGGGCTGGGGAGAGCGGTTTGTGCCACCGGTGCCGGGTCTGGTGCAGTCTGCGAGTGGGCTCCATTGGGCTCCTCAGAGGTGAACAGGAGATAATATTTAGCAGGAGAACAGGTTGTAAAACAGAGGTGAAAATCAAGGTTTTTATTATACTTTATGCACTGAAAAATTAGAATAAATTGGCAGCTGGAATTAAAAATCCAAACTGGCTGGCTTACTTTGCAAAGCTTTTTAAAAGAGGCTTCTTAAGTTAAAATTGCCTAAAAATTGAGGTAGCAATAAATGACATCTCTGAACTTCTTTTTTTCATAAGTGTAAAGAATAACTACCGAACTACACAAGAGTATCTAATCTGTTGGTTTTCCCTGGCCAGTTACACTGACTAACGCGTGGCTGGTGCTCTGGAGGTACCTGCAGCAGGGAGGAACTTGGCTCTCTGTCTGCAGAATATGGCCTGAGAGAGAACTTCTGGCCTGCCTCAAACTGACGGCAAAGTAGCGTTGACTTCAGGGGATCTGGGATTTCTCTCAAATAATATTATTAGCAATGTTTCGATACTCTTTAACTTAATAAAAACAAAAAGGCAGCACTAGAGACAGATGCTTACGAGGGAAGAAAAAAGCCATTTTGCTTCTCCCAAAATTACAGGAACTCTATTTTCTTTCTTTTCTTCAAACATATGCTGCATTTCTTAGTAAGCGGGAAAAATATGACGTGGGAGAAAATAACTTTCAGTTGACGCACTGAAACATTTTTAACTATCAAAATGATGGAAGCTGCATCCATGAGAAAGTCAGTGAGGACTCCTAAACAATATGAGGCCGACAGAAAAAAAGAAAATAAATATCCCCATTCCTGGAGGATGCCTGTTTCTTTAAGCAGCTGTTTCTTGTCTCTGAGGTAACAAAGTTGTCATGTGATGCATCTGTTACCATGGCAATAATCTGTAATTGTGCAGAAAATCCACCAAAGTAGCGTGCAACTCCTTAGTGAATTGGACGGAGAGAAAAATCACCCCTGTGCAAGCCCTGAATTGATGATGTTGTGAAACTGCATTGGCCAAGTCAGCCCAGTTTCACCTCCAATGAATTTCCTGTATTTATTTACTCCAGTTCTGGTGTCTAGCATTTGCTTGGTCTTTAAATATGCTCCTCGCTTGTGCACTCGTGGCTGGTAAATGGTGCGCATCTTTGTGTGTGCTTCCACCCTCCCCTGTTGCATTCAGGGCATTTTATATAAAGTAAAGGATTGATTCTGGGCACTCCTGCTGTTTTGGCCAAAGATGCAAGAACCATAACTATTGAGCCATTCTTTTCAAGCCCAGGTGATAAAATGGCATTAAATATTGTACCCTGCTACAATTGCAATGGGAAAGGAGTTACTATATTTATTTTGTCTTACTCTCCCCAAAGGGCAGATTCCAACATCTGCGTTGTCTCCAACATCTGCGTTGTCTCCATCTCTTCATCAGGATGAGTCGTTCCACCAGTACCTTGGGAACAGCTCCCACGCACACTCATGTGCATGCACTATTTTTGTTTATATATAATATATAAATTCAAATAAATCTTCTGCTAGCAGGCCAAGTCAGTATCCTTTAAAACTAACTGAAAATAGAAACACAGAAGGATGAGAAGATGAAATCTGCAAAACTTTCTTCCCTGCATTAGTCATAAAATAAACTGCTGGAATTTACAAAGAAAATCCTTGAGCATTTTGAGTCATCTGCTCATGATATCATTGGGCTAAAAGTCCTTGCTACTATCCAAATCAAAATGCCAGAGAAATCTCATGAGAATATGCCTCGTGGGCAAATCCCAAAAGGAGAACATCTGGATTTAAGATGCCATTGGCCTGTACTTAACCCTAAGCCACTGAGAAAAATGACTGTTCTCCTGCTCTCACTCTCTCTATGTTATTAGTAAATATTTATACTATACAAGGACCCAAAGGCCTCAGATGAGAGTAGATTTCCATCTTGAGGCTTGTGCAGGCCTAACAGAGAGAGGAACCCCCTCTGCTCTGAAGAGCTTGCTCATTATTTATTTCTCCTTTCAGCTACGGTGTGATAAACTGCCCCACGCCCAGCAACTGACTGTGATTTCGTGTCATTGGCCATTAGATGAGACCGTCGATTCTTCCACAGGAAAAAAAAAGGTGTTTTGTTCGGTGGTGTTAGTTCAACTGAGGCAGCTTAGAATCAGTGAAAACTCTTTTAAGTTGTTCCCACGCCAGCAGTGCCACCTTTAGCTTTGTCTACCCAGGCTCTAATGTAACCCATTTAGCCTGAGCAAATAACATAAAACTGCTTTATCTTCCCTTGTAGTGTAGAAGGTGTTAATTAGACTGATGTGGACAATTTAATACCACATCACACTGAAATTCAAGCCTAAAACCAGACCTTCTCACAGCCTAGCATTTGCAGTAAGTAGACTAGAAATTCCCCCACCCATGCAACTCTCTGACTGCTTTTTAAGGCCAACGTGAGTGCCTCATCTGCAGAAGTGGGGCTGCACCTGAGGCTGGAAAGACTTACAGAAAGTCATTTGCTCTCTGACACGTGTCCTGCCAGCTGAACTCAACCCCACTGAGTGGGTGACCTGAGGTCTGCCTTTTTCCAGCCAATTTTGGAAGAAGGATTCTGACATCTTAGTTGTGGGGGCCTCATCAGATCATAACCTGAGCCTCCTGCAATCATTTCTGAAGGGGGGAGGTATGACCCTACTGTAAAACAGAAGGAGCTTCCAAACAGCCATGGACCTTTGTTTCACATCTAGAGTTTGCCTCCAGACTCCTCCACTTGGTGGTTCCTGATGAGATGGAAACAACCCAGTAATTCCCTGGATGAACCTCCCCGTTGCTGAAGATGTCCCACATCTGTGTGCTCCTCAACACATCTGACAAAGGGAAAACATAATTAATTGAATTGAGGCCTGGGCTGGGCTTCCTCACTTTTTTTAATAAGGACCCAATCAGGTTGAGAGCTGTGTACCTGAGTGACCTGAGCTTATAAAGGTTTGGGGAGGAGCAGAAGGGAGGTGGCAGTTGAGACGTGCTGCTTGGAGGTGGTTTATGTGGTTGGGAAGCTTTGCTTCCGCTTAGAGGTAGCGTGAATGTTGAGAGGTGCTTGAGAATTATCCATCCCTGTTGTCACTAAATTCCTTTTTCCCTGGGGAAGCTGCAGAAGAGGTAAGGGGTTGTGTTTATTTGGGAGGTCTCAAAGGGAAAGGGTTGGCTTGGAGCAACATAGGGCTGGGTCTTCCTGGGCTTCTGAGCTCAGCCCTGTAGCAGTTGGCTCTACCATGAGGGTCTGCTGCTCCTCTCCCGTCTCTTTGCAGCTTTCCTGCTCGACATTCTGGGACTTTTCTTCTCTGGAAAGAGCCCCCTTGAGATGACTCAGTGCTCCCCCTGCCCCAGGAGATAGGAAAGCTGGTGTGGCCACTGTGGGAAGCCAGGAAGCAGCAACTGAAGCAGAGCTATTCTGAAATAAGTGCTTAGGAATGCGCTGACCTCTTGCCTTGCTGAAGCACCATTTTTTTTCCCCTCTTTTTTTTCAGAGAGCACATTAAAAAGCTGTTTGTACACAGCTTTAATCTGTGTGTGCACATACACAGATTCAGCCTGGGCAGGGGGAGAGGAAAAGGGACGGTGGCTCTGCTTTGCCTGTTGTAGGCATTTGGGGCTCTAGACAGCTGTGACAAACTGCAGCCTTTTTACTACCTTAAAAAATTGTAATAGACCACTTTTGTAATTTTAGCTGTAAATGCATTTCTGCTGCATCACAGGACAGTGCTTGAGTATGAGAAAAGAGAGAGAAATACAAGAAGTGCAGAAATAATGTGGTGACAGGCCAAAGAACAGAGCTTATAACACATCTACAGAGTGTTTCCTGTGAAAACACTGTTCTCCCAATTTTGTCTGAGATGCTCTTGCTTGCCTGCTTTAAGGAGTAATTTCTCAGAGCTACATTTTAGATGTTTGGCTCTTGTAAACTCTTCACAGTTTAATACATTGCAACTTTTCTGCTTGCCAAGTTTGAGTCACTGGATTAAAACTGCACCCACCACCACGGTCATCAATATTACTGTTAACTTCCCCTCTCCTCTCATCCCAGGCTCTACCTAACAGTCGCAACCTGTGATCCCAGTTTGTGCTGCACAGGTGACTAAAGAAGCTCATAGATCTTGGTCTTTCCATAATTTGGACAAAGCAGATAAATAAGGTGAGTGGTATATGTATAAAAGTGAACTTGGGTGAAGTCTCATGAAATAGCAGAAGTCCTTGTGGCACGTGGCCATGGCCTGAAAAGAAAGACGAAGACTGTGATCGTGTCCTGAGTAGGGACCTGAGGGCACTCAGGAAGGGTGGCTGCTACTGTTGCTATGTAGTGGGAGCAGAAACTCTGAGGTTCTGCACAGGCTGCAGTGATCGCTGGATCTTGCTGGGAAGGAATTGTCTCCTGCATGGAAGTTACCAGGCTCGATGTCATTAAGGATGTAGCATGCAGTATAGTTCGCGGGGTAGGGTCTACTAAGGAGGTCTCACCCACTGAATCCCTGCCCTGACTGGGGCTTAAGGTGTTGCTGGCATTCGGTCTCCTGTTGCGATCACAACCCGTCAGTGGTGGACACTGCACTGCTGGTGACGCACCACAGGGTGAGGTGCAGGCCCTGCGGGGTGCAAAACCTTGAGTGAGGGATGCGATGGCTCCTTCTAGTCTCAAAGTCTGTGAAATGGAAATCAAAGGAAAAATTGATTCAAACAAGAAGCTGACTTGTGGCTGTATTGGGTTTTATGTTGTTGCTTGATGGTCAGTAGAGACTGGCTGGCAGAGAGGCAGGTTGTGTGGTGGAAAAAGGCTTGGGGAAGGCTTCACTAGCACCAACGCAGTATGCGGTCCTGCTGGTAGCTAAATGCTCTGGAAATTTGACGAGCAAGGAAGGCGGTGGTGTTAGGGGGAGCCTGAAAGGCTGAAACTGAGCTTTGGGAGACCTTGGTGTTTGAGTAAAGCCAACTGGGGATGCACTGAATGGAGCTGGGGATGTGGGTTCAGTGGAGGAGACTTTAAGGTTGTTTAAATCTTTTAACAGAAATCTCAAGGAGCAACAGCTATAAATGGAAACATTTCACTCTAAGTCAATAAAACTGATCTAGTTTTTGTTCAGAAAAAAACCCCTTCAAGCCATTAAAACTAACAGCTCAAATTCCTTAAGGGAGCCAGCTACACAGGCTTGTCTTTCCACAGGGCTTACTGGCAGATTGCACCAGTTACCTTCCGTGCCTTGTTGAAAGGGATACTGGCTCTTCAGGCACATATTTCTGGTACAAGTCCTCCTAAAAGTGTTTGGATCTGTGTGCAAGCTGAATGGTGGTGGCTAAAGTAGTCCATATGGCTCCACAACAGGAGAATGTGGGGTTGGATGTCCTGGGAGGTCATCTTGTCCCCCACACTGTGACACTCCTTCTCCTCTAAAGGCTGAGCAGCTTGCTAGGTCACAGATGTAACTGAGCATTACATCTGTCCCTGCAGGGCTCACCATGCACTGCTGGTTGGGACAGCAGGGAAGGACAGAGCTGCAAAGGATGGGGGGAGAGGGAATGTATTTCTTCTCTCCAATTCTATAGATGAGGATACCTGCAGACATCTCTACCTTCCCCCCCCTTCCCTTTCTTCCCAAGCCCTGAGGTTTGGGCACAGTGGTTTTATATTGCCTCAGAAATCAATCTGTTCAGTAACCTGACTGAGAATAAGTAATGCAGCTACATACTTCTGAATAGTTATATGTGCACGATCTGTTTGTACGATATGCTCCAGTCTTCCTAACATCTGGTTCTAGCCAGTTGCTATCAGCCCCTTGGTTTTATAAGCACTAAATTCACTCAGATTTTAATGCAGGGGGAAAAAAGTACAGCCCAAAGAGTATAACATTTACAAGCATTTTTTGTGGGAGTGGAGACAGGAGGCCAAGTTCTGCTCTCAGACAGTCCAGCCTTTGCATTTTTGGGTGGGCCTCTGAAACCGTATTTTTTTCCTTAAGATGCCTCCTTTTCAGCCAAACTAAACCGATTCCTGTCAACTGTTATCACTCCAGTATGAATGAGTTTGGCATAGAGACTCGAGGGAGGGTTGGCAAGATGGCTTTTTGGGATGGTCTTCAAATACTAACTGAACTGTTATACATGCAGTGTGCATGTGTGCCTTGGCTTTGGGGAAGGGGGAGACAGGGATAGGGTGGTTTCATGTTTCTGGTGGCCTACCCTGCCTTGTTTTCTCACCTGATGTCCATCGAGTGCTGTGTCCAGTGGAGCTAAGGGGAGGTAACTTGTGACTACCCCAGCAGACTGCAGCATCCCAGGGCCCCTCCCCAGGTGGCTTTTTCAGTGCAGCTCTGAAACTGCAAGAGAAGACGTTTATGCTCCAAAGCCACCTGCTCAGGATCAGCAGAGACAATGAAGGGCAGGTTTTTATTGAGCACATATGACAGTGGATGATGCAAAAGCGCAAAGCAGCCTGACAGACTCATTGAAATCTGTAAGAAAACAAAGTATCTACAAAACCACTGCCACAGAGCCAGTTGCTGACACAAGCAGCAAACCCGTCAATAATGAGATATGCAAAAACACTCAGACCCTTGGAGAACCCAAACCCACGTCATCCACATGCAGTTTACAAGAGGGCTGACCAGCTGCTGGCTTGCTGTTGTAGCCAAATTACCTTTTTGTTATCATGTTATCGTTTGTCTTCTCATCCCAGTTTGGTGTTCACCCTCTTCTCCTCTGCTAAGACCCTAAGGTGAGAGTGAGACTCTAAGGGATGAGAACTGTCCTTAAATAATTTGAATAATAACTGTCCTGAATAATTTGAATCATATCGTTAAGGCCACTGAAAACTTTAGCAATGCTAATCCTAATATAAATACCACATACCAGTGGTTATGTTTGCTCTGCAAGGGCAACAGAAGTGCATTTCGGGGAGAAAGGGAGATAGCAAACCAGAAATTGCTCGTACTTCAAGTCACTGAAGGGTTGCAATTCACATATGGATGAAATTTGGCTCTGGAATAACATAATGTAGTTATAAGTGGAATAAATCTGGTCCACTAATTCTTTTTCTGTCTGTGTTGCTGTGAAAGACAAACTGTCTTCACTTTACATATACACATAAAACATGAGTAGTTGAAACAGGTAACTGCGTAAGCCTCTGAGTAGGACTTGCTGGGTTCTTTTGGCCAAGCCTCATTTTCTGGAAAGGATCAGAGTGAATAGACACATCCCCGTGTAGAGGTCCTGCCTGTCTGCTCCTGAACTGTGACTGGTAATGGTGTGGCACCAATTCAGATCCTGCGGAATTGCATGTAGGTTTCCACAGTTATTTTTCTGTTGTTACCGAACACTCGAAGTAAGGCTATGCTGTGGTCATATAGACAGGAAAATGACATCATGCTTAAAACCACTAATCCAAAAGCTTTGGAATCTGAAAAACAAACTGTATTCTAATTAGGAACAAAAAACAATGACATTTGAAATGGAGAAATTTCTTGGATTATTATTATTTTTAAATCCTCCCCTGGCTTCCCTTCCAGCCAAAGCTGTGACAAGTGCATTGGAGCTGATAATAAACATACACCTCTGAGGTCACAGCTAGGATTTTTAATTTAAATAAATAAATAAGGATGAATTTTCCTGTCTCCAGGGATCCAGCACTCAGGAATCTGCAGCACAGAGTCTGTTCTGCAGGGTCAGTGTGGAAGATGGGTTTTTTTGTTTGTTTGGGTTCTTTTTGCTGTTTAGCATAGCTGGTTTTTTCCATTATTTGAAAATACAAACCAGCCTTATTGTGTACTTCTCCTCCCTCCAAGGTTGGTAGGTGGTAACGACAGGCTTTGGGGTGGTGATGCTTTGTAGGCATTATTCACTGCGTGGGAAAAAACAGAATTACTCACAGCAGCCACACTGTTTTAGGAGGTCAGCAGATGTGACCAGCTCATCCTGCTATGGATGACGAGAGCTGGCTAGAGAAACATTGAAGAAACCATATTCTACCAGCTGTTGGGTTCTGCATGTCTCAGTGCTGCTGCACATTCTGGAAATGAGTCAACTTTGTTTTGGGGGGAAAACAGGGTGGAAGAATTCCAACAATGGTAAAATTGACTTATGGACACACAAAAAAAGAACTATTTCTTAATCTGAAACATGTTTTAAATTTCTTAGCATTTTGTGGGAGCTAATTGGAAATTTATTGAAATGGAAATTAAATATTTTAATTAATCCAAAAAAGTTGCTTTATTTTTTCCTTAGAAACTTCTTTTGCAGAAAACTGAATTTTGGGGGAAGAGGAGAGTATAGTTACTTAGAAGACAGCAATGCTTTGAAATCCTAATTATAAATTCTCTGAGAAATACAATTTCCATCCTTAAGCCAGGTCACCTCATTTCCTACTTCAGTCAAAGGCATTGCTCAGATGCAGCAAAACCTGCCGTCATCATCTCCCCTCCCCAAAATGAGGTACCCATAGTTCCCAAAGACGCATTGCAGAAGCTGGTGTCTACAGAGACACTTGAACCAATGTTGTATGTCATCCCCACTCAAGAAATTCTGTTTGAGTGGCCCTTTGGTTTTGCATGATCAGTTTACATTGCAAGCTAGGCAAATGGGCTCTCCATCTCTATCCTCTGCCCCTGCTCGCTTTACCGCTATCCCCATCTGGAGAATCATATAATGAGAATAGTTATAGAGGTTGCTGCAAGGAATCACCTACTATCATGCACCTGCCAACAGGGTGGATTAACTGTCTGGTTCTTTTAGGAAAAGAATAAATCCTGACATATTTTGAAAATGCATCCTCACTTGCTTCTAAATTTCTGTTCTGCTCTGTTTCATCTCAGTCATAGCTGGTTTTCTAGAAGTGCCACTATTTATATTGAATTTGCACCTTGCAAGCACCTGCAGGTTTATTGTTTGGCATGGACTGTTCTTTATTGATTAGATTTTTTTTTTCTTTTGTGTTCTGTTTTGTTTTATAACATTTCATGGTGTAGACAGCAACTTTATGGGTACTGGGCTAGCCTACTAATTGGTTTCACATCTCTCTTTGAGTGTGGATTTAGCAGGGTCTTTGCTGGTTCTTGCTTATTTCTTTTTCCCACAGAAATGAAAGCAAGAAGCAGCTCAATAATGTTACAGTACCATTCATTGCTTCCTCTGAGTGCCTCTGTGCAGACCACCAAAATTATTTGGTCCCGGAGAGACGGCAGATCGCATGAGGTCCTCTAGACTAAATATTCCACGTGGCGGAGGAGGTCTCTTCCAGTGTCAGTGGGGAGAGAGCAGGAGCCAGGCTGGGCCCAGTACTGGCTATTAAGTGCCCAGACACCTTTGAAGGCCCCGGCAGGAGCTTCAGCTGTGCCACCGGGGTAAAGCAGATCCTTAGTGCCAGGTGAAGTTTATAGGAATCTTTCAGTGGGTGTTAATCCACTTTGAATCAAAATGCTCAGCTTACTGTTTCTTCTGTGCTTTTGCAATATGTGAGGTGACTTTTCGGAGGCCCTTGCTATGATGTGGGAGGGGGCTATAACAGGACTGCCCAGACTTGGGCAAACTTGTGCCTGTTACAAGCAGCCCTTCAGCATTGAGTTGAGTTCAGTTTCGTTATTTCCAGACAAAAAAGCTGTCGCTCCCCAGTGATCACTGCTCCAGTTCTGACATCAGTCTTGACTTCTTTTTCTAACCTTGTCTAAAGCAGACTTTTTAAAAACTGAAAAACAGATTTCTGCATTTATAAATTACAATTAAGTGATTAAATTATTTATACCTGTGTATTCATTTACTACAGTTACTGTTTCGGAAGCTAAACATGTACTGACAATATTATGTCTCCAGCTTTGACTTATGTGGCAAGTAGGCTTTTCTAGAGACTATTTAAGAAAATGAATGCTAGGATTTTCACTAGTTTACTTTTGCCATCTGATAATGACAATGGTGCTTGGTTATGGGGAAAAAAAGTCAGATGAAATAAGACATCCTTGTAATAGCATATGCTGTTCTTCATGGTACTCAAGACACACGCAAACAATAATAAAACAACTTTAGGTGAAGGGCCAGTGAATGAGAACACTAGGCTTCATTCTTTTTCCTTCAGAATAAATTCCCTTCTGTCTGTAAGGATCTCATTTGCTGTTTGTACAGAAAGTCCTTTGTTAGTCATTTCTCGTTACAGCTATTGATAAGGCCTGTCCAAAAACATGCCAAAGTGCTTTTGTAAGTTAGGTATTTTACATCAAGTACCAACAGCTAGTAATCATACAGTGGGGGTCTCAAACTTTTTCACTGTTGCCTTTTTATTTAGATAACAACATTGTTGTGGTACTTACAGCAAGGGAATAATATGAATACTTCTGTATGGCATTTGGTCAGAAAAGCAACTGAGAATGCTTTAACTGTTAGGAAGGAAGCTTCACTTTAACATGATTTCAAATATTACTACTTGTATGATACGAATGTCTTGTGTTATAAGGACATTTGTTTCAATGAAAATAGTATTGAAGACACAAGCAACTTGTTTTCTGTGTTCCTAAGATACAGTCACAGCAAAAAATATGAATGAATAGTATTTTCTCACATTTATACAACTTTAAGAAATATTCATGAAAATATTAATAGTTCATTTATATATTTATATGCAAAGTAATTTCCCTTCCCCTCTAAGTCTGATCTTTCTTGCAAACCTTTGCACATTTGTTTGCAATTTGCAATTTCAGTACTTTCCAGTATTGTCTATCCATTGCCAGTCTAAAGCAGTGATATGGAAAATGATTGTTGGGAATGGTTATTAGTTATTTCTCATAACACTAAACAGTACCAAATGAAATGATTGCACAACAGGGTGTAAACAAACAATCTACTTTTTCGCACAATGTATAATTAAATTGTGGAACTCATTGCCACAGGATGTTTTAGATATCTACAGTTCAAGAAGCAACTAAGCAAAAGAATGGAAGCAAAGGTCTCTAAAGGGCTATTAAATGAGATGACGCAGATATAGGCTACAGCTCAGGAAGTCCTTAAACCACAAATTGCTTGACATGGAGAAGATATGTCGAATTTCATACTTGCACCACTTCTTGTATTCATTCTCCTAAATGCCTTTCACTAGCCATTTCCAAAGACAGGATATTGTGTTGGATAGGCCTTTGGCATGACCTGATCCAACCTTTCTTGTATGTGCCTGTGTCCCCTGGGGAGCACAAGGAGGCACATAGAATCATAGAATTGCCTAGACTGGAAAAGACCTATAAGATCATCTAGTCCAATTGGTAACCTAGCACTGACAAGTCCCCCACTAAACCATGTCCCTAAGTGCTACATCTACACAACTTTTAAAAATATCCAGGGATGGGAACTCCACCACTGCCCTGGGCACCCCGTTCCAATGCCTAATGACCCTTGCAGTAAAGAAATTCTTCCTAATATCCAATCTAAATCTCCCCTGTAGCAACTTGAGGCTGTTTCCTCTTGTCCTATCGCTTTTTACTTGGGAGAAGAGACCGACCCCCACCTCTCTACTACCTCCTTTCAGGTAGTTGTAGAGAGCGATAAGGTCTCCC
>JAVKLA010000042.1:12307346-12391752 GCA_034782735.1 Sagittarius serpentarius | reverse complement strand
GGGACTGTTCCCTCTCTGCTGTGTTGTATTTCCAGCAGACATCCGGGAAATTGAAGTCCCCCACAAGAACAAGGGCACGAGATGGCAAGACTTCTCCTAATTGCTTATAGAATGTTTCACATCCTTGAGCACAGGGAGAGGAGCAGGGGGTTTCATTCAGGTTAGAGACAAAGATAATTTTTCAGGTGTGAAGAGTCTAAAAAAAAAAATAAAATCTCCTTTTTGGCATATAAGAAATCTGTGAGTCTCTAACTGCCAAGTACCTTGGGCTCTGCTAGTTCCTTTAAGCTCCCTTCTTTAGGAAGAGAAAACTGGAAGATGTTATATATCAGGCTGGAAATTGTCTGCCTTCTTGGCAAAAGCCTCCCAACAGTGGTGTGTATGAACCACAAGTGGAAAAATGTGGTGAGCTGTGCTGTGCTAAGAAAAGGAGGAGATGGTGACAGCCTGGCTAAGTTACTCATTACCTCTGCTCCAGTGGCCGTGCTGTGGCACGGAGTCCTTCAGGTACCAGCTGAACTCAGGTTCCATTTACTTCAACAGCATGTCTGTCTCCCAAGGGTTTCCTTACTTAGAAAAGCTAGCCATGGGCTGAAGACAGATGACAAATGTGTGATCCTTTCCCTTGCTTTAGAAATTTCAGTCTGAGGCCCAGAGAAATGAAGTGACTTTAAGGAGTATTAGATTTTTTTATTATTATTTTTTCTTAGTTTTTAGGGAACATGAGACATTTTCTTTGGCAATAGTTGTGATGTAGAGTAATGAAGATGGTATTTGCTTTTATTGTAAAGTAAGACCACGTATCTCATTTGAAGAACCAAGATAGGTGTATCAGCCTCCATCCAGTCTATTTTGTATTGACTTGAAGGAGACCAGTTGTGGGAAGCAAAAGACTTCCTCTCCTGAAAAGAAATGTTAAGCTGCCCTCATTGGATACAAAGCAAAACAGTTACATTTTCAGCCTCCAGCTGCCAAGGACACCTATGAGCATTTTCCTACCACAGACATTTCGCAGGCAATGTGGAAAATATGTCACATGCCAAAGGCATTAAAAGAAGGAGCCAATCATGAATAATTCGTTTGGAATTCACTATAATGACATTAGTCATAATGAAACCTAAGCTGGTATTAACGTGTGGGTAATAGGTACAGCACTTCCTGAGGAATCACTCTTTATTAGGAGGGAGAAATAAGGAGAGCTTCGAAAAGGGATACTGTTTCTACCATCGTGATGCCCTGGTCTAGGGATAGTGGTGTTTGATTGTCTCCAGGAAAATATACTAACTATGCTGGCTATGATCAGTTATGAGGTCTTCAGCCTCCTAATTTAAAAAGAAATTGCTTACAAAATAAATCTGCAGCAGCTGCTTAGAGCAGCAGTAGATGTGCCAGTAGAAGCGTTGCTTCAAAAGAATAAGTGATCTGATCATATTTCTGTTCCTTTCTTGTTCTTCTTCCAACAAGCTTCCATGAAAATGAGATGGTTTTGTGTTTGCTTCACAGCTGCTAGGGGAACAGAAGAGCCTGTTGTTGCATGAGGAATGAAGAGGGTTGGTGTTTTGGGCTGGCCTTTGCCCCAGCTGGTCTGTGGGAGGGAAGAGCCTGGGGTCCCCAAAAGAAAGTGAGGTGCTCCTCTGGCACATCGGGTGCTTGCATGCAGTCATTCACAGTGTGAATAATTCACGAGGGAAGAAAAAACCTGTACTAACTTCAGTAATGAGGTGATCCAGAATCAGTCAAGCCTTTAAGGGTGTGCTTATGCTCTGTTGAAAGCCTGTGATGATCGGGTTTGTTTTTTTCCCTAGACTTTGAAATAACTGAGCAGTAGGTGCGTGTTTGGCGTTGAGTGCTCTTGAACTGTGACTGTATAAGGAGTAATCAAAGGCAGAATCGACAAAGGGAGAGTCAAAGTAAATGGTTCACAGGCCACTCTAGTTGAAATATGTTTGCATAAAGTTGTTATCAGAGTCAATCTGTAGAACAAGAAGTGAACGATTCAGAAACAGGTGTAAGAGCTAAACCATTCATGCTAAATAATTTGCTTTGCTTTAGCCAAGGCTGTTCTAAATCTCAGCTTTGTCCAGTCATGTTAGACCAGCGTGAGCTCTTAGCTCACCAAGAGGTCAGGCTTACAGTACAATTTTCATCATCCCTTCTGTTGCCGTAATCCTTAGACAGTGACCACAGAGCCCTTGCTAGAGACGCCCTGAACTGGGAAAGCAATCTGCTCAGCTGACAAACATCCTGGAAAGTGTAATTATGAGACCTTTGCCTCATGAGGTGGAACTAATTAACCAAAACACTAAAATCACAGTAAAAGTTAACAACAGTTACCTAATACAATCAAGCCCTGCAAGGTGTGCGGTTATGATATCACACGTGTAATTGTCAGGTGCACCAATGCACACAGCTCAGCGTGCAAGGCCAGGAAGATGCCACAATGATATGCTGGAGTCTCCCCTGTTGCATATTATTATTTGTGCTTACTGTACACCGAGCAGTACAGCTCTATTTCTTCAGCGTAAGAACTTGCAAAATAAAGGATGGAGGAAAGAAGGCTATTGTTCATCTTTCCTTTATTGTCTGACGCCAGAACTACAGGTCTGAAAAAAACAAAGGGCTTGACATTTACCATTCATAAATTCTGCAGAAACAGAGATCCAGTCTCTGAAGCTGCAGGAATGAAAGAATACAAAGTTCATCACCTGCTGACACTTGTCTTGAAAGGAGAGTGTCAGAGACAAATCCTGCCAGTTAGGACTGAGTGCCCAAAAGAAGTGTTAGGTTCCAGATCTTTTGCAGCATGAATAAGATAGGTCTTCTATTGTGAGCCTGCAGAGATGCCAGGACCTGTACATGTCTGGACACAAAAGGGAAAAAGCCTTTTTTTCCCCTCCTTGAAGATTATGACTCAGCTGGGCTTGGTAAGGACCCTGCAGTCATCACAAGGCTGCCCCTCAACCCACCCTGTTCCCCACATAACCGAGGGCCCTCAGCGTGAAAATTAAGCAGGTTTAGGGGTTGTTTTATTTTTTTTTTTTTTTTTTTCTGAAGAAGATCCCAGGTTATGGTACCTCGCAGGAGACTGGTCTGCCTGCAAATGGTGGAGAAGGAAGCGCTCTCCGAGAAGATAATTCAGAGCGCCTCAGTGAGATCCCTCCTCTAAATTACCCAATGATGAGTTTAATCCCTATTTGTTAATTGTAGTGCCAACCAAGAGAGACAAGTCTCTTTGAAGTAAGTTACATGTTTTAGGTCTCTAATGACTTCTCCTGATTGACTTTTTGTTCACATCAGGAAACTGAACTTGCTTGGAGGTAACAGATTCTGGGTGGATTTCCCACGGCTGATGAGACTGTGTGGGCAAGGGACACTCTGACCTCGTGGTTGAGGGCTCTCTGCACCAGCAGTACTGATACACAGGGGTGGCCAGTGACTGCTTCCTTCCCTGCAGCTGCAGGAATATGGACTTTTCCAAGGAGAGCAGAAGAAAATGTGTGTATCTTTTTATCCCAAGCATTGGCCTATAAGTTATGTCAGGCAAACAAAGGTGCTTCAGGGAATTCTAGTTCAGATTATTATGAAGTACTGAGTAATTGCCTCTGTTTTACCTTCCTCATCTTCTCTGTTAAGGATACAACCTATCCTTAGGGATTTAAACCTATCAGTGTCAGTAAATCCAGGTAATTCCGATAATAATTTTAAACTTTTGTCTGTCTTTACATTGTCAGAGTTATGGTATAATCTTTTACTAGATGGCTGTATGATACAGGCAGGGTGTTCTTTGGAAGATGTAGAGCCTGGGTGGGGTTTGTTATGGAGTAAGGGCAAATGAGGATTTGGATTTCCTTTCTTCTGAATGCAAAATCTTTCCATTCTGATGGGGATCTGCTAGAACTTTCTCTCTACTACATTCACTTTGCTTAGCTCAGATTGGACTAAAATGCTTGAGAACATTACTTATCTGAGTAGTTGAGACCTACTACTGATTACAAAAATCATATGTAGCTGTAAACATACTTAATTGCAATAACTTTAAACAAAATAATTGGTGGTTTAATTAACTGAGCTTCACAACAACTTTTTTAAATAGGAATGACTGTCCCAATTTTACAGATGTTAATTTGTGGTGTACAGATTATGTGATTTACTGATGGTGAAACAGTGAATGTGTAGTAAAGCCAGAAAATGGTTCCAAGACTCCAGTGAGGACATGAGCAAGCTGTCTCAACAGAGAAATATTTGCACCAAAAATAGAGCTCAGCCAAACATTATTTTGGTGTGGGTAGGAGATTGTGTTTTAATACATTTGTCATTTTATGGGGAAAACTGTAAGAAAAAACAACCAAGAATGTTATTTTAAAGTCACATTTTGATTTTGAATTTTGAGAATGCTTTTGTTAATATTTTCCCATTTATCCCAGTGATTTTCACCAGTTAGCATGAATTTTGCTTTGAAAGTTGGAATCTTTTTTTTCTTTTTCATGCCCATAATTTCCAGAGACTACCTTATTGTATTTGTTTCTTGTTCTAAATTGCTGCATGCTTTCCTCTGTGCGCTTCAAGAGCTACTGTCTGTCTCCCTATGATGGATATTAAGAAAAGGTGGTTTTTTAATGTGCTATTAAAGTTCTTTGAATGGACTATGATGTGTGAAGATAGTGTGATACACATTTAAGACTAGATAATCTTGAATACCTTTGAGTTTGTGAAAATGGCAGTAGTTAGTGTTAGTAGTGTTCTGTGTAGAAGATATCCTTTACATTGGTAGTACTTGGGCTGTCTCCTGTTCCCTTCCTATGCTGTGTTAAGATTGTGGTCTTTTTGGTCCTGGAGATCTGAATTTTGTGATGAGGCAATAATTATGGGTTGGCTGTTTGATGGATTTACTAGGCACTTCAAAGATGGGCTTCCTTGCTGTCCTGAGGAACTGCATTAGATGACTCAACTTTTTGTTTTCATTCCCAGCTCTCAAGACACTGTCCCTCCATGCTGTTCAATACATCAGGCAGGTAAAAATTCTGAACTTTCATTCAAACGCATGCACAGTATCCCTTTCTAAGAAAAGTTACTTTGCTAATAAAGGGTGTGACAAATCCATGAAGGAATGGTTAGGTCAGCTTGGGAAGAAAAGTCAGGAGACTTGCTCCACTAAAATGGAGGTATTCCTATTTGTGGATTGTTACTGTTATTTTCTTAGCATATCTCTTAAAGGGTGTTTTTTATATCAAGTTGTATATATTGCAGTTGATGCCCTGTAGAATATTTTTTTGGTACAATGGTGTATGCTAAGGAGCTGTGCCTTGTAATGCAGCATGGAGTACAAGAATGTGTATATTGCTTTATACACGTACTTTGGACATCCCATTTTATTTACACACATTCTTAGAAAAATGACACTTTCAGTACTGCTAGTTAAGAACTGTTGGATTCCCACACTGAGATTTGAAGAAAAGTATTAAATAATGTAGACACTGTGCTGAGTTCTAGTAGAACTAAGAGTGCAAATTTACAGGATTTGCATGAGCATGATTAATTTTTCAGTTAATGATCCTGTTTGTTATGCTTACAGATTCCACATGTGCTTTGTATACAGCACACAAGCAAACAAAATATACATATGGGAGTGCTGCAAAAGCATACATATATGCAGTGTGTTTAAGCCCTTTGAATGGAATTCCTGGGAAATTTGCTTTAATGGTAATACCATGGGCAAATACAAAATATCTGCGGGGCTGGCTCTTAACTAATGTAGTCCAAGGTAAATTGTCAAATGCAAGGCAGAACAGTAAAATTACAAAATTCAGAAGCCATCCTAGGACCTGATGACCATGTGGCAAAGCTTCATTCATTTGGAATATTACCAGAAACAGAGAAAAGTGTGTAAGCATAATCAAGTATTTCCTCTGCTGTACATTGTGTGTTAAATGGACCACACAAGATTTTACCAGAAAAATCCTGTTTCACAAATGTTTTAAATCCACAAATGCCTGGTGATGACATAGCCATAAAATACAGCTTTTAAAAATCCTTCATCAAGGGGATAGGTTCTCTGATGCATTATATCAGCAACATTGATTTATACAATGAAGAATTGATTATAAAATTGGATTCCAAATTGAACTCTGTGAGTAAATCCAGATCTGTGCTCAAACCTCAGTTTGAGCTGAAAGATCTGGACTGTGTTTGGTTTGGGAAACAGAACCTCTGGTTCTTCGGTGAGGTCCTGCTGCCACTGTTAGAGACGCTGTTTACATAAAATTAAATGAAAATGAATCCGGGCAGGGTTTATGAGAAATCAAGTTTGACTGTATGGTGTGTACAGGATATAGATATCCTGCCAAGAATTAACCGTCTCTTGTAACACAAGTAAGTGTAACACCTTGATGTGTATTTAACTGTTAAATTTAGGAGAATACATTTCTGCATCAGTGGAGAATGACAGCTCTGAAAACTTTACATCTTCACTGTTGTGGATACCTTCCTTCCTTCTCAGCGTTAGCCCTGACAGACCACAGAAAGGGAAGGCATGAAAATGTCAGAGATGAAAAGAAAACCGTGATGTGCCAATAGCACGTTGCCTCCCAGAGCTGTGGGCTGTCTTGCAGGTGGTGAAATTCCACCAAAACCACTGGAGCTTCCTGGCTTCTGCTCCTTAAGACCATGGCACGTGTATTTGTTGCACAAGTAGTAGCCTGACTTTAGCTCTGGTTCTTGCACTGTTTCTAAAGAAGCTCCTCTCAAAGGTAAAGTCATCAATGTGATTCTTGGGTTCCTCCTGAGCCATGAGCTCCTCCTATAACCTGTCATCTTTAGATGCAGAGTGCTTTGCCTGTGACAGCTGGCTGCATCAAAACTGCTTGGTGTGACATTTTGCTGCATGAATCAAGTCTCTTAACACTTGGCAGGTGGTGTTTGGTCGCAGTTATGTTTGTTGCACAACTTTTAATTCACTACATTTAAAATGCCTTCCCTCTCTTTTTTGGGGCTGTGTATTCCCAGCTCCTCTGTGCATGCTCCTGTTCAAACAGAAAAGGCAGAAAGTCCTTTTAGCAAACATGGTTTGTAGGCATGACCATGATCCCACACCTTGGGTGGGAAACCATTGTTTTGTAACACCAATATGGCACATGCTGCCTTTCTTGGTATCTTGGGGAAGACCACAGGTTGCAGAAATCTGCTTGCCCCATTAGAAAGGGTGGCCCTACTTCTGTGGGGAGCTGTGGGAGGGAGTCTGATCCTGCCAGCCCCTCACTTCAGTGCATCTCTGGCAGTACAAGTGACCTTAGCAACCCAGATGAAAATCTGGTGATCAAAAATTTTTTATTTGCCTCTGCTGGGCTCTGGATCAGTTGGCATGAAGCAACCCCAGAGACCTGCTGTGTTCTGGTATAACCAGTCCTGTGGCAGCTTTGGGAAATCTACCTTTCTCCTTGGGAAGCAGACCAACCCGGTGGACCTTTTGGACTTCTGTGCATCTTCAGGTGTGTGTTGTCACTGCTTTGCCAGGCATAGTGCTTTGGTAGCAATACAAGGCTCTACTAGTAGTGAAAGGCAGGAATTCATTCCTGACCCCGTGAGTCACCCTCCTATGTCATGGAGCATGTGGTTTCATCACCCTTGCCATTATTTTACCTTTCAGCTGAGTAGTTACAGGTACCATTAATCTATAAAATAGATGTGGGCAGACAGGAGGACGTCATGTAAAGTCTGCAGAGACACAGAACCAACAGACACAAAAAAAAAAAAAGAAAAAAGAAAAGCCAGCTTGAAAACATGACCCCAACTTTTTACTGTCGTGTGTTCCAGGAAAATGATTTATTGTTGGCATGTACCCATGTCACACTGATACTCAGGACAAAGTAAAAGTCACAGTAGTCACTCAGGCCCTTGCTTTTGTCACTGTATTTTCAGATATTTCAAGGAATGAGGTAATGACTTTAAGATCAAGGTCATTTTCAGCTGCATCAATTATTTCACTTTCTCCTGGCAAAAGCATCTGCATACCTCTGCACAATGCTAACTACCAGGAGAACATTTCACTGGAAAACCTGACTGTTCTCAGCCATACAGAGTGCCTGGTTCATACATTAAATTGGTTTAATCATTTAAACTTTTACTATGTAACTTAGAAACTGGTATGCGGCAACACTGCATGTTACCAATTTAATGCATTTAAAACAAATTTAAGTGGGTTCCAATGCACTTAGTCACTGCTATACAAAGGAGAGACCCCATATTTCAAACAACAAGGCTTCAGCAGAGAGATGACGTTAGTGGTGGGTAATAAGCTGAACTATCTATCAAGATATCAAGTATGAAACAGATGGTGAGAAAAAAAAAAGGTCCACATACATTTACAAGCCTTTTAACATGCTCACCCATTTAATTCACCACAAGGTCACAACTTGATGTCTTAGACATGCAATCTCCTCTTCAGCTAGAAATGAAAGCAAGGTTTAAAAAAAGGACTGTTACAGAAGACTTTGTGGGGTTTAGCCAGTATTTCTGGGAAGGGAAAATGGCCCATCGTCAAACCTTACAGATCTTTGCTTGCCAGCACCGAGTCTTGAATATGTGATTTGTAGACCTGCATCCATTGATTCCTCCAGTGGCTCGGTACATTAGGAGTGATTTGCTGTAATGATTCAGCTCTGAAAAATTCGTTCCCTTCCTTTAAGACAATAATTTGGGGGGCTGGGAATGTTCTTGGTTACACCTCTTGTGGTTTTGTGTTCATAAATTTTTGGGGTTAATCAGTCAAATATTCCTGTCTCCTATTCTGTTAAACCACTGTAACTCAGTCGTGTATCTGAGTGCTTATCAGCTGGCCATGAAGGCCATCCCTCTCTTTGATTTGTGGGGTTCTCTCTCTTACATGTCATTCTTGAATTCTGACACTATTACTTGACTATGTACTTACTTTCTCATAGCATAGATTAAAATGTTAAAGAACCTCTAGTAAAAGTTACACTTTTAGTTAAAGTCTTCATTCTAGTAGCTGGGGAATTGATGTCAGATGGAAAATGATTTCCCAGTGGTTTGGTTTTGTAGCAAAAGTCTTCAACTTTTATGTAGATAGTCTTTGAAGTTAGAAATTGTTGTTAGACTATCAAATATTGTTTGAGGTGTCACTCATTTTTTTTCTTCTTTCTATTATGGGAATGGGATCTTAGCAAAGAATTATTGTGGTAGAAAATGCATGTATGACTGACACTGGAAAGAAAGGTGTTTATGGGGCATATACAAGGGGAATTGTTGTGGAACCTAGACCTGTAAATATAATCTCAGTTGATTCTCCGAGTGTCTGGTTTCTCACTCAAAGAAGGCAGGGTTAAATCTCCAAAGGCATAATACTTGAACATGTCATCCATGGTGTGGAATATTTTCTAAAATATCTTTCTGCTGGTGTAATTTCATGTTGCTGGTTTATCTGAGTCACACCCGTAGTTTGAAACAGGGGGTGTGACTGCCTTTTGGGCTGCAGTTGGCTCAAACCCGCCTAGAAAAATACACTTCCTTTCCCTGTTTTCTGGACAGCTTTGCTGTACGCGATCTCTGGCCTCCCACGTCCTGTTTTCTTGCCCTGCACAACTCTTCCACCACTGTTTTTGCCTGAAGAACTGAGCATGGGTTGGACCGATAGGTGGCACACAGGGAGCTCTTAAGTAGGCTGAAAAAAATGCTACAAAGAGAAAATGAAAATAATAATACTCCAAATACCACAGAAAATATTCCAGTTCTGGGTTAGCTGGGTTTTTTCCCATCCTCTGGCTTTTTATTTTTCCTTTGCTTTTGAAATTCAAACCAGGTCTGCCTATCCAAATGAGTCATTAACACTATACTGCCTGTTCAAAAGTGAATATGATCCTTCTGTGCAAATATCTACATGACACAACTAGTGCCTTAAGTATCTCTGTCACGTGCATTGCTTTAGCATCTCAGGCCAGACACTGAAATCCTGCTCTGCTAGCAAAATCCTCCTGTCCTGAAGTGCTCACCAGCAAAGTATGAAATGAGAAATTGCATGGTACAGGCAAGCAGAAGAGTACAAGGGAAAACTGGGACAGCAGTAATCAACATGATAGGCCTTCACAGTATTTGGTTTAAACAATAACAAAACCTCAAAACTGAGTGTTAGGGGGTTATAAATTATCCTATTGCAGCAAACATTTGAAGATTTGCAAGCTCTAGGGAATGTCCAGTTGCCCTGAAGTTCTACAGAGAACGGTGGTTTGGATTTTTACCGGTGTTTCAAAATATCGTCAACATCTTCAGCCTTCCTAAACAGAGCTGGAGCTTAAAGCAGTACCTCATGGAACAGAGGGTTTGATGACCTCTCCTTTCACTGCTGTTGGACTTGGATGGCCAGTAAAAAATGTGCAGGCCACTCAGCCACGTGAAGGAGATGCGAGAGCCTAAAGTCAGACAGGACAAGTCATGACTGGTGAGACTTATAGAGGCTAGATTAAATATGAAAGAAAATCTGGGTCCAGGTAATAACATCCAGGTAGAACCTGAATCACAAATCTTCAAGAGCACTGCTGGAGTTTTCATGCCATCCGCAGTGAGCATCCTTGGGAAGGAGTGCAGTCAGGCTCTGTGTATTTTCACATCTCAAAGCACAGGAGACAGTCAATAAAAAAGGGATGGCTGTCTTGAGATTACCCCCCCTCCCCTATGTTCTGAAGGCGACAGAACGGAGTGGATAGCGAGCAACCTGCTTGCCTTGGGTGCAGATGGTTTTAATTGTCATTCCCAGATGTTCTGCCTCTTGAAGGTCAAATTCACCTTGTATAAATTGGGCTGGAACCATCCAGAGAAAGCACAGACATTTTATTTGAAAAAATGTAATAAAAGAATGTCCTTCTTTCTTGTTATTTCCTTCCTTGTAAATTTAAAGGGAACAGATTGAGAGGGAAGCCTGGCTGGCACAGGTCATGGTAATGGCATATAGAAGCTTTTGTCTGGAAGATGCGTGTTCAAATCCAGCTCTGTATGACTGTGGTTAAAATATTGTTATGTTTTGGCTGGTGTAGCTCAGCTGCAGGTATTAGTCCAGGATTCTCACTGCTGCATTTGACAGTGTTACTTAAAAATGGCAATATGACAGCCATACTCAAAAAAGAATTGCTAGATGAAGCAACCATTGTATCAGGAAAGGATATGTGTCATTAAGGCCAGACGTGCAAGGAAACTGATGATACTTTTCCTAGTGTCTACTTGTTTTGTAGTGGTGTAGGTCGCTTTGGTCTCCAAACTGGTACGTTGTGCATCTCTCACAAACTTACCAGTCTCCATCCTGAAACTACTTTGGCTGTTCATTTCTCCTTCCTCTCCTACTCCTGTAGGAAGTCCAGTTCATCAACTCACTCCACTGGGGTTGGAAATGTTTCTTCTTCTGTCCAGCATAATTTATTAGCAGATAGACATATATCCACTTATTTTTGTGTCAATAATGCCCAGTGTATTTTAAGTGTACTGTAATTAGGTGGAAACATACTGTTATGTCAGGCATCACCAGATGGGACTTTTACATACAGTCTGCAAAGCTTTTTTTTTTTTTTTTTTAAAGCGCATGTGCAAGCTTTGACTCTGGGGAGGATGTACTGCAGAGTTGTTTTCAGTTATTTAGGCGTCTGTAGAGGCAGCTTTGGAAGCAAGACTCTTGAGTGAGCATTAAGATGTTATTTTTCTTGAGCTTGGATTAGAATCAGTTATTGAGACAGGAAAGAAACTTCAGATTTAGACATCCTCAGATGTCTCAAAGAGCACCAAGAAGGGAGAGGCAGCCAAAATTACTAGACATCTTCTAAAATCTCAGAAAAAAACCTGTATTTTTCCAAAAAGACTGTGTATTCCCATATCATATTACTGCAGATACAAAAGAAATGAATTTTTAGGATTGCAGCCTTATCTTTTGATGGTTTCTCTGGGCAATTTTGGAAGAAAGGAATGAAGATTATACATGTGATAAATGTGGATTTTAATGGAGAACCAGCTAGAAATTCTAAAGGTGATTAATTAAAGGAAAATTAAGATGCCATTAAGCAACTGTTCAGGGCAATTTCACACTGGAAAAGTTACAGATTCAAACACAGCACTTTGTAAATATAAGCCATGAGATGAATAGAGAATTTTTATATGTGACATTTATTCCCTTACTTTTCTTGTAGATTGAGATATTTTGCCTCCATGATCTCAGAAGTTCTGAAATCCCAAATATCTTTGATTCATATTCCCATACTTTATGCTGCAAGCAGAGAGCATTGGAATGAGACATTTGGTGGATAATTCCAGATACTGAGAAAATATATCAAAGATCTCTTGTGCACACCAAGTCCCGTACTATAAGCTGTGTTCAGGGCCAGAATAGTCATTGTTTGCTGCATACACAGATCCTAAAGTGCTGCCTGAACCCAGGACTGGGAGAGTAGCATGAAAAGAAAGGCAAGTAAATGTTGAAAATTTAGAGGAGACACCAATCTGCAGAAAAAGGCATTTTAGCAATTTAATGAGTATGGAGCTATCTGTACGGGAGTGTAACTGAAACTGAGGCCAAGGTGAGCGTTTAGGGAGATGCCTTTGGATGTTTAGCAGCTAGGAAAATTGGGGGTGGTTGTTCAAGTACTTGCTGCTTATCCATGTTCCACTCTTGGTCTATTGATTATGTTGGTGAATGAATATCCGTGCAGGTTATTTTCTGCGAGAGGATGGTTTAGCTGCTATGGAAGGTCTAAGTCATGGGTTTGTGCAGTGCAGTGGATACTTGAGTGGGGTCAGTGTAGATGAGATTGGGATTAGAGGTTTGGGAAGAAAAAAAGGAAAGAAACCCAATCGCTATCGTGCTACTGTTTTATGCACTTATGAGGTGAACTCTAAAGCTTGGGGTGGAAGTTCTTGTTCATGTCAGTTTGCCCTCAGAGCAGAGTGTTCACCGTGGACCCTAGGTTCCTTTTCTTCCTGATCCTTAAATCATATCAGGCAGCCTATGGTCCTCCAGCCTTTACCTGGAGAGATGTCATGAGTAGAAATGTCAGCACATATGGTAATACAGAAGTGCTGGGGACTGCCTAAACCCGAGCCAAGCGGTGCGCGAGCAGCCACTGCACACACACTGCACACCACGGCTCTTACGTTCACTAACACTTTGCGGACTTGTGCAGGGGAGGTGACAGGTGTATTCTTAATACTGCTTAGGTATGTTAATGTCTTTGCTAAGGTCTCATTACTTTTATGTGTGTTTTAAAACTGCACTGGAAATGAACTTGCAACTTTGAAAATTTTTAAACCAAAACCAAACAGACTAGCACAGGGTACTGAACATCAACAGATTGGAGTTCACTGTTTTTGCATGGTTCCCATACAGTTTATCACTAGTCCCTTAAGTTCCCTGACATCTTGGTACAATAATGGTGAAGCCACCACGCAGATAATTTAAACAAGTAAGGAGGAAAAGCCAGGATAGAAGGAACTAATAAGTACACAACAAAACTGTTCTGCTCTGCAGTGTGTTTGAGGGGGAGGAAAAAAAAAAGATACAGAAAATAAAAAAAAACAGAAGAAACAGATGTATCTGCCAGAAGTTAAATACACAGCTGTTAAGGATGCTCTTCTCATATTTGGGGTCAGAAAAATATGTACAAATGTAGCACCTTGCTGATTGACAGAAAATCCTCAGTTCTGGCACTGAGAATCTTGTTTTCTTGACAGCACTTTGTTTTAAGGCTAGAGGCAGAAAAATGTCTTATGCTTGTCCTTAAACTGGAAGGCCCTTTGTTCAGGATACTTATACCATTTGCAGATAATGATGTGCATTGCAGTTTCAGCTGTCTGCATATGCATTTTTATGTTTTTTTATGACAGCTCTGCGTACTGAACTAAAAGGCCATTTAGAGCTGTCAGGAAGTGACAAGCATTACCCTTTACATTTACAATTCTGTTAGCATGCGTTGTCAGGTGGGCTCACCATTCCACCGACATACGATTTTCTTTGAAACCTATGTATGACTTTAATTTAATACAGCAGTCTCCAAAAAAATAGGAAAAGAAAAAAGAACCTTATTAAGATTTCCTTTTCCATTTATCTACTTTTTTCTTTCATGTAGTTCTTTTTTCCACTCTTCCTTTCTTTTTACTGTTTTCTTAAGCAAGAAACAGGGAAAGAGACAAAAGTAGCTGTCTAGCCTGGAATACTGCAGCAAGATCCTCCATTCCAGCCTGTGGTGTTACATAGAAGAGTTGATTTTTAGTCCATTGACTTAGGAAAAAAATGCTACCAGCATATGCTAAATATTGAACCAACTTATGAAAGCAGAAAGATCAGAACACCTGTAACTTACAATCTTGACATGAACTACTATAAATGTATATGGTTTTTTTTCTCAGCTAGCAATTTAACGATCCAGCTGAGACCGGTTTCCATCCCTATGGGTCAATTTTGAATGCACTTAAAATTAGTTGTCCTCCAGTCTGTTTTCTGTTGGTTCACATTGCTTTCTAGTAGCTGCACTGTAGCTAACCTTCAAAGGTCCTCTTTAGCTTCCAAAAAGTCACTGTCCCCCAACTGCATTTTGAGCAGGAACTGGTTTAGTAGTGGATTTAACAAGATTCCACCTGAGAAAGGCCCAGTCTTGGAAGCACCAACCATTAGAGCCAGTATCTTCTCTGCTGAGTGTGCAGTCCAAGTAGATGCACACTCAAAGTAAGGGAGAGAAACGGAGGCACAGAGCTGTGAGGAAGGTTCAGCTTTATTCTCAGCTGGAGAGAAAGTGGTTAGGAGCATCCAAGTGACAATTAAAGCAACAATCTCCGTGTGAACAGATTTTTGGCTGTATTTTTTATATGGTGATGATACAGATATATTATTTAACTGCTGTCAGTATGTTCAGTCTCTTGCAAACCCCAGCAGAAGATGCATCCCCAAAGAGCTTGTAGTCCAGGCAGCAGCAACTGTCTAAATCATACTCCCTGGGTTGCACAGATTGGTGTGATGGTTATTGAGGGTTGTGTTTGACTGAGTCGTACCACTTCAGATCGATTAGTCAGTATTGTGTGGCTGGAAGGACTGGGTAATATTAAAAATAACACAAGCATTTTTCATGCTAGTGTTTCAGTTTGCCTGTTGGATTTGTCCTGAGGGTTTTTTTGGATGTTATATGCAGGCCAGCCCAAATGGCAGGGTCATTAGCTCAGCAAATCCATTTGTTATTGGTAGGTAGTGTGGAGAGATCTGTATGGATAGTTTTGTAGTTCAAGAAGGCATCATAAGAATTAAGGATCAGAGCACAGCATGCTTTGGAGTAAAATAACACATGTGGCTAAATGCTCAGGCAACACTGACACTGCATTCCTTTCCTGTCATTGCATAAAGGCAAACCCTAAACATTATTTTTAAGCAGCTGTTTTTATGCATACTAGCTGACACATCTGAATCCATGTTTCTATACTTCCTAAGCTCTTCATCTGTCTTGAATATATGCTACTGACGTGTTGCATACCCAGGCAGACGCAGACTCACTGAGGTCATCTCTGAATGCAAGCCATCCTCCATTTCTTCTGAGGACCGTCACTTTACAATCCCCTAAGGTATTTTTTCCTCTTGTAGTTTGTGAGTGTGCACATTTGTTTGGGAAATTTAGGTAGGTGACTTGATTCTGATTCACCTGAAGTCAGTGGCAGTATCTAAACTTCAGTGGAAGAAAGCCAGATCCTTCAGGCTTGAAGAAGGAAAACGGCAATAAACATCCAACAGCCTAATTGAAATAGAGATTGGTGATGTAATATACTGAAAGAAATGCTCCGAAGGGGCTGGCATAGAGAGTGAGAACTGTTACTTTACAGTACATCCTCAAAGACATAGGGTCATAATCTGAGCTTCTGCAACAGCTCTGGAGCTGCTGTGCAATTCTCATTGACCTGCAGTGAGATCCCCACATGTTCTTCTTTGAATGCAGGGGGAAAGTAGGTAGTCTTTTAAAATTTCTGACTCTTAGTTTGGTCCCTGCTTGCAAGAACTCCTTGCACCAGCCTCCTCTGCTCCTCCCTGGGCTGGGACTTGCTGTTCTTAAGAAAAAGGGGAAAACTCCCAGGTATTTGTTCTTTCTCCTCCTTTTTCACTATCTAACATTTTGCCCTAACCTGTAATACTCTGCAGGGACCTGTTACATTATTCCAACATAGGCATTTTCCATTAACTGCTTTTACAAGGTTCTCTTACTCTCTTCTTCGATGTTCTGACTTTATATCAAATTTCAGGCTCTTGCAAGCAAAGAAATAGAGTCTGTATGTGCACATAATCCTGTGTCTGCATATAAATGTGTATATTGTAGGCAAATATTTGTCTTTACAAGGTATCCTTGAATATGGACCAGATTTCTTCTTTGCAGGTGTCCATTCCTAAAGGCCATGAAGCACTTAATGTTTTTCTTCCTCCTATATTTTCCTGTGCATTTTCTTAAAGCTAATTCTTATACTTTATTGCTTTTTCAAGAGGTACTTAGCCGGGTCCTTACCAAAGTCCTGAAGTCATTAAATCTTGACTGTATTCGCTACTTTTTACTTTGGAGACTGGAAATTCCCTATGGAACCTTCTTCTACACACAATTCTCCAAAACTAGCTCAGAAGTGTAACCTCGAGACATATTTTCAGAAGTCCTTCAGCGCCATTCTTCCTTGTCAGTAGAAACTCCAAGCTTCAGAATAACTTTAATTGTCTCAAGCTTTTATTTCTCAGAAGAAGTTTGGAGTTAAAACATTCCCCCAATACTTTGGTGGATATTTTAGTAAGATCTTGAAGATGTGAACAACTATCGTGCAACAGGTCACAGAGGAGCGTGAAAGGCACTGAGCAGCTCCCTTTCTCTCTCTACATGAAATATGTATGTGGGGAAGGAAAGGGAAGAGGGGACTGTGAGAATAGCTCTGACATGAGAAGACTCATAAAACCATTATCAGGTTAAGCCGATTACAAACTCCAAATGGTTCAGCTCCTTAGGAGTACTGAAGTACTTAGGCATAACTCTGTAAGCTGTTGTATTTTCTTTTCTGTAAGGCACTTGCATGGTCTAGAGCTGAGAACACTGTAGGAGACCCATGGTATTTGGACTCTAGCAAAGACTCCCTTCACAGAAATGAGGGCAAGAAAAAGCTGGTTCCCTGTTGGTGGACTTCACTGCAATCTCTCTGAAGGTATGACAGGCCCAGGGTGATGTCTACAGATATTTGAACAGTTTCTGATTAGTTGTTTGGATTGCAACAGAAAACACCTGAGAATAATGCAGTATTCATCCTGCTTTTGTATGAACATGCAGAAGCAGGAGGTCCATGTCCTCAGAGGCTTCACAGACTAACAGAGGATGGGGAGAGTGGAAACCCAGGCACAGAGAGCAGATGTGACTTGTCCATAGCTATGTGAGCGGTCAATATTAAGGCTAGAAGCAGAGCCTACACCTTGGAACTCCAAGTGCCAAGCCATTACTCCTTCTTGTCACTCTGGCATATCTCTACCCCCTTAGGAAACAGACCAGTGGTGTGTATTCATATATTTATCCCCAAAATAATTGGGGTCATATAGCAGAGGTCCCAGAGCAGGTTGCATGAGAGCCATCCTGGGGCTGGAAGCAGAATAACTCCATTCAAAGTGCACCTTAGTGAAGCAGGAGAGGTTGCTTGCTTAGATACAGCCCCATGTGAGCCTGGTTGTGCCACTTGTGCAGCTGTGGGCTATGTCGGAAGGTGCTCTGGGATACCTGACACTTATGGGGCTCCAGAGACACGGGGGTCTCCATTGCCCAGTGCGGACAGGCCACCAGTCATCTGACAGCCAGCTGTTCCTTAGATAAGGCTCAGGAGTGAGAGATGCTCCTAGGAGGCTTCACTTGGACTAAACTGAAGTCCCAGAGAGAAAGCCCCAAATGGAAAAGGATTCTGCCTGCTTCCCTTCTTGATTCTTCCTGCTGACACTGCAGATTGGTATAGTCCGAAGTGTGTATTTTGCAAGGATGAGGACATCTTCCAAGTAGGAATGAGACTGAAATAATTAACATTTCATGCAAGTTCACTAAAAGCCAGGGTTCTCTTTTATTGCTGACCTATCTAAGAGTCTGGTTAAGGCTTTCTGTGACTGGGCCATCTGTGACATCTAAACCTATTAAAAAAAAAAGTTGTAATTTTAATTACGTCTCGTTTTAACAGCCTGTGCAGGGAGGCACCCATAAACTGTCAAATACACATGTAAATAGTGATGACACAGTTATAAAGAGGTTATATGATCTTTTTTTTCTTGGAGACACCAGTTAACTTGCATGAAGTGTGGGGGATTTTTTTTTCAGCAAATCTGAATTATTCATAGCATCTCTATGGGATCATAGGAATTGCCACGGTGGATCAGATTTCTTGTCCATCTAGTTCAGTATCCTGTCTCTCACAGTGAAGAGTACAAGACATTTCAGAGAAGGATCCAAGAAACCTCAGGGACAGCAGCCGTGGGATGACCTGCCTATGGGGAAAATTTCTTCCTCCCTGCCTTCCCCTCAGGCAGCTGGTGGGTTGGATATGCCCTGCAGCTTGATGGCTTATATCATGTATTCAGATTTAATCCCATTATTTTTCTTATTTGGATTGCAGTAGTTTCTAGAGGAAGTCAGCTGGGTCAGGTCCCCTGATTGTAGGCACTGTACAAACACAGGGAAAATGACAGTCCTTGCACAATGCCATTGTAGATGCTCTCATTATCCGTATCGTCATCTATACATATTCATCATTTAAGCTTCCTCTGGAGTTGCTTCAGCAGTTTGGAGAAATTAATCTTGCTCTATTTCTCTAGGCTCCTTAAGTCCTGAAATAGTTTGTTAGTTAACCACTCCTTACAGATGTTTGAAGAAGCAGCAGAGCACTAGCGGTTGGAAGTGCATCAGTGTTCCTGAAAGCGTGTTAGTATGAATTAAGAAAACACCCAACTCCAAAACCTGTGATGACATTCACTCTGTCCAGGAGCCTCTTTTCTTCTCTAATGTGTGCTGAATTCTAAAGCTGAAGTGATATTTGCTACTACACAAAAAAAATTTTGCCTCCCCGCCAGCCCCCTGCCAAGCTCTCCTCCCTCGACGCGGCAGGATTGCAATAAGGCATTAAGCTTTGCACTCAATCTTGTTTTGTTTCTGCAACTCCTTTTGCACAAAACTTATAAACTTGTCGTAAAACTATTTGACAATTTAACACCACCATCTAGGAAAAGATACTTTAGCTTCATTTTAGCTACAGGCATTGTCCAAGTATTCTGCAAAAGAATCCTAATGGGGGCTCTGAAAATCTGTTAGTAAATTGTCTACAGGTAAAGCTTTGAGAAGGCAGCAGCTATACTGCACTGCCAGTTTCTTGAAAGAAAATCACAGTGCAGCACTTTTCCCAAGGGTGTGTGCACCTACTTCCATAATAGGGATTTAAGGGGACTTTGATCATTTTAATTTTTCTGGTTGGTTTTTTTTTTTTTTTTTTTTTTTTTTTTACCCAAATATTTCATTTTAATGTAAGACTAAACCACAGATGCTGAAATAAAACTGGCTAAACAAAACCCAAAGGGCTTTCCCCACTTGAGTTTTTAGCTTTTCAATTAGCTGAAATGCAATTTTTTTAAAAAGGAGGAAACAAACCCTTCATGTTTGAGAAATATTTTTTCAAAACCACTTTTTAGCAGCTTTCAACCACTTCTACTATCTGCAGGTATTTTGCTGGGATTCCTTTTGTAGGGAACTTATTTCTCAGGTGTTTCACCCTGCAGCTTTTAGCATTACAGATTTCTGTTGCCCTCCTGTTGTCTCCATTCAAGGTTATGCAGTTATAAGAGGATGGGATTTTTAAGTTCTATTGCTTAAATAGTATTAGTGCAGCGACCTGGTGAAGCAATCTCCAGCCTCCTGCCTTCTCGCTGTCATTACTTGTTGTGTAAATGACGAGCATTTGCACAACCCTTTATTCCCTATCTGAAATTCAACTTGGCTATCAAAAGAAAGAAATTGAACTCGAAACTTCAAATCATAGTACAAACAAGACCCAAAATATCTTAGATACAATCTGTACAGGGAGGGAGGGGATAGAAAATAGTGATGGACACTTGAAGTCTGAAACACGTGAACTCCTACGGTAGCTGTAAAATTCCCTTTCAGAGAAAAAGGGAGAAATGAAAAAGTCATTCCTTCAAGCCCAGTGGAGCTTCTTCCCACGTGGAATTTCAGCAGATTCTGAGCATCAAGCGCACAGACAGCAAATTATTATTTTATAGGTTTACACATTAAATGATGTGTATTTCCACAGCTTGTCAGAGCAATTAGAGTAACAGATAAGATGGCTGAAGACCCCTCGATGTTAAAACAAAAGGTTGGCATGATGCGCAGAGAGCAACTTTGGAGTGTCTCCTGAGGGACTCTGTTCAGGAGCGTACATGGATGCTCAGGATTGCAGCGGTGGGGCGCAGCTTCCCATGTGGTCATGGGAACACGCACTTCCACTCAGTTACTGCTCTTTAGGTCAGCCTGAACTTACGCAGAATAAGGGCTGAACCTTACTGCACAAGGTGATTGTGTCCAGCCTCGCTTACATGCCATGGGAGCTGGGGCAGCAGGGCAGAGAGAGAATTTGCATTGCCTGATGGGTCTGATGTGCTGTTTGGGGACAAATATAGTAACCCCTTTATTTGCTTTAGAAGACTTGCTCTCTTTTTGTGTTTGTATTTCATTTCTGCCTGCTCATTTTCAGGCACTGTTCTATTTATAGCCACATCTTTTGGGAAGCAGAAAATTGCTTTACTTGGACCTTTCAATCATGATCTTTTCCATATGGGTTGATCTTTTCAATTTTCCAAGTGCAGGTAACTCCTACAACAGCCAGAACTTCTGTCTGATGGCATTTTATTGTAAGGAAAGATCTGAAGGTCTGCTGCAAACAGTGGCCAAACACACGCTTCAGTAGTCTCTCTTCTTGTCCTCTGGAAAAACTGATTGGCACACAAAATTTATTATACGGGGTGTTCATAATGAGTCCCATGCTCACAGATTGCCTGGCTGATATAGAACAGAAATTTCTAAACTGTGATCTGAGAATTAGCGCTATTTATTTGTACGCTGCAGCAGCCTCAGCCCTGGGCTGAATTCAAGGTCCCACTGTGATAAGGGCCAGGCAAACACACTCTGTCAGCCTGATCTGCCCCAAGGATCTGCAGCCTAAGGGGAGAAGATGGAGCCAGGGCTGGAGGAAGGCTTGCCGGTGGTCTCGAGAGCACTTGCTGGAGTTCCTCAAAGCTGATTGATCACTTGGTACTGGCAGGCGTCCTCCTTTCCAGCTGGTAAATGTCATTAAAAGACAGCTATAAATACATTAAATACTTTCCTAATATTACTTTTCCATGTGATCCGCTGCTGCTGTTGCCACAGGGAAGCTGATCAAGAATGTGAGAGGAGGTGATCTCCGCAGCTCTGGAAACGAGGGGAGGGCTGCGCAGCCCAGCCTCTCCATTAAGACGTGATCCACGTGGTGCAGTAACCTGCGAAGGCAGAAGAGAATTAGTGAAGGAACATTTGTCTGCTGGTTACTACTCATTGATTACTTAAGACAAAAAAAGCTTGGCTCTGGGTCTTTGCTCAGCAAATTATGTCATTCTTGTTCACAAAAGGGAGAGCTTACAGTACAGTTTCTAAATTAAAGCTGGTGTTTTAAAATTAAAAGCAGACAGGGCAGATGTGCCTGGGAGAAATTTATATCCATATCTTTTGGGAATCAGCTAATCGCTCTGCCAGGACTTCAAATCGGCCCTTTCTGTGTAAGACTCGATTGCACCACACCTATACAAGCCACACTGAATAATGTGGTATTAAAATGTTACCAGATATTTCCTTAACTTTACCACGTGAAAAACAAGGGCAAATGTTGATGAAACCCAGAAATTCTAGGGCTCCAACAACATGATTTAATATTACTCAAGATGATTTTACAAAGAAAGAGAGTTCGGAGTCCAAGTGATCATCTCTAGCTTAATAGGCAGACATGTAAGATACTAAAAGGTTGATTAGAACCATCTGAAACTGGAACATACAGTATTACTGATAATTCCAGCAGAGATATGGCAAGACAGACACATTTATTTTGGATCCCAGGTACATTATAGTGATGCTATATTGTTTTACAGTGAAACTTGGCCAGAACAGGTCAAAGAAAAATCATTCTTCTTTCTTCCCCCAAAACAGCCATTTTATGGAAGATGTTAAAAATGAGAATCTGCTGTCAATTTGCAGAGTTCAGAATGGACTCATTTGCTGTTTCTGTTACTTTTTTCCCATATTTTCCCCTTTAAGAATAGCCTAATCAGATTCAGGGTTCATTAGTGAATTGGGATCTACGCATGATAAAAATATTAATAAAACAATCTGAAACATTCACTAAAATAGGATTTTTTAATAAGGTCAAATATATTTGGAAAATGTTTCACTTTCTATAAATGATGTGTTATATTCTAAGAAAAAAAAGATTTTCTCAAAATTTTAAAGATCCTTGCCTGGCAAATGTGTTATATATCTATATATATAGTATATAAATATACATACAGTAAATATCGTGTAGATATGCATTTGTTGACTTCTGACGTTAAACTTCATGTCAGTGGACCCCGATCACTTGGTCACTGAAGCCAGCTGTCGGCCTCTTCCAAGGGAGGAGCACAGTAAGAGTTTTATATCAGCCTCTAGAGAGCATTGGTGGGGGGAAAAGTGATTTACCAGCGGCAAACGTACCCTCTACCACAGATCCGTGCCTTCAGGCCCTTCAACTCCTCCTTGCTGTAGGTGGCTGCTGGTTGGAAATGGTGGGGGTCCGGACTAACTCGTTAGTAGCCTTCATTACAGACCCCAGCATATCTGATCTGCAACCCCCTGGCAAAGGATGAGGCTTTGCCCCTCTTTTTGAGCATGTACTGCATATACATCCTGTGCTAGATTGAAGCATGTTCTTCAGAAATGTTTTAATTTTAAAAAGCATTTTAAATTTTTTTATATATTTTAAATATTATTCAGACTGTTTTTAAAATCTGCCCTTAAAAGTTGCAGAGTCTTAGCTCTCTGTCAGGGTGCAAATGATGAAGAAAAGTACTAATGCATTTTAAACACATCTGAAAGACAACATAAAGTAGCTTCTTTATACAGTAAAGATACCACAGCTTTCAAGGCAGTTAGCTCGAATCCTTTCTTTCCAATAATATAAAGTTTGATGAAGTTTCTAGCCTGGCTGTTTCCTGAGAATTTAAATTGTAAATCTCTTCCTGCTTCAGGAGTCAGACTAAATAAACCAGCCACGGGCCCCTGGCCAGTGTGAATGCTGGGAGGGGAAACGTTACTGTTAGAAGATGAAGAAAAGGAACTTTCTCTCCTGTGGTTTTTTTTTATTATTATTTTTATTTTTTTTTTAAATAGCAGCTGTGTGAATCTGCTGATGGGTTTGGAAAGTTGGAAGTGGCCCTTGGGGAATGGGGTTTGTGGGCAGCGTGCAGGTGGAGGTGGGGGGCTGTGGAGCCATGTGTGCTCCCAGCGCCCAAAATCACAGCCTGCCATGTGGATGCCATGCTGCTGTGCGTGCCTCTCTCTGTCACCTCCATCCCTAGGTCTGCACCGAGATCTTTGGCACACGCACCCCTTCCTCCAACCCCTGCTCTGCCACTTAGCAAGTGGCTGTAGTTGAGCTGCTTGGGCCCGGTTACAGCTTCTGGCAGCGTGTGGTGCCCCAGATGGGACTTTTCTTGGCAGGGTGGGGTCTGGCCCTCCTCCTGTTTTTTCTGGGGTGTGCAGCTCCCCATGAGCCGCCCAGGCTGTGCGGGAGCCCCTGCCATCTTCTCCAGGGCTTTGAAAGCACGGCATCCCGGACCGTGCTGGTGATGGTGTGTGTTCAGAGCAGGGGCACCAGCCCGGCACGGTTTGTGCTCTTTGGGGGGTTGCCCACCAGCAGCTCCAGTGTAAGAAGTGTCTGTGCTCCCTTACAGTAGGTGTCAGGGTGCTGCAGGCAGTGTCGCTGGGCTAGTGGAAGGGCAGGGGACAAGCGGGCTCCCTGCTTGCTGGGGCTCCAGTGGAGACAGCATGCAGATGTGCTTATGGCAGCCTGCTCCCACTAGCGGGTGGACCTGCGCTTCATTGGCATAAGGAGGTCCATATTGGTGAAGATGCCCCAAAATCCAATTGCTAAGAGGGCTTTCAGTCTCAGGCAGCAACGGCTCCTCTGTAGGATCGATCTGCTGATGTTGCTGAAGTACGTCCACAGAGCCGCAGCTGGTTTTTGTTTGGTTTTGGTTTGTTTTTAACGGCTTTTCATCACCAGGAGAATTGTCAGTAGGGCTGCTGTGAATGCAGGAGAAGTGCAGTCACCCAGCTCTACAGAGTGAGCACTGACTGCTCATGCTGGCAGCAAGACAGGCTTCAGAAGCCACAGCATGCAAACCCTGGGGCACTGCGCCTCCTGTTTCATCCTTCAGTCTAGGAGAGTAGAAACGTCTGACTGAAGTCTGACGGGAAGAATGCACATGCCCTTTGAGCGGGCAACAAAACCTTGCCAAGCCTTGCAGACTTCAGAGGATGCGGGTACAACACAGACAGTGGAAGGGGAAAAAAAAAAACCAACCAACAAACTTTCCTAAGCCTCAGTGTGTCTGGAGCCCACCAAGCTGAGGACAAAATGAAACTATCGGGCCAAACTCAACGGGCAGTTTATGTGCTGGTGAGTGCGATGTTGCAAGTTACCCTGTGGCCCCTCTGCTCCTCCAGCGGTGCAGCGTGTGCTGTTCAGGCAAGGCTGGTTGGGGGTACGCAGGGCAGAGCAAACGCCCCTGCCCGAGGGTGCCGTGCCGGCCTGCGCTCGACCTCCGTGCTGCAGGAAGGTAAAGTGTGGCAGTGGTTGGTCACAGCCGGCTCATTCATTACCGGGGAGATCTGAGGCACATCATAAATCACGGCAGCCCTGAGGGAGCCCCGACTTACACTGGGACTACGACTGTCCCTTGCGTAGGCCGAGATGTAGGGAGTTTATAGGGAGTACAGAGTTTTGTGATCGTGCCCTCCGTCTCCTGGGGGCTGTCTCCAGAAAGTAGGGTTTGGACAGCAGAAGGGTGGTTTTAGGCAAGAAAGACTTCTCCAAACTCATAGGGCTCTGCTGTTTTCCTAGTCATGTTAGTTGTTTTCTGATAACAATATTATTTGCCATTGGTCTTCTGGGAGTGCCACTGACATAATTAATCAAAACCCCATGCTGCTTACCAGTACCGAAGTATCCGTACTGCATCATCAATCATAAATGCAGCGAAGGGCGCGCTCAGGATATCTAAAGAGAGCGAGCGATAACATGGTGGGGTGAGGGGAAGGAAAAGGAAAGAGGCTTAATTATCCAGTGGTCTTTGGTCCATCGCTCACATTGGAAACATCTCCACAGCTTTATTTTGGTTGTATCTCCCTTTTAAATCCTTGTAAACAGCAGTTAAGATAGAAAGCTTCATTCTGCCGCGCAGGGTACCCCACTGCTTCTCGAGCTATTATTTTAATAAGGCCTATTTTACAATTAAGGCACCATGGGCTTTAAATTACATATAAAATAAAATGTGGAAATTGAAGCATTAAGCGCGTGGCTGCCGTCGGAGGCTCAGCAGCCTCGCATTAAGCGGCTGCCTGCTCTTAAACAGAGCGACAGAAGGTAGAGGGTTTGTGCTATGGAAGGAGACGAACAATAACAGCCCCTTGCCTCTAGGGAAGGCACTGCCATGGGTTTCGCTCAGGGCTGTGCTTCCCGCCAGACTGGACTGGGTGGGGTGGCCGCAGCGGTGGGTGCCGGCCGGGGACCCCGCAGAGGTGGCTTTTCCCTTTGCCCTCCTCCTCCAGCTCCAGACGAGGTGCCTGGCACAGCCTCGTAAAGCCCGGCGGTTTCGGTTACGCTTGTTGCCATTGCTGTGGTCTGCTGTGATATGAGGAACAACTCTCGCTCCAGATGGTTGTAAAGGTTAACGAGGAATTTATGCAGAGCTATATACAAATCAGACTGAATCTTCTGGCTGGGAACAACGAGCCGCTGACATAAATTCAGTTTTCTGAACATATGTAGCTTGGTCACTAAGGGAAACTGGAGAATGGCAAGCTGCTCTGCAGAACGTCATCTCTCGCTGCCGCCGGCGGCAGGGTGGGGACAGCACCGCCCACGGCACAGGAGGGGTCCTGGGGCTTCGGAGCTGCTGCAAAACAGTTGCCTCACCTGGAGCCCTGGGACTCAGCCTCAGGTGTGAGATGCACAGGGACCAGGGAACATGTGGCTTATGTTCCCAGGACCAAAGGAGAGGTTGGTGTTTCATGTGTATCCCTCCGTGTGGCACTGCTCTTGAATCAAAGCAGTCCAAAGGAGCCTCTTTCCTCGGGGCAGGATGCGGCCCTTGCATGAAGGGGGAAGGAGCTGGGTCTTTGGTCCAGAGCATGAGCTACAGCTTTTCACCCCCTCACTGATAAAAGGCTCTGGCATCTCCTGTGAGGGAAGGAGGATGCAGGAGATGCTTTCTCTTCCTGTGTGTGCACAGATCCGTTAGAAAGGTTACAGCTGGCTGTGCAAAGATAAAATTTTAAAACTTAAAGAATTTAAACTTCCAGTGAGCACCTAGGAAATGCTGTGTTAATGTTCAGATCCCTGGCAAGTGGGCACAAGCTTTCACAGCGATATCCCCCTGCCAGTCCTTACAAAGTGTATCTGCCTGTCTGTATACACAGTGCATGGATGTCCCTGTGCCAGAGGCTCAGGGAACTTCCCTCTGCCACCTCTGTAAGGTGGCTCAGGTCCCACACATCTCTTCTGACCAATTTTTGCCTTTATCTTCGCTAAGTAAATTAGCTTGGGGCATTTTTCTGCTACCCTGCTGTGCCAAAAGCTCTCTCGCTCCTCCCAGAAACAGTGGTCACGATGGCATGGGACTTATGTTTTCATTTATTTGTCTGGTTTTGAAGTTATAAACAGATTAAAGCAGGATGCAGTAGAGGCAGCTAAAGAGTTTCCTTGTTGGCTTGTTGCATTCAGGAGCTGATGACTTCATCGGATGAGTTGGTTGCACTGGGGACAGGGAAGCAGGCTGGAATTTAACCTCAGGATTGTGTCTCCTCTGCAAAAGCAGGGAAAGGAGAGAGAAGAGTCCTGCTTTGCCTTCTTAGGATTCACCCAGGTCACAGAGGTGTTGGCAAACAGTCTTCCAACTGAGAAATAAATGTATATGTTGATGCGCCTTGTGATATGCAATAGGAGATAAATAGTGATTTTTTTGTGTGTGAATTTTTCTCAAATTTAGTAGCATATAATTCTTAATTTTTCTGGGCATTTTAACTCCTTGTCTCAAGTGCTTTGTTGAATTAATCGCTTTGCTTACTTAGGCTTAAGGATCTTCTGTTTACAGTTCTCCCCCTTGCCTTGCATGCAGCAGAATGGGGCTGTCAGTACTTTCTTCTGTGGTTCTTTCCAGGGGCACAGGGTATTGACTTGCTGCTGGCTGGGCCTGCAGGAGAGGCTGAAATGTGAATTGTTGCTGCTCCGTGCCAGTGGGATGATGGCTGGTGGCTTTACTTATAACTCAGAAGCAATGAAAATGTTCAGTGCAAGATTGCCCTCCCAATCTGTTTTACCTCATTCAATAACGTGTACAAGCAGGAATACTCAGCCTGTTTTCAAACCCATGTTTCCAATACACTGACTTGCTTCACTCATCTTTGGGCTTTTTCAGCTCCTCTGCTGTTCCCTGCCAGCTCCCCCCGTGTAGCATTTCTTCCTGCGGTTCAGTCCTACCTACGGAGTCACCTTGGCATCAAGCACCACTGAAGTCTGTGCGCGTAGATGGGACTGACATGGTTATAGATCTAGTGCTGACCATTAGCACAGGAAATAATTTCAGTCCCTGTGTCTGAGATTGGGAAAAGCCTCCCACGACCACACAAGCTGCTTATTATTGTACAATGCTCTGGGCCACAAACCAGATTCATAAAGACCCCAGCTCCACCCTGTCTGGGCTCACAAGGCTTTTTTGGCAGCATCTCTGTCATTTGAAGATGGGTTGGGGCAGCCTGCAGAAGAGTCCTTGCTCTCAAACAGGCATCTCCAGTGGGAGTCTGTTCCCCAGGAGTCGATGGCTGACCACAGGTAGCTCTGCTCCCACTTTCTCTGCCAGTTTTCCTCTTTTGCATCTGAAGGAAACAACAGACTCTATATAATACCCGATAGCCCTGGCTCCCTCCCCTGGAGCGGTAAGCCCAGGCGGATTTCCAGTGGCTAGCATTTCCTAGCATATTCCAGTTCACTAGGCTTGAGGCTTGTCAACCCAAACAAGACTGAGGCTTATCTTTCTGCAATATTAAAAAAGCAAAAAAATAATCATAAATCCTCCTGGCACTGCTGGCTCACACCACTAAGCTATTCCATGCCAGTCCTATTGTTAAACTGTAAGCATCAGTTTCAATACTGTAATAAAATACCACATTTGAAATTTTACAGTTCCCCATTAACCTCCTTTCTCCCTCTCTCCCCCACCTATTACATCATCCCTCTCTTCTCCAGCCTGACATCGCTCTGACATAAAACTTGAAACTTCCCCACCTTTCACTTTTCCATTCTTCCCCTCTTTTTCAGAGCCTTTAGCTGTCGCTTGTGCAATAGAACAGCTGAGCCAAAGCAATAAAGCGCTGCATACCGTCCCCGAACAGCCTGAGCAATTTTTTAAGACATCCATGCCAAATAGTGCTGCTTCTCACACTCGCGCACACACATACCCCATCTCGTCCCCAGCCTTGATTCTACCCAGTACATTTATGTGAAAACTGGATTTTTCGCTGCATGCGCTGTCAGTTAGGGTGAAAACAACCCTGCTTTTACAACTTTTCCTGCCAGGGGAGTGTTTTGTTCTTTCTATTTAGTTGTTCTTTCTGCATGAACTGCCAGGCTTTTACTCAGGAATAGGCACCAGACTTTTGATTCCCAGGGACACCCTGTTTGAGCATGCCTTGTGGTCCCCCGGGACCTGGGCAAACGGCAGCTTCATCAAGTACCATCCGAGTCCATCACCATGTCATGCGCCAGTTCTATCCACCCTGCAGTCTTCTTCCTCAGCACAAAGCTAGCCTCTCTGAAATCAGTGAAGCCACCATAGCAGAGGACCTAGGCCAGTATCTGATGGCTGTGATCTCCATGAATTACCTTGTTTCGCATGTTCTCTCCTTCTCCCCACTCCCCTAATTTGCCTAATGTGAGCCTGGTATAAGGGTAGGCAGGGGGTAGCAATGCAGCACTGAGCCAAGAGAAGAATTTTCTAGTCCCAGCATAATGAGGCATTTGGCCAAATTAAGTGGAAATGTTGCTCTTGACTTTGCTGGTCTTTGTGCGATGAGTCTCCTTTGCAGTTTCGGCAACTGAGAAGTCTGGGGGAAATAATACAAATGGTCTATGAAGACCAGAAACTGGTTTTGACTGAATGATGGTTGAGTGGTGTTTTTATGGTCATAGAACTGTGTGGATGTTTGCTGCTTGGAGCTAACAATAACGCAGGATGGCCCACCCGTGTGGATCAGTTCCACCTTTTTCTTACAGACAGGAGACCTGGGACAGGATAGGGAGCAGTTTGCCTTGGGTGCAGGAGTGTGTAACAGGGCGAGGGTGCCTGTGCTGAGGGTGCTGCTCCACCACGGGCTGCCGCCAGCCTCCTGCCCTCCTCGGTCAGCCTGGCTCCCATTTCTGTGTTATAAAAAAAGCTCAAATTCTAAAACCAACCTTAGAGTATGCTCTGACACTAACAGCAATGAAGAGCTTGTGAAAGTGCTGAAATGAGTCTTTTTCTGTTTTGGGGGGGGGAGTTGGGGTTGGGGGGGGTGGTTTGTTTTTTTTTTTTTAACTTTATCTGTTTGGGTCTGTTCTACTTTCGGTGTCAAATAAGAAGAAATTTTTAAACTGCTGCTACTGGAGTTTTGTTTGTCCTGCAAAATAATGTGAATTTCTGATGGTTTTTTTCTTCTGTAAGAGCTGGGAATATTGAAGACTGGCTGTATTGTGAACTCTCGCTCTCAGTCACTGATCCACCAGTGATCTTGAGCCTACCTAGGCGGACCGCTCTCTCTAGGGATGTGTCTGCTGCATCTGCCTCAGGCTTTTCCTGAAGAGAGACAACTAATTGGGAAAAATTATGTTGCATTACATGTGGTGGCTCTGTGATGTGGACTCTCGTCTAAGGCCTCCCAAACTCGCTGCAAGCATATGACTTGGTAACGCTGCGAGGGCTTACGAAGTGCGGAGCATTGGGGCAGATGTTTGTGCTTTCCGTCCTGAGGTGGAGAGTTTTAAAGATTTGGGCTGATGGTTCCAATTCGGCTTCATGATTAATTGATGAATGAGCCCAATATGTGGGCTAAACTGTTACCATTAGGTCTGACAACAGACATCCAGGCTTTTCAAATGCTCTAATTGATAAGTTTACTTTTAGAGGCTCAAGGGTCTTATTTACCTTTCAGAGTTTCACTCTACACACTGTTTTTATTTTGGGTGGAAAAAAATGCTTTGACATATAGGGTGAACTTAGCTACCTGCATGCTTGTGTTTGGCTTGCTTTCCTTCCAAACCTCCCCAAGGGTGCAGAACAGAGGGGGAGAAGATGAAGGAGGCAGTGACTATCAGATTAATTACAGATGCCGGGTTAACTGCAAAAAATAGCAGAGAAGGAGGAAGCCGGGGAATAAAGTCTGACCTTGTCCACTCTTTTCTCTAAAAGAAATTAGCAGGTAGATTGCCACAGAGAGGCTGTGAGTGAGGCCCCAGCACCACTTTGCTGATTTCAGCAGAGGATGCCAATTCACGCGAGCTGAGATTTAGCCCACAAAGGTTTCATAGCCTGTAAATACAGTTTAAGATGACGGGGGAAGAAACGTATGTTTGGGAAAGGGGTGAGCTTCTCCCAAAAAACCAAATACTCTGACTAATCTAAAAATAGCAAAATAGGTTACATGACTCCCCAGTTGCTTTGGATTATGTAGCAGGATGATATTTGTCCTCACATGGAGCTTGTCCCGCATCTCTGACGAGTTGTGGCTGAACGAGGGGACATTTCAGTATTTATTTTCTGTTCGTTTCAACCAGATTGCCCATGCTCTGCTTATTGTAGTGCCTGCTGTAGAAGTGGGATGAATATTTAGTCACATTAAAAATAAACCCAGAAATAACAGCTTATAAATTTGGATTTTTCTTCTGTTATTATTTATGGGTGAATCCTGTCAGATGCAAAAATGCAATATCTTTGTAGGCCGATGCTGGGATTTATATCAAAGGGGTTCTAACATATACTTCATGTACTCAGCTGCAACTATTATAAGCTATTTCATGTACAGCTAGAGACAAATGATCTCTCCCATGTTTGTCTTAACTTAAAATGCAGTTGGGTTGCTTGAATTCACTTCCAGACCTCCTGCATGGGGGAGGGGAGCAGGAGATTTATGCCCCTTTAATATAATCAATTCTAAGTATATCTTTAGACAAATAATTTAGAAATCTATGCATCAAGAAACACCTCTATTAATTTCAGGATACACCGTTGTATGCATTTTTTAAATGTGCATTAAAAAAAGGATTAAATTTTTAAAAATAAAAGCCCTTACTCTGTTAAGAAAGCAAATTCTAACAAGAACATTTTGAAATAAAATCCCAGAAGGCAACAATCCCTCCGACAATTAAACTGGGAGAAGGTCCCCTGAGGGTAGACCAACAAAATTTAGTAAAAATAATTGCTGCGCTGGGTCCTTGCTCTATTTTAGCTGAGTATAAGCAGACACACAAAAAATAACCTACTGAGAGCAAGAACATTCCTACATGAAACAGGCTAACAACAGAGCCATGTAACTACCTGGCCACACCACTCGGCTTTTGCTGGCACGCAGCACAGATTTTTATACTTCAGCCAATATAAAATAACAATCAGGCTATTTACAAGGCTCTGCCAAATATTAACCTTATATCCAATTCTCTTCAAACCTTTCAAAATCTCTAATGTGAACCATACAAGTTCCTCATTACTTGATAATATTCTGTAACTATGATGTTATGGGCTAGTTATATTTTTTAAAAGATGGTGTGTTTATGCAAAGATAATGATGCGGTGCATTTTATGCTGAAAAACTCAACAATTAATTAATTTCTAATCCCCCTTACTCTTCACCCCCCTCCCTCAAAAAAGAATAAAATAAAAGATTAATTTGCTGGAGAAAACAGGTTCATGTTTGCCCTTAAGACAGAGGACAAAATTACTTTAGCATGTGTACCGTGGTTAAAACAAGTTAAATGCATGCACGTTCACAGCCGGGTGAGAGCTATTGTAAAAGGGAGTTGAGAATGAAGAAAGCACAGAGCTAACTCTTAAAAACTGAAGGTTACCTCCAAAAAGCAACATCGGGCATGCAAGGAACGATGAGGGTTACAAATTGTGAGACAAAGGCTTTGCGTCTGGCTGTGGGTAGCACTGCGTAGGAAAGGGCGCCCTAGCAAAAGGGTGGTGGGAAGGAGGAGGAGGCATGGAGCGATCCTTTAGACCTCTCTCCTGCCTCAGACACATGACCCTGGATTTAAAAAAAAAATTTTTCCCTTGCCAGATTTTCCCGTCATGGTCCCTTGGAACTCTTCAATTATTTAAGGTGAGTGTTTGTGGGTAGAGAAGGGAGAGCGGGGCCACGGGATGCACTTGCCCATCCATTGCAGGGCTGGGCACTCAGAGGTGACCGGGACGGTGCCTGGCCTCAGCCGGCCGCACGCAGCCCCAGCAGCCGAAACGCCGGTGCTGGAGCCACGCAGGTGCCCACGCAGCCGCCCTGACCCACCACGGCCACTCGTGGACTGGTGCTGTGCCCTCCCGGTGCTGTCTGAAAGTGGGACCTGTCACCCTGAGGAGGAAGTGCTTCTTCCCACAGCTTAGTGAAATCTTTCTAACTGGGCTCCTCTTTTCTCTCTAAACATCTGTGAATATCATTTTGGAAATAGGCTGTATTGACTATTGGGTTTCTTATTTTAAAGGGAGCCTTTAAGTCTATTTTTTTTAGACACGTTTTTACCAGCAGTACTTTTAACAATAGGTTACCAGATCCATCACACAATCTGACTAAAAGCCTGTATTTATTTCCCTAATTTTATAAACATTTAATAGGTCCTTATTAAACACATCAGCCAGCATGATTTAATAACACAATCAGTCTAGAAGTTTAAGAAAATTGAAAACAGGATTTGAATGTAATACAGCCACAATTACCGGAGATTATAGGCAATCATTTCCATATGTCTGCAATGGGGAGCTGCTAATCTCTGTTTGCGTGGAGGTGATTTCCTCTGGAACACTTCCCAGCCTTCAACAGTGCTAGTGCTGAACAAATTAGATTTGAAAGTCCCCAATTTTATGACTAAGGTAATATACTCTGTGTATTTAGAGAAACACTGATTTCCTATTTTAACTGGCTTCCAAATGCTGGACAGAGACCTCAGCTTCATTTAGTTTGGCTCTGCTAGGCATATGGTAAAAGATTTTTTTTTAAAGGGTCAGCACATGTATTTTTGGGTGTCTCAGAGATACACCACAAGTTCCCTCCGTCCATAGGAGGGAAAGAGTTAGCATCATGATCCAGTGACATCATGGCTGAGGAATGTGCAGCAATTAGCCCTGCAGTACTGCAGGCAGCCTATGGCCAGGGGACAAGCAGCTCCCTCCTGCTAAACTTTAGGAGTCCTAACACCTTATTCCCTGACCTACCGCTTATGAGATCCTGAATAGCGTCACTTGTGTTTTGTGGGAATTCATCTGGTAAACTAGGCTTTTTGTGCATGGCCTTGGCTCGGCTTTGGCAGTTACTGTTCAGAATAGGACTGCTGTTGGGAAAGATTTCCTGTGCGGAGCAGCCAGGAGCTGGGCTGGTTTCAATAGCAGGCAGTGACTAGTGGAGATGGGAGACCTGCAGGGAGCTTCACAGCTGCGAACGTGCCAGCCCCTTTGGGGGACGTCGGGGGGTCGCCTGGCGCGATGGCGTCCAAGGCATTTTCAGAATTTATTTTGTCACATGATTCGCATTTATGAAATGTTTATGGCAGATTCATAGCGGACAACCCAAGTAGGAGAGTAAAACAGAAAGGAAATCTGTGCTACCCAGTGACGAGAGAAGAGCAGAAGAACAAGTGGATTCCCCGTGTGCACGCACACATTTGCAAATGGCGTTGCTCGTTTCACCTCCCTGCTGCTGGAGCACGGCGTTGGTGAGCTCCTTGAAGGAGTCTTGAAAGAGAGACAGAGATAGGCTGTGCGGGGGAGGGAAGGAAGGGTGCCCAGGCAGCTGAATATCTGGTGCTTTTATCTTTTGGGTGCTTATATTTGTGAAGCTCATAGCATTCTTGCGCTATTACAAAGAGCCTTTCTTCGGGGGATCTGATCCTGCAGACTGAGAATGACCCTCCGCTATTTTACTGAATCAGAAAGCTGATACTTGTGTGCTGGACTAGGAAATGATAAAGCAGGTGACTCTGCTGGAAAGACTGTTTGTGGCTAGATGATCTCCTTTCTCAGCAGAAGGATGGAAAAGTGCCCTTAACAGCCCCAAGTCAGGACTTCAGCATATGCTTATTTCCATCACTGTTCAAGAAAGCACTTAAGCACATACCTGATTTAAAACACATGCTTAATTCACCTTGACTTCAATTCATTCAAGGTGCAGAACAACATATGATGCCTGGACACTGACTTTGCTAAAAATGACACATGGTCTTTCAGTCAAGCACGTGATTAAAGACTTTCCCGAATCAGAGCCCTAATCTGAAATTTAGGATTTTATTTTACTGGTTTTGGTCCTAGCAAGAGTTAGTACGCTTGGGCTGAAAATCTAAAAAGGTTGAAGAAAGAAGGTATCTCTCACACTATTCTTGCTAAAAAAACAACAAACCAAAAGACTCCCCCCCCAACCCCACCCAGAATAAAACAACACACAGTATGGAAATGCACTTTGATTAGGAGTTGGCTTGTTGCAATCGTGAGCAAACTTTGAAGGTGACCAGAGCTAGCAGTTTTCGACTGCAATGACACTAGGGAAGTCAACAAAGTGAATTTTGCTACCTGTCCCAATATAACTGTAATGGAAGTTATGAATGCTGAGGTATCAGGGTGACATATGGCATGAAACCTGCCATACACCGAGCCTGGACATAACAGCTGACCCAAACTGAAATTCTATATAATGAATTAAACTGTGACAGGATTAAGTAGATAAAGATATTAAGTGTACCCTTTTCGTTTCCAGATAGCACAGAACAAATCTGAACATATACCATAGTATTCATTTGCAAAGCCTGCTTCTATGGCCTGTCTTCGGCTTGGTTAGACCAAAAAGAAAAGAACACATTGGTTCTTGTAATAAAACAAATGTACAATCCCTGCACATTACTGCCTTTGTAGTTACTTTTACCCTAAAAAAGCCCAGCTCTAGTGCACAGTATATTTTTCATCATAAACTTGCTCATGTATGCATTCCAGATGGCGTGAAGAAGGGGTTCAGGAATTCTAGTGGCAACCGCTAGTATTACGAAAATAAAGGTAGGGCCCAGTTTTATGATGAACCTTGATCTTAAGGAGTTTATAACTAGACTGGCTCCAAGTTATACTTGGAATACATGGATGTATTTATTACATCAGTGGATTCCTTCACCCACTTAAAAAAAAAAAATCTGCCTTGTTCTCTTTTGAGTGAAGAGGTTGCTTGCAGTTTTAAGATGTTTCATGGCCTTCATTCCATATAAAAAAGATTGATTAAAAGGAAGTTGGCAAGACAACAACCCCCAGTATATTCCAATCGTTCTCCATTTGGAAACAAAACATTCTCCCACATTCCAACTATCTAGGTTGATTAACTTTACAAAGCATTATGGTGTACAACTGTGCTAACTCATTTTGCTATGTATTTTTGATATGAAATATAACCTTTCCCTTAAAAAGGTCCATTAATAAGTATTTGCATCAATACACAAAAATATGGCAATTAAGGATGTTAGAGTGGTCTATTAAGTTCAACTTTTATGGGAAAGGTTTTTTCCTTTTTTTTGTTTTTAAGTTCTTGCCAGCAAGAAATATGAGCTCAACCAAAATAGGTTTTAGGAAGAGGGAGGCAATAGGCCCCTGTTCAGGAAAGGCTTTCAGCACATGCTTATGTTCCATTGCTTTCACTGGGATTTAAGCACATTCTTAATTTATTTGTGAACAGAGTTGGGTTTTTTATGAGGAAATCTTTACAGTGGACACTTTTTTATGATAACGTGTTTGAGGCTACAGCCTTGTAAACTGGAGTAAGTGTGGCACGGTGTGAGGCAGGAACCAAACCTGCGAGACAGAAACAGGGACATGAGGCTGGCCATGCCAGAAAACAATGCGGGGATGGACTGTCTGTCTGGAGTGAAATCAGGGATATGGCTAGGAGCAAGGAGCACTGTGGATGCAAGTCAGCTGTGTTACAAAGACATTGAAGGTAGAAGTAATTTCTTGTAGTTTTTGCCAAAAAAACCTCTACCACAGTTGTCTAGACTGTGTATAATCCAGAGAGAGCTCACCCCACCTGAAGGTGATTATGTCACCTTTCTAAGATGCACTTTGATTACAACAGGTTGCTTCAGGAGATGCTGTTCTCTGTTTTGTGACGAAGGGAGAGCCCAGGTGATGGCTCCAACTGGATGAATCCCATCCCAGCTCTCTGACTTCATAGCTCTTCTTTTCTGTTTTCATGAAAAAAGGAATCCATCAAAAATGTTTGTTTACCCCTCCAGCAGTAACTGGAACAGGGTAAGGAATGGCCTTATTTAGTAAATTATTTTTTGTTAAATAATTAAGTGCATTACCTTGAAACCAGCCCCTAACATACCCATGCTACTGAGCACAAAGGAACTAGGAGCCGGTCTGTCTGTCTGCAATGCTTCCTTGATTTCTGATTTGTCTTCTGGGCTGTGGCTTAAAGACTCAAGCACGTCTTGGAGTAAGACACAAGCGAGTGAGCTAAACATGAGGCAGAAGCTTTTGCAGTAAATATCCTGGCTTGTGTTATTTTTTTGCTCTTTGAACTCTAAAAGCAGTTATTTGTCATTTATTTGATATCCCTTGACAATAAACATGATGTCTCTGAAGAACTAGTTACTGATAAGCTATCCAATAAGGTTAAAACATGCAAACAAATGACAGCAACAATAATATAGATGTTAACCATTGCATTCTCCTTTTTTTTCATAACTTTTTTAGATTATGCACTACTATATTTTTGTTGGAAGCATGTGGTACTCTTGCTTCTGCAATAATTTGTCTTCATGCACAGCAAACAGAAAGGATTTCAGGCATTTTATTTCCTTGTCAGCTTCAATAAATGCAAAATGATTTACCTGAAAAAGCAAAATATCAGGACCAAATTTATCAAAGCTTTTTTTTGTTGTTGTCATTCAGAAAGCACACTGTAACTTTACAAGCAGACAAACAAAAAAAGATTTTTTCTGCATAACTTATAAGCTCATTTCCTTTGATTCTGCAAGTGATGTCACGGAGCCCAGCTGTTGTGTTTCTGCGATGATTTCCCTTACTCATGTTTCACCCAGTCATTCCAGGCCCTAATGGAATTACTTCAAGAGAAACCTGGGTTTTCCCTGGTTCACCTCCCACATCAGCTGATACCAGGAACTCTTCTCTGGGATGCATGGAGAGTAGGTACAGGCAATTAAGTAGATTTTAAAGAAAGTTTTTCTATTTTGTTTTTAATCAACCCCTCATGCCGACGCAGATCAGCACACTGTGGGCACGAGGGCTGATAAGGGATGCAGACATAAAATTTGATGTTGCCTAGTTTTCATATGCTTGGTTTCTCAGTGGAGTCCAGCAGCCTGGACATGCGTGTAGACTCCACAGCTGATGCTGGGGAGCATTAGGTCCCTTCTGTTGATATTTGGTGTGATGGAGGGAACTTTGATAACTACTTTTGACCAGTGTTATTGGCTATTCTTTGCTAATGACAAACACTCTACACAGGGCCGATTCTTGATTCCTACCACCCAGGCACCTCTCTGGACTTCGGTATAGCGCCTTTGCCTACCCATGCAGATGTTTGGTTTTTTTTTTTTTTAAATAATGGACAACGTAGCTATTATCCTTCCATACCACCACCTAAAGGTGACAGTACTCCCTGGGTTTATATATACCCCTGGCAGAATAACTGTTCAGTGCCCTTTTTGAGTGCTTCAAATCCATGTGTCCTCTCCCAGGAGACTGTCCAATGCACTCGTGCGGAGTTGTCTGACCAGGGCATAGCAGATAGGTAGCAAATAGGATTATCTGACAAGTAGCAGAAAACAGGATTAGGGATCTGCAGAGCTGTTTTAGACGCAGTGGGTTTGGAGCTTGAGACATCGTTCATGGAAAAATTAGGCTTCTCTGAAATATGTAAGCTATGTGTGATTTCTCATGGAATAATTGCATGAGCCATACCTAGATTAAATGCTTCCATTCTTTATGTTCCTCATGTCCATCTTTGGCTGATCTGAGGTGTAAATTGTATGGACTTCTAAGAGCTTAAAATTGTAACATGTTTAGTGTCTTCATGGAGCCATTTTAGATGGAATATTCAATTTTGTATGAGTGCATGTGTCTATATAAATAGATATGCGAAAGTATCTTGTTTTCTTTGGGGTTTTTTTAGGCTTTTTAATATTGTTGTTATTCTTTACTTGCTGCTGGGATGTTTTTATTTTGTTGTTATTTGTATTCCCATATTGACTGGAGGCGTCAGTGAAGACTGTGTTACCATGCTGAAGTGAAGAGACAAAGCACAGGAAGGGGACCACCGTCATGGGGAGATGGAGTGATAAGCCAGTAAGTACAGAAAACCGCTCGTCCCACCTTCGGTGCTTTACCTGAGGTACCTGTATTAAGGACACAGTCATGCTGTGGTTCCTGCAAAGTCAGGAGGGAGACTGGCAGCTCCAGAGTGACTTAGCCGCATCAGAGACCTGAACTGGAGATGCTTCTCTTTTCCCCCCATTAGCAGGTATGGTGATTGAGTCTGGCCTATGGAGCCCAACCTGCTCTAATATGCTTTTCCACCAACCCTTATTCAGTGTGGACCCTTTCAGCCTGCATCCCTCCCCGTTTACTGTGGAGCCTCTGCCCTGCTGCCCTGCTTTGTAAAAAAAAAAAAAAATATATATATCTTTTTTTAAATTACTATTAGAAAAAGATGGAGCATGAAGAATTCCAGCCTGAGAGGGGAATGTAAGTGAATTAATCTCTCCTGGTGAGGAGGAAAGCAGGAAATTATTTTTGTAACTAGCAAAGGTTGTTTTTTCATTGGAATTTTTCACCCAAAGCTTTCAGGCATCCATCAAATACCCAACAGCTTAATTTCTGTAGATACAGTGTTTCACTTTTTAGTTGCCAAATAATCTCATATATTTAATTTCCCAGATTTTTTAGATGCTTTCAGGAAGTTGTCACAAGAGACCCTCCCTGGATAAGTTCCTTCTTCCAAGAAAGCGACTTTAAAAAAAAAAATCAGAACAAAGATGATTCACGCAGTTTTGTCCTACCCAGAAACAATGCTGCAGCTAAGCTTTGACCGCCTTTTATTAAACTCAGTCAGAATCTTTCTGGCCCTTTTCATGTGCCGAGAGCGGGGGCCATTGATCTGCTCTGCTTCTGCTACAGCCTGGCAGCCTGGCCTGGCCCGAGCAGGGACCCAAACTCGCCGCTTTTCAGCTGTGCCTGTCCTCTTCTCCGCCTTTCTTTTTTGTTAAATGGAAGTTGACGTAACAGAAGAGAGGAGCCTGCCAGGAGGGTGTCAGAGTCAGCAATGATCACAATCAGACATTGCGATCAGATTGCTCTACCAACTCCTAGGAAGAAATAACCATCTGTTTCAATGGTTACAGGGGAGGGAAAAAAAGAAAAAAAAAAAAAGATGAAGCCACGTCCAGGATTTTGGATTGCAAACAGTGCCTCATTGCCTGTCAGGAAGCATTGAAATAGGGTTTGATAGTAGTGCAAGTTCAGGACCTTTTGCACCAGAGGCAAACATCCAGCACTCAGCTAATGTGCAGGAAAATCAGGCATGGTGCATATGACAGTATTTCCATTTTCCTTCTGGGACCCGAAATGGACAGTAGCCTGGGACATATATGGAGTAGCCTTAGCTCATCTGGCCAATGGATTTCCACTCCTTTTTTCTCCAAAATACACTGAGAAAAGCCTGTTGCCATAATTGGAAGCAGCTTGGTCTGCTGTGGTAAGTGGGGCTCCACAGTCCTCCCCCTCGCCTGTACCCCATCCTGCACTGCTGGCTGCCTGGTGGTGGCTGCTCATTGGCCTCACTGTATGATGTCCTCCAAGCCCAGTAAATATTCCGGGCCACAGAGTGCTACCATGCATGCAACAAAGACAAAATTCATTTATTCACTCAGGCAGGTGATGGATAGTCTGTCAATGTTTATACAGTAGACACCAGCCTAATTTTCAGGTATTAGTTGATTAACACTTGAGTCATAGTGTGTGTCCTGTGTCCAGTAATGTGGAACATCAAATGTGTGAAAAAGATTAATAGTGTGCAGAGATGTTACTCAGAGGATCAATTTGTCTGGGGTTTGAAGAGGTGGTACCCTGCAGATCAATAGGAAAGGTGAAAATTAGAGTAGTATGTTGAAAGAAATCACAGCCGAGTCTATGCATGGCTGGGTTATCTGCTCCAAATACTCAGCTTCTTGTAAAGACTTTCAAAGACTGCAACAAAATGTTAAGCACATTCTCCTGTAAATTTTCTTTTTGTTTCTTACAGACCTACGGGTTCCCCAAATGGCAAGCTCTTAGCAAGGGACACAAAGCAGCCCTTGTGCGACAGGCTGAGCAGCCCAGGAAAACTTTTCCCTGGCATTTTGTATGAAAAACGCTTCCCTATATTATAAATAGCAACAGGCAGGAAAGCAATAGAAATAAATGTCGCTCTGTAAATAAGGGAACCAAAGTTGGACAGCAGAAGGGCTCTTTCTGGACAAGCTGAACTTTCCCTAAGTTTTAAAGGAGAAATGTTATGGTACTTCTTTTCCCTGCTGCCTCCAAGCGCTGCCTGGCAGGAGCCGCATCACAGACGAGTACCAGGACGGCTGGAGGTTCAGGCGCTCGCATGCCCATAGCAGCTACTGTGCTGCAACACCCCCTGGGCTCCCCACCCCCTGGCCTGCCTGTGCAGAAAGGATATAAGCATCAAACACGCTCAGGCCAACCTATAGAGAACTTTCTTCTGCAGTGGCGGAACAATGTCACTTGAATTTAAGGCTCGCTTTCCATAGCAAAGTGCTCCCACCCCTTCACTCCGTGCAGCAGAGGGTTACAAAGCTGCCCAAGTGTGTCAGGGCCCCGTTTCCCACCACCGTGTTGCACAGCCTCTTGGAGGAGAGTGCTTTGAGGTCTAGAAGTCTGTGGAATGTTCCCCCACGGGAGAGGGACAGATCCCTGCTGTCCTAAGTACCTGACCCGTGGCTGGGCAAAGCTCTGGAGAGGACACTCCACCAAACAACCCCACATCTGCGGGCAAAAGGGCACAGTGGCCCGCCTTGCTCTCTCCTGTGCCTTCCTCGCTGTGGTCGCAAGTGATGCGAAGCCGTAAAGGTCTAGAAGGAGGGAGAAATTTTGGGGGGTGGGTTATCCCGTGGGCAATGCCAGCCCCATCCCCTGGCCAGCCCGCGGAAGGGGTGGAGGCTGCACCTCCCTCCCGTGGCTCCGCGGGACAGCTGCCGAGCGAAGAGCAGCCTGCTCGCGGCTGACTCTCGCATGCTGCCAAATAACAGCGCGGAGGTTCTGCATATCTGTTTATCTCTGTTATTCAGAAATGGTTCCTTGCCACGGAGATAGAAAGCAGCTTTGGACAGAAATTTCAGCGTATGATGGGAATGTCAGCAGTGTTATGCTCTTTCATATTTTTTTTAAAGCCTGGCTTTCTGCAAACTGACATATTTACATGCTTGCTTTATAACATTGGCATGGGATTTATGAAATCTCCTTAAAATTAATGTCTATTTCTAACAAATTTAAATTAGAAATGACCGTACCCACATGAGGAATAGGATAGGAAATTTAATTTAAGGAAAAGCTGGGAATGTGTATATTTCTGTTGCATGTATTTCAGACTATTTCTGTCGCAACCTAATAGCACGTGTGAATGAGTGCCTGATCCTTCAAACATAACCTATGGAGGATTGCACTTATACAAGAAGTTGCTTTGTGAAATTAGCAGGAAAGCTCAGAGAGTAAGAATTACATTTAGTAGCAGATTTTTGCAGGAATCCAGACTCGTCTGCCTGGGGGCCCACTCACCCAAAACAGCAGTAAAAAGGGAGGAAAGGAGGGTGAAGAGATGGGCCGAGGGAGGGGGCAGGTGCTGGGCTGCAAACACCGGGAGGAAGAGGCAGGGTTCACAACGGGCGGGACAGAAATCCCTTTTTCCTTCCCTGCACGAGGTCCAGGCCAGCTACTCCATGTAATTAGGAGCCCTTCATATATACCCCTGCTTCGAGAAACAACCATGGCTTCCTTGCTGAGGATTGGCGTAAACTGCTCTGAACCATCACAAAAATAGTATATTCTCATTTTCTCAGCATGGGCAGTAGCAGCTGAGCTTACATGCCCCAGACCGAAGTCCAGAAGCCAGGCTTGGTGATATGTTTCCTGCACAATATATTTATATAGACAGCTAACCCATTGCTAGTCTGCTGGCAGTTTTGCATTTTCCTTGTAAACTGTTCTTATGTGCTACAACACATCTGGGCATTCTTAATTCTGCCTCTCACTTCATTACCTTTCATAGGAGACTCTGGGTTTACAGCAAAAGAATCAATAGTTTGAAAGTTTTAAAAAGTGCAATATTAAAAATTTAAAAGAAACCAGGAAATCATAGTCTCCATTCAGAGAAGAGAAAAAAAAAACCAACACAAAAACTTTTTCTTTGGGTAAGGATTGGAGCTCACAATTAATTATCTTTATACATAGCTGTTTGGGATTTCTTCAGATATTTTACTAAACCTATGTGTGAGCATGCTTGTCTTCAGGAATCCACGTTAAATATATTAAAAGAGGTTAGACACGGCACGGTTTGTTGGCAGCGTTCACGCGAAGTGGACTCCAGCAAACAATCTCTTGCTATTTACGAGATTGGAAAGCAGGGTTTCGGAGCGGGGGGAAGACGGGGGTCTGCGGGGCATGTCCCGCTGCCCAGCCTCTGCCTGCACAGGCAGGAGCCCCAGCCTGATGAGGCTGACTTCAGCAGAGGATCAATCCCCCGCTGCAGTATTTCTTTCCCTTGAGCAGATCTAATTGAAATCAGATCTTTGTGCTGCGTTAGGATTCCTCTGGCAGGGACGGTCTTGGCATTGTTTTCTTTACCATTTTTCCTATTACTGTTGGTACCAATCACCAGAACAAGGCAGCAAGGAACAGAAGAGAAAAGCAACATGCTGTGAAATTGTTGAAATAATTCAAAGGTTTCCACAGGAAACATCATCTCCAAATGCTTGAACGCAGCCTCCCAGATATAAATATAGTGCAGGGAAAGAGAGGGAGGGGGGGTGAAAAGGGAAGGGAGAAAGAGATTTAGTGATATTAAGAGGCTAAAGCAATCGGAGCGATTTGTAAATTATACAGGCAGTTGTGTTCCCTGTGTAATGCGCTTCGTGTAGCGCCGGAGAAAGAAGCAGATGTGTCGACAGTGCTTAACAGCCTGTTTTAACCTGAGTCTATGGTCTGCGGCACTCTCTTTGCTTTGTTTTAAGGGCTATCATTAGACTCTGGTTTTTTTCTTGCAAAGATGAAAGTTTAATAAATAAAAGTTGATTACAGAATAAAAACATGCTTGGTTCAAAGTGGATCCCTTCAGCACGTGCTGAAAACAACATCAATAACACCCATGTATTTATTGATTGATATCTTTCAGTCATTCAAGGAAACATTTTGGTTTTAGCAGATGACATTCTTTCAGGATAATCCATTCAAGCTGATACTAGCTGTATCATTTTACTATTTATAACACTAAAATCTGCTATATTTTAATATTTTAAAATGAAAAGTCATTTCCATTATTTTAAGAAACAAAGCCAGCTTATTTTCTAAGCCTGAATAGGTAGGTTAGATTTCCAAATTAATATTTTGGTTCCTAGATGTAATATATTTGATTTGTAGAAGTGTGCATTTTAGGAATGGTCAAGTAATTCTATATTAAAACTGGTTTTTAATGGAAAAATAACTATTCAGTTAATCAGAATTTCCCAGAAGCAATGGTTAGGCTTTTTGGAGAAAATTTTGTTTTGTTAGAAGAAATGGAACAGCTTTCTGTTTTCGAAACCATCATTTTGGAGTTTTTGTACTTTGAGCAAGAAAGATAAATTCATTTTAATGCAAATAATTTTTATTTCACTTTGGCTGCAATTTTGTAATGAGAGGGAGGGGACCTTTCTACAACTAGTGCTTCTGAGCAGCCAAAAGTCCTCATGCTATCCGTGGCAGTAGCTTACACTTTGGAAATTAGTATTTAGGTTGTTGATGGTAGACAGCCAGGTTTGAAGCATTTGCCTTAGGAAGTTGCCTTACAAGAGCGGAAAATCCATCTCTCCTATTGTCTTCAGGAGCTCAGCAATTTCTGGGAGCTCCCAGCACCCACCCCACAGGCTCTCTTTGTCTGTAAACAAACTTCAGCTCGGCTCCCCCCCTCCCCCCCCACCCCCCAGCTCTCTAATCCTGTGCATGAAATCATTACCAGCTACTTGCAATGAACATGCCATTCTTCAGCTCACAATTATTGTTGTCAGCTTCACATCACAGTTTGTCCCTTTTCTGCTTAATCAGAGGCATTAGATTTCAGGTATTCATGGAAAGGGAGAAGAGTTTTGAGGTTTCCAAATACTTCTTTTAATGAATCTTGTGATATTTTTAACAAAGAGGTCAGAAATACATATTTTCTTCTTTTCTAAATGTTAACAAAATACAGGAAAAGAAAGAAAGAAGGGGTGGGGGGAAGCAAGTTTCCAATGATTTTAGTCTGGTGACTGGATGTCCTTTGTGCATCTGTTCAAGTATTTTGTGGTTTGCATTTACGTCTGTATTTGCCCAATTTACAGCTTAAAAAAAATCAATAGTAATGTTATATTTTCATGAAACCAGCATTTTCTAACTGAGATCTCATGAGTAAATTAAATTTCGTCCAAGATGGATTACATCCAAGTTGGATTACAGTTGCAGGACCTGATCCTGCACATGCTTATGCATATGAATATTCCCGCTTAGTTTATGCCTTGGGCTGGGACTTGAGAGACCTGGAACCTGGTTCTAGGTTTGCTATAGCCTCCCTCTTCCCCAAGTCCCTTATTTGCTCTGTATCTCCATTTCTACCATTTACTAAAAAGAAGAGACAAAGAGGAAAGATGTGCTAATATTGACAGTTGACTTAATGTTGAAGTTGCATATATTTTTCATGTATATTTATGAGATATCACTTGCTATAGTCATATATGAGCTATGAAATCATAAAATATATCAAATATTATGGTAAAACGAGCCTTATTAGCTATGCTCATCCCAGACTCTCCTGAAAACTAAAGTTAGTCTGTGACAGAAAAGCTCTTATTGAGGATTCACTGCTTTTCCTCTTGTTCTTCGATATCTTGTTGTTTCTACATCCTCCTGCTCCTGGCATAGGCAGACAAATTAAACAAGACCATGGCTAAATTCTTCCATGTAGGGATGCTCTTTTTAGTCCGTACTTCTTCAGGGCTGACAAAATGGAGCGGCCATATTAGAAACAAATACTAATAACAGGAATAAATTCCAATACAAACTTCAGAGAAGCAAACATGTCAAGAAAGAGAACCACTGGAGCAGGTGGACACAAACGCTATAGTGCAACATAGAGAACAAAATTGCCCATGTGGTTGAAAGATGATCTTTGCTGTAGGCAGTACTCTAGGCTACAACATAAGGTACTACATGAATTAAAAGAGGATTCTAAGCCTTGGAGACATTAAATGTGACTTAATACATTATTGCGTGTCAGCTGAGCTACTGTAGCTGCCTGTGTATCGACTCTGCCTCAACACCTTTCAGGCCAGGCTCGAGGAAGCCATGCCACCCGGTAACTGCCGTAAGGGCTAAGAGCTTATGTATTGACTGTGGCCATAGCTCAGCTGAGGTATCACAATTTGTTCTGCCACTTGTTCCTGAAACCCTTGTGATCTGTGAAGGTCTCGGAAGTAGCTTGAGGGAAATGGGGAGAAGGAGATTTATCCATTTGTTCGTTTGCAGCAAAATAAAATAGCAGCCTGCCAAGCCATCCTTAAAAAAATGTTGGTGAAGAGATTACCTATTGAAAGATGGAAATGTCTTAAGAATGGGTTTTTTACTATTCACTGTAGTGTAGGCAATAGCACTTATGGAGCTAGTAAGAAGGCGTCCCACTGCAATAGACCCTGTGCAGGCAGGGTAGTAAAAATCCTAATCCCTGAAGAGTTCACAGTCAGCAATGATTAACCAGCCCAAGGGCCTGGAAAGTAGGAATGAAACATACTGCTTAACCCTTCGCTGGTCTGGAAACCAGTGTAGTGCATGGCGTGCACACAGTTTCTTTTGAATGTTCATTCAGGTTAGCATGTTCCTTTGCAGTTTGTAATTTTTATTGTGGGTGTTCTGCGATGCGGTAAACCCTGATTGCTTTGCCCCAAAGTGGAACTGAAGTTCATCTGATCAAGCCCAAGTGCTAGGAAGCGAATAAATAAATATATACATGCAAAACAGAGATGATGAAATTAATTTCTCTGTTCTCCCCAATGTCTTATAATATTGCTGTCTTTATGAGACAGAGCTCTGTGAGGTAATACAGCTTATCAGGTATTGAACATTAGGTATACCAAATTATATGCATATATTCCTCACTATAACACCAGACATATATATGTATATAAAATAACTTCTTTTCTATATAAACATCCAACACATCTTTTTCAGTGCATTACATTACTCTTCCTCCTCACCAAACATCAATGACTGCAGGACACAGACCTCCCTTCCAATCAATGTATGCACATCCCCTCCTTGAAAGGAGACCATTATCCTATGGTATTTAGGTGAAAAAGCACACGATAGGATCTTAGAGTAGCTGTGGCAAAAAAGATCCACTGTGATTTATGCGAGGTGCATTGGGAGCTGTCTGATGTGAAGTCAGCAGCTGAAGGGCAATGAATAATTCAGCACTAGGATCCGTCACATCATCTCTCTTCCCATGTTATTGCTGTTTTTACGTAATTGGAAAGTGAAAAATAAATTGATGTCATAAAGAAAGCTGCATCATTTGTCTGAAAATACACATAAGAGTTATAGGTACATTTCTGCTGTTTTGTGAGCCCTGTATGATCTTACTGTGTGCAAAATTAAAAATGTGTCTGTATTAACACCTTCTCTAGGGTTAGATGGGTGACCCATGCAGCATGACATCTTTTACATTGGTGTTAGTAGCCTGCATTGATAGAGAATGATGTCTCTGAATTGCTTCCTTCAAGCACTCCAGTGCCATTGCCCTTGCTCTGTGCTTCCCTAGCAAAGCTTTAATGCAGAGCTGGAACTGAGGCACCTGCCTCTATCGTATGGGAAATTTTGTTTGTCGAACTGCAGACAAGAATAAAGCCGGGTGGAAGGGTTCACCTGCCTCAGGGGAGATTCAGAAAGAGAAGCTGTGTACGTTTTTTCACTCTGTGCATCCAAAATAAAGAACTCGACAAAAAGACAGGATTTGGATAGTGGACTCGCTGGTTCTGTACAACAGAAAAAGCTCAAGTGGCTGGCTAGATATATACACACAGAGGTGTACGCATACACGTACATCTTGTGCTTTCATAGTGTCCTTAGTGTTCATAGGAATTGGTGAGCGGAGGAGCCAGTTCAAGGGATACTTTCCTTGCCAGTAGAGTGAGCTGACACGTACTGACTGACAAGGTTTAGCTTGTATGAGAACCTGGAATGACCCAAAATTCTTGCATTTGGGGCTCGAAGTTTGGGGTTTGCCCGTTTCAGAAGTAGGTCTGAAAAACGGAGTTCAGATGAGGACCAAAGAGGTTGGGACACAGGCTGGGAAAAGATCTGACTTATTTGCTCTTGTTTTACGGTGAAGAGTGCATTATCCATCTTTGTGGTTAAGTGTGACTTGTACTCTGTGCCTTTCTTGCTGTTACTATTTCATGACTGGAAGAAAAAAAACCAGCTTTGGTTATTTCTGCCTTTTAATCTGAATTGTTCCAAAAGATGTCATAACGAGCTTCTGACTCTCCTGTCTTCCTTATAAAGCACAGTCCTTCCTCTGTTCTTGACTTTGTCCTTGCCTCGCTAACGTGAGGCTGATGTGAGCAAATGCTATTTCTTAGGAAAGTTCTGACTCAACAATGTAAGCTTTTCAAAGGAGAATGAATGCAATCTGTGAACTGAATTGGCAATGCAGGCAGATTAGAAGAAATGCTATGCAATACCCAGATCATGCCATTTTAATATCTAAAGATGATTGCTTTTAGGAAGGAGACAATAGGTTTAGCATAGAGGTGACAAAACATATTCTTTTTGCCTTTCCTCTTGGTAAACAAACTTCTTTCAGAAATGAAATGAAGCTGTATTATGCAACAGTGATGGAAAGGCGAAGACATGGCATGGGGACTGTCCTCCAGCTGGTAAGATAATAGGTATTTACCAACAGGAGCCAGTGGGCTGCAGAGACCTTCTGATACCTTTTGTCTTGCATGGTTCATATTCTTTAAGTTAGGCTGTCAAAACTGAAGGGCTGTGTGGGTTTTTTTTCATTCGTATCAGTTGCGTATCTCAAAGGCCAGGTCAGCTGCAAAAGTCTTCAGTTTTAGGTTCAAGCATCCCTCAGAAGCAGGTTTTAAAGGAGGGCTGGTGAGCGGGAGGAGCAGCAGAGGGATGCTGAAACAAGGGAAGAGACCTAGAGTAAAGCCCTGTGAGGGGTAATACAGGTTGGAAGAAAATTATTCAGTTAAGAGACAAGATCTGCAATTCTTAGCAGTTAGGCCAAACGCCTCTGCAGAAGACTCATTTTGAGTTCTCAGCATTTCCAACTGATCCTGCGAGATCAGACTTTTCCCCAAACCTTCCTTAATTTGTCTCTGTTGTTCTCTTCCAGCCCAGCCTTGGAGGGTGGAGGTTGGTATAACAGACTTGGCTTTCTTACCATTCATACTGATGTTATTCCATCAGTAGAGAAAGAAATTACTCTATTGTATACTCTGCTTTCCATCATTTGAAGTAATGGAGGGCTGGAATAGGCTGATAGTGGGGAAATGGGGATAATATAGTTGTTATTGCTTCTGGATGCTGGGGAAAAAGTCTTGACAGAAGAACTAAAAAAGAGGAGTGTAAAGATCACCAGCTGGACAGTGTAATAGAGTTTTCTTATCAAATCCTCAACATCATATGTGACTACTCTGTGATGATCTATAGTATCACCAAGCCACATACACTGGTTGTTAACCCAGTCTAAAAACCCATGAAACTTGATTAACGCTCACAGATTTATTATTTCTAAAAAACATTCCAATTCTTTGGTTTTGCTTATGGCTTCCAGGCCTTCAGCACATGCATTTTTAAACATTTCTCAAGCACAGTGACACCCTGAAACATCCTGCACTTCTTTTTAAAAAAAAAAAAGGAAAGAAGAAAAAAGAAACCTAAATCATTAGAAAGTTACTTAACTCAAAGAACTGGAGCTCTTTTAGGAAATGAAATTTTGCCAGGCTCTCAATAACACAGTGAAGTTTGGCAGGACTGCAGGAATTTTGGACTTAGCAATTTCTTACCAGAGTTAAAATAGGACAGAAAAAGAAAAAGTAGGAGTTTAGAAGTTCCTTTTTCTCTTATTGCTACTAAATCTGGTTTGGGTTCCCCCCCCCCCCCCTTGGTTTTTTCCCTGTTTGTTGTTTTTTCTTTTTTTCTGCTGAGCCTATTAGTTTAATGCTGCAGGTGTGGCCCTCCCCACCAGGTGATCCTCCCTCTTATTGGCCCTTAGCCCAGATTCTCTTGCTTCATTCAGTGCTCTCAGGTCTCTCTTGTGTTTTCATTCTCTCTGTGGTCCTTCTGACGGTGTAAGCAGGTGAGCCTCGTCTAGGTTGTGCACCCATATCCTTCTCTTCTGATTGCAAAGGCAGCTCTGTCCCATCTTCCCTTGTCATCTCCTACTTGCAGCCAGTATATCTCCCACTGAAGGATGAGAGGTAAGTGACCACCTTTATTTTCACTGGCTTAAACGACCCTGCACCAAAGCAGTTTTGTTCCTTAACTCCCCCAATGACATAACAAATTGCTGGTCCAGGGCAGAGGTTACTACAGCGGTAAGTAACAGGAGTTATTTCCCTAGCTCAAGAAAGAGATTATTGTTTGTCCTGGAAACCTACTGGTAATTGAAGCAAAAACTTGACCATATGAGCAACCCTACAATATTTTTCCATGGCAATAAAGAAGTGACAAAGCTATGAAGTAAGAAAAGTTTTAGCTACTTTCCAAAGATGCTTTTTAAAAACGTAATGCTAAAAAAAAAAAAAAAGCAGCAAAAACGCCACCCACCAGAATATGTCCTTTATAATCTCTTTTTAGAAAAAGTGCTTTGCCTTCTTGAAAATAAAATCTCAAGCAAATAACAACCTCCTCCTGCTCGCCCCCATACCAGCAATCTTGAATATTTCAGGAATTGTAAATAATGAGGACTCAGTTATCTTCATGGAGGCAATGATGTTGTTCTTGAAAACACTTAACTGGGGTCTCGGTTTTAAGGAGAAATATTCCTCAGTGCATTATTGCTGTGAATTGTAAGTGCTGAGTTTCCAAGTATTTCCAAGTACGTGCTTCACATTAAAATGTAGGGGTTTCTTCTAATTTCTCATCCGTTAATGGATAAACTCTACTGGGGTTTTGAATGCAAAGACATCAGAAAAACACATGGATAGTTTATTTTAGTTTATAAGGAAAGTTTTCCTAAAGTCGCTCACATGTATTGTCTTGTAAGCTGGTCAGACAAAAAGTGAACCAGAACTGTCACCTGAATTCTATTTTGTTACATGCACCTTTAACACTAAGGAACTGTATAATTCAATATAAGACGTAGGTGAGAAGAGTCTAATCCAAACCAGTAGTTGATGTTGTATTCCTTTTTCTGATGCTTAATTTCTAGCAGTTCCGTGAAAAGTTTTGTAGATGTTTTCCTGATGTGGATAATAAGGTCATTTCAAGTGCACGTTACCTGGACTTTGCTCTCTTGGATCTGTTTGGGATAGTGAAAAAATTTACTTCTATCTGATACTAGAATTGATTTACACAACATATATGGGGCAGGGGGGGGAACCCCCAACAATTCAGCAGTTGTGTTCTTTCAAATTTAATTTGGAAAGTAATCATATGTTTTCTATAAAGCCTGTTATAGCTGTTTAGGGAGGGGACTGGGGAAGGGGTCTTGTTTGTTTTTATGCCCAGTTTAGTTTCCAAGAAACGCTTTCCTTTCCATTTGGACAAATAACTGCAGCACAGTATTGCTGAAATTGGAACACCAGTGAGCTTACCTGGCATACTGGTTCCAGTTTGGTGTGAGTCCCAGGGTAAAGATACGCAATTGCTGAAGTTCAGCGTGCCCAGAAAAAGCTACCAGGACCAACCATCACTGAATCAGAGCTGTAGCAACGTAGCCTTTCTGCTTCAACAGCATCTGACTGAAGCAGGAACAACAGGAGGTTGGAGCAGAGGCTTTAAGCTGTGACTTTATTGCTTCTGTTGCTGTTAAAATATAGTATTACCACAAATTGTGCAGCCCAGGTTGCTAGCTTTGAGACTCCAGTCTCGGTCTCCATGTACAGCATTTTCATTGATCCTTATCTAGACAAGCAACTTGTTTTGCTGCTAGGATTATAATCTTCTTGAAGAGAGTGATCAGTGCAACCCATGTTCTTTCCTCCAGCGCAAAAATACACGCTAATTAAAAATGTTTCTAGGCAGCTGGCACTGGTGTGTGAGACTAAAAGAAGTTCAGCACTTCTGTGGAAAGGAAAGGGAATCCCAGTAACAGAAGAGTTTATAGTCAATCATTTCAGGTCAACAGGAACGCCGCAAGGTTTGGGTCATCTTGTTCATGTTGCCAATAAGAGCCATTTAGAATATGACTCTTTCAAGCAAATTGTCTTCCCAGAAAACACAAACCAAATAAAACTGGAGCATTTAGTTCAAGCCTATAATGTGGCATACTAATTAGTCTGTAAAAATTAATTAGTATAATGAAGAGTAACATACTGTGGGCCAAATTCTTTGGTGACTTCAGTGGGAGAACTGCCTGTATACCTGCAGGTAGTGTTTAGATTGCCCTTTCATCTTAACTTTCAGAGCTCATGTGCCAAACTTTAATAAAGATTAATTCTTAGAGCCCATTTTAAAGTATGGACAGCCATTCCCAGAGGCAGATACATCCACCCTGTGGCTGGGGGAAAGGTGACACTACAGACCTTGCAGAAAGCAACTTCATAAGGCTGGGGACCTTGGCAGTGCTAAAATGTACCTCAGACCCTATAACTCCACTTCTTCGAGGAAACAGGCACCTGATTTTTGTTCTCATGAGACAACTACATGGTGCTGACCCTTTGTACAGTGAGAAAAAATGACAAGTCCTGTAAAGAGTTGCCCTGTCTGATGTCAGTCTTTTGTGGACGCTCATAGTTAAAGAAAATAGAAGAACGTCCCACTGCATACAGGCATCTTGGGTATGGCGCTTCAGTTAATTGATATTTTTTTTTCTTTTTTTTCACTCTGTAATTGTTTTACTTTTTTTTCTATTATTCTAAGATATTATTTTTTTCTCTCCTTCATCCCCTACATCTCACACCCATCCCTACTCCAGGGGTTGCTGACACCCAAGTGTGACAAATGCAGAATCAGCAGTTTGTGTGGCATTGTCCTCACCGGGGCAGGAGGCTGTGGTATGGCAGAGTAACGATAATAATGTTTCAACCTAGTTGCCTTTCAGGCTAATTCTCAGTTGAGTTTGCAGGTTTTAAATCTCTGATATCAGGCAACTGCCTCCCCTCTCTCAAATGCTGCAATAGGCTATTATTTTTTGCAGACTAACAACAAGAATTATAAATTTGAGTATTTATGCAGTGATAAAGATATTTCACTGTATCATTGGATAATATTAAATATAGCCTGGCAATAGTTGATATATGTGCTATTGTCACTCTTCTGGGTATTGTTGTTATTCCTGGTTTTCAGATGACAGGTCAGGGAACCCCACAAAGCTCTCACAGAAATCAAGGGTCAAGTACCTAAGTATTTTTCTGGCTCTAGATCTATATCACTTGTCCACAGGGATGTGGGAAAAGGAGGACTGGTTCCAGGCTGAGCAGGTTTCCCAGTATGAGTGTCCTGGTGTCCACTCCCCTGCACTGGGAGCTCTGTCTCAAGGAAAGCTCTGTCTCATGTTTTCAGAGATTTGTGGTCAAGCAGCCCTGCTACAGGTGGAGGGCAAAGTTTCTCCTACAGCAGGTAGAAAATGATCTATTACCATTTTGTGTGCCTGGCATGGAGAGGTCAGGTGGCTGAGGCATATGTGAAAATAAATATCTTTGGAAATCAAAATAGAGTTTCTCAAGGATTGTATCCGACTGAGTAATGACATTGGTGGTGTCTGTGAATGAACATTTCACGGATGTAAAAGAATACCCTTTTTAGCCATACAGTTTTCTGGTATACGTGTTTTATTTATTTAAGAAAGGGAGCTTTATTTGCTCACTTTTGGGATAATGTAATTTGAGCTCATGACTCTTCCCTTTCCAAACGGTGTCAGGTCAGAGTGGTTTGGGTGGTGCTCCCAGAGTCCCAGCAGAGTCGTGGTTCAAGGGCTTCCCTCTTCTTTTTTGGCAGATAGAGTATTGGATGTTGATCCAACATCCTAGGAGAATGATTCTTTTCTTCCTTCACATATCTCCTCAGCTGCTGAGCAGCTGAAGAGCTGACAGAATTAAATTACATTGCTGCTGCTGCTATTAACAAAGAGTAAAGAGAAACTGTTACATCTGGCTCCACTTCTTTGCCAGAGTCTTCATTTAATTGTTTTCTAATTTGAAGAAAACCACAAATGACAAGATGAAACTGCTAGAAATGTAAATACAAGAGTCAAATTGCTCTTGTCAGATTTCTAGTTCACAAACCACGGTAATGTGATTCTGCATATCTGACCAATAAATAAGGGTTGCAGCGAGTGGATGCTGTGGATTTCTCTCCCAAATTCGCAGTCCCCTCACTCACGGTCACAAAAATACTTTCATTTGAAAGAGCATCGAACGTGCTGAATTTAAGGATCCAGCCTGACAGCTGCAGACTTCTTCAGTGCATGCTCCAGGACAGCGTTCCTCCTTGGCAGTAAATGGGGAATCCAGATTGAGCTGCCTGGAAAGGTTTCATTATTTATTCTCTGCCACTTTTACAATGATTCCCTCCCCGCCCCCCCCCCCTCATTTTAGTCAGGTAACGGTGAAATATATTTGAAGAATACAGAAAGTTTCACAGACTGTAGTATGAAGGGTTATTCAGTTTCTAAGTGCATGATCAAAAGTCAGTAGTTATGCTCTTTCCTGAAAAATACAAACAAAACAGTACCACTAGTCAAAGATTTTTGTCTAATAAATTTGCAAAAAAGTTTGATACTCAGATAAGAAATTTAGAGCAAAGTATTCCTGAAGAGATTGTTGGTGAAGAATAAGGTTTATCCATTGGGAAAGTCCTTATGAACAGTAAAGTCCGTGTTAGTTTACAAATGGTTTCTTAGACAAAAATGAGATATTGACACTTAAAATACAGAAATGCAAACAAGATCTGCAAGCTAATGTTTCTTTTCAAATTGATGCCTGACACTTAGAAACTTACAGTCATGGTCCGGAGCTCCACCAGGCATGTTTACACAGTCAAATAACGAAATCAGTCACCACTAAGGGATTCCCTGGCTGAAAGAAATTCCCAGGTAACGTGAGGACCCTTTATTCCTTTACAAATATGTTGCAGCCTATCAGCGCTGGCAGTGTCTGGCAGATAGCTGACCCTTTTGTGAGATGTCCCCACTGCAGCTTTGAATGACACAGTTGGCCAAGTTGCTGAAACTCATATATTTCCTTTGAAGCTGCCCCATTGTGGAGGCTAACAACCTTCCCGGATTGATCCCTATCTGCTGCACGGGTCAGCTAGCAGGTCGGTTTGAAGGACAGCTCACTGGGGCTGCAATGTCATGTGTGGAGCGTTATCAAAATGCTGCTTTTCCAGTCTGTTTGAGTTTGGTTTGTTTGCCGTGGAGTTCTTGCAGCAAAGCTAAACATTGCTTGCGATGTGACTTAAACACAGAGCTGCAAGAGAGGAGCACAGCCCTGGGGGGGCAGAGAGGAGAGCAGCCAACAAGCACCAGTAGAAAGTGCAGCTGTCACAGAAGAGAGAGAAGTTAAAAAGGGAAGGGGAAAAAAAAGCCTTGACTGTCCCTCAGGGGCAGGGGCTGCTGTCGTTCCAAATGCCGACAGCTTTCCAAACCTAAACCAAAGCTATAAAATATGAAATATAATGAACAAAAGTTGGCACCCACCCATGTGTAGCTGTCAACCTAATAAAAACAAAACTATCTGGCAGCTGGCACTTAGGTGCTGGGAGATGCCAGCTTTGGACTCCTGCAGAACAGGTCTTGCCTTTGCCTTTCACATCTGGATGTTTGCTAGATTTTAAAATGTGTACCAGAGGGTGAGGAAAGAGGCACCCCCATGCCTAGGCAGACCTTGGTCATCAAAATGAGCATCTCCAAACTATGTGTCCCTTCACACTTTCCTGCGCAGAGAGGACAAACAGAAAGAGAGTGGTGGACGCTGGAAGTTACCGCATTTTGGTTCCACTTCCCCTGTCATTTATTTGTTAAGCACTGGTCTAAGCTGTTGAGCTGGCCACTGCGAGGGGAACTGACTTGCTTTTGATGTGGATGATTAGCAGATTTGGTGGCACAAAGCTGGCAAAGGGCATAACTCCCAATCAGGACTCATCAATTTTCTGAAGCAAATATAAAAAAAAAAAAAAAAAGAAATTATTTACTAGACCATCTAAGAATCAATCAGATGTGGGATTCATGGGGGAAAGGGAGTGACAGTCTTTCCCTATACCAGTGTTGGGGCAAGTGTACATTCTTTCTATATTAATAATTAATTCCAGACAATTAGAGAGTTGAGTAGATCAAAACAGCTGATCATGACACCCCTACGTCTCCACTCTGTGAGAGTCAGTGATTTTACTCAATTAAATTTAGACTGGATTGGGTAACCTCGTGTCACATGTGGTTTGAAGAGGTGTGAAGGGCAAGGCACTGATTTGGACTTCATGTTCCACAAGAAGCTGGGGCACATTTGGCTTTCACCTGGACTAGAGCATCTCATGTAGTTTCCTCCAAAAAGGATCTGATTCATGTGTGGAGGAACCACTTTTTGAGTGAAAGCAACGCATGGTGGGTGGGGATGAACAAAGGATTCACTTCAGAGCTGCGCTGCTGTACCAAACTGAAACACTAGCATAGACACAACTGGGGTGCTGCACAGTGCTTCAAGCAAAGAACGTTTTTAAGAGCGGAATGTGACATCTGGGAAGCAATCAAGTTGTGATGCTCTGGTTTTTTAGCCTGTGCTCACTGGGGAGTCTGGATCCCCAGCTCTGGCTGAGAGGCAGACTGCTTTCCAAGTTACCGCTGGCGGAGTAAGGTACCATGTGTGGGAGGAATCGTGGCAAACCCAGGTCTTTAATTCCAATGTAATCCTAAGATACTATACCTGCTTTGTGCCCCCACACTCCAGGAATAAATAGCTATCTGCAATTTCATTGCAGGCACTTTTTCTTACATTTTCTCTAAAAACTGCTCCTCATTACAAAAGAATCTACCTTGAGTGTGTCTCGCTCCTCACAGACAAATTGCTCGGTGGAATCTCCTGTGAATCTCCCCCTCTGTAGGTTAGAAAGTATTTGTTCATTTTTATGAAGGGCAGGCTCTCGATATTTAGTGCAAACAGACCATCCCTCAGGCACCTGACACTCATGGCAAACAGACAAGTCTTTCGGTAAATGACAGTGCCCCTGCAGAGAGCAGAAAGCAGTTGGTTACAGACATTCAAGGGCAGAGAGTGAAGATTTTCATTGCAGGGACAACACATTCATGGCTGGGCGCAGCCTCCTTTGCTTGTCTGCAAGCAGACTTGACCATGCTTTAAGGGTCTAGGACTTGCTCCTGTTTTTAACAAAATAGGTTCCTTCTTAGCTGCTGTGAATCTGCCAACCATCCCCTCCCAACTTTCACTGGCACTGAACCAATCTATACCTCTCATCCCACTGGCTCACGGGCTCTGATGGTGATAGAGGCAACTTGCTTCCCATCAGAAAGGCTGACTTAATACTGTGCACTTCAGCTGTATAGATCGTCACAGAAAAAATAAAGCCAATTCTCTATTGAGAGAATTTGAGAGGATCTCCTGTTGTCATTGTGTAATACAATATCAGCATTATGGGCTTCCTAGTTAAGGGAATTCTGCAAACAGGCACTTACAAATGTAGCGGTCCTCTCTCAAATCTGAAGTAAATATGGCACACAAAGAATGGCCATGAATAACTGGTCTTCTCTCCTCTGAAACAGATCCACCATGTGCATGTACATACAAGCATATGCATACATGTAATCCTATATAGCTGTTTAGGAGCGTTTGCATGGGCTTAGAGGTTTTCATGGCTGAAAGGAAATTTTCATTAAAAATAACTTATGTGAAGACATGATCTGTCATAGTCAACCTACTAATGGTTAGTTGCAATATATGTAAACAGGTGTGCTATGTACTGTTTATCTGGCTCTTATGTGTAATTAAGGTTGTTGTAGAAAGATTTGCTTCCAATTCGCTCTGCCTGTGGGTCTGCCTAATGTCTGCTGAGATCCCTGCTTTATGTCACTCATTGTAATGGGGAGGATATTGGAGTTTGCTCTTATATATCAATATGCTCTTGTGTCAAGATAATAAAGGAGCAAAAATGGAAGTGTTTGTATAGCAAACATGAAGATCTAAGTGAAGCTATAAGACCAGCTAATCTGGGCTTAAACCATGGATCCTTTTCACTTACTGGAGTTTCAAATGGTAGCCATGTAATTCCTTTTTTCTGACACCAGAGATTACCTTAATCTTTCACACAAGGTTATGTTGCAAACCCCAGTGAAGGGAATTTCAGCATGGATATCATATATGAAATATTGTCAGTGAGGGTGACCCACTGCTGGAACCTGCTCCCATGAGATGTGGGAGACTCCAGTCTCATTTTAGCCATTTAAAAATTTGTGTTTATACTAAGTTAGTTGTCCAGTATCCCACAAAGGTTAGCAGTGAGAAAGACACCTTCAGAGTCAGTCCAGCCAATCTGTCCTGAGATATTTTGAAATCCTTGCAGAGGTACCCACTTTCCTCCACAGGCTGCCGAAGGAGACTTGAGTAATTTAGACTGGATAGTTACCTTCTAGAAGGCTGAATTTACATTATGTTGGTTTAGTCCTGCCCATAGAAGCTTTCTAAGACATTCTGTCACTGAACCCCTGGCTTCCTGGTTTAGATGTGTTGATGACTGCAAACCACGGGATGTGCGATACAGGACATCAGGCTGGATAACGGCTTGGATAATCACAATGCTTCCTTCCTCCCTTAAAGAATCTCAAATTTGAAGGTAGGGCCAGGACTGCACTATGCAGTTTGCACATTCCATTGGAAATGTCAGAACTGAGAGAGAAGAAGTATGATCCACAGAGGTGGTGTCTGAAGCTGCAGATGCTTTTCCAGATAGGAGATCTGCATATGGGGAGAGCTTGAACAATGGACCATTCAGGATGGTCCCTCTGGGACAGCACGCGGGTTGTGTTGGCTGCAGAAAGAATCTCCTTTGGAGAAGATATTCTTTCCTTGCTCTTGAGAGAGGGAGACAGAGTAATGTCACTAAAACAATGCCTCAGAAACCTTCTAGGGAGGTTTCTCTTTAGTCTTATTTGAAATGCTAGAAGCCCAAATTTTTTTGTGTTTTTGTTTTAACGATACATTCTTGCAAGGATTCAATCTGTCATCAGAGGGTGTATGAAATTCCCTCTGACAATTATGGGGGTTCCACCCATAGATCAAAAAAAAAAGAAATAAAAGAGGAAGAAAGAAAGAAAGAATAGCTCCCTGTCTATCAGCAGCCCAAGCCCCACAATTGCACTGTGCCAAAGGCTGCACAGCATGTAAGTTGTTGTGATCATTCCCATCAGAAAACAAAATCGTTAGCTAGGAACAACTCAAAAGTTTTCGCATGGGTAGTGCTTGCACGCACCCAAATTAGTAGCAGGTGGTCTAGTCTATTGTATGTTAGTTTTGCGGTGGAAAGAAAGTACTGCCAGGTCAGCGATAGGAAGGGTTCATGCCTCCTTCTCACTGCCCACCCCCCCACTCCTCAGCTTCCAATCCACGCGGATCCCTGGCTTGGCCATTCTGCATGCTTTCTTGTCATCAGCACCATCAGTAATGGTTTCCTTGCTTCGGGTATGAGTCGGATTGTGCTCCGTGCCAGAATGCTTTGGAAGAAAATCATTCCGAGTCAGCCTAATGCCATAACAAGCTCTGCAACAGCTGCAGCAGTGATATGCTGGCAAGCTGTGTTGACCTTTTAAAATGAATAAAGAATGACTATTTCCACAGTACATATAACTCTTGTCCCAAACCCTATCTGTGTGCCCAGACAGCACAGGCATGCTGCTGAATTTGCAAGGAAGCATTTTTTATTTTTGCTTTTTTTTAATGTCAAATTTTATCAAAGCCTGTAAAATTATTTTACAAAGGTTAATCTTCTGAAGTTTAAAGTCAAAATGTCCCTTTCTAGAGTATGGCAAACAGGCTCTAAGAGGTTAAGGAATTTTGTAATGATCATACAGTGCACTTGTAACATGCACGAGCATAAAACCTGGAACTTTCAGATCTCAGTTCCCTGTTAATCCAAGCTCCATCCTTTAAAGAAATTGAAGAAACAGGGTGTGTATACAGTGATCTTTTCCAGCAGTCTGCAGTCTAGAGATTTCCCAAGCCAGAGAATCTGAAACCCAAATCTTGTTTACTAGCCACTTAACAATCTCCTCCACAGGTTTGCCTTTCATCCAACACCTATTATCGCTGTCCTGTAAGCCAGGATGGTGGTCAAATGTTTGGAGATCTTCACAGCTGGTAATCTGGCACTGTCCCTTGGAGAAGAAAGACCGTACCGAAAAACTCCAGTTAAAAGATGTTGTATCATAATTTAGTGGAGACTGACTGGTTTCATCAAGCTCTGGGTTACTTGTCAGAAGCTTCCTGTATGACCGGAGGAAAACATATTTGTGTGCCTTGGTTACCCTTGATGAAAAAGGAGACAATTGCACTTAAACTCCCCAAACCATGGCAAAGAAGATAGTGGGCCACTCAAACTCTAGACCTGTGTAGAGTTGTACAAATGGTCTAGGTATGTATTGAATTTTAGCCATTTCAGTTATGCAGTAGGAAAAATCCATTTATTGACCCAAAGCACCAAGCTTATGGGAAATAAATATATTTCCATTAGTGTGCTTTCATATTACATCTACGTTCAAAAATGTTGATGAAATTGTTACAACTGCATTGTCAGGAATGTGGACTTATTGAAACTGCTGTTTTCCTGCTGGAAAGAAGGTTAGTTTCACAAAGTTTTCATCACTAGATAGTTTTATAAATGTTCCAAATTATCAAAATGCTTTCTTCCAATATTTTCCAAATTAAAAAATAATTTTTCTGACTTTTTAAAACAAAAAAGTCACTCAATGCCTACAAAAATAGTAATAATTAAATTAAACATTTTTAAACTATTTGAGACAAAATGTTTCACTTGGCGTGAACTGTGTCTCCTACTCACAGCAATTGTTATATTAGTCTTCCATCTCAATTCAGGATATAACTTTTTTCCTAAAACTGTGACTATCTTCATGGATTAAAAAAATGTTCCCACCCAATATTAATGTCCACATAAGAGCACAAAAGCTGTTTTTTACGAAGATGCACTAAAATCAAGACTGTTGTGAATGAATTATGAAAGTGGGCTTGCTTGTTGAGGTTTCATAGTTCTCTAGGAAAACTCTTATTTTCTACCTCACTCTGTACAGGCAAACAATGTACGCTGGAGACATTGTGGTCCATATGGAGAGGAATGTTGAACCCAAGCCAGATGTTTGTAAACCTTAACTTTGAAATGTGGCACAATACCACAAGCTGTCAAGTTGTGTAAAAGCTTAAGCAAAGACAAAAACAGAACATAATATTTACCAGATGAGATTTCTCTGTAATCTTGTTGGAATTTTGGGAGTATCCAACTTTCATGGATTTTGAAATGAGCTCTGTATCATTTTTTTTCTTTTCTCTCTCTCTTCTCTTATGAAAAGGGATAAGGAAAAAACCCAGGCTAATAAAAAGGAAACATTTTACATGGGCAAACAATGGACTTAGAATATCCTTGGGCAACTTCAGATGGGCATATATTTCCTTGAAGTCTGAGTCCCATGGAAGATGTACATTTTTGGCATCATTTTTAAAGATTTTCCTGAAAAAAATTCCTATTTCTGGGTCAATTTACTAAATTGGTAGTAAGTAGGACAATACCACAGTATTAACATTTTTCATAATGCTTGAATTATTGCAGTAACATATGTTAAAACAGAGCAAAGCTATCCAACATATTTTACATCTTTTGCCAAAAATAATTTAAATCATCCATATAAAAAGATGAGTAAAATATTTCACTACTTGAATTAAAGACATACGACTCAATCCAGAAATAAAATACTAACTTAAGGAGTCTAAGGTGACATTTTTTGCTCTCTGCTGAGAAACTTACCCTTGTTGCTTTCCTGCTTTTAGTTTTTGTGAGCCCCCAATATTTCCAAGGTGCTGTTCTCTACAGCACCAGGCTGGTATCCTATTAGACCTCTTCCCCCACTAATTAAAAACTAAAGGCCTGTCTGTAGATGTGATCCCAGAGCTTTTTACACTGCTCACCTAGCCCAAGAGGAGCTGGACTCTGGCTAATGAGAAGTTGCTGAGACCTCACCTGGGAGCAGGGTATGGGTGTATGAGGACAACATTCCCCACCCTACAGAGACCTTATTGCCTCTGAGCCTCAAATTAATAGTGTTGGGGTGGGGGGAGCAACCAGTTTCTGCCATGCCTCAGCTGGCAGAAGACCAAGAAGGGATTCTGTCCAGCTGGCATAATTTATTGCAGCCACTGGGCTGCTCAATATCACCCTGGATGGGATTGGCAGGGATTGCATTGTGGAATCTGGGATTTCTCCAGTGCTTTGACACACCTCCCCGGTACTTAGGTTTGCTGTAGGCGAGATGTATAGCATATATGTTGTGGTGGTGAAGAAAACATTTGTTGAAGGAGTGACTGAATTGGCGCCAGCAGTTCTGTCTTTTTCAAAATATCCTCAAGATCCAAAAATAGCAAATGCACAAATCTGCAAAGAACGACGGGCTATTTTGAGGGTTATGTTGGATCTGGTTCCCAGCATCAAGGAAATGAGAGCAGTACATTCTGTTGAATCTCTGCTAAAACATAACTGAGAACAGTGATTTGTATCACTTTATACTCAACAGAATCATGGGGATTGTTGTTTGTGTTGCTTTGTTTTGCTGTTTGTGCCAACAGCAATTGAATTTAAGGACTTCATTTTCCAGGAAGTCTCCATCCAGCTACTGAATCAGTGTGCACATCATTTGCATGCTGAAACAATAGATTGTGAATATACAAATAGTATTTGCGTGCACAAATCAAGTGATTAGCATGTTAGTTAATTTGCATTGCAAATGAGTGCCAGACTTTCAGTATTTGGCTCTCATTAAGGCTATAAGATAGAGGAAAAGAAAGAGATACAGAAATCTTGAGAGTTTCTTTTTTGAGCATCGTAAAACACAATTATTGACATCTATCCAAGTGTATTTAGTTGCATGGAAAATACAGTCTATGGGTATATATTCATACTAATCTACTTCAGGCAGGCAGAGACCAAAGTTAGATGGCAAAGTTACTTACGAAGTAAATACAGGAACAATTGTGTCTCCAGGTTGCTTACTCAAAGTACATAAGTTAGATATCTGAAACAGCCAGAAATACATAATATGATGACTTCTTTGCTTACCACCGTGTTGAACGAATACTGAACTACAAAAAGCTTGTCAGCTCCTTCCCCCTGCCCCCATCTTCTGCAGCATCAGGATGCTGTAAGATCAACTAACAGCTAAGTAGTTTTTTCAGGACACGACTGTGGGCACAAAGATCTCCCTCATTCCGAGTAAACAGTACCTTCCATTTTGCCCAGTAGTTGCTGGTTTGAGATTGTAATAAGAGTTCCCACACAGCAACCCCCCAAGTTCCTGGGTAAGATTTCAGCTGGAATAGTTTCCTCCTAATGGAGCACGGTTCTTTATTTGAATGTTATTCACTTGATTCCTTTCCTAAAGACCTCACCCAGTGGGACTTTCACAAGCAAAATTCCTGCAGGATTGCAGCTTGTATTTTGCCTGGAAAAATGAGTATTTGCTAAATGATTAGTAAGTCATATGCAATCAACAGGCAGCTTACTTCCTTTATTTTCAGTAAAAACAGCTCCTGGAAGTTCTCGAATTCTAGGAAAGGATTAGGATTGTCTTCTCTGGTTGTGCTTGATGAACAGATATGACCTGTCAGATTGGATCAAGGTCATGTATGTCCCAACTTCGATACCCAGAATGTGAGATATTTTCACAGGAAAGTGAGGAATCCCTGATGTCTGCAGATGCTGTCTATTTTCCACCAAGAACAACTGGTGGAAGACACCAAGACATCTAAGTCCCCAGTAGGTAAAAATGGACATAAAATCCCAACCGAGAAGTTCAGCAGCCCTTCTGGAAACTGTGTATTTTTGAAGTACTTTGTTAGCCAATTCTTGCTGATGTATGGATGGAAGCGACTTTCTTATTACTGAGAAGCCAGAGAGAAAGGTCCAAAACATCTATGTTTTGAAAGTGGGCATGCTGGTTTGTACCACTGCTGTAGTTATGAAAGTGGAAGAGAAATGTTTGAGATCAGTGAAGATTTGGGTGTGACTTGCCTTTGAACAAAGGGTTTCGTTCATCTTAAGGTGAGCTAATATGGCTTGTGCTTAAAGGATATATAGAAGGACACTGCGGATGGAGAGTGAGCTGGAAGGAGTTCTGTACTAATGCCTTTAAAATCGCTTTCTACAAAGTAGATGATTGTTAATTTAGACTTGTTTTCTTAGCTGCTATTTTTTAATACAAGACTGAGACAGAAGACGCATGAGATGTAATAATTACCCATCAAGACTTGACTTCTTAAAAAAAAAGGAAAAACAACAACCTGAAAACAGAAATAGAAGTTGTGAGGAAAGGGGGGAAAATAGGAAATGTAATTCATTTATTCAATGCTGGTATTAAGGGAAAACCAAGGTTAAAAAGAAAAAAAAAGTATGTCTTTGCAAAGCTCTAATAGATATGCCAGATCCTCTCTTTTGCTTTCAGCAATTGTGGTGCATATTGTTGGCAGTGGTTCAAAGAAATGAAGTGTTCGTTCCCTGGGAATTGTCTTTCACACAAAAAAAGTAATTAGGGGAATAAAAGAATATGATGTATTAGAAAATGGGAGCCATAACAAACTACCAAGTAAGCTGCCATGGCTAATTCTTCTTAACATTCTTTTACTCGCTTTCAAACTTGCAACCGCATCCCAAACATTTCACATTTTCTGTCTCGTCGAAAAATTCTGTATGGCCCATCTGATGAGGGCAGAGATGTCAAACATCTAAGTGCATATTGTGTGTCCTAGTGACAAATATGTTCCCTTGGTGTAGGAAAAGGGCCAGAAGGTACAAAGGGAGAGAGAGTAATCTATTTATAACTTTTACAATGCCTTGTAAGAGGAGATCTTGGGAACTCTTCTCCTGGGGTGGCTGATTGTGCTCTCTCTGATGTGGACTCTGCTAAGTACGGGTAGGAATCCTATTACTGACCACTACAAAGGACTGTGTGGTTTAGTTCAGAATATAAAATTCATATTATGAATGCTGTATGGGGGCGGAAGGGGGAGGGAAGTAATATTAGCCTTCTGAAGAAGAAGAGACTTTCATGAATAATGCAACAGTGGCTCTCCGGGAGTCACACAAATGGATCGGATTTAAGATTCCTTTGCCAGTGATAAGGTCATCCATAGGGATGCTTTACATTTCTGCAGCACTTCCCAGGTACAGGTCTCAAAGCACTACGAAGCCCGTAAAGGACTCTGATTTCACAGAACCTGAGAGGCTGACAAGTGTTAATATACCCCAGGTCCAGATGTGGGGAAAGGGCAGAAAGACAAAAAAGCAGAGCTGACCTCTACGTTGCCACAGAGGGAGCCAGCCCAGCCCCGCTCTGACCCCTGGTTTGTGCTGTGTTTGGTCAGAGGATTGTTTGCCCAGCCCTTGTCTCAATGCCAACAGTAGTCTATGAGGGTCGGATGGAAGTCCATGTCAGTGGCTGCCCCAAAACAGGGGTTTGGAAAAACTCCAGGGCAATTTGGTATCTGAAATCAGCCACTGGGTCCTCGGGGCTATCAGCGTCATTACCAAACGTTTTGCATGGCACGGTACAGAGGAGAGCAAAGCTGGATCCTGATGGCAGCATCCCAGCCATTTTCAGCGTGGACCTGACACAGCCGAAGACCTCCTGGGAGAGCTGAGATGCATCAGCGGAGGCACGTGGGGCGCAGCCCTGGCTGGGACCCCAGGATGGTGGCTGGGGAGGGCAGGCAGTGCTGCTGGGGCCACCCCTCCCGAGGGACGAGTGCGCTTGGGCGAAGCTGCCTATCGACTGTCGAGCCAGCTTTGGGCACACCTCCTAGGGATGTTACCCTGTCCGTTCAGGGTGGATAAAGCAGAACTATCAGACAGAGCTGTGCACTGCTTCACTGCTATGTGACTTCCACTGCTACCAGCACCTTAGAAGTCAATACTGGATACAGAAGCAACGACTCCCTGGGAGAAACACGTAACCCCATGGCTCAGAGTCCCATCAACTGTGTGCCAGGACTGTGGCCATTGCATGCTGACATGATATTCCTGTGTGTTTTGGGTAGAGAATAAAAATTTTTTGTTGCTTTTTTTTTAAACTTGAATTAACGGCAGCAATAATGAAGTGGGATCACATCTTTAGGTTAAAAAATATCCTCGATAATCTCTACTAATGCCATCTGCAACAGTTCATAACTTAATGTGAACAAATAGAAGGATATCATCTTCAGACAAGGTTATAACTTGCTTTCTCCTGTGGAGCTGAGTCTATAAGAAGCGAGACCATTTTACTAAGAATAAGCATTTGACCCAGGAGAGAATGATAAGTAAACACTGGTAATACAAAGTGCTTTAGAAAAAACAGTATGTTTCTGCCCCTTGATCTCGCTCAGTCTTAAGCCAATTTTGGCAGGTACTGCTGTATTAAGTGGTCAGTACCCCATAGTGGTCACACACTGTTTTACTGGAGGTTTGACAGCAGCTACAGGAGAGATTAAAATTAACCCTTTGGCTCCAATGGCTACAATGGATCTTATTGCCCGCAACAGGGAATGCATGAAGAATTTCTAGCTCTTGGCCTCATGGGGTTAATGGCAATCTGTTGCTGATTTCCCTGGACAATCCGAGTAGCAAACACTGGGCTTTTTAATGAGCCCCAGAGGACAATGTTGGCACACAAGGCTGTGAAGATCTGGACAAACCAAGGAAAAGTAAAATGAAAACAAACATGGACGTTTATTTTCCTAACTCACCAGTTGCAAGCAAAATTTCATTTAATAAACCATGAAATGATTCACAGAGTTTCTGTATATTATTGTAAGAGCAGCTGGGTAATGTAAAAGTTACTTTGCCTCCTCTTTGTTATGCCGTCCCGTATCCAGTTCTCATCCAAACAAAGCTGTATTTATTTATGTGTTAATATATTTATCATCTTGCTCCTTACCATGCTTTTCTGAAATGAGTTTAGTTGTGACTGAAGTCATCATCATGTGTAGGGTATCCAACACAGAGCAAAATCAGGGAATTGCTGAGGTTGGAAGGGACATCTGGAGCTCCCTGGTCCAGCCCCCCTCTCCCCCTGCTCAAAGCAGAGCCAACTTGAAAATTGCATTAGGGTGCTCTTAATACAGCATGAAGGAAAAGCTTTTTTCTGGTCATGGAATGGGGCAGATTTTCTGGTGAACTGGAGAGAGAAAACAGTTAGCTGAGTTTCAGTCTGCTTTTTCCCCCCCATATCTGAAACAAACTGGAATTTACATAAATGTTTTTCAGTTATCCTAAGGGAGAAAAATCAGCATGTATTTCCTATATCAGGAAATTATCCCTACTCAGGGGAACACATAAAAAAGTGCTGAATTTGAGCATGTACTTGAGTCCCACTGTGGTAAACGAGCACATGCTTTGAGTTAATCTCCTACTGAAGTACTTTCCTGATTCAGGATGACATACTACTTGTGAACAATTTTTCTTGTACACATCCTTGATGCATACATAATGCTTGGTACCTGATTTTTTACCGATGCCCCCTGTTTTGTGTTTGTTCCTTGATTGGATGAATGTAAACTAGTGGAAAGGGCAATAAATCAAGAGAGATTTCAAGATGGCAGAGGAAACACTGTCACTGTAAATCTATGAACCAACAGGAGATATCTGCAAGACTTTCCTGTCTTTCAGTGAACCGGAACTTCTGTCACATGAATTCAGGGCTTTCACTTGTTCATATGTTCACAGAAGTCATAGTATTTGGTTAAAGCTAGTTAGTAGCAAGCTGCTGTCCAGAACGAGTGAATGTCGACTTTGTCTCACAAGTTTTATAAGGTTGCATTGAATTATGGTAGAACAATTAGTGACATTCCAACACGATGAGGTTCTTATTTCTTTCAAAACTTCCCTCACTGCCAAGTATACAAGCATATTTACTTAAAACAATAAAATTACTCTTGCAATTACTATTAGATTTAAAAAAAATTATTCCTAGACTCTTTCAGCCAGCATCTCCAAAACATCCCTGTAAGAGAAGATCAATGGGTGCATTTGTAACTGCTCTGTATGCTTGAGAATACGATACTGATCTAATTGTGTGGTGTTACTGAAACCCATTTCCACACATCTGGGCATATGAGATAGAACATGAGATAGTCCTGTCCCCTCTTAAACACACACTGATCCCACTGGACTGAGAAATGAAGCAGAAGGGAATTGGTGCTATGTGGCAAATTCAGATAAGCATCGTGAAGGCACTAACACCTGCGATTTCATGCACAATGGCAAATGAATTACCAATTAGCAAGAGGGACAGTGTAATGTGGCACTATAATTATGCTCATTAATGGCACTGCAGGATTGTATCTCCACTCAACGGTTTCTGTCTTTTGGAAGGGAATAGAGCACAGCTGAAATGCAGCAATTGAAGAGGATTTTAGTAGTGATAAAGACAAAAGCAAACTTGGTAGTGGTTTTCAACTTGTAGTCAGTAAACTGATGGAGCTTCACCAACTAGAGACTGACGAAAGACAACTGTTGTCAGTGAGTATGAACTGCTAGTGGCCTGCAAGTCAGAAAAGGGTAGAAGAGTCCTGGCTACCCCAAGGATATGGACAAAAGCATCAGGAAAGGACTTGGTTCCTGTTCGCCGAGAGCTGAATGTGGCAATGGCAGAGCTGGCTCGGCGTGGGTCCAGCCCCAGCGCTGGCAGCAGAAATAGGTTTCTTTTTAACCCCATGGTTAACAGTCACTTTTGCTCCCTCCCTCTGAAACACCTGAGCAAACTCAACAGGCAGGCAAGACAAGACGGACCAGTAGTTTAATCCGGTTTTATACACCTGGAGGAGCTGGCTCACGAAAGACTTGTAGCTGATCTTCCTATTTGGCATCACAGCTCACGTTGCTGTTTTGGTGGGAAATTGTGCTGTTTGGCAACGAGAGACCTACTCTGCCTGATGGACAGGGATCAAATGATGGGCTGGTGACTCTGGAGGCTCTCAGACTCTGTGAAGGAGCAGCAGTAACCTTCACAATTCTCAGTCAGCCCAAATGACAGCAAGAAAACTTTTCTGGCTCTCCATGTTCACCTTTAATTTAATTTTTAAACATTTAGTAAACACAATTGTAGGGCTTCTCATTAACTTTGGAATCTTATAGTCATAATTTTTGATACACAACATTACTTACCAATTAGCTTGTCTTGTTCATTTAAATTTCTTCGCTCATATTTTAATGGGAGCTAATGATGCCTTTGTTGACTTATTTAATGTTATGTAAATGTGGCTATAAACTGTGAAGGGTTTAAAGAGCAGCTCTTTTTTTGCTTACTCGTCAGTTTTCAGAGAATGTTTGGCATTCTCACAATCTGCACACATCACCCTGATGAATAGGAGTAACTAAGAAGGCAAATAATAATAATTTCTTAAGATAAGCAGCAAAAAGTATTCAGTGTAAAATTTGATTTCTTCTCTTTACTGATGATTACTCTTTCTTTTTTCTTTTTCTTTTTTTTTTTTTTTAGCAGAGCCTGAGGGGACTTCGTGGCAGCTAATCTAGTTTATCATGATATTAAGAAACTGCTAAACATAGGTGGATGTTTAGATTCTGCCACACTCAGGCTGCCAGCTCACGAGAACACCTTGTTTAATTTTGCTTCACAGAACAGAGCCTCTCATGTCTGGTTATACAGGGACCTTTAATTCAATGTACACTTTCTGTTAAACACATATGTATAGGTGTATATGGAAAATACTCGCACAAAAACATATATGCATATATGACACATACACACGTTTGTGTGATACGTAAATATAAGTACCTCTACACAAAATATATCCTTGTTAAAGAAAGCATTGACTCTTGCACATATCTGACATTTAGCCCTCTGGAGAAAGCAGTGCAGCTTATACAATATCCCCTTGCTTCTCTACAACTCAGGACTGCTTCCCTTTGCCTCCTTGCCACCATGCTTTACTGGCTACCAAAGGTCAGCCAAAGGGGATTCTTGCAGCCAGCGGAGCCTGTATTTGGTTACGATTACACTATTGCACGTAAAAGCTATTCAGATTGCTAATGAGTAGAAGGTGGGGAGAAGGGAGGCTTGTGAAACTCTTCAGCAAGGAGTTTGTAACCAATTGAGTACTGGTTTCTCAAATCTGATGATAATGCTTTGAAAATGCACTTCAAACATATCGTAGAGAATTTAAATATTTAAATATTCATTTATTCTAATTTTCCTTTTGATAGGTACCAACCACTAGGCATACATTTCGGCAACTATGAAGATCTGCAGCACACTGTCTATCAATGTGGATTTTAGCACAATTCACTGTAAATTAGGGAATGATTTTCAGCTTCTTATCAATGTTTCAGGTACTACTTTATTTCGATATTTAACAATTGGGGGCTGAGAAGGAACACTTCAAACAATGAATGAACAAGTTTTACCTCCTGTTACTATATAGACCTGGTCTAAAGGTTGGTGAGCACGTGGATGCCTTTCTCTAGAACAGATGCTATTTTTACCAGTGTGGATTTACACAGACAACAGGTATAAAAGGACGTTCCTCATAAACTCTTAAAAATTCCTCAGGGATTTGACTTAAAAAAATAAAAGTCAAGCAGATGTGACATTCAAATGATCTATACATTTTATATGATACATATAATAACAAAATGCAATATTTTGTTGTTGAGGTGTGTCCCACACCATGTTGTCAAAGCTTGAATGTTTCCTACCCTAGTAGTCATCTAATAAAGAAAGTAATATTAGCATATTAAATTTGGCATGCCGTAACTGCTAGACAAACAAGTTTAATGCAGGAGATAGTGGTATTATATAATAATGCTATCATTGATTACCAGTAAATTGTGTCTTGGATTTTTTGCTTTCTTATGACAATTGTCATCTCTTTTATATGCATTTTCAAACTTCCACACTGCTTTTTGTTACAGATTTTGTACTGCTGAACACTGAAAGCATACTTCACTTTTTGACTTCGTATGGCAAACCACAAATATATCTGCATATTTTAGTAGCAGAAATGTGGAAATATGTATGTATTCTTCTCTTAGATCAATTTTTTGGAGTCAGATGAGTTCAGAACCTCATGTCAAATGCACAATAGTGCTATTAGTTTCACTGCTATGAAGTTTAACAGCATCCGTTTGCAGAAGACACAGTACTCATCACTGGTAGGCTTCAAAGCTCATCCCAAATGAGTGATGCTGAATCCTTTATATCATAACCCAGTGCCATCCGTGCCAAACATGCTGCAAAATCTTAAATCCTCTCTGGTGTAACAAAACTTTCTAAGATGTGTTGTTCTATTTAAGTTTCCCATGAATGCAATAGGAGCTATGTTGGTATGAAGTTCAGTTCTGTAATTACTGGGAACTGTTATCTTGTACCATTCATTGTCTTTTATCTGTGTAACACACCAATTGCTGTATGGCATGTGCCTTTAGCATAATTCCACTTTCACTTCCTTACAAGCCCATTGCTTTCTGGGGTGTTTCACTGTTAAAAGGTGGCTTTTTGTGACTATATGGTCAGTGTAAATTTTTTCAAGGCGTACAAAACCATCTGAGCAGACTAATGCAGACTGCAAAACATGAGTGCCTTCTAAAAGGAATGCTATTAAAATGAACCACCTATAACTGACATTTCAAACATATTTCTCTCCCTCCTCTTTTGTTTTATAATCCAGAAGTTGTTGAGTGTGTGAAAAGAGGTTTTTTTCATAAAACACCTTTCTCATAATAAGCAGATAGTAAATTCTATGGAGGTTACTATTATGATTTCTTGGTCTCAAAATCTCATTGATAAAGGAGAAAGAAGGATGCTTAGATATAAGATCTTGAGGCATATTTATTAATCTCTGTGTTTACTGGAAGCAGATGTTAGAATTACTGTTTCTTGCTCTCAGATTAAATTAATTCTGCCAGTCTCAGCTGCCCAGCAGTCCCTGGCAGAACATTATATAGTTTTGGAAAAAATGGAGTCCCAGTGCATGGTGAGGGGAAGTCAAGTTTATTTAGCCCACAGTTAAATGGAAAATTATTGGGGCTGTGACTGAACATGCAGATTTCACAAGGTGCCAGAAGTTCACATAAATTCAGATCAGTCCCCAGGCTTTTGCTTCTTCATCATGCTTGATCTAAAGTGTCTTAATCTCAGGGGTTTTCAAAGTAGAGCAGAAAAACGTTATGAAAACAGGGTTCTGTTATCAGACTACCTCTAGCTGCTCCTGCTGAGGTTGAAAGTTAGGAAATAACAAATTCATCTGGAAGCTTGGTTGGAAGACTACTATCACTGTATCACGCTTCTCTTTAAAGAGGGGGGTGAAAGAGTGTGCAGACAAGGAGTCTGATGACCAAGAAGGTACACCACAGATCATAACAAATGTGGACTTTGCAGCCTATTTAGGTTACTCGCTGGGACTAACCACGCTTTGTGTGCTGAGATCACCTTGTGTGTGCTGTGTAGGTACACTAGCAGTCCGGGAGAGGGAGGGAGAAGGCTGTGTTTTCTTGCAGGCAGGTAGAGGTAAGGGTATTTTGTAATCACACGCTCAAAGGACAGAGACAGATAAAAAGACTAAAAAAAAATCCACAACTTCTGCTGTCAGTACTCTAACGAAGGCCTCTTACCATAGCCTCCTTCTTTTTTTTCTTCCTTTGTTTATTATACTTCATCACAGAATTCACTTGTGTAACAATTTACATTAATTAAATTGTGCAAGGATTAGGCACTTGTGCCTTACCAGAGCTAGAAACACCCTGTGATTTTAAACCGAGTTGTGTTCAGAATATACTAAAAAGCCACTATTCAATCTTACTTCTAATATAGCAAACTGCAGCTGAGATCTGCAACAGGCCGGTACGCTTCAGACTCAGCCCTGCTTAGCCTACTCCATCTGCAGTTGCTGGCAAGTGAAACCAGAGGCCATTAAGAAAGCTAATGCTTAGCCATTTTTGTTGATGGATTCAGCACTAGAACAATATTTTGCAGGGAAGCTGGACAAAAATGCTGTTAGTTCTCATTAGAGATGGAAGAACTTTGTGAAGCTAGAGGTTTTTGCAAATCAATCATATTGCTTTTTAGGTACGCAAACTGAGTCTGACTTCACAAACCATTTTTTTTTCCTGTCACTGAATTCTCAGGGGGTTTCCCCCTCCCCACACCACCGATGATTAATAAAAAGGAAAAAAAAATCCAAATGTTTTTCTAGCTCAGGGGAAACCTATTCGTTGTGTTAGCAACAGTAATGCCCACCCTTTAAAAAAGTAGACCTTGCAGAAAATAGGATAGGCTCTCTCCCACTGTTTTTTTAAACTTCTGTTTCTCCCAATTACGTTTTTAATTCTCTCTGGTTTGCTTTGTGATCACTCTTTGTTCCCAGTTGTATGCTAGCCCAGCTCCTCTCCTTTGCACCCATGCTTTCCTCACTCATAAATAAATTTCCCATTGAGGTTTCCATTTGAGTCCAATTTCCAGTTCCATTTTTTCATACAAAATGAGTTTGTGTGTTTACTAAATCTTATGGGTTGTTAAGTGCCATTGTAATAAGACCTCCGTGGATAATGTACATATTTTCTAGAAGCCCATCATGCTGTTATTATAGCTGAGTACCCAAGCCTCCAGTAAGAGGAAACTCAAGATACAGGAGAGGGAAGGGGTGAACACCAGACAGATTTACTGAGGGGCTAACGGGCCTTCGGAGCCCATAATACTCCTCATCTTTGCAGTGCTGGCAGCCCCATACTCCCAGCAGCTTCTCTCTGGCTGCTCGGTCCCATCAGCTAAATGCAGCTGACTGGCCCGTGACCAATACATCTGGCACAGGAGTTGCTGGAGCAGAGAAAGTGCCGCAAATGCCTCTTTTTCTCCTCTCTCTGGACCCTCCCCTCCGACTTGGCTGAGCATTTCTCCCCGGAGGGAAGCGTGCCTGCCCCTAGCATATCACAGGTTGGCTTCATGCCATCCTCTTGGCGTGAGCTTTGCATACCTGACCCAAAAGGTGAGCATGTGGGCAGGCTGGAGAGGAGTGGACGTGCACTTTCATGATGTGGCGGGATTGTGGCCATGCGGACGAACAGCCCCTTGTCTGCTTCCATCAGGGAATAATTCTGCTCACCTTATTGCACAAATCTCATATATTCTGCAGAAACCCTTACGCATGGTCGCTCCTGGCATACTGATACAATGTGCATCCTGCGCCGTGATGGCACCAAGCACAAATCATTGGATGGGGGGGTTAGAACATGCTTCAGCTTTGCAAAACATGCTGTTAAATATTTATTCTAAGTGTATCTGTACCATTGTGTGATTAAACCTTCTCCATTATTCACAGCAATAGATCCGCTTATCATAATGACGTGCTGTCTTTTGAATATTAAATACCAACTCCAAGTTGCTGTTTGAGTTTTTTTTCTCCCTCTTTTTAAAAATACTGAGCTATAACAGTCTGTTTCTTACTGAATGAGTTGCCACTCATAAGTGAGCAATCAGCACTATCTAAATAAATGAAATATTCTTTGGGGCTCACCAAAACGCTTGTTAGGTTGAAACTAATCTGTAGGAAATGAATGGTGTTTGTTAGTCTTTGAGAACACAGAAGAGATTCAGTTCGCATTAGTATTTCCAATAGTGCCAACATAAATGTGCAAGTCTCTAAGATACAGAGCTTGTTATTGTTATCAGATGAGGGGTGGAAAGGAATGTGGCGTTATGTAATTCAGAATTATTATTTAACATGGAAATAGACAGGCTGCAGAATACACTCAGAAAATCTAGTTAAAATGTACAGTGGATGTTCTTCAGTGGCAGAAGAAACAGCCCTGTATGCCAGGGGCTTCCAGGATGCTGCAAACCCAGATTGCTCCGCTAAAGTCCGTGGAAGCCGCTTGGACTCAGAACCCTTGAAAAATCAGTCCAAAATGTGATTTACTGAGTGGCTGTTCTGTTTCATTTGGTGCGGTTTTCATTATTGGTTTTGCAAGCAAAGGCAGGCTGATAGCAGTCGCTCTCTTGAGAACCATGAAAAGAGAGTGTTCTTTGAGAGCAAAGCTGGCCTGCACTGCCACAGCCCCAAAACTTTGAGAAAGCTGCATGACTCTCAAACCTTGTGATTTCCCAGAGACCACTGTGCAGCTTTATCAGACAACTTTTGATTGAAAACATGCAACATCTTTCACACTGCTCCACAGCCTATCTTTAGCTCTTTAAACATAGCTTGGACCACCACTCACCCACAAAATGCTGTTCAGAAACAGGCAGGGAACCTGCTGGCTTCACTCTCACCTTCCTTCCACTGCCATGGTGGTTTCTACACTGCTTCGTATTTCATGTTCTGTGTTTCTTTTTATGTCCAAAATACCTTCTTAAGAATAACAGGAGACTTTGTATTTTTGGCCATTCAGAGACCAGATTCCCCGCTAGACTTTTCAAGCAGTAGTGAGAGGAGAGATGGTCCGGCGCTATGAGTTGGGGGATAGTCCAGCTTGACAAGAGCCTCCTGTGGGACCCTGGCAAGTCATTTAGGCTGAAATAAAGGTATTGGGGAATGTAAGCCAGGTCAGCTGCCCTTTGGAGCCGCTGCTTGCAAAGCAGCTAGCAAGGAAGCTGCTTAAATCAAGAGTTCTGGAGATGAACCCCACCTTCAGTAATTAGGAGATGGCAGTTGGAGACCTGGACTGGTTTCTGACCATCTGCTGGGGTGAAAGGATCCATTTTCCATCGTCAGGCCCCACGCAGCTCTGAGCTAAGATATTTTCGGTTATAAACTTTTAGGTACAAAAGCAATTTGCAACTTAGAGGGGAAAAGACCTGACATTTTAAAGGCAAACTATCAACTGAAATAAAGTGAAAGGATTATTATGTGCATATGAAAGATGGGAAATAAATGAGATATTTGTAAGTGACATATACAGACTGTTCATGGGAAAATTATTGCTATGAGTAACATGAAAATTAGTGCTGTACTGCACTTTGGCATGCTCATGCTTTTGCTTCTATCTTTAGAGCTTGCTTTTATAGTATGGCCATCTCAGTAGTGCCTGAAGTTTCTATTACTCTCTGTTTTTGAGGATACTTCTTTTGGACTTGCAAAGTCATTAGGTTATGCTAGGTAGCACAATCCCTGCTACAGAAGTCTCAGAACTGACCTGAAACCTCTAAAAGATTTCTGTCATTGTGAAAAGCCTGAAAATTCAGTTGGCAGAATTTCCTGATGACCAAGCAGGTAGTGGACCAAGGCTCCCTTCTTTGGCCCCAGATCTATAGCGGTTTAAAATGAACACCAATGTCCAACCCTGTGCCTTCAAAGCTCTGCAGTACGTACTCAGCATTTAGCAAGGTCTTATCTACCATCAAAGGCAAACTGAAGCATGTCCCTGCTCACTTCGTTGGGCAAAGAGCCTTCAGAGTTGTCATTATAGTCCCAGACTAACAGCTCTCTCTTTCCCAGATGTGCTAATTTCCACCATCAGTCTGTCTCTCAAAATAAATGTGTAGTGTGTTTCTTAAACAGGAGGACCATACTGGAAAGAGGATGAAAAACCTCAGAGGAGGGAGGTGTGAAAAAGTACAGTTATTAGGAGATCGAAGTCAACGAAAAATAGAGCTGCATCATCTCCGAACGGCGTGTTTGTGCTAAGAACTTCTAGCTCTGTTTGGTTTTGTTTTGCTATCTGCCATTGACTGTCACATTTCACAAGTTAAGAAACATGTTATTTCTTTGTTTATTTTGTCAGTCTTAGATAGTCTCTGGAGGGAAATTATATCACTGTTTCAGTGGAATAGATTTAATTTGTTTGTGTCTTGTTGTCTATAGCATCTATCTAACTACTTATCTCTGAAGTTACCTCTCAGTCAAAGGTTTTGTGTTTTGTTCAGATTTTAACAGAAGGGAATTTGCACTTGATTGCTTTGAACGCTTTCTAAGTTTGGTCAGCTATCTATGTATTTATTTTTCTGTTCTAGTGAGAGAAAATGGGAATTTAAAATGTATGGTGCCAGCAGAGGTTTAGCTGCGATTTGTTTCTAATGTAGAGGAAAATTGCCCAAGTAATCTTATCCCATTCATACAACTAATATGGCTATGAGGCTCTGATGTGTTGAACAGTAAACACCGTGCAACATACCCTTAAGAACTGTGGCTTAAAAGATTTCTTATTTTCCATCACACGGTTCTAGCTTTCGATGAATAAATATCAGGTCCTGCTCGCATTAACGTACGTGGGAATTTTCATAGGTTTAAACACGAGTAATATAAGTTTCTACTTTATAAGCATATTTTATAAAAATGATAGTTATAATGCATTATGGAGTTAAATGGTACCACTGGGTAGCTATGTGAGGAAAAACATTTCTGATGCAAGCAGGCTACAAAGTGAAACACAGCCAATTCAGATTGAAAATATATAAACCCACTATCAACATTTGGGCAAGGGATGTCATGCATTCTCCAACAGATGAGGGCTTGGAATCCACAATAAATTTTTACTATATTCTCCAAAAAACAAAAATTGAGATACCCATGCAGGGAAATGCTCTGACCTGTGTGATACAGAAGACATTTTAGATTAATATGGCATTTTGGGGGGCTTAATATCTGTGGGTCAGCTCGCTCGCACCTTCAACAAGCAACATAATCTTTGAGCAAATTTACATATATGCGCACATATATATGCATGCATCAAAATCCCAGGACTAAGCTTGGAGAAAATGTAGGAAAACATGGGAGGAAAACGCATCGTATGTATCACCTTCCATACCAAACCATAGGAAGTCAAATCATCATTATTGCACTTTTCATCTGCCACAGGCTTAAGTGTTTTAATCTCTTTAATCAGACAGTGTGAAGTACATAGGCTAGGTTTAAATCCAAGTCTGCAGAATTTCAGTGACTCTCTCCTAATCTTCTTTCTTAATTAAAATATCTTGTGTCATCTGGCTATGGTATTTCACACCTGACACAGAGCACATTTTTAGATGGCAATTTAACACTTCATCTTGTAGGACTTTTAATGGATCAAAACTCATAACTGCCTCGTTCTTTTGCAATAGTGCAAGAAATAAGCAGTTGGCTAACCTGGGGCTTTTTAAAAGGGGTGGTTTTAAGCACTATCCCCACCCTATTTTATATTTATCTTCTGTAAAATTATTCCCTGAATATACAAAATATTAAATGTTGCTCATTCATCTGATGAAATCTACAGAGTCTGACTACAATTCTATTTCTTATATGCCACCTCCCTCCTTTGCCACATCCCCACCGTTCCTTTGAATCTTCTCCAGATCTAGTGGTTGTTGAATTTACAGTCTTCTCTGGGCTGTTAATGAGTATATCGATTAATACTGGCTCCAGTATCAATCCCTGTGGGAGACCAATTGATACTTCTCTCTCTTTTGACATAAAACCATTGATGATAACTCATTGGTTCCTAGCTGTTGGATAGATTTTTGTCTACCTTATTGTATTATTATGCAGGCTATGCAACTTCAGCTTTCCTATTGAGTTCATGTGTAGCACTAAACTAACAATTTACTAAAAATACAACTATGTTATGTCTGCCTTAATTAATTAAATTCTCAGTATAATTGGGCCTGACCTTCCATTCACAGACCTGTACTACCTATTACATGGTTCTACATAATCTTCACCATTTCTGTCATGTTTCATTTCCATAGAATCATGGGATAATGTAGGTTGGAAGGGACTACGGAGGTCATCTAGTCCAAGCCCCTGCTCAAAGCAGGTTCTATAAGATCAGGTTGCTCAGGGCTGTGTTCAGTCAAGTCTTGAGCACCTTCAGTGATGGGCATTACACAAGCTCTCTGGGCAACCTGCTCCCATATTTGATCACTTCCATGGTTAAAAAAACAACCCTTCCTTGTATTTTATATTCCTTCTGTTGTTCCACCTTGTGTCCATTGCCTCTTGTCTTACTGTTTATTACTCCAAGAGGCATCTGACTCTGTCTTCTCTGTATCAGGCAGTTGCAGGCAGCCATACAGTTTCCCCTTCATCTTCTCTTCTCCAGGATGAGCAAGTCCAGCTCCCTCAGTTTCTCAGCTCCAGCACTCAGCCAAGTTTGTGGTCTCTCTGGGATTTGCTCCAGTATGTCCATATCTCTGTTATAACTGGGAATCCCAAACCGGACACAGCACTACAGATGTGTGTGGTCTCACAAGTGCCAAACAGAGGGGAGCAGATCCTTAGACCTGCTGGCTGCTTTCTTGCTAATACAGCCCAGGATGCCGTTGTCTTTCTTTGCTGCTTCCCGCAGTCTGTGTTGTTGCATAGGGCTGTTTCATCCCAGATATCAGGACTTTGCATTTGGTTTTGCTGAACTTCATGAGGTTTCTACCAGCCCATTTCTCCAGCCTGTCTAGGTCCCTCTGAAGGGTAGCCCTGCCATCTGGCATATCAAGGGCTCCCTCTGCTATTTAGTGTCAGTTACAGACTTGCTGAGAATGCACTCCATCCCATCATCAGGTTGTTAATGAAGACATTAGGCAGTATTGGTCCCAGTACTGGTCCCTGAGGGATGCCACTACTTACTGACCATTTTGTCTGGAAGCACGCTAGCTAATTTACCTCTCATGGTGGTAAGAACTAATGGTATGAGCCAGGCACAGTGGAAGGAGATCCTGCTTCAGTTGGCATGTGAATGAGAAATTGTGATACTCAGCTGAAAGCACTCAGAGTCTGCTGGGAGAGCTGGGATGACGCTGCTAGTTGACAGCTGAATCTCAGAACAGTCAAATATTTTGGGGGAGATGAAAATAATGCTGTCTTGAAGGGCAGATTCAATACCCAAACAATTTAGCAAATGCACAATCCTTTAGATTTGGCATTTCATGATGTTATCACGTACCAGTTCCAGCTCCCAAACTGATGGACAACAGATACAGCAGAGGCTGTTGCCATTTATCAAAGGCAGTGTGGACACAGCCCTGGGCTGTCCATGCTAGGGACAAAGTTCATATTTCAAGTTGTGTGTGGACACCCACACACTAGGTCAGTGGAATGGACCCACCAGATCAAAGGACTACCTAGGACATCCCTGCTTTCCACTGCCAGTGCAAGCTTGCATCCTGGACCTGTTGCCATATCAAGCACACTCAGCACAGCTTACGTAAATATTTGCTCACTTTAGAGGCTGCGATGTTACTCTTTATCCAACCATCTTTCTAAGCGACAAGGCTGTGGGAAAAGAGCCCCTTCTTAATATCTCTGACACAATAAATATTAAACTCCAGTAACTGAGGCCCTGATTCAGTAGGAACCCTTACTGGGGAGGGGTGCTTAAGCAAATTATATCTCAATAGAATCAATAGGACTTTGGCACATGCTGAATGTTTAAGCACGTGCTGAAATGTTTACTATTCAGCCCCTAATTTAGTTCCCATTTAATTAAACAGGATCAGATTCTCAACAGGAGTAAATCCCTGGAGTTTCTCCCAAAGGACTTTTCCCAGTTTGCAATAACTGAAGAGTTGTTCTAATGTCCCAACTCGACCTCTTTTTTCAAACTTCTAGGTATCTATCTGTCTGTCTGTCTAGCTACCTAACCTATGTTATTTTTACCTCCTAACTGATAAACTATTCAAGAGAGAGATGTTGTCAAAAGCAGCCCAGAGGGACACAGGTCTCATTAGTTGCAAATGAAGTTCTGAGCCTCTGGTAAATGAAATAAAACTTTTCTGATATTATTGTTGTTCAAGTCTCAGTTGATATAAGCATTTCTGCTTCTCCTAATACAGGCAAGGATTTCTTTGGAAGTTTAGTGCTTCCACTCCAGATAAAAGCAAGTCATTTGCTTCTTTCATCATGTCGCTACTAATTTCCAAACAGTCAAAGCTGCTGCTAATTTATTTACTGAACACTGAAGCCCTGTTAGCAGGGGCTGCTACTGAAACTGCTTTCTGGCCTTCGGCTTTTGTTTGTTGACAGCCTGATTTCCCAGTAGGCCATTTCCACCTGTGTTTCTGTTGTTTTTAGTGCATGTCTTTCTTTCTTCTTCCCAGTGACTGTCTCCCAAATGGCTCCTGAAGGCTTTTCTCATCTTCCCTCGCTCTCTCATCCCCTTCTCCCTCCCAGCTGCAAGGACTCTCAGCTCTGCTTTTAGTCATTCTGCAGTTAGTGGTTGTCTACACTGCTGAGCTCCCATGGGGCACTAATTTTTGTTTCAAGGACAAGATTCAAAAGAGTTTGCTACACACAGGTTGCAGGGTGCACCTTCAGATGTGCCTTCAAATAGACTTTGGAGATTTGAATATATGAGCTTCTGAAAATCAGTTTTTAAATTGCAAGGGAGGCCTATTAAGTGCTGTAAATTTTTTTTTTTTGCTTTTCTATTTTAAAAGCTGCATTAAAAAAGTGATTTTTTTTTTCCCTTCCTCTCTCCCATGACATTGGGTGGAAATAGAAATTAGGAGACTGCCATTTCCCTTTAACTTCATGCATATCAAAGGAAGAGAGATGACAGGATAAAATGATTCAGAGAGTGGCCAGCATACTCTGTATCTGGAGGAGCTAGTGAAGAAAGATACTGAGATGTTGCAATGGTTTCTTTGCAACAATTCAGTCTGCCAGGAGCTTTAAGTGTGCAAGAAAGGTTCTGAGATTATTTCCATGAACTGAAAAAATCAGAGCCTGCACAGCTTTAAGGATTTATTTATTAAGATATTCTTTTAAATTTGCTATTTAAAATTGTCTAGCTTCCTTGTGTGTGAGTGTGCGTGCATTTCTTGACATGCACTTCACTTCATACGTAACTTCTGGTTTACACTTACTTTATCCCAATCCCAGCAACCTGTGTAAATCTTTCTGAGGTCCATTATGAAAGGACTCACAACTAATGTTTGGTATACCGGGCTTCAAAAAAATCTCCTTTGCTTGCATATTAAGTTCAAGTGGGATTTTACAACTTCAGTTTTGCTTGAAGACTTGGTTTCTAATGAATCCATAAAACTCCAGACACAACTGCTTATCTTCTGGCTTAAAATAGGGACTGCAGCCTTGGGGGGTGGTGTGTGTCTTCTGGTTCATGCTGCTGGGCCCTTGATTTCTCAAACTGGATGTTCATATCTAGTGGATACTTTGGATTTTTTTTCCTCTTTGCCTCAGTTTCTCATTTGTAAAACAGAGGTGGTAAGATTATCCCACCCCAAAGAGGCATTGTGAAATTGTTGAGAAATAAATATGGGAAAATTTTCAAAACAGTGCTCAAAGCAAAGTTTGAGGAGTGCGTAGTAAACCTCCAATGTCCAAAGACATGTGCTTTGCCAGGAGGCCATGCCTGCACACAGAACTACAGGCTAGGCATTCGAGCTATCATCTACTGACCTTGAGTAAGTCTCTTAGCTGCTATGTCTCTCCATTTCCCAATAATATTGCAATAAGACTAATATTTACTCACCTTACAGTCACACAGTCAGAATTGAATTAATGTTTATAAAGTACTTGGAAGTCCTTGGATGAATGGTCTCATAGAAGTGCTAAGCAGAGCATGCATTGTCATTTCCCTGTAGATAAATACATACCATTTACATGGGTGTACAGAGCTGTTCACACAAGCATATGCAATGTCTCATCTCGGTGCACTCAGGTTAGCACGGGATATAAGAACAAACCCAACAGTCCTTGACAATTCATGTCATTTTGCTTTGAAATGAGTATATTTTCTCTGAGAACAGAGCTTATCATGTAATCTCCAATGAAAGTTATGTTCTGCCTTTTTACAGTTGCCATGATGCAAATGTCATTTGTACTCTCCTTCTTTATGAAAGTTAACAGTTATTTAAGAGATCAAAGTTAATTATCACTAAGGAGATCATTTTTACCTATCAACCCACTTTTGTAACCCCGCTATCACAAGTAGAAGCTTTATGCTAATCAGTTTTCTAATTTCCATAAATTACTGATAGAATTACTTTTTTTTCAGCATGAAAGTAGATCTGTTGGTGAAAGCTCTTGAGAGGTAAAGAGACAGAGAGAAAACGAGGTGAGGTGTATTTTCAAGAGTTCACCAGCTGAATGTGGTACCAAGAAAATAAAATCCAAATCATTAGTTTCATCGCATCACAAAACTTGTAGATGCTACAGTTCCCTGCACTGCAGAAATCTGATGCACACACATTGTTTCAATTTAACATGGTGATAGGAATGGAATCGAACGTGAGGATCACTGTGTGACCCTATTACATGTGAAGTGTCTCTATTAGAGCTGCAAAGACAGCATGCCAGAGGAGCTGAAATGTGTTGATAGAAACAAACAGATATACCTTTTTAAAAGCAGCAGTCAGATACTCTGCAGTGTGATCCGAGCGTGTTCTGCTGGCGAGGGCAAGATAGTCTATCCTAGGGGAAGATGATATTAAGAAAGAGAAAGAAACCCCTTCCACTCCATCACGGCGCTTTCTGTGTAGTGAGCTTGCCAAATGGAAGCTGCTACTGTGGAAGTTGTTACTGCTATGACTGACAGCTGCTGTAAAATAACCTCAGCTACAGCATGGAAGGAACAATAAGAAATCAAAATGAAACAGATGCGGATATTTTGGGTATCCCCTTGGTCTAAAAGTTGAGTAAAATAATTGCTTAGTAATTAACAAGCTTGTTGCTATGCTGCTCCAGCCTTTTAGACTGATGCTGATGAATTCCAGCATAAATTAAACCATTTGAAACACAGACTCTACAACCTAGATCTAAACTTGTATCCATGCATCACTTGAACCACACCATACTTTTGGAGCTTCATTCTGACCTGGTAACAGGGCAGTTCATTTGCCAGCAGGCATCAGCAGATTTCTGCTTGACCACTACTCTCTAGAATAAGGAGGGACCTGCACTGTCATTTTGATCTGATTGACTGAAGTCCCAGTGTCTTCTGTCTTTGCCAGTGTATCATCTGTGGCATTTTCTATGGCTGTCATGGTTTAACCCCAGCCAAACAACAAAGTGACAGGCACTGCGGCCACTCCAGCCAGCAACTCAGCACCACACAGCTGCTCACTCACTTCCTCCCGACCCAGTGGGACGGGGCAGAGAATCAGAAAATGAAGTAAAGCTCGTGGGTTGAGATAAGAACAGTTTAATAGAACAGAAAGGAAGAAACTAGCAATGACACTAA
>JAVKLA010000042.1:12054156-12307246 GCA_034782735.1 Sagittarius serpentarius | reverse complement strand
AGGGTGTTATCAACATTCTTCTCATACTAAACCCAAAACACAGCGCTGTACCAGCTGCTAGGAAGACAATTAACTCTGTCCCAGCTGAAACCAGGACAGCGGCATCCCTCTTCAGCCAACTGAAGAGCTCAGCTGTCGGTCTGTCAAGTGCCTGAAGCACTTTCTTTTTCCCCAGCTCCAGGAGGAGACCAGCAATAAGGCAAAGCCCAGAGAGACCACGATCAGTGCCAAATCCCCTCTCTCTGTCATAGGCATCCCGTATCCCTCAGAGCACTGTCTGAGCAGCCCTGCAACCCAGATGGGCCTCCAGAGCTAAACGTAAGGAGCACCTGAAAGCAACCCAGGAACAGACAGTCACAAAGGAAACCAAAAGGACCTTAGCTTCCCCCTGGCTGTGAGTTTTTGTGTCACTGCTTAGAGAAAAGCAACACAAAATTATATTCTCTCTTGGTTTTTTATTCTTCGACCTTCACCTCTCCTGCGCACTTGCACCTATTTCTCTTCAAACGTGTGAGCCATCCCGTTGAAGTCAGCAGGACTCTTCCGGTGCTTCAAGCAAAGCATGCATATGCCTGGATCAAGTTGATATTTACAGAAAGCTCCTTTTGAATTGGCTTTTGATTATACACCTATGTCAGAGAGCTGCTCCTTATTGCATCTGTGGACAGTGAGGATCAGTGTGATTTGTTTCCATGTGAGAAAGATGACAAAAGGTTGCAAATATAACCTTTAACATTACAGACCTTTTTTAACTGTCATGTATTGCACTGAACTATGTGTTTGTGGTTGAAAGGTAACATAAACTATGATGCAGAACACTAAAGGATTTAGAAAATGTAACCTTTGTGCATATGGTTTGGGTTTTGTTATCCCATTTATTTATTCTGCTGGATATCTGTAGGATAATATGATCAATGAGTTGGAATCCTTCTTGTTTCTACCAACAACAAATCAAACCATTAATAGGCCAATAAAACCCCAGGATTTGGAGAGAGGGGAGGAGGGGAAGTAATTGCATTGTTCTGATGCTAACGAGGCACATCTATCTTGAAATAACTGATTAAGGCTGGTGTCGACACAAGGCCTTTGCACAAAAAAAGCATGTTGTTAACGTACAAGGTGTGTAGTACTGGGGTACGGGAACATGAAGTTGCAGTGGCAGCTCTGCATTTGCTGCATGCTCTGTGCAAGTGGCATGTAGGAAGCACCTCTGTCTGGGGCAATTTCATCTTGTTTAACCCTTTCTGTACACCACGGTGACAGGCTCACAGCGTAGCGGGTCAGGAGCATGCAGGGTTCACGGGGCACCTTGTGTGGCTGATAAATAGTTCCAGAGATGCATGATGGCATAATGATAGCCACATTCGTTCACCTGCCTATCAAAAGCGATGCATTAAAGTTTGAGCTCTCTTCCCCTGGGTCCACGAAGAGACATTTGAGTGTTAGCTTATAGTCTTTAACATTCCTCCTAACAGTGGGCTAAGTGCAGTGGGGTTAAACAGAGTCCCTTTTGCTTAGTAATCCATTAGCTATGGGTGTGTAAGCCCATCAATTTTCTGTTTATTCCCTAACCCCATTAGGGTACACCTGCTGTGCATAAAAAATACACCTGACAAATCAGAGTGATAGTTGAAATAAAATAAATATCAAGTGTTGTTATAGCTGATCCATAGTGTTTAAAGCAGAAAGGGCATAACAGTGATTTGTGAGGGCGCCACAAAATAGCACGTGCTGGCTCACTGTAGCTCAAGCAAGTTCATATAAACCCTCCTGTGATCTTGCCGGTTCACCTGTGGACTCCAGCATGCAACTGCTTCTTTCCCCAGCCCCACAGGTCCCTCCGGCGGGCTGGAGTTCACCTTCAAACGCCGTCTCCAAGCGCCTTCCGGAGAGCCACGGCACTGCTAAGTGATAAATTAATTATTTGGGGGAGGGAGAGTGAGAGCTCGCAGGCTGCTCTCCCACGAAGGCAGCCAGAAGCTTCAAATCTGTCTCCGATACCAGGCCATTTGTTTTGTCACTTCATAGGCTTTATTTATTTATTTATCTTACAGCTCCCCTTGTGATTAAAACTGTTGAAACAGCTGTTAGCTGGTAGCAACTTTCGTTGTGCTATTTCCTGCCGTCAATCAGGCGATCGAGAGGCTGGAGCGGCGATGGGAGCTGCCCCGGGCTGCTCTGCTGGGGCTGGGGGAGAGGCAGCAGCATCCCCGGCTGCCCCCGGCCCCTCCGGGCCCCGCGGGGGCTCCTCGCCTCGGGCAGCAGCCACAAACCTCATTGCACAAGGAGTAAATAAGGGAATAACAGCGATGAACCTGTGGAACTCGTTGCCAAAAGCCGTTACTGAAATTAAGAGATGATCAGAAAACTGAGTAAAATGGGGCTTTTATGTTTGAAAGAAGAAAAAGAGCACCATCACCACCGACCGGGGAGGCTGACGACAATAAGATGAGCAAGGTGCTTGGTTCAAGGCGGTCAGTCCAGCGTGGAAAACTCCCTGGGGCGAAAGAATGGGCTTTGAATGAGCCAGTCTTAGGCTTTATGGAGAGGAGCTGAATGCCCTCTGCAATCGGGGTGCTGAGCAGCAGGGCGAGGGTGCTGAGCAGCCGGGCCAGGGACGCCAGATGGAGAACAACATGGGCAGAGGGCCACTAGCATCGGGGATAGCAGAGGATGGGGAAGCCTTGCAGTCTCTGTGGTTTCTTGGGCGGGGGGGCACTCAGTCTGACCTCAGGTGTGACCACAGCCATTGCTGCTCCTTTTGCTGCCGAAGAAAACAAGCTGTAGCAGACTTTCTGCAATCACATCAGGCAAACTCGGGGCTGGGCGTGCTGGCTGTGACAGGCCTGCTCAAAGCTGCTAAATCCACAGTTGAGCAATCTGAAGAGTTCAGCTTGCATTAAAAAAAGGGGGGGGGGAGAGAGACAGAGAGAGAGAGAGAGAGAGAGAGGAGGTCAACCCAGTCCAACGGAGCCAGCGAATTGCCAAGACCCTCAGTTTGGTTAAGGCAGTGAAGGGAGGGTTTGGGAATCTGGCCTGGGTTGCCCGAACGCTGTAGATTCCAAGCGCCACTAATGGGCTAAGGAGCAGTGATAAAATGAACAAAGGAGGTCATTGCTGTTGGGTTGCATTACGCACAGGCTTGGGCGTTTTCCAGCTGAATGCTTGCCTTTTCTTCCTTCCTGGCCCACTGCTGCTATTATTTTTACATCATGACTGTTGAGGAGTGTATCATTCATAGCATACCTATCACAGAGAGATTCCTTTTTAAATGCTTAGGGAGATAGAGGGCTACAAACCCTGGGAAATCAGCTATGCCTAATATATTATGTAGAAGTTCTGTAATCATTATTGAACTAAAGTGCATTGAGTAAGTGGATAAAATCAGTCCCACTGTAGCATAAATCTCCAGAGAGCACAGATAAAAATGCCTCGCACTTAAGTAGAAAAAGGTAACAAAATATTTCCAGTCCCAGCAACTGCATTTTCCTCTCTATATAAATAGGGAACCCTCAGGAGAAGGCAATGATGCAGCAGAGGTTGAAGGCAAAGTTAATGGTGGCAAGGTGGGGGAGCGAGGCGGTGCCTGGGGCAGGCTGATGGTGAGCAATGTGAGCAATGCGCCGTGGAAATGAGGCTGAAGGCAGAGCCCTTCGTGGCAGGGGCGGTGGGCAAGGAGGCAGCAGGGCAGTGGGCAGGACCCCTGCAAAGCTGGGGGGACAGTGTGGGTCTGGGAGGAAGCGGGGATGAAAGCTGCAGCACAACAACCTTCCAGATGAGACTCGGTGCAATGTTTGTGCTCCCCTTTTCTCTAAACGCTGCAGAACAGTGAAGTTTTGTGACAGGGTTCGTCTTGGGACTTGCTTCCCAGAGCTTGTCATGGCTCTCACACAGTTTCCCACCCCAACACACATGCACAAGTGCACACATGACTCCGTTTTTGTGCCTCCTGAGCTAAGGTCTGAGCTGAGCTGTCGCCTTCTTACAGGGAGTCACTGAGGCGTCCTCACTGGCAAATTTATCTTGAGGTTATTCTCAACCAGATAACCTGGGCCCCTTCAGAGCACACTTGTACGTAGCCGCAGACATAATTGGTCCTTGCCTCGCTCATACACGTGGTCAAGAGCTGCCAGCCTGCAGTGACTCAGCACGACACGGTGAGTCTCTCCTGTATACCAGCTGCAAACCCACTGAAACCCTTGTAAGGGCTTACAGTATAAGACACACTTTGACATGAATAAATGTGAGAAAATTAGGGATTCATATACTTTAACAAAAAAGGAAGTGAACAATTTCACCCACTTATACAAAACAGAGTTTGGCTGGACTGGGATGTGTAGGACAGAGTTTGCTGTATGTTTCAGGAAAGGGTTAGGTGACCATCTAAACAATTTTTTCTTTTTATGATGATCTTCATATGTGCATCCACATTAGTGATGAAGTTTGGGTCATTCATTGAAAATAAGAAGAAAAATGTGTGTTAGAGCATTGTATTTCCTGCTTCTGTTGTAGGGGTACACAAAATAGCCACCTAGAATTGCAGTCCCTGCTGTTAGGCTGTGACCTGGGTGGTCATTGGCATCCATGCCCTGGAATGACTATATTAAAGTTTTCTAAGATGTGTGTTCTATCACATGACCTGCCAATCATGTTGTGCTAGAAGCTCTGGTCTAGTTGTATCCTCAGGGGCACCAAGGAGAGGAAGAGGGAACAGGGTTGTGGAGTTGGAACTATTACTTATTTATCTAAAGTATTGACCTGACCTCCCCTACTGAAACAGCAGCATTAGATACTGGGGAAAGGGGATGCCAGAGCCAGCTCCTTCTGGGAAAGAGAGGAACCAGAGGTGTCAAATGAAGCCCAAATCAGGTAGCATCTCATTGAGATAATGGGGGGTGGGGGGGTGGGGGCAGGCAGGGAGGTGGCAATGACATGAAGGAGTACAAGTGGTGGGTGGGCAAGGAGGCAACAACCAAGCTCTATGTCAGGCTGCTTCACAGCACCTCTGAGATGTGGCCTTATTGTATGGCATGGACTTTGAATGCTCACTGGTAGGTTTTGCACATTTTTATTAGCACGACGGTAAAGAAGAGAAGTGTGTTTGTGAAGGGAGGGAGAAAGAAAGAAGCGAGTAGAAAGTGATGCTTCTGTAATATTGCTGTGGATGGAGCTAAGCAAGTAAATGGTCACAGCTCTGAGATGATGAGATGGACGGTCCTCATGGATTCCCCATCTCCCTGTCTGAGATACTCACCGAGGCCTAAGTGAGAAAAGTATGGAGTGAAATGGAATTGGAAAAAAAAAAAAACCCCACTGGTATTCTCCATGAAAAGGAGGGCAACTGTCTTATATATGACACTCAAAGAGTTCAGCTTGCTTAGCACAGCAAAGCAAAGACTGTAGCAGCAGCATTTGTTTGCTATATATTTAACAGGATAGCTAACACAGGTGAGAAGGTATTTTAAAGCATAGTGCTGGTGCAGGACAAGACTGCATAATGTTTTCTATGCACTAGAGGAATGCGCTTCACTGACAACTTTCCTAAACGGGTAATGAGGGCAAATAAACTAAGATGCAGTGGATGCATTTTTTAAAAAGCTTGGGCAATGTGGCATTTGCTGAATAAAAAACTTCTGTCCTATGAAACTGGAGGAGTCTGGAGCTGAGTTGGGGGGCCAGGGACTCTATGGGAGGCCTCCAGCCAATCTTTAGTACAGCAGCACAGTGTGAATATTTGCAAGAGGACTGGAGAACAAGGGGCAGTAAACAGGGAGGAGCTGAGGAAATCAAGTGTATAACATGAAATGTGAAATGTGTCTTCAGCTAACCCATGAAATGGCAAGAAGATACATAGGCTGTGATGCTAAGCAGAGTTATGTAAATGATTACATGAAGCAGCTGTGACAAGAGCCTGGAGACACAGATTCTAAAGGCAATAAGCAGACGCACGGACAAGGCCCGGAAACTAACAGTGAAGGTAGCTCATTTTGCTGCGGTTTCTTTAAACTAAATAAAAAGTTAGAAGCATGCCCATACAAAAATACAACCAATCCCACTGCCAGACACAAACTATTCAGTCAAAATGACTACTACAGTTGCTGAAAAGTTAAAAAAGCCACCAGTTTAGAGGGCAGCAATAAGCCATGCCGTTTTACACCTTACCCTAAGCCCCCACGCCTACAGGTTCTCTGTGCGGTGACAGAAGGCATTCCTCTCCCTTTTAGCATATGACCCATCATGGGATACACGTCTCACTGCAGCCATACCTGGATGTGCACCCTGCAACCGGTCCACACATGGTTTGGGCTTTGGAGAGTTTTCTTCTGGCATCAAAAAAGCGATTCATCATCTGTTACAGTACTGTCACCCAGGTGATCTCCATTTGGATTGTTAGATGAACATCACTGGGGCTGACTAGCAGACTCTTCCTCAGCATCCGTCTGAACTAGAAGCCTGATGGTTCATACTGTCTTACCTCTCTCACCCCCCCGCCCTTTTTTTTTTTTTCTTATGTGGCTGAAATTAAATTTCAGACAAAAGCATTCTCATTGGATCCGAAAGACTGAAGCAGAGCTCTGGTTCTGCTGCACCTAGAACAGGTTGCCTAACATTACATCCCAAATTTAATATTTAAGACTGCTTTTCAGCTATATGTGACCCAACATTTTTATAGTGAGCTGAGCACTCGCAGAGCCCTTGGCTGTAGTGAGAGCTGCCAATATGCACACCATTTGAAACAGAACGAGGAGAATTATCTCAGACAGACGAAACGGATCTCTTGTGCTGACAGAGTAAACACACTTGGGGTCTGACTTTGCCAGCAGCTCTCTTTTCTCTAACAACTACTGGAGTGGATCTGCTAACATTTAAGAGATATCCAACACTTTATATTGCAAGAAGCTACTTCCAGCTGCTAATGCTTTTAGTAAATTAATTTTTAAAGTAAATTTTAATTTAATTTAAACTGCAACCCCAATGTCCCTATTCCTACCTCGGAAATGCTTGGAGGCTTGCATTAGGTGTGGTGTTTAAAGGCTTTTGATTGTCCCCATACAGGTCTTTTGTACGACAGCCACTCTTCATGCCCAGTTAAGAAGTGCCATTATGTCAACCTTCCACATGCCAGAGGTAAAGCTCCTTATGGTCCTCTCCTGCCAGAGGAGTACAGAACAAAATGAAACGCCTGGAACCAATTTAGCAGCGATGGATTTATCATTTAGGAAGGGCAGCAGAATGGAAACACTTTATAGGAGCCTCCTTCATGGTCAAGTCAAGGAGCTAGTTACAGCTCAACACACTTTGATGCAGTTCTTGGAGCTGGCCTTGAGAAGATCACTTAAGACCTCGTCCTGGAAGTGTTGCCATTGACTTAAATAATACCAAGATGAAAACTTAAATCTCCCTGGGTCTCTGGCACTGGATCTAATATGCCTTTGTGTTGCATTTTATGATCACTGTGTTTAGAGAGACAGTTCTTTGCAACTGGGTACCTAAAGCTAGACATGCTCCTGAAATCCGCTAAAAAAATACTTTGGCCCTTCAGGCAATCAATGGACTAAAACAATGGCAATAATAAGAAGAATAATGATAACAGGATGAAGTTCAGCATTATGGGTGAGGATCCTTTGAAATCCATTAGTGACCAAGGAAGAAGAGTTTCAGTGCACCGGTATTCGCCATGTTTCACTGCATAATTGCATGAATTTCTGCTTCTCTGTAATTTCAGAAAGACAGTTCAGTAGCCTCTGGCTTCTGTATTTTATTTTTTCTCATCTACTAGCTAGCAGAAGCAGAAAAATAAACACACAACTAGGAGCTGTATTCACAGACAGGAAGTAACTTTAATTAAATATTGTGAAAGTTGAAAAGTTTTTACAGCTTGAATTTCTGCAAAAAAATTATAACAATCTCTACAGTAGTTAGTTTCTCTAACAATAGAACTGTACAGTGTGTGTGTCTATTCAAAAAGATTTAGATAAGAAGGTGAAAGGTTAGTAGTTTCAGAGATGACTTCATTTTAGCTGCATCCTAGTACAACTGTGAGGAAAGAGGCATACTTGATGCAATCCAGTCATTGTGAAGCTTCATCTTGTTAAAACTGAAATCTGAATGTTTCCACTTAAAGCCATATTCTGTAAACAGCTGCATCTTTTACTTTGTAAAAGATAAGGTGGTGCGGGGGAGATTTTTATAAATTCCCATTCATCAGATCACTATAAATAGCCGCAACAAAACAAAATTGTGCACATTGTCAAAGGATCTTTGGACACTGGCGTAGAAGACTACAAACATCGATGGCTAACACTGGTGTCAAAATCGCTATGACTTTGAGTGGAGCTCTACAAGAGTAATTGATGGTGTCACTGGACAAAATATGGCTTTAAATTTGATTATATTGTCGTGCTGTTGCTTACTATGTGAATTAGAATAACTGCTTGGAATACAGAGAAGCAATAAATTGATGTCTCTCACATTTTCCAGTTTGCTCTTCTTTTATTTTCTCACCATGAAAAAAAAAAAATCCTGTTTTCTTCCCTTCCCCCCAAAGATCACACTGTGACATTCTAGTGAAAACCATTGCAAAATTCATACAGGAAGCATGCACAGTTGCAGCATCGTTGTAAATGATTTCTTGCTCGACTAGAAAAAAGTTATATTGTTTTAAGGTAACAAAACAGTTCTTTTGTGCTTTTCAATTCCTTTTTTTTTTTTTTTCTTAGAATGTTAGTGATGATTGACAGTTCTGGTGCACAGTACAATGTACAAGTGAAATGAATATGATTTGCATTGTTAAGGCATCCAATCTGCTGGTTTATATTTATGTGAAAGACAGAGAAATATACAAGCAGACTTAAGAAAGAAAGTATTTTCATTGAGTTCTATGAAGTTTCTCCCCATATTTAATGCACAAAAATGCGTCACTCCAAAGAGGAGAAATCCCATGCATATTAATAGAGTAAAACAGCATTAGTTTTTGTTAAGCCTCAAAAGCAAAGGATACATTTTTTTTTTAAATCTACATAACTAAATGCTACAAGAATAATATGCTACTTTTTGCCATATATTGGAAAAAACTTCTTAACTTACAAATAATACAAAAATAGACAATGGCTTTTGGGTGGAAATTAAAAAAAATGGAAGCATGGTTTTAAACAATTCTAAAAAAAACCCTATAAATGAAATGTTTTAAAAATCACATTTAAACAGCTAATACAACGGTGAATGACCAAACAAATCAGCACTTTTCACATAGCAAACATACACAATAAAATAAACTTGGTAGGGGAAAAAAAGCAATGTACAAATTCCAAAGATAAATACATTATTTATATGGATATTTTACAAAATCCCCTTTAAAACAAACGAACAAAAAAACAGAAACAAAAAGCTTTTTTTTTCTTTAATTAATTTTGCAAGTATGTGCAAGCTAAAGGTAGTGAGCTCTTTTTGCAAAATATGCAGTAAAATTCTTTTTTTGTGATATTGAAAAACTGTCTTAAGACATTAAAATGTATAAATAGAACAACAACTTTGGCAAAAAATCACAAAAAATCTACAGTATTTATAACTACATACAAAACACAACAGCAAAGAAAAAATATCAGGTAATGCATCTTCAGAGCTTTGCTGCCTCTTTGACTAAGAGTTTTTAAGAACACTTCCCAGATAATGATAGCAAAAATTTTGTAAAACAGAAGCTATGGTTTTGATTTGAAACCTTCCTAACAACCCCACCCCCCACCCCCCCAACTCATGTTTCCGTTTACTATCCAAAAGCAGTTACCTGTTGCTTAATATATTATGATACAAACTGAGAGGGTCGACGGATACAGGAACAATCCTAGTGGGAGGCTGATGAAAACGTGTGCTTTTAGCTTGTGAGGACGCAGAACCGCAGACGAGGCTGTTCGCATTCTGCCCCATAAAAAACAAGTAGGTCAAGGGGAGAGGGGCCACGCCGAAAACGCCCTACGCGTGATGGCCGCAGTCCGTGTCGCTGGGCGGCTATGCAAAGCCCAAATGGCATTTTAAGCGCAGCTCAGGTGACACTAAACTTCAAGAAGGCCACTCATGTGGAAAGAGTCTGACGTAAAAGCTAAAGAGAGAGCCATGCTCATCTAATTCTGTAGTTTTAGCATTTTATCTAGAGGCACTGGATTTTCAGTTCAAGAGGGAATGTGTTTGTTATTTGCATCCTTACCTTCCCTTTCACCAAATTTTCCTGTTGCATTATTTACATAATTATTTAGCCTGATATTAAAGACAGAGGTTATTAATCCCACCCCTCATCCCGCCCTCATCATCCAAAAATATCAGCTTTCTGGGGAGTGATATCTATTTAATTAGAACATTAAAAATGCATCATATTAGCAAGTCACCACAGGATAAGCAACCTGTATGAGCCGACCCTTAATTAAATGGCCATAATTCTTCTACAAGAAACTAACTGGCACTTCTATTCTGTCCCATACAGACTTGTATGTAAATGACACCACTTCATTTTTCTTTACACAGCTTTAAAAAAAAAAATCATAAATTAAAAATGTGGAGTTCCATCTCTAGTGTCCCTTGTGTAATTGTATGATTTATAAAAGACAAATGGTGTTGAGTTAAATCAAGCCTTAAAAAACACAAAAACCAGAAGGAAATAAAAGCAAGCCCCCACCCCCAGAAAAAAAAAAAAGTGGATTTTTTTATCAACATATAATAAATATATCTCCCAGGTATTTGGGATGGACAACTTGAATCAACACCTTGCAATTGCAGATTGTTAATTTCAGTATTTGCAAGGATGGTGATTTTTTGTTTTGTTTAAAAATCCGCAGTTATTGTAAGATTCTTCTTTATTTCTTTTTATTTTTAAAAAGGCCTGAGTAAAAAGTTCCACTCTGGGACTTGTATCAGATTCTCTCTGAAGCAGAATTCAACCTCTTCATTAATAAAATTCTTCAAGGCAATTCTTTCACATGGGGGGAACAATCATGCCAGATATAGCTGTCAGAAGGAAGGGGGAAGGGGGGAGAGAGAAAGGGGGGGAAGTTACTTTTGTGCATTATCAAGCAACTTGTAAAATCCTCAGAGCTTTTAAACATTTACTAGCAACGTACTCAGCTGTACTGTGAATTAAATTTATATGTAAGTATCATCCAGTAGAGACAACTATGTACACAGTAATCACAGGAAGCCTCATTCTGATCAGAAAGTGTAAGTGATTCTGCTGAAATTAGAGATTTTCCTGCAGAAAAAACACACTTCCCCTGATACCAGAATCAGACCCCAACTTAATTTCTGATTTTGGTTTCAAAAACCTCAAAATGCTCAGGAGGATTAAACCTGACCCAGCCATTGCCACACATTGTATTACTGTTTTAAAAGCAAAGCAGATCCTTGCTCCACGTGTGAGAAAATGGCTGGAGTCCCATAGGCCACCAGTATGACAGACCTGGTAGGGTGTTCATTGCATTAGGCACACTAGCAGTGGTTCTTTCTCCTATGCGAGTTTTCCCTTACAAGTTCAATGTTCAACTCTGGGACTTATGTATGTATTTCCAGATGCTCAGAAAAGGACTTAAACTCTCAAATCCAATTTTTTCAAATGGACATATGTCCTTAATGGTGGTTTAGCAGACTGGCATCTCATAGTTTTATTACACTTGTAGCAGGCATCACCAACTACATTGAGTGAGACGTATATTAATGTTCATTTAGAACGTCTTCTCTCTTTTGTTGGCTAAGTTGAATCATCAGTATTTCTTTATTATGCTTCCTAAGCTCATTTTCTATGAAACCACCAGTTCTCTTAAAAAGGAGACAATCACTAGAAGTCAACAGGTACAGTCTTCCACCTAGCTTGCCCTCCAGCTTCGTCTCCCTCTGTTTACCAGGGACTCTATGCAGACGAGACATACCAAATGTCCAAGTGATATACCGTGAGCAAGCACATCATTACAGGAGGTAGTCATGCAAGTTTATGATGAAAACTGTAACAACAATGCATCTTTAAAATACCAGTTGTACGGTTATTTGCCAAAAGGTAGAAAACAGATTCGCCTTCAGGTTGGCGGCACTTCATGGGCACATTATTTAAATGCTAGAACTGCCTGCCATCTCAGACATCTGGACATGTAATTTCTTAAGGAAGAACTCAACCCTGTGACTGGTGCTGATTCATTGTGCTTTAATTACAGCTGCAATTATTTGATAAGAACAGAGCCAAAGTAAAAGACTCACAGATTTGGGGTTGGAGGGGGAGAGGAGGGAAATGTTTTCTCCACAAACACCACCATATGTGCAAGAATTACAAGTCTAATCAGCAAGGGGAGAACAGCTCGAGTAAACTGCACTGATTAAATGAAATAAAATGAGAGGAGAAGGCGAGAATGCAAAACACATCCACATGTTTGCAGCAGACCATCCTCAGAGGTGACATGTTGCAACTATACAGCAGCATTTCAATTCTTGGAATTTATCATTCAGCAATGGTTTTATGTGGAATCACTGTACTGATTGTTTCCGCTCCCCATAAGGGCTCTTCAAGGAGCTGAGAATGAGGATAAAAGGGATAGAGAGGTGAGTTAACTTGCTTTAAGTCCTACAGGAAGACACTCAAGTGAGTAGCACAGAGGACGCCACTGTGTCTTAGATGTTCCTTGTTGAGGTATTTCCTGTCATGAGCTTTTCTGACTCCACCATGGAGATAATCTGAGGATGCATTTTTGTTATTATCTCCATAGCTATGCTGTCTCCTTCATCTCAAATCACAGGATGAATTTGATACTGCCTTTTTTTTAGAATCCTTGCTGATTTAATCAGCACCAGGTGAAACAAGACCAGCTTTGTTTAAAAAAAAATTCTCAAAATGTTTTATTTCAGCAGTGTCTCAAATAAGTTCTGAATTCTCACAACTGGGCTGTCCCCTTGGTACATGTGACTGAAAATGAAGCAAACCCAAGCCAAGCAATGCTCTCACTGTTGTGGTTGCTCCCTACTCTGCTTTTGGGATCCTTACATGCGGGCCAGGCTATGGACCCTGAACCACAGACCTCTATGGCATCAATAAAATAGGTATTGACAACGATCGATACAGTCAACCAGACTGTAATTCTGCTGTGGCAGCCCTGCAAGGCAGCCACCTGCAGCTAAGGGCGAGAGCGTAATTTTCCCTATCTGAATATATGAAAGACTCATGTGGGCATGGATCTGAGACACAGGTTTTGTCCCAGTTCTCCTTCTAACTCATTGTATTACATCAAGCAATTTGATTTGTTTCTGTTTCTTACCCGAGGATCACAATTTTTATCCCTATTAATAAAGTGCTTGGAGGTTTCAGGATGGCAGCCATTTAGCAGAATATAGGGGTGGGACTGCAGGGCTTGGACGTCAGTGCCGTACATTACAGTGCAGAGAAAAGCAATACTGACAACAGTGCTCCCTGCTTTACTGCTCAGATAAGCAAGGAGTTGAGCAGATGGGAATGGGTAGGCTTCCTATATGTGATGAGTGCAAGCGAGCAGAATCAGATAATTAATCCTCTGTGCATACTACTTCAACCTTTTTTGTCCTTTTCAGCCTCTTCTAAATTCTAAATTTAATGAAACTTTAAAACGAGATGTTGTTTTGCTTTAGAAAAATTACCTATAACTTCAGAAATTGTCAAAATATTATTCCCACAAAAAACTCTCAGGCCAAAATATTCATCAGAACCAAATCAATTTCACCAAAACCTGGTCAAGAATTGTCTCTCTCTTGGGACAGCACAGCTGTGTACCCTGGGTAAGAGCCCAAACAAAGGTGACATAATTGCAACTCCTCCCTTCATGGCTCAGATATTTCCCTGTAGTTACGTATTAGCCATGAACCTTTTGCCATTGGAAACAAACGGTACAGATGCAGATCTTAGCTCATTTTTCCAAAGCATTATTGTTTTTGAAGAGCTCTGAAGTTCTGAATTAAATTGCAAGGTGAATGGCAAATGATATCTTTTCTGCCTAAAAGCTTTGATATTTCCATTTTTTCCAAGTCTTCATCTATATCACTCTACTTTTATTCTGTAAGTGCTACATCTAGTCATGCAAATCGCTCAGCTGTAGCATGTTATTGATCCCGAAAACAGACATATCAGTGGGAAACAGTGTAGGTATGAAATCACACCACCTCCAAAAAGGGAGGGCAGAGACTAGAAAAACTCCTACCAATGGGCATTATTTCTTCTATCATATACTAATTTGTATTTGCTGCTAGCAAATTACAGAAATAATGTATTCTGAGTTTTACAAAATTGCATGGCAAAGAGAACAACAGATAAGCCTAGCTGTTGTTTTAGTGAGTTCTGCTGATATCTAAGCTACATAAGGAAAGCTTGATTGCTTTCTGATGTATCCAGAAGCCCAAGAGAGATAAGACAGCCTCCTTACACACGGTTGTTTATTTAAGCAATAAGGCACAACAGGCAGTGCATTTCTGAATGATTATTACAAGCCTCAGGTGGTGTCAGAAAGCATGGGACTAAAGGCTGTGTGTCTTTAACTCACCAAGAAGTTCAGTGATGACCTAGAAATGAACCATCTCTTGCTGTCTCATTCCTATTATGAAAATGGAATTGCTAAATAAAAATTAGGGGAAACACTCAGACCCGTGTGGTTTCTGGGCATTACAGAAGTGCATGTGACATAATGAGGAGGCAATCAGCAAGCCCCAGTTGTCCGGTGCTCTCAGCTCATTCCATAATTGCTTTTCATAACCGAGTAAGTGGAATCTGAGAATTCCATGTCTCGTGAAAGCAAAACAGTGCCTGAAAAAGCTTCCTCCTGTTACTTGCTTTTTCTCTCCACTCACAACAGCAAATTGGGACAAGGTGAAGAGAAGAAAAAAACCCTTAACATGTTCAAAAGCTTCTAGCAGTCAACTCTTAGCTCCTTTTTTTTTTTTAATTTGGAGGTGAAACATTTTTAGTTGTTGCCTTTAAAATTTGTGGCATGTCAGCAGTGCCATATTTTTAAAATGTGCAAAAATTAATCTTCTAAACACTACAGCTCATCTGAAAACTTTGTTGTGTTTTATTTCTGATGCAGCCTGTACTTACAACAAAGTCCTGATGAAAGGTACTCAACGTAGGAAATACGTTCCTAGTATTTTCACAGCTTCTGTGTGCTGGTGTGTACATCTGCAAGGATTCCTCCTTCCTATTCACCAATGTAAAATGCACTGAGGACAATGCTTTCCTTCAGTCACAATAGATCCCAGCTTTTATGAATGAATTCCTTCCACTCTGCCTGCGTATAGATTTTTTTTGGCCGTTAATGGTGCTATCAGCATTATGCCCGCAAGCCCGATGTTTCTGTTCCCAGCGGCTGTAGAGTGACATGCGGAGTCTGTGGAACTATCGTCCCCCAGCTCTGCACAGCTCCTTCTGAATGTGGCTTTAAAAGTGACGGATTTTATTCCCTGCTCAGTGCTCCTTGGATAATTTGCACAGGCACGTGGAAAGGAAAACAGACCTCAGGTCTGGGGAAGCACAACGCATACCGCAAAATCTTTCCCACCTCTGGCACAGTTGGGGGCAGCTGGCTGCATCTGCTTATGGAAACTCCTCGGTCTAAGCGAGCATGAAAATGTCTCTCTCAGCACACTAATGCGTAGTGAGGTAATTACACAGGAAGGTTTAGGCACAGTGTTGTAAAACAGGCTGAACCAAACAATGAAATAGGCAGTGCTGGTCTTTGCAGCATCCTCAGTTTGACAAGCTTTTGTCTGTCACTCCCTCGGCTTAGCATCAACGCTTCAAAATGTATTTAGGTGCTAATGCTGGAATACTTTGTAATGAGAGGGGAAGGGATGCAGAAAAGGAGCAGCCACTTGATACCAAGAGTTGAAGGGGCTTTCAAAAAGGCTCTGCACCATTTATGGAATGAATTGGCACAGAGGTACATTAACCAGTGGAAACTAATGTTTGCCCTGGTATGAGTTAAACTGGAAAATGCTGCTGTTAGTTTGTAATGTGTCTTCTATTTATGAAAGGCAAAGGTTTGTGCCAAGCTCTGTAACGGTCTATTTGCTCTCAGTAGGATTTCTGCACAAGTGTACTATGACAAAGGAAAAAAAGGAAGGGAAGATTGAGTGACGTACTTCAGGAGAAGGCCAGCCCCTGGAGAGACCCTGCAGTGGAGTACTTGCTAGAGTCCACAAAAGACTGGTCTGATAAAGGACGACAACAGGGAATAAGAGAGGAAAGAAAGAAAAAGGATGGTATTAGTAAGCTGAAATATTACTCGTTTTTATCATAACAGTAGGTCTGTGCTTTAAAAGACATAGCCTCTCAGTTCAGCAGTATTAGTTGAGTTAGAGATAGTGTGGTTGCCAAACACCTGCATGGTACTAGGTGGGCTGGTGGTGGAGTCCAGTTACTCTTTACAGGAGGAAACTTTAGGACAGAGACCACCAGGGATCCCCCATCGTCTTCTACCCCCTTTGACAACTCAGTGTCGTTTAGAGCCTTGCAAGGCACTGGGAACTCACGGTTTTGAGAGCAGCCATCTATGCTCCAGACTTGGTTTCACCTACCTTGCAGGCTATTGCCATTGGTGCTGGTGCAGGTGGGAGGAGGAGAAGTTTGCGGTCTCACAACAGGCGCAAAAGCACTCTTCTGTTTCACCGCTGAGACCATGTTGGCTGGTGAGAAGGAGAAAATCCCAGAGGAACTGCTACAGTTTGAGGGGAGGCTAGTGGAGGAGGCCATTGTTGGACTTGATGGCACAACTAGAGGAAAAATAAGACACCCCCCCAAAAGGCATTCCTTAATATTAGATAATCAGCAGGCTGCAAAAACAAGTGCTTCTTGGATGCACTGGGTCTAATTTCAAATGGCCAAGGCATTTACTGCAGTTAGATTTCTGGTTGTTCACAAAGTGTGATCAATCACTACAGGAAACCCACTTGTTTTGTTTTGCAGGTGTTCAGGAGCAGCAACTCTAGGAGCTCTTAAACACTCCCTTAGTTCTCTGTCACTGTAACTCTTTATTCTTACAACAACCCTGTCCTGCCATCCTGTTTCAAACTTTTCGAGTGATTGGCATTAGCCACTGCCCTGGTCTGAATGTGTAATGTTTTTGTGTAGGTGGGTAAGAGGGAATGCAGACTGTGTAGGTAACTCAGGGGTTAAAAAACTGTGAGGCAAGGAGAGTGGTTAAAGTACAAATCTGGATCTGGAATTTTTAACTCAGAAAGGTTTGAGTTTTTAACTGGCTTCCAAAACCAGCATTTCAAGTCATGCTTTCCTTGTAGCAAGGTGGCTCCAGAAAGACCTATGGGGTTTCAAGCAAACTTGCAGAAGGTAGAGAGGTCCTAGTGGTGACCCAGTCAACCTGCTTGTCAAAAGTCAGCAAAAATGGTTGGGTTTCTTTCCTCTCAAACCCTGGAAGAACTACAGTTTAAAAGGAGTTATTCTGAAAGGTATGAATATATATTGTCCTGGTTTTGGCTGGGACAGAGTTAATTTTCTTCCTAGTAGCTGGTACAGTGTGTTTTGGGTTTAGCGTGAGAATAATGTTGCTAACACACTGATGTTTTAGTTGGCGCTAAGCAGCGCTTATCCTAAGTTAAGGATTCTTCAGTTCCCCATGCTCTGCCAGCGAGCAGGCGCACAAGAAGCTGGGAGGGAGCACGGCCAGGACAGCTGACCCGAACTGGCCAAAGGGGCATTCCATACCGCAGAACCTCGCGCTCAGTATATAAACTGGGGGGAGTTGGCCGGGAGGGGCAGGTCGCTGCTCGAGCATCGGTCAGCGGGTGGTAAGCAACTGCATTGTGCATCACTTGTCTTTTCTTGGGTTTTATCTTTTTTCTTTTATCTTATTATATTCCCTTTCATTACTATTATTATTATTATATTTTATTATTATTAGTGTTACTATTACATTTTATTTTACTTTAGTTATTAAATCATTCTTATCTCAACCCACAAGTTTTACTTTTTTTTTCCGAATCTCCTCCCCATCCCACTGAGGTGGGGGGGAGTGAGTAAGCAGCTATGTGGTGCTTAGTTGCTGGCTGGGCTTAAACCACAACATATATACATATGTGTGTATATATATATATATATAAAAAAGCATACACACATATCCATATATCTATATATACATGGAGGCTGTCCAGCATGAAGCAACCAACGAGATGGCTTCTCTGACAGTTTTTTACATCTTTGGTCTCCTGGCACTAGTGTTTTCATTGTCTGTTGCACAAAAAAATGTGTGGATAACTGACAGAAATCATGCTTTTCTTCTGTCTCCCGATGGAAGAATCCACTAAACCTTTCTCACAGTGGCCACAGATGCTTTCCGTGTTATAACTACTAGTACCAAGCTAGTCTCCAGCTTCCCTGTATCCAGCAGCTTTGGGAAAGTTTCTGTTGCGGGGACTTCCCAGGAATTCTCAGTGACATGAAAACCAGTCATATTTCTCACGTGACCATTTTATTTATGCACAGGAATGGAGCTGGCATTTCCTATCTCACCCAAGATGGAGAATTTTGAAAATTAACATCTGTTTTATAATGGTCAAGACAAATAATTCTCCCAGAGGATCTATGACCACCACCTGAATACAGTCAATACAACATTCTCATTCAGAGCCATCGACTGGAGTCTCAGCTGGAACAGCTAAGCAATGAAGCCATTCTGGTATACATGAAATGAAGACCTGGCTTTAATTACAAGACTGAATAAAATGAGAGTCTTCAGTTTTTCTAAATAAGTGTAGACATAAGGTTCTCCCTTTTTTTAGGGACTGAACAGACTGTCCAAAATGCAAACCTGCTATACAGGAGGTTCAGGTTTTTTTCTGTTTAGAGACTGCTTCTATACACGAGGGGACTATGAATAATTATACATTATAGAGTAAAATTCCTATCATCTAGGCTTTGAATTATTATTTTATTTGCATTTATGTAGATATAAATCACCCTATTTAAGTTCTTATTTGAGAATCTGATATCATATTTGTTAACACTGAGGAAATCAATTAATGGAAATTAACTGTTCAAAGTTTCACAGTCTGACAGATACAATCTTAGTCTGAAGTCACTCTACGTCTGGAAGTACTTGCTAAGGGAGAGCAATCAAAGCACCTAAATTGAATTGCTACTATACAGCAATTAGTTTATTGATTTAATTAAGAATGCCACCTTTTAATTTTCAGGTCATGATTGAAGCATTTTCTGATTCAATGGATTAGGCATTAGCAGAATGACAGAACTACCACAAAAACCTCCCAAAATATAACTAGAACAGAGAACTAGGGCTGGGAAGGGAAGTGTTATTCTAAAGAGGACTTCGTTCATAAATATGAAATAATACACTGCTGGAGTATTTTAAATGCATTACTGGCATCTGCTTCCAAAAAGAAATGTCTCATCAATCATGTTATATTATGAATTCAGAGTGCGCAGATTCTATGACAGTAAATTCAACTTAATAAGTAAGGTACTTTGTAACATTACATGTTACATTATTATTAGAGTACAAAAATAATAACTGGTTAGCAATTCCCAGGTTATAAGTACTAGTTATGTGGGTAAATATTTTCTTCTAATTTTTCAGCAGCTAAGAAGCCTTGGAGGTAATTTTTAAAATGAGGGTTACTATCCCTTCTTTAATTCTGAACTCTAGCAATGCACTTCAAAATAATTCATTACTGCTGTTATACCATTAAACTTAAGATTTGCTGCATAAACCTTGGTATGTTCAGCTGTCTGTTTGTCCTGTCCATGCTAGGGTCTCAGCCTATAAGCCTATTTATATGACAAGAGCGTCTGTCCCGATTCTTCTAGCAGCTTTCTATAGATGCCAGTGGAATCCTTTTTTGCCACATCAGTAATGTCAAAGGAATTGGGCAGGTCCTATTCATTTAATTTTCTCATGTGAATAGGGACTACTGAGCTGTGTGAGAGGCTGCAGAAGAGGTTCATAGTCCTTTACCAATAGAAATGTATTTATATTTAATCAGGTTACTAAACCTTTAATATCAAAATGCAGAAAGTTAGTCCTACATATGAGTATTTCCACAACTGGGACTGTAGACCATAATCTCTTTATGCTTTATATGACATACATCTTTGTGGCATTCACTGTACAGACACTAAAACACAAACTCAAAGAGCCATTGTCACATTTTACTGACTAGTACTAAGCTCTCGGTGAAATCAGTGTAATACCTACTTACAAAGCAAATGGAGTATAAGCAATCAAGATTAGGCCCAATAGTAATTCATAATTTCTATAGAGGTTATGAACGTATTATTTGCTCAGAGGTCTTGGAAACACCATCATGCAGCCTGTGGAAATGTCAGTCTTATTACAGTGACTTTTCTGCCCTTCATATCTTACAGCTGGAAAGAAACTATTTTTCCTGCAGCAAATAGCCTTAACTTCCTTTCATAGTCACTGCAACAAAAAGTTGTGTACTGACAACTGACTTCTGATCCGCTCCAACGGACATTGTCACTTATGCCATCCCTGCTTTCTCGCGATTTTGAGGACAGTGTTTCTTATTTACAGAGTATAAGGTAAGTTATGAAACTATCAGCCCAAATCATGAGAGACATTATTCTTTTTAAGCTCTTACGAGACTCCCTAAATAATAATAATACTAGTAGTAATAATAATAACAACAATAACAATAATATCAATAATAATAATTAATAAGAAGAAGAAGAAGAAAGAAAGAAGAGCATTGCTGGCAACACTAATGTCTTCAAAGTGCTTCAAAGTCAGTGCCTTGGAAAGGAAAGAAAGGACCAAGTTCTGTTTCAAGTGCTCAAAATAGAAACTAAATATCGAGTATCACAGAGAAGTCACCATCTCCTTCTAATGAAAACGTGCAACATACAGAAAAGCCATATAATACTCACTGGCATAGGGAGAATTGGCAGCAGATCCATTCAGGAAGGTTGGAGAACCGCCTAAATTTGACATTCCAGCATTCCCATAGCCATTCATGCTTGTTGTGACAGAGTTATAATTTGTCTGCTGAGGGGTGGTGCTTGGCACATAGCCATGAGGTGACACGCTGCTTGAGTTGCGAGTAAAACCTTTTGTGGGGAGGGAATACATTTAGAAATTGGTATTAGCCTGAGAACAGTTTCTTACACAAACAGCTACAAGCAGGTAACTCTGGGCTACCTAGTCCAGCCATGGTGTGCACGGAGAGGGCCAGGACTGACCACCACTACCACCAGGTAACCCAAATTGTGAACCCTCACTGCCTGGGCCATTGCTGATGGGAGCACAAACCGGAGGAGGGAGGCTACAGCCTTCACAGCTCCTCAGGCAACCCATGCCCTCAAGCAAAGACTACCATTAGGTATTATAGGAACACTCGCTCTAAAAGAGTTGTTTGTAGGAAACGGAATAAACAAGACCTACGTTTTCAAAGTGAGGAGTACGTACCGACTTAAGGTATGTTAAAAGCGTGTGATTTTTGTTAACTCTCTTCTGATGTTGCTCTCATTTAACGCATCTCAAATTAGGTGCTCACTGCACACTTTAGAAAATGGAGAGTGCATTTCTCAAAGTAGTGGGATATCCTTAGTCTTTTTGCCCTGGTGTGATCAATATGTTGGTAGAAAATGTCTATCCAGTTTGGCACCAAGTTAAAATTTGAATCTCTGCCTAATTCTGGAAATGACGTTTGGGGAAACTCATATCCAAATATCCAAAAAGAAGATTTGTTTCTAGAAGCACAGAAATACAAAATGCATCTTCAGTCCTAGAAGAAAAAATGCCAACTTTTCTTCCTACCACACAGTATATCCATAAAATATTTTAATCTAAAAATAATTTCTATTTTTTTAGTGTAATGCAAAATAATTTTTTCTGCCCATCTAGAAAACAGCCTCATTCTAATACTTCCTCATTAAAGTGGATTTTTAAGTTGGATAATAAATGGAGTTGAGCAAAGGAGAGGGGAAAATGCAAAGGGTGTTTACAAAAATGTTCATCGCTTTTTTTTTTTTTTTAACTGTAGGAATTAAAACAAAATTGATTTTATACGAAGTGAGAAACACTTTATTTTAAAAAACAGAGAAGCTCTGAAAATGTCTTTGTAAATATTTATATTTTTTGCTAGTTTCAAAATTTAGAGAAGTCTCAAACTCTGAAAAAAAAATCAGTGCCAATATTATGTCTCTTGCAAAACCAAACCAAACCAGACAGACAAATATTCAAGGGATACTTCGCTACATAGGGCCCAGACTGAGAGATCATTCATGCTCAGGAAAATATATAAGTAAGTACTTAATGTTAAGTACATGCTCAATTCCATAGAAATCCTTTTAAAATTAGTGGGCTTTAAACACAAATACAAGTGTTATTCTGAGCGGAAGGAAAAGCTATTTAGATATACGCAGAAGTGGTTTTCCCAAATTGGGGCAAAAGTCACTAAAGAAAGCCCCATCTCGTGACAGTATTGTGTCATTCAAAGGCTGCGCATGCGCGAGGGATGGTGCCTGTCTAGGCGTGCTCCTAGCACTCTTGCACTGCTCTGCACATTTCCCTGACTTTTATCAGAAAAGTTTCATAGAGAGAGGAAGACGAGTCTTCTCCTGACCCTGATTGGTGGCTTGTGAGGCTTCGGAAACATTGACAGCTAGTTGACCACTAAAGGAATTCACTCCCATCATTCCTGCATGGACTGATGTGTTAGCAAGGGCGGGGAGCTGGTTGTGATTGCGGGGGACACTGTAGAGTGCTTCTGCGATGTCTGCTGCTCTTTTCAGGATTATTTCCTAGAGGATAAGAAGGGAAAAAAAGAATAAGAGAGTTATCAATGTGACTCTGACAAACATTTTCTTACATACTAAAATGAGATATTTCCCTGTCCAAAGGCAAGAACTAGATGCTTGTCTTTCTAAAACAGTTGGCTGACTGATAGCTAATGCTTAAAGATCTGCTGCCTTCATGATAAATCCTGGCATCTGTGGTAGAAGAGTTGGAAGTTTCACTCCCAGCAGCCACACTTCCGTATAACAAGACCAACTGGCAGAAGGGGGCTGGAGCCTAGACTTACTCTACCTTAAAAGCTGTCTTTAGGGTAAGACTGAAAAATCACTGGTGGCAAGACATAATGCATATCATTGCCCATATTATATAGTACCTGGTGAAAGCGGGCAAGTGCCTCCAGGGCTAATAATACGTTGCTTTTACAAGCACTATATTCACACCCTTTAAAAAAGAAAGCAAGCAAACTAAACCCCACTCCAGGTATGACATTGCCCTCTTTATTTATTCTTGTCTCACACTGTGGTATCATATACCTTTAGCCCCTGATCTATCCATACATCTAAGAAATAGCCATGTTTTAGAATTGCTGAAGTAGAATGCATTTACCTGGTTATTATGTGGCATACCATAGAGTGCTTCTACTAAATCAGCAGCCCTCTTAAGTATTACTTCCTGTCAATATAAAAACAGATGCATTCCTCTGAGTTCAATAAACTCCTTGTGGGGGAAAACAAATATTAGAATCTTTTATACTCTTCCATTAGTTGCACCGTGTTTTGTGGTTTTTTTTTTCCTCCCACCAGGCACACCTTAATTGTAACAACTCTCAGCAGCCACTGAATGGTGTTAAATCACTAGTTCATCCTATTCACACACATGCTTAATCAAGTCAAAAGGTGAGAATCATTGGTGCTGCAAAATAAAATACATCACTCAATTGTCTCTACCATCTGCACTATAAACCACTCATCGGTTTATTGCAGAATACAATCCTGAGGTCATTTACAAGATTACTGCAATCAATGTCATTCATAGCATGTTATGAATCCCTTCAATGTGTTTATTTTATTCTTAATTGCACACTGCAGGAATTGTGACCTTACCCAGCAGGCCACATTCAAAAGATATCCTATCAGTCCTATGCTACTGGTAATGTAACCTTTCAACTTCTTTGGCTTGTATCCTGATGTGATGGGGCAGGGCAGGATCCATATACATTAAATGATGCACAAGAGGAAAACACATGTGGCATGAGAGAATGGCCCAGTATGGTGCAGTGTTTCCTGGAAAAAATTCCCTGCATGGACAGCAGAATTTAAAACAGTCTGGGATTTAGTTCTCCATTTGGGGCAATTTTTTTTTTCCCATTTTCCTATTTGTTCTTTTTCACTTAATATTTCTTAGAGTATTTTAAACTGGCATTCAAGTAACAATAGCATTTCCTGTGTTCTTACATTTTACAGTGTGGAAAAATCTCTATCTGATAGAAGATGTAAGAATGCATTGGAGAATTAACCCAGAAGAATTATTTTTCGTATTCTTTCAAAGCATCTAGCAGGTTCCCAATTGCCTGATCAAAACCAGTTGAGACGGTCGTTTGAGTAAAACAATGTATTTTTGTAATTCCCAGCCCCAAAGTATTGCTCTAATATACTAACATGATGCTATTCACCACGGAATGTTTCTGCAGGTAGCTTACAAAAATAGTACCAGTTCTAAGGATTTTACAATTTTCTACAAAGTTAAACTTTTTAACTTAAAATATTTTACACAATAGCCATATTTTATACCAAAAAGAAACAGTAATGCTCAATTTTCATATACTGTAGACTCTGATCAGAAAATAGAGATATAATTGCGTTCATTTTGCTGTCACCATAACCTCTTCAAAAATCCTAGAACAACTCTTCAAATGACAAGCTTTTAGATGCATATTAGCATTTTTTTCAATTTTAAATTCTCTATAATATAAGATAAAATAGTTGTCATACTGCAGTAACTACTTATGACATATATAATGTCCTAAATTCAAAAATGAGATGGAGGATTTTTGTACTCCCAGTAAACATTTAGGCTTGCCTTCTGCTGCACACACCCCTCTCTCAGAACACACATTTAAATGATTTTCCACATATGAAGTGAGATGTAATATATAATTGAAGGATTTTTAAATCACTACATTTGAAACAGATTCTGAGAAGTTAAGTTGCTACAGCCTTTTTCTGTCTGGTTTGTTTCTTTCTTTCTTTCTTTCTTTTTTTCTTTCTGTTATGGTTGCTGTTTGGTGGGGTTTTTTGCGTAGCTTGACCACAAGAGTTAGCAGTATAATCATGGACAGACTACAAATAACATCCAGGTACAATGAATCCTTGTTGCTTTACCAGAATCATCAGAACACTGAGTTGCCCTTTTTGCCTCATACTGAAGATACAAACTAGAGAAGAACGGAGATGTTACTGAAAAATGTTATCTTTTTCAATCCATGATTTTAGGTGGAAAATTACTGCACAGGTGTTTGGCTTTGCAAACTAGGATTTACTTCACTTCAGTAGAAATTGTTTGCACTGTATATTTCACTGATGGAAAATTAGAATGTGATACAGGGCCCACAAACTGCTTTGGAATATTGTTAACCTAAGCTGTCATTATGCCAAATTACTAAAAAAAAAAAAGACAGTTTAAATAGTCATTGCTGCTCTACCTGACTAATTGTAGTTATTTATGTAATGCTGAGCTAAAAACCTTAGAATGCCTCTAAAGAGAGTTTGAAGACCATGTTAAAAAATGAGGTAATTACATAGAATCTTACAGCCACTCTACCTAATATCAAATAAATTCCAGTACTTAAACATTGGAAGTTCTTTGATACCATATCATAGAGCATGTAAATAAAACTAATTGTCATGATGGTTTATTGAAATGTGCTTGACAAGTAGCATTCAATTTTCCTAGCTAGTCAATGGTTAGATTTTTTTCAACATTTTCAGAGTCTGTAAATTTGAGTTTCATAATTTCTCTAACAATATTTTCACACAATAAAAGCATTTCTTGTTTATGACATTTTCAGATCATATAAAGCAGACGTTACAGAAAAATTCCTGTGTCAAGTAGTGGTATCTTCTATTCCAGAGCTGAAGGTAGTTCCTATAGACACAAACTAGCTTTAAAAATACACAATAAAATGCTACTATGGACATGCTCAAGATATTAACTTCTTGTTTTCTGAATGCATCTTAAACCCTTTGCAGCTCTGCTTAAATTACCACAGAAGCTACTGTTACGACTCCACATACAAAGGAGCCCCCAAAGTCCTCTATAAGTTAGAGCAACAGACCTTGCAAGGTGCTTGGATTGCAGTGACCAGAAAATTGTTCTCACCTCCATGTCATTATGCTCACAGTGAAGCAGCCCCCGAGCATGTTTGTGTTCGGGATCTAATATATTGCCTTTCAATCAGAGCTGAGAGCCACTGAACACATAGACAGAACATGACGAGCAGGTCAGGAAAGCAATAAAGATTTTACAGAGCTGTCCAAGGTGCTAAATTTACTCAATAATGGGTTTGGCACCATAGTGTTAACCTCTCATTTACTACCAGTTTGAGGGACTAAATTGAAGTAGCTGACTTCATTTACCTTGAAATGTATATTTTATGACATTATGTAAGTAGATTGAAAGGGCACTGCAGTTTTAACAATTTAAAGGCTAGAGCATGTTTAAGATGAAGCTTGAATATTTATTGTATATTGCACTTAAACTATATTGTATATTAAAATGCATTGATTAAATTTGTAAAAGGTATTATAAAAAAGGACAGCTAATATAAAAGATCTATGTCTTTTAAAATCCAATTGATACTGCATGTTACCAATGCAATGGTGATAGATAAACAGATAGATAGCTGGACAGAGCAGCAGACAGACATCAAAAAGTGAGTGAAACTCATGTTCTATAAAAAGAAATCTCTGCATAAGCTCAAGGTCTGTTATTCCAGATATTCTTTTGTTCACAGAAATTTTTCTTTGCCTTCATCTAGATTTTCATAGCAGTAAGTGGGCATCATGTAAGGTCCTTCCAATTGAATATGCAAGTGGAAATATTTCCTGAGAGAGACAGAGTTTGACTAAAGCTAATATCTAATTTATGGGGGCATTTGTCAAGAAAGATCCACTCTTCTATTAATGCTGAGAGTCTGACAGCTTTTGGTTTAGAATAAAGGACTTTGCAGCATTTAGTTAGAGCTAAAGTGAGAATCTTCGTCTTGCATTTTATTTCAAATTAGCATCATTTTATTTCTATAAAAATAACAACTGAGCAAATATTGAAAAGAGAAAAGATTACTTTAGTGATTAAACATGATGCATCAGAACTCTGCCCTCCATGCAGCTACACATCACAGATCCAGAGGCCATTTTTATTATAAACTGAAGCTGATTTTCTGCTGAGGGATTTTTACTTTTTTAATTTTTGAAACAGGAATGCAGTTAAATGTTTTAATCAGATTTTCCTCCTGAAAATACTAAGGGGTTTTTACATAAGCAAAAGACGAGGCTAGGTAGTGAAGTTTGCTGCAAGTTTGCATATTCCAAAATTACTGTAGGAGAGATTATATAAATCATACTGGAATGACTGTATTTTTGAAGCACAAAGACTGAAATTCAGATTGAATCCACTTCCGACAGCATGTACCTTGAACCAACATTACATCAACTTTGCATGTTTGTTTGGGGCATGCATTCCTTCAGAAGGAATTAATTAAGATCACAAAACTTGCATTTCAAGTTTTATCCTGACAAAAACATTTGGTGTCAAGTTTTATTACGAAAAACACATTTTGTGCCAGCTTTAAAAAAGATAGGATATTTCTTCTGTTGACAATTTTTATTCAGCAGCTAGTGAAAAAAATCCACTCTGTGTCCCAAAAGGGCTGTGAGTCTAGTGAGCTAAAGGGTATCTAGAGTTACACGGAGTTATTTGGCTTAAGTAACTAAATTAGATAATGTTCAAGGTACTTGTGAAATCTAAATGAATTTTGTCAAGAAGAAGCTGACCACAATATGTAATACTCATCAGCCACATATTGTATTATTGAGACCACCAAAGGATTTATGTACTTGCGGAGGGTGTGGGGGGGAAGCTGTTCTAGCATACTCTGAGGCATTTATCTTATGTGTTGTCTAGATATCGTATCACCTTCTAATGCTCTTTAGCATTGTAATACAAGAGAGAGCTCATTCATCTTCTGAGAGGGTACTTAGGGATGATGATGTCATTCATACTTCCTTGACTCTTATGTCTGACCCCCTGGCTCTGCCTTCTAACTTCCTACTCTCATGGCTACTTGCAAGAAAAAAAATTCTTCTGCAGAGTCAAAATGCCAAACATCAGACTCCACTTTCCTTCTTCACCTTGGAAATGTCCCATTCTGAAATTTCAAGTCAAAATTACAATAATTTGTGCTCAAACTTTTCCTTTGTTTTTTCAATGGGTGAAACTATAAATGTGCTAGTTAAGGATATGTGTTAGAACTTAAGCTTTAAACTTATACTTAAAATTTGTGTATGCATTATATTTTACAAGATAAAGATAAAATTGTGAACACCTCTTTCAAGTGTAAAGGCAAAACCAACATTTTGGTAGAGAGCCATTTAAAAGGATGCCACAGATCTAAAGTGCCAGCCATCTAGCTTGGTATACAAGAGTTTCAGCTTGTCCAGAATCTCCCATCTCTCCACATCTACACTGAGCACTGCATTATTGTATCATTTTCAGCAATTATAGTTTTATAAAGACTAAAAGCCATTCAAAATGTAAAGATCCTCCATTTACTGTAAAACTGAGGGAACTATGCCAGCCTAATGGGAAGTATAAAATAACAGGGCCATTTCACTAAAAAGATATTTGTACTCACACAAAGACGAAAACTTCTCTAGCAAACAAACAACTGAATTGTTTCCATATATTATAATTGAATCATACTGAAGAAGTAAACACCATATAGATATCACAAAGACAGGAAGGCAAAATGAGAGAGAAAGACAACATACTTCACTGGAGTGGTAAAAAAATAAGGTTCTGCTTACCGCTGCCTATAGGATGGAAGTGCACTGAATTCCTGTCACTGAATTTCAATGGCAATTTCCAGAAAATAAGTCTACAGTGGGAGCTAGAACCTTAGCTTTTCTAAGCCATTGTAGTCTCATCAGCCTGCACCCAAACTGAAAATCACAGCCTAAATCTACAGCACTAAAAACAGTCATGCATGACCTTACCACCTGCTCCACAATGAGCCAACCTTATAAATAAAATATAGAAAGCCTATATGAGGCAGCAGAAAGAACAAACACTGAAGTGCAAATGTGAGTAGGCATCTAGCCGTAAACTTTGAGAATCAACGTTTAAAACTCCTCTTAACCACAAAGGTGATAAATGCATAGCAATAGGGAAAACATACCCTATTCAGTCTCCATTGCAAATACTGCTGAGAAAAGAAGCATCAGAATTATGACGGTCACCTGTAAGTCTGTCCTTGCAAGTCTCCCATCTTACCCCTATTATCCTCCTGTTAATATGGTGTACTTAGATACTAAAAAAAGTATCAGCCTCCTTTTTTTAATCCACACCAGTCATGCTGCTGGTCTTCATTTCCATAAATGATGGGCACATAACAATGGCAACAGAATTAGCAGCTAGCACAGATGTGTACTTCATCTAGATACGCAGTAGCATGGAATAAACTAGCATTAATATAGTTGCATTGGAATAACTCTTTGAATAAACTGACATTTGAGAGCCTGGATGCTCCCACCATATTATCATCAACTGAAGCAGCTGGCAAGTAATTTGGATGGTTTTGTTGCTAAAAGCTCTGGAGTTCTCTGCTAATGTTAGGTCTCAAAGTTGAAGGGAAAGAGCGGGTATGTGAGAGCAGATACGCAGAACTAACAACACTCTGCCAGTGCTTAAATCATCTCTTTTAGGGACTTTATCTAACATCGATTACATGACCCACACCTGTGTCCCTCAGATAGCTGCAGAACTTTGATTCTCCTAAGTATGTTTACGGTTTGTCTAGCCCCAGACCCCTCAGTTTACCAGAAAAAGGCATTTATAGCTAACCTGCAGGAACCCTTCAGGGTTGTCAAATTTTAACTCATGAGGCCAAGCTACCTTCCATGCACACAGAACAGGGCTGCTAGATATTACTACATTGTACTCATATCTATTCACATCCTACAACACATCAACTGGTAGCTGGTAGATGTCAGTCATATTTGGGACTCACTAACACTGTCATTATGAAATCGACACTGCGGTAATTCTCTGGCATCTTCTACAGCATTTCCCACAGGTTATCTTGCAAGCTCACACTGTGAGGATCTAAGGACAGATCCCCTCAGTTTGAAACATAGTGAGATCACAAAAGGAAACACATTTTTCATGCTGTACAAAAGTCTGCAGTATTTATCCCAGCCTGTAAAGACCAGTTCTTCTGCACATATTTTTCCTTAGTTATGCAATCCCGTCTTTCATACTATGATCAGTTTATCAGATCCAGTGAATCATTAGAAGACAAAATAAATGAGATACAGACTAGATCATGAATGGACAAGTCCGCATAAACTCAATTCAACGGAGAGCAAAAAATTCTTCACCAACTTCCTTTATAGAAATTCCTCCATCCCACCAGTTCACAGTGACTCATACTATTCCCATCTATCTAGAAAAAAAAAAAGATTATTCCTGATTTATCCATGAACATATGAACAAACAAATGATAACATTAGATTCTTCTCTTCTATCTCACCTCAAAGGTTTGTCACAATGACCTAAAAGCACATTTTGCACTCTAAATTTTCCTTAAGTGCCACAGCTACCTTTAGTCACTGGGCAAAATATACGAAGAGACATGTACAAAGCAAACTCAGATAGGAACCTCAGGCATTTCTTTTTGAAAATGTACCCCAAACTATTTGTACCAGCATCTACAGTACTTTGAAGCAGATGTTCATTATTGAGATTAATGAGCTTTTACATTTGGGGTTTCGGTTTTTTTTGGCTTGGCATATGTAAGATTTTCTGATAGTTCTTCCTCTGCTCTTCATGGTATTAGTATTCCTATTTCTTGAAAACAGCTGCAGATGAGAGTTTCAAGGAAAAAAAAAAGGGTTATTACTCAAAGTCTTCTCTGACCATTTTATACCCATATATTTTTGGAAAGTTGTCAAAGTCCCCTTATGGAAGAAGAAGAATGTTTTGAATTATTTGAAGGGTCTGGACTTAAGTAAACTCAAAAAGAATTTGGAAAAATGAACAGAGACACTAAATTCCGAGACCGTTGTTCAACAATACTGCACAGGCTGTTTTAGAAGCTTTATTCTGCAGATCTTATAATTGTGCCCATTAGAAGAATTCCCTGGAATACTGAAGATTAAAAAAAGAGTAAATGTGACGTGTGATTTTGTGTATGGCACAATTTAGATATCTAATTATGTATTTGCACGAGTGAAAAACATTTTACTTGGCAAATAGGCTGATATCTGTTTTCTATCATTGGTATACACAAAGACTTTCCAAACACAGGTCAAGTTGTATCACTTTTAGATTGCTCTCAATTCTAGGTCAAATCTAGAATGTATTGGGTGGCATAATTCACTTGACTGTATTTAAATCTATAGAGATATAAAATTATGTTTTGTATTGCAAAGCAAGAATGTCCGCTGAGTTAAATCAGCAGAGCTACCTAGCAATTAAAGTGTAAATTGTACATATGTGTTTTGTCTGGTTAATTTTCAGAGTTGGTCTTTATTAATGCATTTATCCATATAAATATCTAAGTATGCCAAACTAGCTATTTTCTGTTAAAAAACAAGTGTTCACCTGTATGCAATTAAAAGACCCACCAGCATTTTCTTCTAAAGAAGCAGAAAAAAAACCCCAACAAAACAAACCCAGCATATCATTGAGATCTGTAAAATTGTCACTTTTCTGGATTGTATGCTTCAGGTAGGAAGTGTTAGTAGTTAGAAACTGAGAGTTCAGGTTACTTTTAATAGCAGGAGGAAAACTGAAAAATAAGATGCATTGAAATTCTGACCTACAATGATATTCCACTACGTTCTGTGGAGAGTGAGTGCATAAAAATGTTGAAATAGAGACTGGAATAACGTTGGTAGGTTTTAGTATTACAGTTAAAACACTGCTCAGTCATAACCCCTACAAATGACTACTTTCACTTACATTTTATCATCGGTATAATTAAAAGAAGTCTCTTGAAAGGGGCATTCTCGTTACGACGAAGGACCACTTCAGACCCAATTGAAATGAAAAGACAGACCATAGATTAGGTGTAGATACCAAGTGGTAATTTCTAGGGAAGCATAAAATGCCAAATGTGTAACAACTGTATTTTATAACTATGTGTTCAAAGGACTTACAGTATTTTATTGTACAAAGAGGCTTTGGCTCAGAAAGACCACTTCAGTGAAGAGCCTCCTAGCATATATTCTGAAAAATTTTCAACTTTCTTATCAGAAACAAAAGTTATTTTGTTCCTGATACTATTATTTTTAATTTATAGCCTTAAAAATTCAGCTGAAATTGTCCAAAGGAAGTATAAATATTGAATAACCATGTATTAAGCAATAAAATTTATCCAACATTTCAGAGATAACACTATCTTTCTGTGTATACCTCCGCAATGTAAAAGCAGACACACCGTTCTACACAATATAGGGCTCCTTTTTCAGTGGTGAGTGAAAAGATTACTATTGTCACTACACTAACATATTTTATGGAAGTGCTTCAAAACTCACCACTGATTTTTCAAAATACATCAATATTTCAGTAACTTTTTTGATCAGCAAAAACTCTTAGCTCTCATGCCAGTTTAAAGCTGAAAAAATGAAAGAAAATTCAGATTATCAAAATATTTGTGGGGTTTTTTTCCTATTTATTAGAAAAATACTTTTAAATACATTTTATTTGTCAGAATCTGACTTCTGGAAAAATTAAGCACCTCTAATTGTAAAATGCTAGGACTTCAAGAGACAAGACACTATGTCCAGATGAAATTATGACTATAACATTATCAGTAAAGACACTTAGGTCATCCTAAAGAACAAAATTAACAGAAACAAATTCCAGAATTTCTGTATCTCATATCTCCCATAATATATGAACAAAAAATATCTTACATATATGTGGCACTGGTTTAAAAAAAGGCTTCTGTGTTTTATTTTTATTCTCCTTTCAGCAAGCATATAATTTGTCATCTATAGTCACAAATATATTCCAAAACATTCTTTAAAATAAATGCAAAATGCATATCCATGTTTATACAAGTAGCATGAGATCGTATGCTATTGTACTTAGAGGACATTTCGGTCCAGTTGAGTTATATCAACATAAGTTACATGATTGACTTTTACAACAGAAAGAAAAGGTTGTACTCAAACAACTGTTATTGCCTCAATGGAAAAAAAATCAATGAAAGTAAAATGAACAAGAGATTTTGTCTGAGTTGCAGTTAATACTACTGAAGAGCTATGGATATTAGAAGGTCAACAAATAAATTAGTCCAAGTGTTATGAAATGAATGATTTGGCTTATAATTGTATTGAGTGCAGATTGTTCACTGCCTATTAGACCAAGTAATTTTTAACCATGGTGCCTCAATTACTGTTCCATAAGCAATAATACAGTTGTAAGAGCCACTGGTTCGATCGAGTGACCTACGAGACACACCAGGACAGCTGACTTTGCTATGATGGATCACTGAGCCTGATCTCCAAATGGTGCCAAACCTTCCCTTCCCGTGAGGAGATCTCATAAAAGAAACATTACTGCTTGATTCATTTTACCAAAATGTTTGAGTTTTCAAGTGTCAGCAGTTGAGTAGAGATTGTGAAGCTCGGTATTTCTTAGAAGAATTACGACAACAGGCATCCTATTGCTTCCAGCACTCTTTGCTAAATGGCATCATGATGGTTAGGAGGATGCTTTTTCTGCTACTCAATTGGACTGTGTTGTGAGAAATACACGGCAATCATATTTTACATCACCACGTAAACCACTGTATAACACCTAAAACTAGGCTAGAAATGGAAACTGTAGGTGAGATTATAGACATTACTTCACACTTCTGCAATGCCCTGCCTTCAAAGATCTCAAAGCACCGCTTTAACGGGAACAAATTAAACTTCACAACATGCTTTCTAGGGAAATATTCTCTCTCCCCCATCTTCATCAGAGACAGCCTTAAAGCGTAGCAGTGTGGCTGAAGTCACAATGGCCTATGGTTACAACCAAGGCAAGTTTTGCAGGGTGAGGTAATATCTTTTATTAGACCCACTGATACAGGTAAGAAAAGGTACAGTCAGAACGCAGGAAGCAAGGCTTGGGCACCCAAAAGCTTGGTTTTTTCCAGTTGTATCAGTTAGTCTAATATAAGCTACTACCACTCCCTACAAATCCTGATAGCCTTGAACAGGGAAAAGAAATTAATCTGATACTGCTTTCATGCTATGAAGTAACAGCCATGGCACATCATGAGGAGGAAAGGCAGCAGCTGGGTTTTCCCGTTGCTCTTAAGGGCATGGTGTTCCCTGTGAGCCAGGGCTCGAAATACAGCAACAAAGGTCTCATCACACTCCCCACAGGACTGGGCCTTAAAGGACTGTAACCGCGCAGTAACTACGCATATCTGCTCTCTGCCCATATATAACATAAACTGAAGAAGTAAATGCAAATTCTGAATTATCAAATAATCTGTGCAGAAGAAACCACAACAATAAAAGGCTAATTAGAATAGATTGTACCACATACAACCAAATCCTGTTTAAATTGTCACTCTGCTATATTTTTGATAAATCACTACATTCAAACAGTCTATTGGGAGGGTGATTTTCCATTTCATCTCTCCATTGAGCAAAAATGTGCCACGTGACTGGAGTCTGAATTTCAATTTCACCAGCATACAGTTGAACTGAATATTATTTGGCACAATACAGTGTACAACTGAGCCACTAAATGGCTGATTTACTAAATTATTATTAGATGAGCTCTTGCTGTTCGAAGTGAAAGTGCAGTCACTGTCTCTCTTCATGGTGTGTTCAAATTGTTCTGTGTTTAAATATTCAGCATGAGGCTAATGCGAACTGATGAACTGAGACTACAAACATTCGCTTTCAATACAGACAGAGAGACAGAGATGCAACATATCATGTGGCCTGCGGAGGTGAAAATGATTTATATTTAAGGATGCTGCTGCCTGCTTCCATTACTATAAGATATTCTTAATTAGCTTTGTGTTTGATTCAGGAGTTTGGAAACGTAGCTAAAAAACAGCTCCAAAACTGAACTGGCTGTTTAGCTATGGAGGCTTCAGAACCCCAGCGAACCGGAACCTGAGCCTGGATCTCTGTCAATAAAGTGCATGAGCTGCTACCACAGTTTCATACTTTACTACCTTTAGTATTTGAGTTGCAACTTAAAAGCATCACCTGCAATTCCGACCTCAGCATCAGAAATCCTAGGAAATGTAGAGGACTGACCACGTCGTGTAATTCTATGACTTTCTGAGGTGGGGGGAGATGGGGGAAAAGGAAAATTTTTTTTTTCTTAAGTTTAAAAAAAAGAAACACTTTCTTTACTGCCACCTGCTGGAGTTGACAATAACCCTTTGTCATACTAAAAGAACAAGCATCTTCACTTAGAGGACAGTTACGGCAAGCATTTAAAATACTGTGATCCCAGACACTTACAGTAGATTAGAATTTTTTATTGGTGCTGTGTTGCCATAACAACATAAAGACAGCAGATGACTTAAGCTAAGCTTGCAAAGCAAAAGGCTGCTCATCTGGCAGTTAAAATGAATACAGTTCACTTCACAAGTTCCCCATATGGACCCTTAGTGTATGGTAATGAGGATACCATATGGTGGGAGAAAATGCACAGAGAACAATTGTGCTCTACTGGATGAGAGAAGTGAGCAGGAAGTTATGAGGAAACGCAGGAGAGAGATTTGTGCGTGTGCTCTCTAACTCAAGGGTTTCTTTCAGAGGGGGGTTCTCTCCTTAATCTTCGTCTTAATATATACATGCATAGAAATGACAGAGAAACATATTGTACATTTTGCAACATCATTCATCATAAACTGTCAGGTGTGTTTGTAAATCAGCTTGGTAAGATCTTATAAATTTGTAATTCTTAAAAGGTAAAAGTGCTAAGTTTTTAGACAAAGTGCAGGAAAATTTAAGCTCTTCTGACAAGTAGAAACATTAGTGGTAATCATTTTAAAAATGCTTGCATCTTTCTGCCTGCATGTTTAGCTGTAAATAATGCCGCAATGAATAAAAGCTTTAAAAAGGGGAGTGGGGGATGAAATGGAATAAATTTTTTTTATTTTATTTCCTAAAGGATAAAAAGTAATAGTTGATCAGAACCATATGCATGCAAGATTCTGCTGTAAATGTACATATGCTATACAGTACACTGTACTAACCAGATCCTAAACCTGGTAAGACAGCTTGCTAAAGGCTGCAAAGTCAATTTTGTACTACACATGCTTCATAAAAGATGAATATAAATGCATTAGTTAGACACGGTGAGCTAAATTAGAAGGTCAGGCAGGGCTGGAAGGGCTGAAATATCACACAACCAATGACTGTAATTACTCTTTTTTTAAGTCTATTAAGTGGTGTTGTTCTATCAAGGCTCAGGGGTATAGGACATGAAGTACAAGATAAAGTAATGTGTATTTATTACTCCCACGGGATCAATTTACTAGATATTTTCAGCTCCATGGAGCAAAATACACAAATGCAGCCTTTGTTACTTTCTTCAAACTGCGGCTTTTTCCTTCAAAAGCTCTGCTCCTCCAAGGGACTGTGTTTACCTGTTTGGTATCCTCCTGCCATCCTTAGTTAATTGTTGTATTTAAAAACAATAACAATAAGGATACAGGAATAGAGAAATGTGGGGATCCCTCTTACAGGGTGTTCAAACAAGTGGTTTGAGTTGCTCAGATGGAATGTGCAGACTAGAAAATCCAATCCCAGGCATGATTTTTACCCCAAGGCAAAGCAAAAATCAGGAATGGAGAATGGTGCAGAGCTCCTTGTCATCGTGTTAGCCCTGATCTATTAAAAGTTTTGTCATAGATTCTAAATTACACCATCTGCTCTAATCATTTGCTGAGTAAATGCTGACCCACTTATAAAGAAAACTCGCTGAAATGTGTACGCACGCTGTTGACCTTCAGAAAGGAAAGGGCTCCTTGCCAGCCATTCGTACGTGGCTCTGCCCTTCAGCAAGCAGTGTGGCTCTCTTATCTCTCTCTCATTTCAGACTCTTGGCATCTTCCCAGACATGCCTCTGACATGCAGCAACCCATAAGGGTGATACTTTCATAGTAGCCTCATGCATCTTGGTTGTCTTCTTCTCAATAGCTTTTAAACCCTCTCTCTGAATATTTTCAATAGGATAAATCAAAAACCAAGCCCGCAAAACCCAAACAAGCCCCTCAGCCAACTAAATGCCCAAATTGATAGGAAATGAAAAAAACCCAACTGTTAAGGATTCAGTACCAACCTCAATTCTGTCCTCACATTCCTATAAATTTTACAGTACAGTGTAGAAACCGTCAAGCACATGTCATGCCCTCCTTGCTATACAGATGACCTCCAACAGCCCCTCTTCACATGCTCCCCTTTCCTGCCCATACATAGCATAAAAGTTTTCTAACAACCCTCTTGTTACTCTGGATGGAAAAAAATCAAACACCAAAATATGTGTTTTCTTGGCTGAATATTGCTAACTTAAGTTAAAATACAGTATCTTGAGTTAGCAGAAGGAGATCCATTCTGGAATTTCTATTGGGTCTGTCTGAAGCAGCAAACCTGAGTTGCCTTGTCTTCATTGCTATTTTAACCTCCGCTAGCAAGCCTGGGCCAACCCACCCACATTTAGAGACAACCTTTATTTGCAATATAAACAATACCCATGTCACAATGATAAAGGGCACATCTGTGGGATTTCATATGGGAAAAGACAACTGCTTTTGCCAGCCACTGGTTCCTAATAACCACCTGTCTTCTATTAGTGTCCTAAATGAGGAGGTGGGATATGTCTTGGGGTGGGGGGGGTCTAATGACTGACCAGAGAAAAGGAGCTGAAGGGAAGGTGGAGCCTGGTTACGTGTGCTCTCCGCTCAGCAGGGAGGCCTCTGTGTACTAGAGAGAGAGAGAGAGGGCTCCGCTTTCATCTACATGAAGAGAAACCAGAAGTAAAGGTCCCTTTCAGGAGGGATAAGGGGTCTCCTAGAGAGAGTATTTAAGCAACAGACTGGGAGGGAGAGGATGTCAGATCACGGAGCGGGTCGATGCAATGACTTGCTTCTCAAACACAGAGTGAACAATCTTGCGCTTAATTTAAATACAAGTGATGAGTTGTAAGAGTAGTGAAAATGGCAAATAAATTCTAGGAAATTGCATATAAAGAGGAAACGTTGTGATTAAATCATTTAGGACGGATGTGTTTCAAATCTTCCTCACAGTTTAAACTGTTTTACAGCTATAGCTGTAGAGCTTTAACCAAATTGCAGAATCACAACGTATCTGCCAGGGATTTATTTTAAGGATTGTAGGGTGGTTACATGAATGAACCTCAACAGACTCAACACGTTGTTGTGATCTGAACTCTAGTGATTTCCACTGCAGTTATGTATGCAAGAACCAACAACACATGTATATTTGTGTGCACATATGCAAACATATGAGACAGGGAAATTGCACACACACATGCAGGCTTATTCCCCAGCTCCACAGGCAGGCTTTCTACAGACTGCTCCTACAGAACAATGATACAATTTCTTAACATTAGCACCATGGTATTTCTTTTCACTTCTCCCCAGAGATCTCTTGTTTCCTCTGATCTGCCTCCTGTCTGTATTAGAAAGGAAAGACTATACTGCCCAGCACATTCCTGGTACTTGATCTCACTCCAAGCTTTGGGTGCTAATCCCACCACCTTTGTACTGCCTGTCTCTCCTCTTGGTGCATATGTTTGTGTGTGTGTGTGTGTGTATGTACAGACATGCACATCTGCTGGTGACAACCCTACACTGGCTGCTTTCCCTGACCTGCTCTGTACAAGAAGCGAACAGTTCATTGGCCTGTTGCTGGCTCCATAGCCCAGCTGCCAACATCAGCTCCCACTCCTTTTTCTCCAGAAACTTTATATTGCATTTCTACTTTAAATGCATCTCTACATCAACTGTCAATCTAGCAGTCCAAAGACCCTGGTTCCCAGGTGCCTCTGTTCTCCTCTCTATGGGAGGACATTCTCCACTGGAATTTGGCTACTGAAGCACTGGGAGACAGAAAAAAAATTTCAAAGTCTGCCTTTTTTCTTTGCCTGCTTCCAGCAGATAGCTGGAATATTTAAAAAAATTCATCCTAAGCATGAACAATGAGCACTTCTGAAAATATTGTTTCTAAACTAGTGGAGATCAAACTTCTCAAATAGTCTCAGCAGTTTTAGAAATGCCTGTTGACACAGATATGGCTGTTAACTCCTCAGATCTGGAGGGTAGAGCATGTGCTAACACTCACTTGATGGCCTCAACAATTCTCCTTGACTGCAGGGATAAGTCACACAGCAGAATGCTCTTGTTGGTCCATGGGAAGGACCGCATGCCCTTATGAACACAAAAATTATAACCGTTTCTGTTTCTTGAAAGATCTCTAATTCATCAGTAATGTTTCAATGGAATAATGGCCACAAAGCCTAGCAGCAATTATAGAAATGTGTTTTGTTTTGTTTATTTAATGCATAAGTACAAGCTTTTTAATGAACAGAAGTGATGATGCTCTGGCGGGACAACGAGGAAAATGGAGGAAAGGATACTGAAAGCTTTGAGCACTGCTCTCTTCTCTGCTGTCTCTCTCTCTCTCTCTCATACATTTGCCCTCCCTGCCCGTGGTTCCACTGTGGAAGCCATATGGCTTCCAACTCTCTTCTAAGTAGCCACTGAGAATTGTCTACAGTGGAATACTGCCAAAGCCCTTCCTGGTTTAATGACATGGGGAAGAGCGCTGTGCAGTGCTCACCCAGCACAGAGACTCACTGCGTCCTTGATTATGATCCTGCAGCCAGCAAGCGATGCTGGGAATTGAACCATCAGTGCCTCAAATACAGAAGTCGACATGTGCCAACCCCTGCTGCATTCAGCCTCTGTGCGTGGCATATTAATGAGTCTTGAACTTGAGGTCCAACCTTCAAGCTTGCACAGAAGGAATTACCCAAAGACAAAAAACAAAGGTCCTCTTCGTTCTGTTTCCCTCTAACCTTGCTTAGTGTTAGTTTCTTCACTGACTTGTTTAGTCCTTAAGCAGTAACATTTTTTTTTAGGCCATCACATCATACCTCTGCATACACAACCGCAATTTCCCTTGATTTAAAGATTTGAAAAAATAGCTTGAAAAGTTATACTCGGAACAAACACATTAAGCCAAGAGGGTACATGAGGGGACAGATGACTCAGTACTAACCCTCATTCTCAGACCCTGTCCATGAATACCTGCTAAATGTTGGAGTCAAGATATGGAACTAGACAGAGCTTTCTTCTGCCTGTTTTTGTGTCCCATACACTAGATAGCAGGAACGTGTGGTTATCAGTGTGGTAACAGCCTCAGCCTAAAAGGGAAAGAGGAGGGTGCTCAGCCTGATGGCTGCATTCCCATAGCGGCGCAAAAGAGCATTGCTGGGGACGACCCCCTCAGTGCCATGGGTGTCAGAAAGAGAGCCCAATACCTGATGCACTACAACCCCCAGCTGCATAACCCAGCTTGGAATTGTATTTGACTTGAATTTCCTGATTTAGAGGAAAGCCATGGCCATCTACTAGTCAGCTGGAACACTGAGTTCAGGGAAGTTCCGTAGTGTTTCTTCTGGGCCTCGCAAATGCCTGGTGCATAGTGAAGGCTGGTCTTTTATTTTCTGAGGAACAACTTTTCTCCACGTGCATATTTGGCAGCAGAGGCATGATACAGATGAAAGAGCCCCTGCAGAAGGATGCTCTCTTTCTCTGGAAAGGGTTGCACCTCTGGAGGGAAATTTGACAGCCTACGAAAGCTGTGTCCTACTGCAAATCTGTCCAAAAGTCAGAGAAAGGGACAGCTTGTAGAGGGTGAACAGAGCCAATGTAAAATGTAACTCTCCAGGACAGCATGTTTCTCTGGTGGTAAGAGGGAAGGACAACACATCATCAACCCTGAAACCACAGTCTGCCAGCCTTCCTAGGCAAAGATAAAAAGACTTAACAAGCCTGTAAAAAAATCACATACTGAATTTTGTTTCTGTCAAGAAAAAAAAGAAAACAAGTTACAGTGTTCATGAAATCTTCTCACCTTTGAAACACTTTAGAAATTTAACTAATCCAAGCCCACAACAATCCCTGATGAAAGCTTACTGACAGCTCAGGAAGCTATGGAAGAAAGGTCACAAGATTTACCCAGCCACAAAGGCTATACTGGACATGCATTATTTGAGGGATCTGGCCTAAGGCATCAAAGCTCAATTTGTTCTATGTCTCAGGTCTGAAAATCCACATCTTCCTTTCCATAAGTCAAAGGCAGTGTTCTTCAAATACATACACTTGGCCTATTTGATTCCCCAACTCACTCCCCAACAGCCATGATGCTAGAGCAGAGAAAATGCATGGTGGCAGTTGGTCACATACAGTGACTCCAGCTCACACATGCTATGGCTCAGTGTTCCTGTGGCAAAGAGCAACACTTTTTCAAATACCCTACCTCCTTCTCCAGTATAACACAAAACTCACTGCAAATTCTCGCCAGAGAGGGTGGCAAGGTAGCAAGAACAGATCTGAGTACAGACTCAGACAGCATTTTCAGAGTACAAGACAGAAGTACTAGAAGCCTATGTGAACTATTCCGTTTCTTCCTCAGCTTTTACTTGACAGAAATCAAGAAAAAAACTCCCACTAATTTTGATGGGAATGAACATCAAATCACTTCACTATGCATTGCTCTAATTATTTCAGCAATTCTGAAATAAAGTAGTATATAATAATTATTATTCTAAACCAATACACGGTGCAGCAGCAGTAAACATACATTCCCTGAAGATCCAAATAACTTGATTTTATCGATGGTGAAGTTCTCAGAATTATAACGGCAAGTACTACTGTGATACCAAAACCAAGAAGCGTCATTCTTCTATGAATAAGCTGCTCAGGTTCCAAATTACCAACCAAAAACTATGTTCTTTGTTAAGCATTTCAGAACACAGAGCAAGATTTGCTTTTAAGAAAGGCAAGAGCTGTTTGAGTTAGCTGTGACTCAGAAAGTCACGGAAGTCTCATAAGCCTACAATGAAAGTTGCTGATGGGGTTTTATTGGTCATGCCTCTGTTTCAGCTTATCTGGGTTGGGTACCAAACTGAGACCATTACATTTAGAGAGTCTTGCACTTTCAGACAAAAACATGCAGTAACCAGCTTTACCATATTTAATAAAACAATAAACTTTGTGCTGACCTTTGGCAAGCGTTCGGGGTCACCAGGGTGCCGGGGGATAACCTTCTGTAACCTTTGGAAACCATAGTCAATGGTGGGTTCGTTCAGAGCTGAAACAACAACAAACATCGTGATGTGACAAACGCATAGCAAGCAGGCTCCATTGCACTGTAACAATTGGCAATGCATTGCAAGACCAAGGAAGGATCACAGCAATATCCCCTTTTACTGAAATCAGCACTGACTGTGAAGTCTTGGTTCAAAGGCTATTTGAGGTCGGTTCTGAGGCTTTGGTTCAAACCGCAATGCAAACCTTCCCACTTGAGCTTCTAAAACAAGGTTGCTGGAAAATTTGGGGGTGTTGCCTACATCTTCCAAATAGGAAGCAATTACTATCTCTGAAAACTGCAATGAAATTAATTTGATAAATACGTTGCACCCCATGTTTCATGTTGGTTTTTTCCTGCTTTCATATTACCAGGAAAGTCCTTTGTGATTGGAAGACAAAAGAAGTAACTATTAGGGAGTCTCTCTTGTTCCAGATTCTATTATACATTTAATATGCTCCATGTGCAATGATGACACATAATTTTGTTGTGAACTACAGGCACTTGTCTTGGCAGAGGCTTTACTCATTGACACTGACTCCAGCAGCCCAGCTTGGGCTCTGATCAGCACTAAACCAATCCTAAAGACTTAATGAATTAAAAAAAAAAAAAAAAAATCTATGTTCATCTTTCCCCAGTCCTTGTCCAATAAAATGGAGGAGAGAAATGGTAGAAGTGGAACACTTTAATCTTCATGAAAATGCTGGTCTGCCTGCATTAATCGAAGCTTTGATTGTGCCAAGCCTTTAAGCACATGCTTATCTGTAAGCACATACTTAAACCCATTTGCTTTCAGCAAAGCAAATTTGAGCATATTACGTTTTTATATGATTGCCTATAATTACAGAGAACTGCACTGAATGACCTTCTAGCTATATTTCCAGTCATATGATCACTTTAAAACTCAGATGTTAGTGAGACTTCAACATGTGCTTAAAATTTCCTAAGTGCTTTGGTGAACTGGAACAACAGTCAAGGATTCTCAAGCATCTCTAAACAACAGTGCATCTTGACTCTCCCATGCCAACAGAGATGATGAAATTTTTCACAGCAATTTGATTGCAATTTTTTTGAGTTAAAAGAAAAAAAAAATTTCCAATATGGGTTTTTATATTTTCAGCCTTTTTTTTTGGTGGGGAGGAAATTTTTTTTTTTTTAAATTTTTTGGTCACTTTAAAGTTTTTCTTATTTTGTCTTAGTTTATTAATAGCAAAAAAAATTATTTCTTGCACAAGGTCTGCCTACTGAATTATGAATATATCTTGTACCTTTATGATGGTTTTATTATGAACTTTACTATGTGCCTAGAATGATGCCCTCTGATTCTTGCAAAGAGATTTATCATTCAAACTATATCTCCCAGTCTCACTTGTGTAAGCACTCTCAAGTGGCTCAGTGATGCTTATCCCACAGCAAGTTATACAGCTCCATGAGCTTGACCAACACGGCATTATTTTTCCACACTTCCACCCTTTAAGTGAAGAGAACATTTTTTCATACTCCTAGTGTTAAAAGTTCTTTAGCCAGACTACATTGTTGTCATGAAAGTAATATCTAGTCCCTGGCTTGTTTTTAATTAATTGGTGGTCCATAAACAATCCCACAAAACAGTCCAGTTTTTAAAGAAACTGTTCCATTTAAATTTCTATCTTGAAAGCACATTTCTACAGCCAATGGTCCTACTGGCAACCAAAGGGTCAGATTTTTATATCCTCTTGGGCCTTCGGTACATCCCAGCTCCGTAAGCAGGCTCAGCGATGCTCCTGCAAACTGAGGCAGACGGAAGGTGGTGTAGGGGAATCCAGACCTGCCCAACAGCAGTGACACAGAAGTGTGTGGCTGATGGCCACTGGCTGGAGAGACACGCCGTCCAGCAGAATCTCAACATTTCTCTAGTATCAGAAAGGAATCTTCTGAGCATATCCTGAAATTACTGTTACATTATTATGTTAACACCAGACTAGAAATCTTTCAGGATTTTACTTTCTGGGCTAATGTCAGAAGTTTTTTATTGCCCCAGAGATCATGGCATCCCTCTGGTCTCCTTGGTTCTTTTACGCATTTCCCTTCATCAGGAATACCTGAATTTGATCTTTTATTTATATTGAGGTTGTTGTACGGAAGGGGTGAGAATAAAGCTTTTCCCCTGCTTGTGCCCTTTTCGGTTTTTGGATGGTTGGGCCTTTTTTCCACATTTTCTTTCACACCCTGGCCTCATGCTGTCCACTCTGTTGTGTGGTTTTGCAGAAAATATCATGGTACCTGGGTTTGTAAACCCCTGGTTTCATTACCTTTGAGTTTCCTTACGTGGCTTCTTATCGTGGACTCGTTTAGTTTAGACCTTCTTCAAATTTTACAATAAATTAATTTACTGCTATTTATATTTATTATAAAAAATAGCTGTTCTCTGAGAAGAATAAAAAAAACCCCTACAGTTCTAATTTACATTTCTTTTGCAAATATGTTAGAAGATTTTAGCGTGGTTCTGTCAAATGTGTTTCTTCTCTAATTCAGTCTAGTTTATGGCCATTTTCCCTTTACATCCTTTGGGAAAGTAGTTACTAAATTCTGCAGTATTATAAATGGAGGCCAGTTCTGAAATCCCCCCAGAGATACCAGTCATTTTCTCATATCTTCCCACACATTCAACACATTTGAAATCCACAGAGTATTTCCTGTGAGTATTTTCTGAACTAAATGACCAAAAAAATGTTAATTTTATGGTCCAATCTCACAAGGCATCAAGCATCCTCTGAGAGATACTGAAAACTTTCTGCTTCAAATAGCTTCAGCTTTACTTTAGTGGTGGGGAGAGGCTGCACACAGCAATTTGCAGGATTGGGTCCTAAACTGTAGTTGTCAAATATCACTCGTTAGTCTTTAACCGTTCAACCCTTTCAATCTTAGATAAAATGAAAAAAAGAAATCTTTGGCTGCCTGAACATCTAACCACAGATTGGATGGTATCAGCCCTCCATTCCTCAGTTCATTTATAATCCAAGTCAAATCTAATTAGTCATATCTCAAAGAAAGAGCCTTGTTTAAATATTTAACCCCGCCTTCAGTGTTAAGGCCACACCAGTTCCTGTGTCAGTAGCTGGAAAAACTCCAAAGAAAAGGTGATATTCTGATCCCCAAGCACTGTCGAAGAGCCGGTGCTCAGGCCACCATTAGTGGCAGCTAATGTACAAGGTCAGAGACCAGCTCCATCCAAGGTCTTGCCTCCGTCCCCAGTGCGTGCGAGCGTGGTCTCTGCCTTTGAAGTCCGTTCACAATACTGCATTTCCCAGTGCTCTAATTCAAAGAACGGGTTGGGTTTTTTCCATGACTGGGAAAAAAGAATCAATAAGAAATACAAACTCTCTATTTGTGTTCTTGACATCCATACATTAAAAACAAGCTCACACATACTGTACTTAAAATGCATTCCCATTACCCTAAATTTCAAAAGTACTATTGAAAGTACTACTAACTTTAAAAAACTGTACTAAATTCAAATAGGTCCCAAGGCTAATGGCAGCAATTTGTATACCAACCCAAACTGACTGGCCCACTTTTCAAAATACAGGTATGATAATCTTGTGGTTTTAAAAGGACATTTAAATTGAAAGACTGAATTTAGTACATAATTATACCAATAGAACCCTTTAACTTGTCAACTTGTAAATCTAAAAGGCTATCAATCATTTCTAAAGAGGAAATAAACCTTAAAATTCTTTGATTGACAGTGCTTACTTTTTATGTGGAAAAAAAAAAAAAGGAATAAAGTGGCCAGAAATCCATTTACAAAAGTACATTGTTTTACATAGGTGAGTAAAAAGCCAATAATTACACCTCCAAAAGACATATAAATCAAAGTAAGTACTTTCCCCTCACTTACATATTTTAAGTTGCAGTAAACTTCAGGTAACTTTTTATTAAAATACTTTTCCAAATGCAAAGCTTATTGAAGCCATTAATAGAGTAGCATTTTCATTTAAGCTAATATAATCATTTTTGCAAATACAAGATTTAAGCCATTCTTCTCCTTCCAAACAATAAACTTTCAGCCTGTCTCTTGTGTGAATTAACTAAAATTACACCCAGGTGTACAAAATCTGTCTATCTATCCTAGTGTATGTGTTAAGGCACAATATTTATTATTCTTACCATTTTATGAATTACTTCTTAAACCCTTGAGGAAGAACTTTCTTTCAAATTAGACTCTAACAGAATAAGCCATGAAGCTCTTTATGCAGCAAGTCTAAAGCCATAACTCATAAAATCTAAGGCTTTTAATCAAGAAAATGCACAATGTCTATGGAAATAAGGATGCGTACATTATATTCATCTTTTCAAAGTCCAACTTATTTTTCAACAGAAATGCTGCTTATGCCTCTGAAAAAAATGTTTCCACCATAACTATAATTTCAAATTCTGCACGAATAATTTTAATAACTACATGTAGATAATCCACCATCTTTAAAAGTCTCTTTCTCTTTTTTTTTTTTAACTAGTCAGTGGAAGGCTTTTTTTAATATTTCACATAATGAATTCCTACTGTGTCAATAGAACTTTGGTCATTAATTGAATGACTGTCTGATGTATCTGAGAGAGGAATTTGTTTCTCTGGCCACGCTGCCAACTTACAGCAGAATGATCGACACTTAATATCAGCAATTAAAAGGACCTGTTCAAATATCATATGGAATTCGTAGCTTGGGGTAGTGTAGGAGAACTCTTCACCAAGGAAAACTCATTCAGCAAATGCAGAGAGTAATTGAATTAGACACATTTTAACATTATTATTCAAAGAAAAATAAACACACACTACATAGAAGCGTTATGGAAATATTTCAGAACGTAAAACATATCCAGTTAATTTGTTTCCCATGCATTCATGGTTTCATTTATTCCTTTTATTTTGCAGCCCTTGTTTCCTTTTCATTCTGTTTGACCCAAAACCAATGAGAAAGCAGCACTTAGACCTATGAACTTCCCATATGCTTTTCCAGTGGAAAAGGCTGTAAGGAGAGGGAAGGGACTCTAAGGGCTCAAATAACAAAACCAGAAAAAGGCTGAAGGCTACAAACAAATTGGCCCAAGGTCCACAGGTCTGACCGTCCCTGTCCCAGATGAGAAATCTGGTCTTGATTGTTTTAAGTGAAACACCCAGGGAAAGGCTGCACATGGGAATTAAATTACAGTGCTTGCTCCTGTGGTGCACCAGAGAGTCTCTGGTTTTCTTGGAAGGCAGAGGCATCGTGGGGGGAGAGTTTGAAGAAGGTAAGAATGACCTGCAGAAGTGCAGAGCTATAATGGCTTCAGATTATGTCCAGGAGGTTGTGGCTACAACAGTGGAATGGAAGAAGATTGTTTAGACTCTACCTTTCTCTCTTCACAAATCCATTTTTTAAAAATTTGGCTCTACAACAAAATTAGACACCTAGCGACAAGTTCTGAACTATAATGTCGAAGAGATGGGGCTTTGGGGTCTACAATGCAGCTGTTTCGAGTTTTCTCCTCTCTAACAAGAGAAACCTCATCAAAACATAAATAGAAGCTGACTCTGTGGCCAAGACACACAAAGTTACCCATCTCAACACCTCACAGCCACAAAAGAGCACAAAGAAATCCATGCCAAAATGCTGGAGCACTATCACAGCAATGAAGGCCAGGCCAGGAACACATTTAACGTGTCTCTCAGTGCCCAGATTAAACCAGGTCAGAACATTTGAAGGCACAGAGAATGAATATTTTACACAAAATCAAGGGCAGCTAGGAAAGCAGACTCTTCAACAAGGGTCTTGCAATCTTAGCACCTTCAGAGGCATTTTATAGCTAAGGACTTCTTTTCCCCTGGACGTTTGGCCTCCCTCCACCAACTCAGATGCCTACCTGTATAATCGGCTCTCTTCCTTTTTAATCTGTATTTCTGTCTGTATTTCCACACTGCTGAGAAAGAGCAATACGGGGTGCAAGCGGCAAAAACTGAGAGTAGTCACGTGAAAGCTTGTGACTCCCCACTCTTGCCGAGCACGGCCTCTATAAGGAGATGGAAAGCAGGAGCTCCTGCCTCTCGTAGAGGCAAGATGCTGCCATGGAGCTGATCCAGGGTTTTTGCTTTCGCTAACAGCCTGTGGCTTCTTCCTCCAGGCTCCAGGTGATTTCTGCTAGAAGCCCCTGACTTTAACAAAATAAAACCTTGACTCTGGGAGATAGGGATAGGACAGGACAGACCATATTAATAACAAACTCCAGGCGCCAAAATGCCTTGCTAAGGCCCTGCAGCAAAGCAATACTAACGATGGTTGATACTATAAAGCAACATCTTGATATGGCATGCTGTAAGCAAACCCTACCCAACAACTCTTACACATAGTGGCCTCCTTATGCCTGCTCTACAAAGACAGCAAACCCCCCCCGCTCCCCTTCAAACAGCCATCATCAAATGAAAAAAAGTCTGGTTTGCAAATCTCTGCAAAGACTATTCCTTTCCTAATTAAAGACCATTAAATGAAAACATGCAACCATTTGAGCTAGTCGTTGTTGTTGCTGCTGCTGCTGCTGTTGTTTTTGTGAATTTGGCTTGCTTTTTATAAAGTTTCCTTTCCACTGACTTTCCCTGGAGTGTTTATTCCCACAAGCAATGGAAAACGGAAGCGGGTAGGACAGAGAGAGCCTGCACAGAAAGGTCTGAGCTAGAAAGGCCCTTCCAGTGCTAACTCAGAATTTCCTTGCTTTTCTGGTCTCAGTACTCCATCACTTAAACATACTTTTGTGCAATGAATTTCCATTTTTAAAATCAAACTGTGACACGATGTCATTTTTTTAATTAGAAAGAGATAGAGACATCTGAAATGTAATTCCTATATTTTATTGCTGTGTAATGCCCAAGCAGACACCACGTGCATGTGCCAAGCAATAAGGAAAATGCAGAGCTGAGTCAAATGATAAATCTAACACCTAGATCTCTTGAGTCTCCCTAGTGACTGCTCTTTACTTGCACTAAAGATGCAACAGGCCAGCGTTAGAGGCAGCTCCACTGTGTTCTTCAGTGTTATTACAAACATGATAGACAGCGTGATAGTTTCTTCCTGATAACAATTTTTCTCCAGCAACTAAGAACCAGAGGAGTTATTCCCTTCCCACCTAGCCCAGTCTCTGCAGCCAGTGGGGGTGCTGAAGATGCAAGGAATGCATGTCTTGAGCCCAAATTTTTTTATGAAAGTTAAGAAATGAAATTACTAGATCTGTCTAGCAAGAATCATGTGTTAGTTTCTCAAAATACATTAACACTGAATGTTCACCCTTAGCAACCTGCAATCTGGCTTGAAAAAAAAGGCAATTTGTGAGCTTCGCAGTTTCTTCTTCCTCTGACTGTGCTGACCTCTTGTCTAATGGGGAAGATTTGGCCTTAAGGGAGTCTGAAACAGAGTCCAGTTTCAGGCACTGGAATTTAAACATACCAATTTCAGAACAGGCTGGTAGAAATCACTGGGGATATGTATACAGAGGGCCAGAAGGAAATTAATGCATGTTGGTTACTTCGTCTAGTCATCTAGGTTAATTGATGCGTCTTTGGCAGTCATTATAAAAAGGGAAAGAACAGCATTTACATGTGAATATTCTCCTATTTGTCAGAAAAATTCTGGTAATGAACATGAGCATGCAGCAAAAAATTCAGTGAAAATGGCTACCTCTCAATGGATTACCCCTTCTTTTAAATAAATAAATATGTGTACACATGCAGACAAGCACAAAAATGCATACAAGCCAAAATTTAAAATAATGGGTGCCTAACGTTAGCTGTAAGATCTATATTTAGGTCTACTTAAAAACATTTGAAAAATAAAGACACCACATTTATTTTTAAACTGTTGGCTCAGAAACAGATGCAAAGATGTACCATACAGAGTGTAGGAAATGCTAAAATGTCACCTCATGTAACCTTTTCTTTCATTTTTCACTATGCGTAGTTTCAACATTTTTCCTTTGCATGGACTCCTCAAATTCTACAATGTAGGTGCAGACACCTTTAAAATTTTCATAGAGATAATTCTGTATAACGTACAGGAAGTTGTTTCTTTTTGTCACCCCTCACAAACTCCTTTGGGGCAGACAGCATTGAAAACCATTGTTGTAACATGTTAGTATGCAGACCTATTTTCTTTTGAATAATCCCCCTCTCTCTCTCACTTTTAACCCTGCTATTTCTCATCTTCTTTTCAGATTATTTAAAAAACAATTATTACCAGGGGATGCATAAAGGAAAAACTCAGTGTCCTGTCTGAATGCCAAAGCCATTCCTATCAGAAAGCATCTTAGCCTAAATTTGGCTGTTTCTCAAAATTGTAGACTTCCGATGTGCAAGTGCACTATGGTCAGAGCAAAAAGAATCTTCAAGAGAGAAAACTGGAAAAACACCAGCTATCACATCCAAAATCTCTGCAAATGAGATTCATGGAGAAATACAAGTAGAGCTGAATCATAAAAATGAGATGAATTGTGCCGAGCTGCAATGAACATCATAGGTGTGAGGTTCTTGGAAGGGACTGACCTTCTGTGAGGTTTATTTAGGTCTTTAATCCCTCTCCATAACTAAGCTTAAATCCCTTGAGAAAACAATACTTTCCAAACATCTTTATTGCTAAACATGAGCTTTGATTTGTCTACATGAAATTGCGATAAGGCTACTCACTCGAAAGCAAAAGGACCATTTTGGCTATACTCTCGATGATGCAGCAAATTGTTTAAAATTAAAACAGTCGGGTTTCTTGTTTGCTAGTTTGTAATATTTAAATAGAAATGTATAATTTGAGAGCTCTCAGTAGTCTCTGATTTTAGCAGTAATTATATCACCTGCTTCTATAATTGTTCGGGGGGGGGTCTGCAAAAATTTTGACAATAACTGTTACCAAGGGTAAAAAAAAATCATACCAGCCTGTCTGATAAACATGTTTCCCTGCCCTCACACCCCAGTGAGCACTGTGACACTATACTTTTATCATCTAGTGTGTGCTCAGAATGAGCTTAGAACAGCAATTGCCAGGAATAGGCAGGCGATAAACTGCATTGATTTAACACATCTTGTTTTCAATCATGCTCGGATTTTCTGAGCACGCATTTTTCCTGTACTCCAGCTTGTAGCTTTTATCTGACGAGCTGATCCCTTTTCACTGGAAAATGAAAAGGTCGCACAATAAGACACGGTTTACTGGAACTTGAGCACGCACCAGGGAAAGTATTTTAGATAAATACTGTCAGACATAGTGGAGCTGAATTTCAACAACACAATTGCTAAACAACAATACTTATTACTCTCTAGAACAAGCCTACAAGCAACTTATGGCTCACAGCAGGGGAGATCTCAGAGTTAGGCTCAATAGTTAAAGAACCCTTATTCAAGCCTGTTTAAAGATGCAGTATTGCTTTTGCCTTACAAGCACCGACTAGCCATACCTCAGGACCAAAAGAAATGCCTCCTCAGTGGCTTTCCTAGGTAATTTATAAATGACAAAAACCACATCAACGACTTTTCTTTTTTCTTTTTTTTTTTTTGGCAGAAAGGTGATTGACTACGTGCTTGATTTAATTAATCAAATGGGGTACTGGGTGGTGGCAAAAAGAAAATTATCCATATGTGAAAGTAATTTAACTGAAACTAATTAATTAACCAAGGTGAGTTGCTGAGGAGGTCAGTAAACAAGCAAGGAGTAATATGGCATAACCCATCTACCAATGGCCAAGGTACAGTAGGCTCATAACAATAATTCTAACTTACTTTTCCCCTCCCTCTGAAGTGACTGCAATGATCCTGACCAATACAGTACTGGAAGCAAAATATTTTTACTTACTCCTACCAGAAGGGGCAAAGAAAACTTCCAAGTTATTCTTTACCGCACTGATTATACCCAAGAAAAGATCTCCCCAAGTAAACAGGGAACCTGACTTCATTTTCCTTCTCAGCCTAAGTGGACTAACACCCATTTTTCTGCAAGGGCTCAGCTGCCAATCTGCAGCCAAGGAGGGGTAATTGGTTCACTCCAGTGGCAGCTCCCTCTCAGCACCTTCTTCCCACGCTTCATGCGTGTGCATGCACATAAACGGAGTATGCATGAGGTCCTCACCTGCTTGCACGTCTTGTACTCAGTGCAGCACCTAAACCTACCAAATCCACCTTGGTTTTTTGCCTGGCAGTAGTCTTTTGAAACCAAACTCAAAAAAGTGGGCTTCTCATCCACCCCACCCCTTCAAACTTTGGAAGAGACTCATCTTTGTCAGTCTGCTCCCCTCTTCCAGCAGCCTTTCTCAGGAGAGGCACCCTGTTTTTCATGGATGCCAAAAAGCGCCCAGACCTCCCCCATCATTTACAGGTATTTCTGCACCACTGCTGAAAAGCCAGCCCAGCCCCTTCATTAATAACTTGGACTGCAAGTGAGAACAGTATGTTTAGTAGAAAGATTCCTTCAACACAGGCTATTTGCTCTGGCAGCAGCAGGTTCGGCCCCATGGTGTTATTCTGAATGTGTCATGCCCTGCTAGCCCACTTGTGTAAGCACTTCTGCGTGGCAAAAATACCACAAACGGGTGACGTCTGCAGGTAAAAGCAGTCCTTCCTGCCTTTTCTCCCTGGCATATTCATTACTTTTGCTTACAATTATATACAGTCTCTCAATCTCTGCAAACATAAGATGAGGGTAAGAAACTCCAGCCTCCGATCCAATCTGCCCTTTTGCAGGCAGCTGGTCACTAAGACGCAGCTGCTCGCTCAGCTTAGCTGTAACAGTTAAGGAGACACAGTGATACCACCTGTTCTTTATGGAAGTTGCAATACAAAGGGAAGTCCCAAAAACAAAGTATCATCCCCAGAAACATCCTTCCCCTTTGTCAGCAATGTCAGTGCAAAACTGGTGTGAAATATTTATGTTTTCCTTGCTTCTCCTGAATGTGTTTATCAGTCATTTAGGCCCAGCATAAACTCATCTTAAATTCACTTTGTCCAAGATCCTTAACCAGTACAAAGGAGAACCGTTCTGTCAATTTTTCTGAAACTATACTGATACTGGCTCAAAACTTTACTGGCTGGAGCTTAATTTATATTTTGCATGTACACATCAGATAGCCAAGCCTCCACCGCTAGTCAGAAACATCCATCTTTCTCGGATGTTCTGCTCACATTGTAAGTCTTACGGAAAGAATATGGTAAATATTATTTAAATTACCTTTTGAATTATAATTTTAAATAGGCAAGTCACAAGCAAAGTGATAGACCCCAAGAAAAGTATAAAGTAAAATTCAACTTTGCATGCAATGCCACTTTACATTCAGCTCCATGAGCCCGTCTGCAAGAGAACTCATACAAGCATCGATTTCTCCCTCTCACCTGGCAAGTTTTTTTGCTAGATGAGTAAGTTGAAAATCCGTGCTGCATTTTAGGGTTATCTCATGCAACACAGGCAGAATCCTGATATGTCTTCTTCATTAAGTGCTCATAATCCCAGAAATGAAAGTAACTCATTTCTTCCCAGGGTGCCTGTTAACTGAGAAACTCATCTTAATTGAATGCACAGATCAGTTAACCATCTTCAGATTTGCAAACCATTAGTGCCCCATTTGCACAGCAGCTCTGCTGGCAGGTCTCCTCCCACCACTGCACTTACTGGGGATCTGCGGTTCAGCAAAGGAGGGGAGGTGCTGGAGGTGATGAGGAAGCACCGTCAAGGGCTTATGCTCATGACAAAATGAGCGCTCTGGGGCAGAGCAGGCCTTTGCTAAATTGTCAGAGCTAGATCACCTTGCAAGTCAATTACAGAGAAATCAACAAATACTGCAGCTCTGCCCCCAAATACGAGTTAAGTAGCCTCCAAACACGCCTACAGAGAGATCACTAATCTGGAATCTGGAGCCTCACAGGCATAAGAGAAGAGGAAGTGAAAATAACTGCCTATATCACTCCCTTCAGATCTTGCCTCTCTCCCACCATCACAGTTTACCATCTAGTATATGCTTGGTAAACCAATGAAGATGAGTATGGAAATTAAAATATCCCAGGTGCAACTGTTCACCTATAAAGCCGATGCTTCAATAAGAAACTGTAAAAGGCGAGGCGGTGAGGAACCGGACTGAAACTCACCGTCCTGTTCTGAAACACTTCCAATTTTTCATTTACAGCAGGAGTGAACCAACCTTTGGTTCTCCAGGGGTCACTGCTGAGTTTGGGATACGCAGCAAAACATCTCTGCTGGCTGGCGGCTCCCCAAGGCAGTTACCACGTCCCTGCGCTCATCCACACTCGCCCACCAACTGATTAACACTGTTCTGAGGCAGCTGAAACTTTTCTGCACTCACATAGGGCTCACCAAAGTTAGCCATTTTCCTTTTAATAGGATTTAAAAAAATATTTTAAGTGCTGTTGGATTAGTTTTTCCTAAAACATGAATATTATAATCTCCCTAATTCAAGGCAGAGGTAGAATAAACAGATTAAGGACTGCAAGATGTTCAGAAAATAGAGTAGAAGATATAAAGTTACCACGGATAACCAGAAATGATCACACAGGTTTAAAATCATGCATTTGTGCTTGGTTTTTTCCTAATTTTCTAGGTATCACTGGCAGCCTATAGGAAAATTCAGAACCCAGCTCTCAAGTTATCAATAAAATACCTCCAGAATAGCATGGTATTGCCTGTTACCTCTTGTATAAAACAAATACCTTCCTTCCATCCAATTCAAAACAAAAACCAAACCCCACTGTAATGGATTACATCATGCTGTACAAATCTTTGTCTAGTAGATTTCATGAGAACTGTTGTCATTATAAAAAACTGGCACCAAAATATGTGTATCGTATTAATATGCTTCAAAGTTCAGTACCAACACAGTATCATCAGGTGATAAAAACAAAGATGCTGCAAGCGTGACATGAAAAAAGAGTATTCAAATGTTAAAATCTAATTTAGCAATTTGCAAACTGCCGGTCTAAAAGGAGGAATTTAACGTTAATCTCACTGGAAGCGGCATACTTACCAGTAACTGATTTGTAGCTTTCCAGGCAGTAAGCAATATATATAAATATACTTCTGGGTCCATCAGCAGTATGCAAGAATGCGCTTAAACAGACAAACTCACTAAGGCCCTGAGTGCGCAAAGTATTAAGCACCTGGCTGGCAGAGTTAATTAGTCTGCGCAGAGCAATGCACTGATGCTGCTGCTCCTGCTGCAAACCAGCTCCACCACGACTGGCCTGGGGCTCCTCTGCTTTCTGCTCTCCTGTGTTCTGTATGCTCAACACAAGAGTGAAGCTTTTTCTTCCTCCCCCGTGACCGCCGTGCATGCCAAGCCATCATCTTGGTATGCAAACGCTTGCTGTAAGGACACCTCAGCTCACCAAAGAGGACACAAGGACAGAGATGGGAAGGAGCGGCCTCCTGCACCTTCTCTCAGCGTTGCACACTTAAAAGAGGAGCGACTCGTCTTTTGGCTCGTAATGCACTTAGCTACTGTGCAAAGAAGGCACAAAGGCTATTAGAAACTGGCTCCATGCAGGGAAGAATTTGCAAAAATGTCCAATGTCTTGGGCTTCAGAGAAAATCGCTTTGGTTTTGCGCTGAAGAGACCGTGCTGATGCCTGGCAGCCCCTGTACGTCGCTGGGCTGGCAGTGCCGAGAGCCTGGGGACAGCCGGGGGGTACGGACCACACCTTAGAGATCTCTCAAGAAAGGAGATTCCCACCAGTGGAGTTTACTCACTTTGTTGGCATCGATTTTTACATTCGGTGGGGTCTCTTGCCTAACGGAGAGGATGATACACATTCAGTGGCAAAAGTAATTATTCAAAATAAATCTAAGTTGTAGCTGATTGAGTAAAAAATGGACACTGACAAGGTACTGTGTCATATTAAACCCTTATGTGCTTGCACAATTGATTGTCTCAAAAAATGTGCTATTTTTACATCTGTGCTTAACAAAGACCTAACAATCTTCTCTTAAATAAAGCCATATAAAAATACTGTGTGTATGTACATGTGTGTATAAGTGGTTGTGTGGCTGAAAATGCGTTATCTGCATCTCCTAGCAGATAATTTTGCACATGCTGTGTATCTATGTGTACAGAGGCTCAGAAAGGGGACAATCCTTCCTCCGGCCTGTAGCAAGTGGTAGATTACTGCTAGAGCAGATGCATCCTAGCTCATCACAGTCAGAGCTGGGAAAGACACAGCAGTGATATTTAAGTCTAGGACGTGCAAAGTGGTAGATGCTTTCTCCAAACAGCAAAGGGAAATATAACGCCACTTTTTTCTTCCAAACTTTTCTTGTTGCACAAAACAAAAGTGAATGAGCAAAAGAAAAGAGGCAAAAAATTCCCACTGGATTCTGCTGCTCTGCTCAAGACGACCTAGACCTCTCATTTCCCTTCGTTCCCTTTCCTTCTGCAATTTGCCCGTACCAGCAGCATGACAGACAGAGCCCCCTTCAAAAACTACTACTTCAGCAGTGTATCACAAGTATAAAATAAAACACGTACTGAAACATATATAAAAGGAAACTAAATACATCATCTCCTGGGCACCTAGAACAAAACTAGAAAAAAATACCTTTTTTTTCAACATTCAAATATTCAGAAATGAAATGACTGGAAAGGGAGAGATGGGACTAATCCAGCTCTGGTTTAAAGCTTGTTATACTGTGAAATACCATATTATTCCAAAGGCAGCAGTCATCTTACTTCAGCTAATCGTGTATGATGGACACTGACCCACCAAAGTTTGGTGTAAGTATCAGATGGCAGAATTCAGTTTCAAGTACGCTTGAAAAAGTACTCAGGGCCAATTTTTATTACATTTAACTGCTAAGCATGCAAATCATTATTTATTATTGGTTGGGCTCTTCAATCCCACTGGATTAAAGAACACATTACATGATTTGGTCAGAATTTTTTAAGCATTAAAAGCTCTGTATTTCAATCAGATCATGGCTGTGCAGCCCTTAAGTTTCAGGGTATTTCCCTGGCAATGAAGATATATTTCCAATAGCAAGAGTGAAGTAACCCTCTTTGTTGGGTACCTATGCAGTGGGGTTTTGCCTTAGTATAAGAGCTCTCCCCATGTTATTTGGCATCATACATTCCCCGTAATTTATAGTAGTCCTGCATTATATCTCCATTTTAGAGCTGGGGAACAAACAGCCACGAAGCCATAAAATTTAGGTACCTATGCCTATTTAAAAATCCCAGCAGGCACCTAAATGAACTTTCAGGGCTCTAAATAGAATTAAAATTCTGACTGTAACAGAATCAAAATCACACAAGCACTCTGAGACTAAAAAATAGGCTTTCTGCAACTGGATGGCAAGCTACTTCTCACCAGTACTGTGGATTTGCAGTTTGCAGTGTCTGGTAGGTGGTTACTGGTAGCATCAGGTGATATCAAGATCCGGCTGTCATTCAAGTTTTAGCTGACTAAATATGTGAACAATCACAAGTGACAAGATTCAAAATTCGTTACTCTCTGCTGTGACGGGCAAGGGTAAAAAAGTCACCTGTTGGGCACAATTTTTCAGTAGTAAACTGCATAGGAAAGGAGCTGTGAGTCAAAGATTACCTCCCATTCCAAAGCAAATAAAGTTTTCTGACTTCTCCTTAAGGCACTAATGAGTAAAAATGAGTATCTGCCCAACACGGTACTATTGCCTTCAAGTAGAATTTATTCTGTTTGAAGTTTTTTAACGTATTTGCACTCTTAATTTATTCCCAGCCATTACAAAATCTTTTGGAGACCTGTAATATCCCAGAAAAATGACATTTAGTGACTGTCATTAATTTCCCATTAAAATAAGAGGATCTACAAAGGAAAGGTCAGGATTTTTCAACCTGTGGTGTACAAGCCTCCAGGACCCCAGAAGTCCTGCAACTGTTTCTTGGTGGTTCATGAAAGGGAACTGAGAGACATGCAAGTCTATTGTCAGCAGGCTTAAAGTCACTGCACGATTCATTGTTCAAGGGTTTGCATTTGTACTAAAAAATATTTAGGTGTCCACAACCCTGAAAAATGTTGAAAAGACACTGCGATAGATGGTTTGTTGGCACAAGCTCTCCTCCCGCTGGAAGATTTGCTACATACATTGAGGCACCGGCTTGGAAGACTGTGGATATTTTCTGCTGAATGGGGCCCTTGGAGAGGAAATATTTGATTTACGGCAGAGTTCTCATTTCCCTGAATTGCAAATAAAGTGTAATTTGATTAAATGTAAATGAATCCTACAATACTTTTGGTGGCTTGTCTGAAACAATTGATTGTAATGGGCATCCATCATTTGGCTTGATTTTAATTCAGAGACAAAAAAGGCAAAATGAGAAAACTAAAGCAAGTGCCACTAACATTCTAGAGCTGGAGCAGTTGAGATTTCTGGCGCTGGACTGTCATTTCCATTGTTCTCGGAGAGCAAGCAATGCAGTACAGGGGAAACGCAACAGCAAAAGAAAAAGAATAATGTGAAACACATACATAGAAATAGATCTAGAGGAAAATCAAGCTTTTTCACAACAAATTCTATTAAATCAGCTTAAAGAGCAGAATTTGTTAAATTTAACACTGATATTCTAAAATGCATAAAGAAGATAAATATTGTTTTGTGTTTCTCGGTTAGAAGAAAAGCTTTGTTTTTATAGATCACTGAAATCCTTTTTCACCAAGATAATTTCCAAGTGCATAATACTGGTTTCAGCAGTTCTTGTGGTCTGAAATAATAAAAGAGAAGTGAAATTTTTGATACTGACACAACCTTGATAAACTTTTGGTGTCACCTTCTTTAAATGTGGAACTACTCCAACCACAGAGATAATTATAGATGACCAGATTGTAACTGCTTTATTGCTTCTTTTTCCTCATAAATTTTAATTTTGGAAAGTTCAGTGAAAAATGTGGTTTCAATTTCCTACAAATTGCACACAATTTGGTTTTAACAAGAAAATATAAAGAGATGGTACATTCTTTGGAGTGAATTATGGAGAGGAGTTTGTTTCTTTGTCTTTCAGCATCATCAGAATAACAAAGTACAAAATGCAAAAAAGATGACTGCAAAAAAAAGCAACTATACAATGTACTAAGAAAAGCACCAAGTAATTCTTTATCTAAATAAGCTCTGAGCAATTTAACAAGGTAATACAATTGCTCTAGTCTTTTTCCTCTCTGTTTTACCAGACTAGAGCTTAAAAGAAATCAAGCTGCATACACGTGTTACAGGAAATCTTCTAATAAGAATATGCTGCGTACATAACCATCTTGCTTTCTCAGAAGGTACCAGCAATTGTCAAAGTGCCATGCAAAGCAGTCCTATTCAGACCATATTAAAAAGGTTTGGATAAATACTTACAGGGAACTAACAAAACAAGAGTAGAAATGAAAGCCAACAGAAGACAGAGCCAATATTTATTTTGCCCAAGAGGTATGTGGGACTCAAATCAGTGTGTGGCTTTACCTACTGTACCCATACCTATAATTACAATACACATTAGGATCTTAAATCATATTAAAGGCTACCCAGCTTTCCTTCAGCAGCAATGGTCCAACAGAGGTTTTAGAGGAGATGGAAGATGCCCTGGAGTAGGTAAGAGCAGCATAAAGCAAACGTTAAGAAGGGATCCTGCCAGTGCTGCCAGCGGACCAGTGAGTGGGCTTCTCTCTGGATGTGTGGGGAGACAACCCGAGCCCAACCAAGCCTATCGGTCAGCGCAGTTATGAAATGGGACGGTGGAGATCAAAATACAAGACGGAAAGTTCACTAAACGCTTGTCGTCAGGCAGTCAAGCCTTACTGTAAGGACTGTAGGTATTGCAATTCTTAAAATAATCCCCTGAAACTTTGCAAAGGCTGACAATTAGATTCCTAATTTAATAGAGCACTTAAGTAACCTACAGAGTTTCCTTGATTTTCACCAAGTTGTTTAGCTGCTTCTAAGTAAGGATGTTCTTGAAACTTAAAGGATACTAATTGATTTACACTGTTTTTAATGAAAATAAATTGTGCAAATTAACTGGTAATGTATGTAAATATGGAGTCTTTATCAGTTTTCTTTAGAATGTTTAAAAGTGTGCAGAGCTTCTGAAAAGAACTAGTAAAGAAACAGGAGACACACATTTTTAATTCATTTTAGTGCGAAAGAAGTTTGCACTATGAGAGCATATGTGAAAAAGTCAATTTCCCTGAAAAAAATTCTGGCACTGTAAGCAGTACTTTGGGGAAAAAAAAAAAACTTCTATAAAAACTCAGATTACCAAATTTGTGAAATCTAGAGGCATAGAAGTTATTAGGGAATTACTACACAAATTCAAAAAAATATCTGTGATGAATTTCATGCAGCTTTAGACTTTATTACACAAATCCCTAGGACATTTTTTTGGTAAGAAAACTTTCATTGGCAAATAACAGTGTAAGTCTCCAACTGTTTTCTAAAAAAACACGTGTGTGAACCGATGAAACTGCTTAACTGCTCTATTGACACCCCACGCCATAGTCGTTTCCTGTGTTAGCCATAACACACATTTTTTTGTCTGTCCTATGACTGTAATCACCAAAGCCAGAAAAAACCCACAACTGTTGCCACTGCCTTAAAACGATGCTACACCACAAACACCTTGACCCACAAGAAAATAATTCTTGCTGTGAATAGAAAGGCATGGTCCTAACCTCTTTCCAGAGGCAAGAGTATGTCTTCAGATTGCAATTGTTCCTTCCTGACGGTAGATGCAAAGAGTGCAAGAGAAGAGGGTTTTCTCCACCCCACGTGTCCCCGCAGAGTCAGAACACACACCTCAGTCATTTATCATCATGCCATCTCAACCTGCCAGCTTGACAATGATTTTTCCCCCGGGGTTTCTAAACTAGAAATGTTATTTAGGTTACGAAAACAATTGCACGTTTTCTGCTTCCTGAGCCAGCGGAGACCTGCAAGCATGCAAATGAAAGGAATCTTAAACCTCCCAGGGCCGTGGCCGCAGCACGCTCCTCAGTCCTCCTTGCCCAGGGAAACACACCCCCCCGCCGATGGAAGGAGAACTCGTGCCGGGGAAAGCAGCGCATGGTGAGATGCTATGACCATCGCAACCCCGGCTCACTTCGGTACCGACGGTTCAAGTCTTACTGCAGGGCCTTGCAGTTTACAGGGAGCAGTTTTCTTTGGCCTCTCCACCGGCCATAAATTATTTTCTTCCTGTCAGTTTTCTTCCCTTCGCCCCATTCCTTGATCAGAAGTGTCTTTTTCGCTCTCCCCCTGGCACTGTATGGATTAAAGGGGAAAAAAGGACAAACCTCGCAAGCCCAACAATGCGGAGGATCCAGTGCAAATCCTGCAGATCAACGTTAGCCAAAATTTGCAGGAGGCCTGATCTGTTCAGAACTTGCTCCTCTGGTCTGGCTCATATTTCTAGATAATGATCATGGGGGAGGCAGTAAGTTTGCAGGCACATATAAAGCAGCCTCCTCGCAGAGCAGGATGCACGTTTGTCTTCACAAGTGCTAAAACGTTGCCCTGTTTCAGGAGTTTACTATTTTTCACCTTGCACAATTTCTTACTTCTTAATTTTTTTTTTTTACATAGGTAAATCTTATCTGTGCTCATTATAAAATTCCTGCTGCTAAATTATTTATGCCAAACAATCAAGTGTGATACCTTTGCAGATGTCAAGAGATAAACAGAAACGCAATGTTGCATGATGGAGTTTAATGCTGTGGAAATGTCGGGGTGCTTATTTTAAAATTCTACTGACCTTTGCTGTCCTTTTTTCAGTGTTTGCTTATTGCCACAGTAAGGAAACACTGCAATAAGATTAGGAATTTTTATATGTGGCTCCTGAAAGTCAGTATTTAAGGGAAGCATGTTTCCTCAATTACACCATTTCTGATTATGTGCCATTAAAACAGACAGCACAGAGGTACCATTTATGCAGAACGTAGCCAATACACGTGATATAGCGAAGACAGCAAGGGCAAGAAAACCCAAGCAAAGCCGAACTACAGGATTGTTGTCAGAGGAGCACGGGAGCACAATGTTTGCGTGTTGTTACAGCGGGATACGGTGACATTAAGATATTACAGGTTTGTGGTTATTTTGGGGGTTCCTCTCTTTCCCTGCTGGCAGCCCAGGCTCTGTGGGACCTGTGTAACAAGGCAATAGCGTCTGTGAAATAATGAGCAGGGGAATGCAGTGCTGTTCTTCCACTGCAACGTTAGGTGCGACGTTGCACACTAAAGCACCGGATCAATACTTCCAGCAGCAAACCGCTCAATACACCTGAATTATTGCTTCATTTTTCTTCTTATTATAGATGAGTTGTGTTATTATTTTCCCCAAATCGATATTTTACAACCTTTTTTATCCGTTTCTCCATAAATTTTGTGATTACTTTAAACTGGGAATTCCGGTACACTAAATAAGATGCAGTATCTAGGAGGCAGTGAATGTACCAACACGAATTTTTACTCAAGACACTGCTTAAAGGCAGATCCTAATCAATAGCTAAGTAGGAAAATTTTTACGTAAGAAAGTTGGAAGCAGTGCCACTGTTACAAAATCAAGATTCACGTTCCTAGGAAATATTAGCTACAAAAGAAGACTATTTTAGAAGTATGGGGAAAGAGAGGTCTGATGGGCGCTTTGCGTGGGAAATTTAATTCCAAACAAATATGCTTTTTACTTCCCCTCAGCTAAAGGGCGACCATAATTCACTGAAATTGTTTCTTACAAAGCAGATAATCCTGTGCACCTTAGAGTGATTTAATTAGCTTCCGTAGCTGTCTCCTGCTAAGTGTTTAAAGCATCTGCAAATCAAATCATGTTAACTCATCTGCTGCACCACTTTCTTTGTTCTATGCATAGGACCTTCCTAATAGCATTAATAGAAGCATGAGTTTCCCTGGAGAGGGGAGTAGCAAAGTGAGTTAATTACATAGTTATTGTAAAATTGTGTACATTATTCCACAGAACACGCTGGGTAAGTATTAAGGTGCTAGACAGAAAATAGTGACAATTTTGGGTGATTCCAAGGACCGCAATGTTGTAATTTGAAAGGATAATGTAGATTCCCGCTGAAGTCAGAGGAATTCTGCCGACATCCTGCATGCAGTCTGCCTGGCCCGGCTGCTCATGGACTGCAGTGCAGGGTCCTGGCTGTTCCCTACACCTCGGCTACAATGTCTATCCTCACATTTACTGCAGAATTACAAGATCAAACAGTAGGAGGTACAGTAATCCCCATTCAACATTTTATAACAGTTTAAAATTTTTAAAAGGAAAACAAAACAAAACAAAAAAAACAAACCACCCTGGGATTTTCTGCTACAAATTGTACAGATTTCTGCTCACATCCATTTGGTCTGATTAGGCATAGCATCGCAGACCCCGCAAAGAGCAAGTCCAGCAGCTTCTTTGGATCTGGGCATCAGTACTACAGCGGGGCAAATAATTCATAACAAACCATTTCCTCTCAGTAACTGTCCAAAGAGATATTTTTCTCCAATTAACTTGTTAGTTGCAAGTAATCGTCAAATAGTTTTTCTGATTAACCTTATCCTTATAGATAGATCATTAAAGAGTGGATTGTTACAAACTTTTGGTTTAAATTCTCCATTTACATCATATGTTCAGAGAGGGCATCACCTCACCTGTGTAAGTGTTTGCTGGTTTTGAGTTTCTTAACAACCAACAGTAAAGTTTTACATCTTTTTGTTCAGGCAAAGCCATATACACCATGGAAAGTTCATTTTCCATAGTATACTCTGAGTTTCTCTTAAAATGGACTGTCTCAGCTAACTCACTTGTTCAAACATTCACAGGGAGCAAAACACTACAGGGAAACTGAAGGAAATTCATTGCCAAAAAACCAAATGAATATTCATGGTCCACAGAAATACCCTTATTTCCCAGCTCTAATCAGCATGAACATCTGTGAAAAAAAGTCTAATGGGGGAAATTGGAGAGGGGAGGGGGTCATTTCCATCCTTCCCCTTAGGCCCCAATTTAAAGAAGGTTCATTTGTCTTTTTAACAGAACTTGCAAGTGGTGCAAGGATGAACAGTTTTGGGGAAGAAACGATGTGCAGACTGGCCTTGTCTTTGGGAAATTTGAACTAAATTCTTCATTCCAGAACAAAAGATACCTAGTGCAGATTTCTGCTCCTGTCCCTGACCCGCCAGACCCATGTGCTGCCCTGAGAGCCCCTCTATCAATAACAGAGCCTGAGCTGACAAAAAAACAGGGAAAATACAATCTAAGGCAAATAGGCGAGGCATGTTTCACTCCCTTCCTTTTAAATAAATGACATGCACATTTCAATGCAAGATTTAAGGGAACCAAAAGCACTTCAACATTAAAAACCTGTAGAGAACATATGATTGTTTTTCAGTATGATGGCCACTTGAAGACCTATTTTTACGAACAATAATGCAATGACTATTTCTAGTAGCTGTGCACAACATGCATGTGAACTTCAGGGAATATTCTTTTTGGAGTGCTGAAACTAGTCAGAGATCTACATTTGGAAAAATATTTCCCTTGCAGAAGTGACCTTTCAACATGAATTCCTCATTACTTCTGGCAGTAAAATCTTGCCTTTCACTTTTACAAATACAAGCTTGCTGCTAGAACTGCCTGAGCATAGAAACTATGTATTTTTATTTGATGAGTCGTAGTCTTCTAAGGAAAGTACCCCACCGAAAGCTAGCAACAGGGTATGTGGGGGGTGGGGGGGAAAGGACAATAAGCACATGTATTTCAGAAACTATCATGCAATTGTAATACTTGGGCCAATAGTTACTTTCCTACACAGCATCTAGCATCTGAGGTCAGTGAGGGTGTAACGCTTCTCATCCAGCTTCAGCCATCCAAGTGCATATTTGAGCACTTGTTTAGAGCCCATCTGCAGACAGAGGACATACAGAAGAGTTTCCTGATGGTGTTTACCCACTTCTAAGACGATGTCTGAGACAGTCAAAGGGGTATCATGCCCCAGAGCTCCAAAGGGAGGGTCACTAGGGCTCACTAGATTTCTATCCCTTATGCAGACAAGGTAAAAGAACTTCATCATGGTGAAAAGGGATAAAGCCCACCATGGAAGATGCTGCAGTACTAAAAAGTGACAGCAAGTTTCACAGTTACTCATAGACATCAGAGGTTTTGCTCTGTAATTTTCACTGATTTAAAATGGAGAGTTTGGCGCCACTTTCTGTTTTAACAAACATGTATTTTTGCTGGATGACTGTTACAACATCTTAATTTCCATGTGCATTTTCTGTCCCATGGGGACTTAAAAAAATACCATTCTTGGTTGATTGTGTGGGGTTTCTCTCTCTGTTTTTTGGTTTTGTTTTTTTGGTTTGTTTTTTTTTTTTTTAATTAACCCTCTGTCTGCTGGGAATGGGGTTTCCTCTTGTTAACCACCAATGCTGACACCTGGTGCTATGCAAGAGCAGTTCAAGTCCACAACTCTTCATGCAAAGAGGTTAACCACAATTTATGCCAACAGGAAAAAAGATGAAAAAACCCACATTTGGGAGGGAAAGGAGAGGAAAGAATTTAAAGAAGACACTGAAAGATGAAATAACAGTGGGTATGGCCATGCACATACCTTAGGGCAAACTGTGCAAGACTGTATGTCTTCAAGGGTAACTGTCCAAATCCAGGCTCTTTATTGTGATACTGAATGGATGGTTCACACTTACCTCCCCAAGGTGTAAACGGCCATAAACTACCTGGTACTTCGTAGTCTAAGTTCGGCCTAGGTATAACAGTTCATGCAGAATAGCTGACATGCTGCAAAACCATAGTCTAATTTACATCATGCTAACATGTTTGTGTGCTAATATATTAAATAACTTCTGTCCTACCTTGTGGAATAAAAGATCTGCACAAGCTTGGCTTGGCAGAATTAAAAAATGATGGTTTTATACTTCTGTAATTAACTGCAGAGCTCACAGCAGACCAATGGCAAGATCTAATGGCAAAACACCTTTCAGTGAAGGTTGTATAGTTGTATACAGACCTCAAACAATTGAGCTTGAGATTTTTTTATTGAGCTTGAAATTTTTATTTTTTGGGGGTGGAGGGGAGGGAAAAGCTGGAGAAATTTAAAGAAAAAGCAGCAGTAGTAATGCCATAATGTTCTTCCTTAGCAACACCAGCAACTGGGTGATTAGATAGAGATGTGCCAGAAGGTCCTACGGAAGTTTGTGGAGATTCTGAAACTTTTGTGCAGATTGAACCTTCAAGGAAATTCTACTTTCTCTAAGACATTAGTCAGCCATTATCATGAAATAAATGTGGACTGCTGCCAAATGTCTCAGATCATTTAAAACTCTACAGTTACAATTCCTTTCCTTTCAGAGTTGCTTGTCTTTCCCTCTGTTGGCTCCCGTGGTGCCAGCAATACAGCGTCTTCTCCAGCCTACAAGGGCATGGCTGCACTGCAGACTGCAATACGTTACGTGCAGAAATACTCAAACTGACTTTAAATAAAGTAACAATGGACACTACAACCTGCACTAGGAGGCAACTCTGCAGAGTTTTGGGCAAGCCTGAGAGGCTGCCAGGACTGACCCATCATACTGGGACTAAACTGTTTCCAGCCTTTCTAGCCAGACACAATGGCAGACCACATCACTTATGCACTTGATATCTTCATAACTAAGCTGAAGAGCCTGTGTGAGTTCTTGCAAGGTAGCAGAAAAGTACAAAGAACTTCACACTCCATGCAGTAAATTGCTCTTGCATCCACTGAGATGAAAGGCTGCAAGTACAAGATTTTCCTTTTATCTATAGATTAACAAAAAAGCCTGAATCTGTAGACATGTACTATATTGGGGTACATTAGTCTGTAGTCATTGCTGTCAGTGAGCTTTAACCAGGCTAGATAAGCATTCCTGGCTGTGTAGGGGTGCTAGTACAAGTGCAAAGCAAGCGAGACTGCTCAGGTCCTGCCTCCGGGGAACGATGGCTGCACACCACACCGCTGGTCTGAGCCAGCCATACAGCGTTCACTTGTGTAACAAAATGCCTAAGCAAAATGAACCCTCGCTAACAAGCACCTCAAAGGTTTAAGCACATCTTAAGGAGGCTATTTTGCAGGTAGTGCTGTGCAAGAGCGTGCCTCAGGCGGCCGTGCACTAAATTCACGTTCTGACTCCCTCGCCAGAGCCAGCGTGCTGTGCGCACGGGCACCTCTGACAGCCTAGCCCACAGCTTGGCCATTTTTCAACAACACCCAGTAAATCCTGCACAGGGTTCCAGGCAGAAATCAAAACCTGCTGCACCCCATGAGAAGCACGGGAAGGATGAGTTAGGTACGTATATACCTCCAAGGCAGCCAGAATTCCCAGCTAACCGTCTATGAAATATTTCAGTGGCAACAAGTAGCTGAGCAGTCTGCTTTCTGGACCAGCAAAAAGATAGTGCCTTGTCCCCCTTCTCAGGGCACTGGATCAAAATTCATTAAGGTAAGCAGTACAGCTGCTGCTGCTACTATAAATGTCCATTTCTGTGGCATTTGTCTAATCTGAATATCCATACATTAAGAAACAAGGCAGTGAAGCCCCCTGTAGAAAAAGAGGGCAATTCAGACTTTTTAGAAATTCATCTCAGCTCTCTGTTTTATTGGCCATTTTTTTAAAAGAGTGAATAATATCTTATCAACTGACATGAGCTAAAAGGAGAATAAAAAAAGATTAACAATTTCAGTCTGGAATAAGAGAGTTTTGAAGCAAAGGCATGAAAATTTAAAGGGTTTGGGGTGGGGATAAAGAAAAGAATTTACAAGGCTTATTTTGTGAACCCAGAGGGTTAATTTATCACAGAGTAAGTCTGGAACTTGAAAAGCAAAAAATGGTTTATTGGCTTTGAAGGTCAGATAACTATGTTATATCATACTCAATAGGTTAAGGTTCCAAGGGTCTACAGGGTTGCATGACAATTGCAGGAATCCTTATAAAGTCTAGTTTATACCTTTATCGTTAATAGCTTTCTAATCCTTTACCACAAATTTATAGTTTAGAAATGGCAACACATCTTAAAGATTAAAGGTATGTGACAAACAGTTCATGTCCTTTAATAATCAAATCACATAGCTTAGATTGGGGGCTTATCAGGCTTTTTCCTACTCTATGGTTTCATAGGTAGAGAATACTTTATATCCCTATTACATGAATGATGAATGGGACCATTGGTTATGGGCTGTTATTTGCTTGGCTGTAGTCAATATGTTTTCTTTGGACAGGGACTTCGGTGATTTATTTCTCTTTTGGCCTTATCACTTATTAACTCAAGGCAGACAGAAACAGCCAAGGTTGTGAATAAGGACTAGTGCCCATTTAGACTTCTAATATCAGAGAAAATATTCTTTTTAATGATCCAGCTACCCTTTGCTGCGTAGACTCTGATTGCACTTCCCTCTAACTAGAAAATAAAGGTCATATTTCTTGGAAAGTGTATACATAAAATATGCAAAATAATATGTTTCCTTCACGGCCAGCTTTATTCTGACGGTTGCTGTAATTGCTTTCATTTTGCAGCTGTCCTACAGGTACACTGCACACTTTAGTGACTGTTTTTGCAGTGTGTTATGGTGCTGCCAGAGTTTAAGAAATACCAAAGATATGAAGGTTCCGTGTTCCTATTAGCATACAAAAGGGATTTTCCAGTCTATCTCCACCACCTCCTCACTGTCTGGTAACACCCTTTTCCCTGCAATCAATTAGGATTCCTCCCAGCTTCCTTTCCTGAATTTCTGCAAACCAAACCAACAACCCTAATATTCCTAATATTCAACCCTGATAACTGTCCATACTTCACTCCACAGATCACATTGTAACAAACTTCAAAACAAACACTTTTTTAACAACATTAACCCCCAAGCCCACTACCAAATAATAAAGACTGAAGTTACTGCATCTAGGATAACTTGTTCCAAAACAATTGCAACCGTTTCTGGTTTTTTTTTTTCCCCTAAAAGTTTCCAGACAGGCCAGGCAGACCAGGTGTTAACAGTGACGCAGCAAAACAACAAAGTCAATGGACTGGAAGTTAGAAAGGGACAGCTTCAAGCTTAAACTCAAATAGAGATTTCCTGAGGGCAACTGTCCTTTGCAAGGGCAGGCAACACCCAAGATCACATCACTGATGTGGGTGCTTGGAGGGAGAGAGTGCACCAATCCCTCCTCCCTTGTTTCTCCATCTGTATTTTACCTGCAAGTGTCCCAGAACCAGCAGTGGTGCCGTGAGGACCCAGTTCTTCAGTGACTATGGCAAACTCCTACGGCAGCAGAAAGCCGTGCGTACAGCTTAACTTCTTCAGCCCAATGCACCACCCCAAAGACAGATCCATCTCTGAGCTCCACATGCCACCTGATGCCTCCGGTGTGTCCCCATGGCAAGGTCCAGTTGGGAACGAACACTCATCACAATGAGATGAAGGGGGAACCCAGTGAACTCTGCATGAGGACATTTTTCAGATAGCTGTTATGAGAGGTTTTTTGCTTGTTTCCAGAGACATTAATTAAATTCACCAGTAAAAGTCTACATTTACAAAGGATTTAATTTCATTCTTCCTTACTTGATTGTGCTATAGTTAGAATTTACCATCTCTCCTCTGTCCTCTGTAGAGTCTGTCTGAGATCAGGAACAGACTTTGTAGTGAGCGTCCAAAGCCCAGGGTAACCTGCAGTGCAGGGCTCTCCTGCTTTTAAGAACAGACATCAGCTTTTACTTTAAACTTTATACATTTCTTTGTATGGAGGGATTTTGTTCCATTCTTCTGTAGCACTCCGTGACTATTTAGCTTTGAGACATCTGATACTTTTTATTCTACCACTGCTATTAATATTTACTAGTGAAAGGCAGATAAAAACTGCTGTTAAAAACAAACGGCATTCATTTGCTAGCTACCAGATCTCATAGCTGGTCACTTTTCTGGAGAAGTGATGTGCTCTATATTTCATTTCACATTAATGATCGTCATATCTTTGAGGGTGAAGAATTTTATAAACACATCAGGATAAAACCCAAGACAGCACCAGAGATGCTGGCTATTTTATTTTATTTTTACTGTTCTGTTGATGGTCGCCTTCTCTCCTCATTTATACTAATCGGCTATTTAAGTGCTCATGATTTAATAATAAACATACATGAATGAGGCATTGTAAAACTAATGAGGTTGTGTATTACTGATGTTGAGAATAACTGTCACTAGGTTTTAACATGTCTCAGGAACTAACAGATACACAGCTATGGCCAAGGTTAGCTGGTGTAAGGGTCAAACTCTAGCCCACAGGGATAAAGGCAGGCTCCAGTGGGGCTACAGGAACCTCTTGACAGCCAGTCTGTCTCTTATCACCACTTCTTTTTTTTTTTTTTTTTTTTTGTTTAAGTCTACAAACTCCAGAACTCTCCATTCTGAAAACTGATTGCTTCATTGATTACGTATCTTTTGAACTTTGCATAGTTATTGGTGCCTTCTTGAAAGCACAAAATATTCCTAGCAAAGGAATCACTGTAGTTTACCAGGCTGGAAAGTTTAAGGAGTGCAGATTACCTTCTAAGTGGTTCCAGTTCTGACCAGACCTGTGTACATGACTTAAACCTTTGCTTCTAGGGCCATGGACTGAAATTTTAAATGGTGACGGGTGGTTTTTTGGTCTCTTACTCTTGGAGGTATTTGACTTAAGAAATGAAAAAAGAATGATTCTCAGAAGACAACTACCCCTGTGCTTCTGTAAATTAAACCATTTAAAGATAAAAACCTAAAAATGAAGCCACCTAAACCCGAGGCTTCTGAAAATGTTACCCAGATCATCTGTGATCTGCAAGGCTCTTCCTGTTTATACACAGACTCAGATGTTTTCAGAACTAAATAAAGGGTGAAATGAGGATGGAGCAGGGATTTTTCCACATGAGGCCATTTCTTCTTTGTGGCAACTAGGGGAGTGAAAAGTTCTCCAAGAAGCCCCATGACATTTCAGAGAAAGAGGCGGTTTCCCATAAATTCTGCGAATACCCTGACCTTCCCAGTGCCAGCATTTCTACATCACTCTACACACAATGGCCCAAAAGCGTAATGCAAACACTGGTCAGTCTCGGCGGTGCTCCGCTCTGACCTACTCGGCCTTCGTCACAGTTATCCTGCAGGATCAGCGCTCAGCATCTGGGTTGCTCAGGCTGCACAGCAAGTCCTCACTGTCTACGCTGACCCTACACCCACCCATTCCTGTCAGAAGCACTTCTGGAGACATACCATCTCCCATAGCTTATAACAAACGCCAAAGGAACTGGGGGGGCACTTGCCTGTTTCTCTAGGTTCCCTGTCAGCACACAAATGGTTTAGCCCACAGCCTCCCTGCAAGAGTAATGCGAATGAAAACGGTCCCTAAATTCCAACCTGTATCCAACCACGTAACCAATTTAAAAAAAAAAAAAAAGCCACAGTATTTGGGGTACTGCTCGGCCAAGAATCTGAATTAACCCCATGTTGTATACTTCACCTTAGTGACAAAGCTATATACTTCTGGCCCCTGTGTAGTCCTCTGCTCTGGTTTGGGAATAAAAGCACAAAACCTTAAACTGAGCAAGTGGTAGAAGACACAGCATAATGCATTTTTATGGACCTTCCATATGTCCTTTCCCATATGCAGTGAGATAAATTCTCCTTTCACTTATATTAATGCAGTCCCACTCAAATCTCACAGTTTAGTACCACAGCAATATTCATCTCTGAAAATCATGCTGTCCATGATGCACCCATTTTTCTAAAATAAAACAAAACAAAAAAACCTCAAAGGTCTGTCCAAGTGGCACAAATTTGTGCCAGTTCTCATCCCTTATTTAACTCAACCATATATGCCCTGAGTCACCTTTGCAAACTACCTATGGATTTGTATCCCTAATGGCTCCTTCCTTTATCTCAGTTTCTCCAGTCCTACAATCATGGTAGTGATACATACCTGACTCCTCAGCTGTGACATGAAGCTTAATTCATACAGTGCTCTTCAATACCAGAGGAGACTTGGAGATGAAGGGTGCCACAGGGAAATACTGTTTGGGTATTTCTGTGTGCAATGTGGACTTTTAATATTATTCCAAAAGGAACACACATGCAAGATGTGTTCAGACTTCTGTATTTCTAATAACGTTCTCTCAGGAATGTCAAAGCTTAAAATCTAAGAAATAATTGCTCTGTAAGTGCATGCTAATGGCTTGCTTTGCAAATGGAAAATAAAAAACTCATGTTTTCTTGTAAGCACAGGATTGACACTGGTTTATTTCTTTCAAAAATACTTACAAAAGCCAGGATTTCTCTGTATATATGTGACCTTGATTCCTAGATGGCACATGGACTACTTAGAGATCATGTTACTAAGTTATTTGCAGTTAAAGGGGAAAAAAAGGCTAAAATTAATGGGTCACTGGGTATTTTCTTCTGAGAACTTAAGTACTTAACAGTAAGAAAAAAACAGTTTACAGCCAGGTGGCTTGAGGGTATATTTTGTTGAACACTGATTAAAAATAATTTCTTCTAAATGAGACCTGACCACAAAATGGGACCATTAACGAGCAGGGACATTCTCACCAGAAAGGAAACTACGCTTGATCGACTCCTGCACCGCCCACAAACCCCAGGTCTTTTTTTTTCTCTCTCTCTCTCTCACACTCTCTCCTTTTTTTTCCCCCTCCTTTTTTCCCTTTTTCTCCTCTCCTCTTTTCTTGTTCTTAATAGCAGGGTAAATAAGCAGCAAGTGATGCTGAAATGTTTTCGGCCAAAAACAGAGGCCAAACTCCTCTGAGAAAACATTTGGCCTCTGTGGTTTTGTAATATGTTCCAGAACACTGAGTTCACTGAAGAACATTGTGAAAAACTCCCATCGGCTGGAGTGATGCTGGGGAATGTTACTGTATCCCAACTTCCAATTGGTCCATTTCCTGCAGGCCTTGTTAAAAAAAAAAAGAAAAAAAAAAAAGAAAAAAAATAGTGCTATGTGGGAGTTAAAACAAGTTCTCATGGGAAAAATGAATGGCAAGAAATTCTAGCTTTAAAAGAAACAGCTAATCTGCTAGTTTGATTGTTCTTCAAAACTTACAATGAACCAATAATCCTAATTAAAAACACTTGGCCTAGTTCTCTAAAGCATCATAGCTTTTTCTATGCTTCGTTTGTACACACCATAGACTATTAGTTTTTTTCTAGTGCTCACTAACAAAGTGCTGACTTTGTTGGGATGGCTGAGCTAATTTCGTGAACTCAGTGTGAAACCTTAGCTAAACAAAATTGTGGTAATTTTCCTTAATTTGTAAAAGTGATTGGAGTGCAAACAAAATTTTCCTCTTGGGTCAATCCTATAATTTTCAATTAACTAAAACTAATCGGCAGGCGTGTACTGAACCTGCATTTTGTTTAAAGGGCTGGAAGGCACTTCTGAAGGTCAGGATGCATTAATTGTTTTTATTTTAGTTTCATTTAGTCCTTTTTAAAATGCCACATTTAAGTTCAGGCTGCCTTTAAAAGGAAAATGCAAATTGTGTGAGGTACGATTTCAGTCACAATAGCTTTTCTGTATCTACCGTAACTCCATAAAAGCTGCATAAGTAAGAGAATTGTCTCGTCCATGGATTGGATCACCTTTGATTTTATCCTTGTTGGTTTGTATTTCATAACTTTCATTTATTAAATGAAAAATAATGTGTTTTAAACACTAGCCTGAGAATGCATATATGGAAACACTCTCCCTACTGGGACACCTTATTTCTACATTCTGCCATCTGCTTCTGGGCACCCTCCTTTTTACTGGTAAAGCTAATTAATGATGATCTGAAAAGCAAAACCAAGATGGCTCCAAGCCATTTTTACATTTAAATTGCAAAACGAGGTCCCCAAAAATTTCTTCGTGAAGTCAAGGGGGGCAGGTTTCCTCCCTTTCTTCTTCTTCTGCATGCATACTTGCCATTTCACCAGCCCAGGACGCAGCCACCCCGGTGGCTTGACAACAAGCAGGATAGCACAACTTACTGCGAGTAAGAAAGTGAGAAGGGAAAGGATTCCTGATCAAACTGTCCAGAGCTCTGGCTGACGCTTTCATGTGGTATACACTGGAAATTTGCACCAGCTGGCAATTTGACCCTTTGCTTTTTCTTTTTCTTTTGTTCTAACACATTCAAACCCGAAATAACTTTTTTGATATGGTGCGTTACTGTCCAATATATGAATTTCCCACACATTGTTGAAATCATAATGCTCACAATAAATACACACAGCCTCCACAAGTGCCTGCTGCTCAGCCAGCAAGGTGATACATGAACACTTTAAGACCCAGTTTAAAGAAAACCAGTGCCTAATCCCAACCGGTGGAGAGGGCATTTGAAAAAGACAACAAAGCTTTATAAGGCACCTTTGTTCAATTTGCTCAGTGTTAAGAAAAATAAAATAAGAGCTTTGCTACCCAACTGGAACACAGAAGTCTCTCCTCTGACTCGAGTCCCTGTGTGTATGTTCACAGCTGGAGCAATATATGTGCCCAGTATAATTCAGAATGCCTCATAGCCACAAGTATTTATGATATATCTTGTTCTTAAAGTTTCAGGGGCAATCACGAATGGGGAAAGGAATTGTACTGGATTGCGATGAACCACAGAAGTAGTCCTGTCTGCATATGTTGAACAACAAGTGCGTAAAAGGACAAGCACATCAAAACCTGGACCAAGCCATTAATTCTTGTGGCACGCATACCTTCCAAGGAATCAATGACACACATTCTTTTCAAAAAGCTAGGCTGATACTTGATTTATTTCCCAGGCCATTCTTATCACTACTGAGAGTGGTTTAACACTGACAGCACCTGCAATGTCCTAGTGTGGTTTTTTGTTAATAGTTCTTCAGGCCAAACCACTCGACTTAGTGGTCTCAGTGTGGCCTGCCACCCCAAAACACACTGCGGGTCACCATGTCTGCAGCATCGGCTGGGGTGGAAGCTACTTAGCCTCCCTGGAAGTCAGAGATAAGTATGTTATGGCGAGATGGGCAGGCAAACAGGCTGCTGCTTTGAACACTCGCAACACTTGCCGGACAACAGGAGATGGAGATATTTAGCAAGATGCTCCTTGGAAGGCAGGTTCGTGATTGCACTAGTACGTCTGGGTCTTTATGCTTGCACTCTTCCTCTGTTTGTTTAAGTACTGGAGTATCTGTTTCTCTCCTCCCCCCCCCCTCCTGGGTAAAGAGATGTCCCATTGTGAGGACAAACAATCAAACAAAAATCCCACACTGGTATGTTTTCAGATTCATCTCTACAGTCATCCATTTCTGAAATCCAACCTTAAATTGGTACCTTCAATGATGTGCTCAGCCAAAATAATAAAATACAGTACAGCTTTTAATGGTGAAAGCAGAAGCCCTAGCAAGTGTGATATATTGCCTGCCCTATTTCTCCACATTATATCTAGTACTAAGCATCCTTACCTGTGTAAATGAATCTTCCAGGCGTTCCCTTGCAAAACTGCTTAGACTTGTAGGACAATGTGACTTCTACAACCCCTGGGATATGTCGTGGAGGCGTCTGCACGCGGATGGCATGAGGAGTAATCAGCTAGAGGAAGACATTGGCAAGGGATAAGAAAGGGAAAAAAAGCACTGTTAGATGCCGAACACTTCTTTAGTAACACTTTCCTCTCAGATCACAGTAAACAAGCTTTGAAACATGTAATTAACTTGTCAATGTTTGAATACAATCTTGATGTAACCCACACAAAAGCCAGTGACTACAATATTTACAAGCATTCTCCTTCTGAGCTGTAACAACATTATTTCTGTTTTCATACATGGCAGGCACTTGCTTCCTAGCACAAGCATTAGCCCTGGTTTAATGCAATAACTTTAGCTTACAGCAGCAGGATGTCTATGTTTGCTCAGGTGAACACGGGGGTCATGACAGTGTCCAACAAATCTGATTGATAAATGATGCGCAGTTACATGTGTGAAGACGGCACAGCGCAAGCCCAGGCTGAGATTCACTGCACAGCACAAGCCCAGGCAGGGTTTTAAATGCACCGGTCCCCAGCTGACATCTGTACGCTGCAAAAGCACCATGTGTTGCCATTTTCATTTTCTATTCATTTTGTGGAGGTATGACTGATTACTGCAGAAATGCAAAGTTTGGCTTCTGAAGGATGCCGGATCTTTCCTTGCAAATGATCAGAGCACTCAGAAGAGATATACCAAATATAACTCTCTCACCATCACTTCCAGCCTGCCTGCACTGCAATGACTGGTGCACATCTGAGAGGGCTCCTGCAGATGTGGATTTACACTGTAATAAGTCGACAAACTTAACTTTCTTGCTAATGGGGCTGGGGATCTTAACACAAAAGTTTGGGGTGGGTCAGTGCTGCACTTTCCAGGCTCTAGACCATTTTTGCTCTTTCAGGATTCTGGAGTGGATTTAAAACATAGTCCCTGAAATTAATATTAGAGTCATCTAGGAGTTCACTAATTTTTGGCAGGTTAACTTAAATCTCTGCTGCACTCAGAAACAACAGCATTGTCCTCCCCATCACTGAAACATCCTCTTCTCACTCATTATGCTCCCTCAGACACGAACAGTAAAAAGAGGTACATAGAAAACGTGACATGATTGTGTCCAGCAACCAAGATACAGCTCTGGCACACGGATAATCCTTCTCTAACTGACTGTGGCACATTAACACACTTCTAGAGAGGCAAACAAGACGAAGACCATAACCAGCCTTGACAGTGAGCAAAGCCATGGGCACCCTATACAGACAGTCAACTGCTCTATGCTGTTGGTTGAATCGTGTCCTGGATTAGGGGATACATTTCAATAGGGGTTTGTTGTTTTTTTTTTTAAATGAAAAGCTAATTTTGTTCTTATTTTTACCAAATATTTCAAAACTGTAGTAAGGTCCTACTGAAAAATCAGACTTTTAACCAGTTCTTTGTTTAGGGCAGAGGACTAAAAAAGCACAGAGGGAGAGTAATGTCTGTCTGAGAGCCATCTGTGTTACTGAGGGAAATGGCATACACAGTAGGAAGTTCTTCATATTTAAAATAAGAAAATTAATATTAAATCAAGTTGAACAAATGCTTCAAAAGTTATTCAGATCCACAGAAGTCATGTCATATGTCATCTTAGAAATGATCATGTAAGAATTGATGCCTTCTTGTTTGTGAGCTCCACAGAATATGTTTTCAGGTTCTGCTTTGAAATCATGTGATTTAGAAACTTATTTACTTTTAAAAGAAACCTGCCTTTTTTTCTAAATTACTCACTCTATCAACTGGGTTAAGAAAAGAAAAAAAAAGCCACCAACCAAAACCGAAACTTCCAAGGATTGCTTTTACTTAAATTGAGTTGTTTTACAGTTGGGCTGACCAAAGCCAACTAGGCCAATTCTCTACATGCCCTCAACAGTCAGCGGAGGCAGAAAGAACTGCCAAACAGTAATTTATTTCCAGTGCTTTAGACACCTCTCACGTTGGGATGAGCTGCTCTCTGGAAGCATCTACCTTTCTCCAATGAACCAAGATGACAAGTTTAGACTAGATGCTAAACTGTAGACAGCCAAACGTAGCTGAGATAAATCCCATCCTCAAGTGGTTCTAGTTAACTGGGTGAACTGGCAAGATGAGAAAAGTGTCACGACATTTTTAGGGGGAAAATATTTGTAAAAACAGCCAAGGATTTTAATAGTAAAGGTTAACATGCTAGTCTTACTACAGCAGCATGTGCCTTGCACCCCTCACCCCCATTCTGGCATGAGCTCTACAGGCAGCTTCTGGTTGGATCTTTGAATTTCCCAGCATTTACTGGTCTGTCACCACTTTAATGTTCTTTAAACATAATTTGTGGCATTTTCCAATACTCATCGTCCCTGGTTCCCAAGAAATGTCTGACCTATTTATGGTCCATTGTTACAGAGGGCTGGGGAGAGTTAAGCAAGTTTCCTGGTTTGTTCTTCACAAACAGTTTGGTTTTCCTTTGTGCTCTGAAGTAAATAAGTTTAACTGTGTTTAAAACCACAAATATACAATAATGTCGCCCACACATTCCCCAAGGGTGAACATTATGTCTGAAGTCCTATGGTTTAGGATACTCAGGATATATTTTACTCCTCTATTCTCTAGAACTAAGGCTTGGGAGGTATACCAGGAGAATACACGTGCCTTTTCCTTTTGCTTTTTCTCCTTAGCATCTGCCACTGACCACTGTCAGGGATACAGTATTGAGCTAGAAGGACCTTTGTTCTGGGTCAGCCTTCCGTTCTCATGCACACAGAAAGGAACTGGCTAGCTCAGTTACATACCAGTGGTCTCCTATATTGCTGTCGTATCAAGAAATTGTCTTTAAGGGACAAACAATGTCTCTGCACTTCAAAGCCTGCCCTCTGAACCTCACTTCTGGTCTCACATTCTGATTCCCTAGTACTGCCAGGATCTGCATTATGGACCGGCACCAGCTCTCCAAATTGCCCTAACCCTGTTTTGCAATCCGAGTGACCCAACGGATGCTGCACAGGCCTGGGTACTCCAGGCCCACCCATGGCAAGGGGAAATCTGCCCCTAATTTCAATAACTCCAGGATTATAGGATGTTTTCCTGCCTACACTGTCAACCCATGGCCTGACCTTGGGAATCCACTCCACCTTTTCCTGGCATGTTTTCTCCTCTCACACTGACATAGCCTGTACCTTCGTCAAGGCACAGTCTGTCTCACATTCGCACGTAAAGCATCTGGAAAAGGTAAGCTATTAGCATCAAGGGATATTAAAAGCAAAGACACCACTTCTGGAAGCCTCTGAGCCCCACACTGTTGGGGAAGCTGGTAGAGTGTTCTGGGGAAGCATCGCTACATGCTTACCCTGTTGCTTTTATAGGCATCTGTCATTGCCCAGCACCAAACACAAGATACTGAGCTAGATGAACCTCCACATCTGACCCCATATGGCCATTTCTATGTTCTAATCTCAGGTGGGAACTCTTGGTGCATTAACAGACATCATAACAACCACAGCAATGACATGCCAAGAACTAAGAATTTGTAAATATGAGTTACGTACATTTCTGAACACATTTTTCAAATGTAAATGTTGAGCAAGGCATTAACCTGTGACTTGGAGATGAACCCACCAGCCAAAATCCCAGATCCAGCTTCCTCTTCCATTCCAGCCTTTGGCTAATTGAGATCTGGATCTGGGCTAGTAACTGGACCCTTTCTCCCAAGGGGTTTTCAAGTGAATTGGTCTGATATTTGGCAACAGCACTAGCTGTTTGATATAAACTCTTGCATGTCAGTTGGGACGTGCTGTGGGTGGCATTAAAACCTAAGTTAGAGACCTTCAGAATGGAAAGAGGTGTGTGTCCTTCAAAATCCAAAACACATTTGGTTCGAGTATGTACAACAAGCCTCTTTCTGTGGTTTGGTAATATATTCTAGACATTCTTGTGTGATACAGCATCATTTCACACTCCTCAGAGTGCCAGGTTACTTTCTTTTTTTTAAAGTGACATTTTACAAGGAGATGTCATTAATCTGAGTCACTAGTTTATTTTTGCATGCTTGAGCTCTGGTTTGTGGTTAGGGAAATGGTGACAATCAGTCATAAATTTAACTTGGACTCTGTGTGAAGAGGACCCTTAGGACAGGAATGAAGAAAAAATCCCACCAACTGAAGGTAATGACAGCTTTCAGTGAGAACAGGACCTTTAAGATAATTATATTTTTAAAAATGACCAGTGACTTTGCATGCCTCAATTCTGAGCATCCAGATGCTGCTTAATAAGCCTTGGTTTTCAAAAAGAGGGTGCCTACTCATTTTTTAAAAATGAGTCAGACCTCCAAAATAAGCACTCAAAAACAGAGGCGTCCAAAATCAATAATAAACATAAAAAGCAAAATAAAAAACTGTGTCACAGAATTCGATTCAGCAGCATTAAAAAAAAAAAAAAACAAAAGACCAAACCAAAAAAATCATCCTCTGTTTTTGTGCTGTACAAAGGTAAAAGAACTGATATTTCAGTGCTTCATCTTTTCTTAATATAAAAGAAAAAAGTTGTTTCCAGTTGACTCTGTACAGCTGGAGGAATGTTCTTGGCAGGAAAATGTTTGAAGAAGTAGTTCTTTTTAAGCAAATATTGTGGAATATTTATAAGAAACTAATTTTGTCTTCACAATCGTATATTTGCCCTGAAACTTGACTCTCAGAGTTTCAGCTCCCCAATAAGAGAGAGAAACAACAGAGGATTTTTATCAGCAGCCCAGATTTTGAATATTTGCAACAACACACAGACCCAGAGCGCTGGGTAAAAACCTGCAAATAACAACTCCGTCTGTTTGCGGACCGGACAAACAGAAAGGCAGAGTCTATCTGGCAAACAGACTATTTGCTGGGAGTTGTCCGTCCAGATTCAGCATGTGCACATGACATACCAATGCCGCTTGTTTGTCGGTTATGAAAGCCCCTTGGAAGAAAGGCATTAGATGGCCCATTTTGCTGTATCCTAAAAATACCAAGGGCTTTTAAAGTCATTTTTATAAAGTAATATGGGAGTTAAGGATTAATTGAACCTACTGGCTTAGGGTATCTGCATTTCTGCAGAAAATTAATGTGACAAATTAAGTTTTTATTTAGTTCTCCCTGGCTGAGAAAGGTTGTAATTATGTTAGAGTGTTTACAGCTAAAATATATGTTTAAATAATAAATATGTGTTTCAGAAACCATTTTAAACCTCCTTTTTTAACACAGTCAACTCCATTTCAAGCATATAAATATTTCAATTACAAAACTTGAATACAAGTAAAATAAATTAAAAATATATTATTTACATTTCAAATTATTTATAACATATGCTGCTTGACAGCAACAAATTCACTCTTAAAATGAACAATTTTTTTTTTTGGCTTTTAACTTTGCTTCTGAACTGTGGTAGGATTTATATTTTAAATATCCATGCATCTCAGGTACTTACATGGATTTTGCTATAATAAAATCTGAGTAATATAGGACCTTTACGATAATTATCTTCACAGCACCTCTCCAAAGAAGGTGACTAATCTTATTACTATGCCAGAGAAAGGGAATTGAACTTTAAGCAGATTATGTGATTTGCCCAAAGTCCCATGCAAAGTCTGTGGCAAAATGATGCTTAATTTAAATATTAGACTTCATCACCCAAACCACCTGCAATTACAACTGAAAGTGAAGCTAGAAAAATCCATGTGAAAATGCTCTGCAAGACTCACACTTCTTCTTTCCTTTCCACCTATCTAGTTTTGGTTTGGATTTTCTACAGCTCAGTTAAAATCATGTTTTCCTTGGATCCATGAAACAACAGGATGAACTTGAAAATTCTTTTTGAATCCAATGGCAAAATAACCCGGCCAGGTTTGCTCAAAACTGGGCCTGACTGGCAACTGAGGGTGAACGTGCTCCAGGTTTGAAGATCGACAGTTCAGTTCGACACTCTATTAAAGTAAAACAAAAATATTCTTCCTGTGTACTGCAAATGCACTAGACCTTTTTAGAAATGGGAAGGCAAATGAAAGAACTTATTTTGTACTTCATATATGGCTAGTATGTGTAATTCGAATTATTTATAGATCACTATTATTTAGGGATCACTCAGACAGCTCATGCATTTCTGCACTTGTTTATCATGTCTGTCTGCTTCTTTTAGAAATCATTTATTTTCCCCTATAGGATATTCTATTGCTCTCAGAGGTTATGAAACGGAGAAGCAATTCTGTAAGGGAGAGACAGTGAAACAGTTTTCAGCCAAAGCTAACTTGCAGCCTGTTACAGCATTCCCAACAGACAGACTGACTTCAGTCTGGACCCCCTCTAACATGATTAATTTTATGGCAAAGCCTTGCAACCATCAGCAACAATGTTTTGACCAGCACTCACTCTCCTGAGATTAGAAATTGCCAATTAATGGCTTCCACTAATAAATAGAATCAAGTTTTATAATGAAAGACCCAATTCTGCAGTACCAAAATCAGAGCACTTTCCTCCCAGCCTCTTCACCTTTCCCTGTTAAATGTCTGTAGCCATAATGGCTTCAATCCTAACACACAAAATGCTTACACTGGACCCAGGGGGCACTTTCATGATCACATAAGGGCTTCAGAATAGGGCTCATTTAATATATCTCCTTTTCTGGAATGCCCTTTCAGCCACACTTGTCCTCAAGTGGAAGGATGAGAGAGAGAGAGAGAGAGAGAGAATAGTGAAGCCCATGAAGGACATTAGAGGATACTCTTCATATGGAAAAAATGCTGCCATATGTGCAATGGAATCAGTAAGGGGAACGTGCTGGATGTGAATTAAGCTATAATGTTGGTTTAATATTTATAGGATATAAGGCAAAGCATCAGAAGATCCTTACATCATTGGGTAAGCATTGTATAGCTATTTCAGAGATGCTGGTTTGTCTGTTAGCGTGTATATTTCAGCATTAAAGTAATGAAAATAACAATTTCTTATAAAACTTCCTAAATGCTTTTGAAAAGTCATAAATGCAAAATGTAAACCTTTCCTTGGAGCTGCCTTCCAGTGCCAGTGAAGCCAGTGGAAGCTCTGCCCCAACTTTTATGGCCCTGCGCACTGGAAGTGGCCATTCGGGTGATGCTGCCTGGGTTTTAACTTTCCACAGGCTTTTAGGGAATATGTGCCAGGAGCAGAGAGGATTTAAGAAACTGGGAGGAATGGCAACAGCAAAAAATGGATAAGAAACAAAAAAAGGGCTACTGTGAAACTACAGAGGCCCCCGCTAGGTATGACGAGTCTGTATTTTCCACTGTGGATACTATACTGTGTATTTGGTTGCTATTATGCAGACGGTACTTACACCAAGCGCCTACACTTTTAAGGATATGCTGTTCAGAGGCGCTGAATTTCTGCAGTCTCCACCTCATTGAGCTGCAGCTACAAGCAGCCAGTTTCCCTAGAAAACAGGATCACCTAAACATTTGTTTCCTGTGGGCCCTTAGCTACTGTAGTGCTAAACGCAGAATTATTCACATAGGCATTCATCCTTCCCTTTTCTTGGAATAAAAGGCACTGAGCTAAATTCTGGGCCAGTGAGAGGAGTTGCAAATCCCCTGGCTGTAATGGATTTCTGCCACAGGTAAATTTGACTAATTATTTTCATAAAACTGAATGAGGAAAGGATTCACATCTCAACATTTGTTGCTGATTTAGCATGTGGCATAGAAAAAGGACAGGCTAGCTATAAGCTAGACAAAGCTATTAGACATTACCGTTCAGACAACACCTACCTCACTCCAAACCAGCATGGTGCCGAATATGACCTGTAACCCATCAAAGAAATTGTCTCCTATGATGATGACAGTGGCACCTCCTGTAGTCCATCCTTCACTTGGACTGATGGCTTTGATACATGGTGTAGCTGCTTTTCAACACACATGAAAAAGAGAAGTATTCTGCTGTTAGAACCAGATTTTAATGATAGAAGACTTGAGAAAAATAAAATAAAAGGAGCTTTCATTTCCCCCCCTTACTAACACAAAGATTTCAGCAATCACATTCTTTCTAGTACCCATGCATGACCTCAAACTATATCTTTGGAAGCATTTTTTCTCAATTAATTTCTGTTTTGTTTTGTTATCTGCACTGAAAAAAAATAACTTTTTTAAGCTACATTAACAAAAAAATCACAGCATGATGGGCAGAGACTAATTGGAAATCGGAACAAACCCATATCTTTATGCTATATGAAATGTGCAATACCTGAGTTAATAAAACAATCTCCAGTGAGGTTGCTTTATTATCCATCATAACATAAATTTATCAAGGAAACACCTATAAACATTATGGAAAGTATTGGCTAAATAAAAAAGGGTGTAACCTCAGCATTTCTTTAATTATTCTGCAGTCGGATCCAGGTTGTTCTAGTATTAAACCACCCTGCCCTGCTTAATGCTTTGGCTACTACAAAAAAAAAAAAAAAAACAAAACCAAAACCCAGAATCCTGACATCTAGTCATGCCAGTTATGTTGCATCTACTGGATAATTAAGCAGCATGTGCAATGCATTCTGCCACATTCATATAGTCTGCCACAGCTTTCACTAGGCACTTTCTTGGCATCAGATGTACTAAGTGCCTCCTGAGAGGATGCTGAAACTCAAGCACTGCTCAAAGTAGTAAGCTCAAATGTTGGTGTAAGATCTTCTCGTTTAAGACTATCTAAACAGAAGCATGCTCAGTTTATATATATATTGGTGGGATAGGGCAATATAAAAATCCACATACTGATTCTCCTCCTCTGCAGTACATCAGAATTTAACTGTGCTGAAGCAATAGGAATAACTACTGTAAAAATAACCTGAATAAGACAAAAAGTACTGGGTGACTCTCAGCTGTGGAGTCTCAGGGTGGTCATGTAGGTTGATGAAAAGAAGCAGCTCCACCCCAAATGCCACCAACTTCTCCTTGCTAATACAGCATGAGATGAAAATATGACACCATGCCATTAGATAACATTTTAAGTGGGTACCTCAACAATTTCCTTAGCCATGAAAAACAGATGCCTTAAGGAGCAGCAAAACTCCACCAGTCAATCTTGATGTTGAAAAGAAAGATTCTTTCCTTTAGATATGAACCCAGTCCTCAGCAGAGAGAAGAGGCTGAAAACACATGAAGGGCTGCCATTGCCCACACTGATTCTGCAGTGTCAATCAAGTGTCAATCTGCACGACTTCATTAGCTGCATATATATATATATATATAAAAGCATATATACTTCTTTCAGGGTTGCTGGCATTTGGCTGTGAATAGGTACTTGGTCGAAAGGCTGGCTGAGCTGTTAATTTGGTTTGTAACTTTGGGTATTTGGTGAGGTACTCAAGGGAGAGCACTCAGGAGCTTCACCAGGTAAGGATCTACTAGGAAGAGAGGGCTGTGAAAGCCTGCCACATGTTAGCACCATCCAGGGCAACGCCCTTGCACCCATGAGTTACTTAACATGCCAGTGTAGTGGCACAGACCCTGCCCGACATTCTTCTAATTGTAAAGACAGCAAATTAATTCCTTCACAGAAGCCTGCTTTAAAATGTTCCAGACATACGTGCTAAAGAGACCCTGTGCATCTTTATTTCGTGAAGTTCCGGTCGGTTGGAGCTAACTGCAAGAGCGGTGAGGCTGGTAAGAAGCTCCTTCCTCCCAGCCGCTGGGCAGGGCGGGCGGCGCGGAGCTGGGAAGCAGGAGGCAGCTGGAAAGGGAGCTGTTGAGTCACCCTTAGCAGTGAGCCTTTCTGTGGGCACTGCTACCGACTCGCACCCCCGGTGATGGAACACACGCATGGGGAGCAAACAGACCCTGTCCCTACCTACAAAAGGTTGTAAGTGTCGGGCACAAACTTTTCCACTACTTAAGCCGATGGGGCTGCCAGCTCCAGTGAAAAAAACAAACACACAGAGGCAGAAAAAAATCATTACCCTACTCCAAACTTGGCAGAGCACAGCCATTAACTTTTACATGAGCTAACAAAAGAAACATCCTAACATTACCGTCATGAAAATGTAGCGCGCACACAGAAGTAACTTCAGTATGTTTAATTTGGATTCAAGTTACTTGCATAAAACTGCATAAAAACCATTGCGAAGTCCAAAACCAAATGCTTTCCTTTCAGCTGAGCTCACAGCAATGGATTTACAGTGAAAGCAGCTTTTCAAAATGCCATCTAGCCCTTTCACAGAAATCGAACTTTTTCATAAATAAAAATTAAAATCGCTTCCAAATTACACCCTTTCCAGTATTTCCAGTCGACTGTGGACACCCCCCCCCCCAATAAAACCCCAAAATAATCAGTGTCCCATGTGTCAGCAAATGAGCTACTTTTCTTAAAGACTACAAGTGACATTTTTTTCCTAAATACCAGTGAATAAAAACTGTTTGAGACCATAAGCCATTAACAGAAAACACATGCAGGCTTCAAAATTATAGATTCAATTCATCTTTAAAATGAATGCAAGATACTGTTCTGCAGCTACAGGTCGCCACTAAAGGTCTTGCTATTGATGTGCTTTGCCGTACCTACGTTCACTCAGAAGCGCAAGGTGCTGCACTGTCTGTGCTGCCTCATGTATTTGATTCTGATACTTTACACAGGCATGTGCTTAATATCAAATACATGCCAAGTGCCATGGCAGCCAGGGGCACTCGGAGCAGACACTCAGGTCCCTGTGCTGCGCTGGGGCTGTGGGTTGTTCACTGGGGCACTCTCGCCCGCAAAGGAGTGTGACCACTCACACGTGTAATTTTATTTAAATAGGTAGCAATTGTGCTGAATCTGTGCCTCACCGAAACTGTTGGCAACAGCCCAGGACATCTCCTCTGAGGAGGAAAAGTCAGGACTTGGTGGTTTAATAAGCAGGGCAGGTTGGTACCCTTTGCAGGCACTACCCGAGAAGCAGCAAGAGTGCTGTGCATTCCTGAAAGATTTCAGAGCATTATTTTCCCTTGGGACCAGTCACAAAAACCAGTGGGACTTCCCAGCTTCCCCCACATAGCTTCTCTTATCTTAAAAATGCAAGTGCCTGTAAAGACTGGAAGGGCTGCACAAAGGTGCTGCCCCCAAGGGAAGCTGCGCTGAAGGGCTGCACCCCGAGGAGAAGTGCCAAGGGAGGCATCCAGACTGCTACCTGGTTTTGAAGGCACAAAACATGTTTATACAATGACATATTGCAGCAGCCAGTGTCGTTTGGGACATTGGTCTTACTAAAACTTCGCCCTTCCCAGGCCCTTTCCTTGGAGCACCGGGAAGGAGGATGGAAGAATCAGGTCCCATTTGCCAGCGTCACCACAGGTAATGTTGAGAGGGGGGCATGGCAATGACCTCAGCTCTATTTATGTCCCGGTACAAATGTCTGGCCAGCTCAGGCCCTCAGCTCGTCATATTTCTTCTGTTAATCATTTGGCAACTTTCAAAGCGCTGTCTGGAAGGTGTTTACTTCTGTGCAACCCCAGAAAAACAGAGCTAGGCAGAAAAATCTTTTCATTGGAGACCTAGATTTTTCTACATTTTGTTTTGGTCACAAGAGAAACCAAAGTACAGAACATTTTTTTGCAGAATGCAAAGTTCCAGAATCTCTATCTGGAATTAACTATAACACTTAATATTTCCAAGAAATCAAAATATTTTGTTTCAAAATATTATCACTTCACATGTCCCTCTGTGACACCAAAGCATCATTTTAAAATGGTGTTTTTAAAACAAATATTAAAAAGTTACATAAAATTTATGTTTTCCTGTAGAAAAAGAGATTTTAGTTGAAGTCTGAAACTTCACTGACAAAAAAATTCAGTGAAGGACTTTAGACCAGTTCTAATAAAGGCAATGAAGTGTACACGATTGATAAAAGGAACGGACTTTAAGTCCAGAGAAGAATTATAACAAAAAAGAATAATTACACAATCTTACACATATAAACAGTTTTTTTTAAATGAACAGCTGGCAGCCAACTATGACCAAAACCAGAAGAGTTTGGTAGCCTAACTATTAGATAAGATTTTAAGACTCTTTGGCATGAGTGTACTACATTTGTTGCATGTTTTTAGAACAGTCGTTGGACTAAGGAAAAATTAAATATTACTCCTCCAACTGCAGGCACGGACCTTGCAGCTCCTTGCTGAAGGTGATGTGGCCACATCCCCCACCTGCTGAAATGGCCTAACGGTTACGAGTCTTAATGAGCTGCTCTCCTTCTTTGCATAATATCACGGCAAATCAGTGCTAGCATCTGACAGGTTTCATTGTGCTGCTCCTGCGGTCTGAGTTAACAGATACAGATGTTAGAGAGAGGCACTGCAATCCCAAACTTACGGAAGCCAATGGGAATTTTGCCACTGACTTCAAAGCTAAGGTCTCTATCAATAAATTTTAAGGTTTTATGAGCAAAAACCTTAATGACTTTCAAGGGAAACAATGTTCTTTTGAAATCTTCATTTTTTCTCAGAATACACATTGATAAAATCTTACCACCTTCCATACAAAGGATGGTAGGTACCAACTTCAGTGCACAGGTAGCAAAAAGGAAAAGTTTTTCGTTGTGTGCTGTGCGTGTCAGTGTGTTCCTGTGTTCCCGTGCTCCCCTAGCTACTGATATACAGGGGATTTTTCTTCCTTCAAACTGTGACAATAAAATGATTACCCCGCCACAGTTTAGCATAATGGTTCAGAAATGCTCGTGGCATATTGCAGAGTTAAAGTGGAAATTATTAGGTAGCTCTTCTTTGTTATAATAATGATCACTCCACAAATAAAAGCTCTTCTCCCAAAGGTACTGCAAGGCACAAAATGCTAATTCTGAAGATTATGTGTGCGCTTTTATTAAATATTACTATGCCCTGTCTGTTTGAGGGCTTCACTGCTCTGATTGTTTTATGAGTGCCATGTTAATGTCAGCCCCATCTTGCTAGCAGCAGGCACACATTTTAGCTTTTGTATGAGAGTTGATCAAAGGCCGCGTGCTGAGGGAATTGCTGAGAAAACACGGACAAGCGATAAAAATCTAACAGATTAATTGGTTTAAATTTCATTTCGGGGTGTTGAACTTTGGCTCAGGACACTAGTACTACACTACCAGTCAGGGCCTAATTACCACATTTCCAATTTGCCTCTGAACGATGCTTCGAACGGAGAATAATAACAGTACTAATAATACTAATAACAATAATACTAACAAAACAACAGCAATAACATCTCCTCATGCCTTCTTGTACATGTTTAACAACTAACTTTGTGTGCAGGCAATTGCACTCGGAAATCCCTCTCCCCCACATCACCATCCATCTGCCTCCTGAGCATTTCTATCTGCCTCTAACAGCACCTGAAGGCAGAAGAAATAGCAGACGCCCTCAGGAGCATCGAACATCTGAATTTACAGAATCAGTGAGCTACCGATTCAAGTCCCTCACAAACACACACTGGACATCTCATGTTCTTCGTTAGGGATCTGCATTTATCAACAGAGATAGCATTTTATCCTCCACCAGAAATGATCTATTCCATTGATAAAAAAACAGAGGCCGGAGGAAAAAACCCTATTTACCACAAAGTTTATGGGTGGCCTTGGAATAAGAGTTAATTGAGCTTAGAGGTAAATGTTCACTGAGGTGAATTAGTGGGATGCACAGCTATCAGCAGGGCTCTGGGACTGCTCTTATTTGGCTTCTGAAATGTGTCTGCTTTATGATTAATATCCAGTTTGTGCTGGTGACTGTAAGAACGACCTCGCCTGCAGTTTTTATCATGAAGTGTGGTTTCATCCTCCTTTATTCCATAGATGAGGCTCTGACAACAGTTGCTGCATCACAACAGGAGTTTAAATGATGGGGTACGTACTTTTATTTTTCTTCTTTTAAAAGTATTGTGACACGCAAGGGGAGTTGCATAAAGGCAGTTCAGACTGGGAATTCAGAGGAACAGGGAATTTATGTCTCATCTTAAAGGAAATACTGAAAATATCTGGAGTTTAATTTATTTTTCCTTTTTTTCTTGGGTAAAACCTAATTCCAGGCTAAATATATAAACGAGACACAGATTAACCCACAGTTTATGGGTCTGATCCTGCAACCTGTTAAATGCTTTCACCAAACTACTGATTTTCAGAATATCAAAAAAATCAGTTTTAAGCACTCAAAACCATGACTTATTGAAGTTGTGATTCAACAAACCACTTAAGTAAGTGCTTAAAAACCCAGCTGAAGAAGTTGCAGAATAAGGAACTAGATTTTTTAGGATAGTTGGGCAGTGCTCTGTGCAAAGCTGCCAAGAGCTATGTAATATATACGGAACTGGGGTTTCCCATTTCAAAAACACTTAGGTTACACATAGACCACCCTGTGCAGTCCAGAGCTCATCCAACCTGACACGAGAACTAGCAGCAGCAGAGCCGACATACTAATGCCAATATTCTGATTTCAGGAACTGAGCCGCTGTGTCTACTCAGCGTTGCAGAGTGTCAAACGTAGCAGCGACTCAGTGCTAACTCTGGGATTTCTACAGCATTTTTATATCATCTGTAGATCTTCCCTCAGGTATTCAATAGCTAATCATAGCTATTGAAATCACATAGGGTTCGTGACTCTGAGGAAGGCAGTGCCCAGGAACAGTCCGAGCCTAAATTCCTTGCCCATGGCACTCTGGAGCCAAAGGTGTGCAGCATTTGTTGGGATGCTCAAGGCCTTTTTGATCAACATTTTTAGTTTGGCAAGGTATGTTTCTCTTTGAAAGGGGAGAAAAACATTATTTCTTCCCTTCTTGAATTATATTTACATAGGTACGGGGGGGAAGGGTTATTCCATTCATCATCGTTTATTGTGGATTTTCCACATTAAGCAATTTGACAGATCGATCTTGTCATGGGGGAAGCGGGGTTTTTTTTCAGAACTGAAAATTATCATTTTTCCAAAATTGCCAGTTTGGGAGAACGAACCAAATATTTTGGGGTGTTTTGACTTGGGCTGTTTTGGTTTTGGTTTTTCAAAAATAATAGTCTCATTCCTGAGAAGCCAGAGTTGTCATCATCTGCTCACCTACTCTGAGCACGGTGAAAGTCTGTGTGCCCATGCAACGGTACCGTTCCCGCCTGGTGTGGGCAGGCATTGCCGGAGCTGTATCCAGCACAAGCGACTGAAAGCAGCTGAAGTTTACCAAACCAGCCTGGAGGGGAAAAGTTGGCAGGACCAGCCCAATGGGTTAGTCACAGACACTTCAGGGAAAGGGAATGTGGCAGAGGTTTTACATATTGTACTGGAGCATTAAATCTTCACTCTTAAGCTAAACAATGGATGTGCTGTTTATCTTAGTAAAGCGATGATCTTCCTGCTTTCCTTTTTCATATCGCAGCCGGCTCGCTCGCCTATTCTCTCCTGACAATAAGCAGCTGCTGTGCAGGAAACAGGGTAACAGAGGTTTCCCTCTCAAGGAGATAACTCACGCAGCTTTATGCAACCCAGGCACGAGCATGTGATGACCTGCTCCCCCTTCCCATCTCCCTCCTTTACAGCATCTTGGTATTTCAGACTTACCATTTGCAAGCTTTAAGGATTACAACACCCTGCCAAAAATGGCAACCTCCTCCTGGTTCTTCGTGACGTCTGCGCTGGGTGAAATCACTGAACCAAAAATATACGCACCGTGCAGTCCCTCCAGGTTGGGGGAAGGGAGGGAAGGTTGCCTTTGTTTCTGTTTTCAAGTAGTGAAATTAAAGGTATTGGCTGTGATTTTCTGCCTAACATTTTGGATGCTCAGTTCCCATTAATGGGAATTGAAAATGTAAATTACCTGGGATAATATTCCACCTACAATCAATACTTAAGCCAGTGTTTATCTTTTATCCTTGCTGATGCCTCAGCTAGCAAAGTTACATTTCATGGAGCCCTCTGTGAAAGCTCTCAGTTGTTGATCACTGCCTGAAAAATGATTGCATGGAAAAAGGAGGCAATCCTTTGTGTTACAAGATGAGATGTGTTACAAAAAAATTTGCTGTGTATTTTACTTAAAACATTTCCATATAAATAATAATTTAAGTATCTCTATACGACTGCAAGAAATGCATTTTCATTCATTCTTTTAAACTCTTATACATCACAGAGGAAGTTCTGGGGGTTTTTTTGCTTGTTTGTTTTTGACTTTGGTAGGTACCACCTGGTTTCCAAAAATTAATAAAACAATAAGAGTCCTTAGTATCTCACTGCAAGTTGGTAAAACTTGACCTCCAAAAGAGAGCACTGTCATGTTCATTTGGCAAATAAAAAATTCCCCAATAAAAAGGCAATGTTGCAAAAACACTTAAAAATTTGGTTAAATTCAATATATAGGTTCAGCCAAAATGTGAAAAAAAATATAAATAAATAATACATATATTATCATTCTTGAAAAAAATACATGTGCGTGTGCACTCTCTCTCGCTCTCTCTCTTTTTCAAGAAGCCTAACAATTTGATTGTGAAATTTTTTTTATGCACTGTTCTGATTTTTTATTTCAAGGAAATTTCAAGCAGATTTTAAGCTATAATTTTTGCATTCATTATTTTTGCCCTGACGCTGGAAGATTTTCATTTTGAGTCAGCCATGAAGAAACTGTGGTGGGTGGCCTCGGCCAAACACAGGACTCTGCCTAAACCAGCACAGCTACTCAGCTCCAGCACTGACGCGATCTCTGTTACCTTGGGCAGCCCAGTTGCACAGGGGATATATGCACACTGGATCAGGAGAAGAAACAGCACATCCAAGCATATCACACAGGGCCTGCCAAATATTGGCAGCGCTTCCAGCTCCACAACTGGGGATGAGTTTGCTCAGACCTGAGCACCAAACCAGTCCCTGCTGCAGTGGGCTCTCCTCCCTCAGGGATGCACAGGTGCCTTTTGACACCAAGCAAGATAAATGCTTTACCATGAGCCCCCAAATTATTGCACCTCCATTTCTTCACTCCTTCCTCCATCCCATGAGGTCACTTGCAAAGGCGCAGAAAGAGGGTTTGTAAAAGATGGGAAGCCAAAGGCAACAGCGTGCAGGGGACTAAGGTATGATATATGCATGGGATTGCACCGTTTTATCTGAACGTGGACTTTCAAAGCTTTGTTAGTAAAACAGTGAAAAAATCCTATATGCCTCTCTTGTTTCAATTTCAATGGCTTCCTACTGATCTAACTTCCGCTGATGAAGTTACAGAGCCCGGCTAAGCCAGTATGACTATTTTAAAAACAATAAGCATGTCCAGAAAGGAGACTGCATCTGTTTAAGTGCACTAAAGTTTAAAAATAGTTGCACTGATGCAATTTCTGGGTGAGGATGAAGGCAACCTTGTGAATGGAAGCCCAAAATGTATAATAGAAATCAACCCTAAAAGTATGTCAAAACAAACATCACTGCCTAGCTCACATACCCCAAAACCTACTTAATTTAACTGACTGGTCCTTCAGTGCTGCTAACTAAGGTCCTGAAGCAGCAAAGCATTTTATAGGATGGAACCAGCCATTTGCTTAATGTTAACCCTGTGTTTTACTGTTTTGCTGAATCCCAACCTAATAGAAGGGCAGGTGGGTGCTATTTCTAAATTCATGTTTTGTTTCACCATCACCCTGGTCTCATTTTCTCTCTTTTATTTTCCATCAGTACCTTAACAAAACTGTAGTACTCTCACAGCAAATCTGTCTAGAGTCAGAACACAGGACTAGATAAAAGCTCCTGAGCCACAGCATCCCGTTCTTGCAAGGTATAAACAACTCAGCATCCCGAGCACAACAGCAGCGAGTCTTGATGTTCGGATGTACACTGGTACATTATGGCCACACTGGCAAGGTTTAGTCAATGATACACAGGAACTGTTCTAGATGAAACGTAGAGTTCATTCTAAATCTAAATTGTCACTCCCCCAAACTAAATATTAGTATCAATTAAACTTTTATGGAATATTTCACTATCACAAAGAAGAAAACAGAACTCCACACACAACCCAATTCAGTTAACCCCCCCGCTATATTATATAGCGCAAGAATCGTAAGTTCACCTTAGATGGATTCTACAGCAAAGAAAGAATTTATTTCACCCTGATAAAAACAAGAGCCCCAACTAAAATTAATTTTTAGCTGAAGTCTCTTTGTTCAGCAGAACTGAGAAAGTCTGCCCACAACAGAGAGCTCACAGTAATCGTCTTTCAGAAACAGAACAACCCGCGTAGAAACACAAAGCAGTTGTGGCAGGGACAGCGAGTGCCTGTAATCCAGTTTCTTCAAGGGAAATTCAAGTACCCTAAGAGTTTTTATTCCTTGTCTGATTTCTCTCACAAATCACAGGCTGCTCTCTAATGCAATTTTCTGGAGTCTGAGAATCATAAAGTCAAATATGAACAAGTCTAGTGGAAAATCTGTGACGCTAATCTTGGCCTACGTTGTATTTTTAACAGGCACTGACTTTGTGTGCCGGATTATCCAGATGGCCATACAGAAATCATCCTGATAGGATTAAACCTTTGTGCTGAACTCTGCTCCATCTGTTCTCAGAGGTTTGCCTATCACTATCGGAATACGAATGTTCAGCCTATGTCTAGCACCATGACTGGAAGCGCCTGTTTACCACACACACGCACACGCATATGTATATGTGCACACACGTATCCTTGAGTACTTGATTAGTAATGTGAGATGAAGTTAGCCTGAAGTTTACCACTAAAGAAACATATTGATTTTATTATTCGTTTGAAGAACAAAGTAAGCAATATCTAAATTCAAACAAAAAAGCATTTTTGTTGTTGTTCTGGGACTTGTTCAATTCATTAAACCATAATACTGCCATAAATTTATAGTTGAAGGCATGACTAAACATAAAGCAGCAAGGCTCTTCGTCTTTGAAATCTATTAGTGTATGAGAATGTATGACACAATCGCACTTTGAAGATATCATGGTTAAATATTCCAGATTAAAAACCAGCCAACAACAAAACACATGCGTGCATATAGCGTTGGTAGCTGTTACTTGCCGCTCAATCTAGTCCCAGGCCAAGAACAAAAAAGTAATAATCAGTCCCAGTCAAAGAAAAGCTTATTCCCATTAATGTTGCTTTCTGCTTTTATTATCTATTAATGACAGTCTTCTGCATTCATTGTTGCAGCCTGCCAGATGCAGCAAAGATCCATATTCATCATGCGCAAAAACTGTGCTCAGGCTGTCTCCGTGACAGGTTACACAGAGCTGCCAATGTAGAGACCAAGGTCCGATGGATGGCCTTGGGTTTCCAGGCCCTGGGCCAAGGGAAAAGGTAGGGAATCTGGCTCTTCTGTAAGAAAAGCATCCCAGCAATCAGAAGGTGTAACTAAATTGCTGTCCTGGCCAGAAATACACTACAAACTAATGACTACCTGGGATGGGAAGGGTGGATAAGAAAAATAAACAAACTAATTCTATCGTTGTTGTTGTTGTTGTTGTTATTATTAGGGAGGTTTGATTCAGGCATGCAATATAATACTCAGCCACGTTTGTGATGGCAGCAGGACAGCAATGGAGGTGACATAACCTGAATGGTGTTTCAAGCAGAAGCCCTGATTGCGTTGCAAAGACTGAGACCCCCTTGTGCCTCCTGTGCAGTGTCTTTCAGACTGTTTTCCTCCTCTGTTCTTTGTGCTGCTCTGAATGCAGGATCAAGCACCCCCTCCCAGCCATTTAGACTTTACTTGCAAAAACACAAGCATAAAAATATATTTATAGTTCATAGTATCTGTCCAGCAATGACACCACATAAAACCAACACGCTGAAAATCTGAGGAGTGAATACTTTGGACTCAAGCCTACAAATGCTTAGAGAAGTTGCTCTTTCAATGTGTCTGATAAAGTCATGCTATGTTTTTATTTATTTATTTAGCGCCATATTCAGACCACCTACCTAAGGCATCACAGCACGTAAAAAGTCAGACTCCAGCTCTGGCTGGGTGAGTCACTCTGCCTAAATTAGGATCCTCTTTCCGCTATACAACGAGCAGAGATGGGCAGACACCTCTGGAAGCCTGGAGACCGGGAGTTCCACGCTGGCTCCTGAAAGTACCAAGGGTCCTCGGCAAGACGGTATCACAGGTAGGAAGCAGCCAGAAGCAACCCCATAAAAAATATTTGGCAGCTGATACTGAGCGGGCACCTGACTCTGGGCTTTCCAGCAGGCACCTCTGCTCAGACTCAGGGCTGAACGAGGAGGTACCGTTTGCCGTCGCCTTCAAGGTCACAATCCCAAGAGGGGGAGAACTTTCCCCAAAGTGCCCCTAATCAGAGTTGCTTCACCTTTCAGTGCCTCAGAGAGCCAAATTTGGTCAGAAATATTTTTTCCCCTCTTTTCATCTCCTCAAAGAGCCCAGGAAGTTGAGCGATGTTCTCACCTGAATGTACCGCGGCAAAGCGCTGTGACCTCAAACCCCAACCCACAAACTAAAGCTGCAGCTGGAAAGATGAGCAGCGTTGTGGTCAGGCCTGCAATTTACCTCCGAGTGCTGGCCTTCCCTCTCAGCATGGATCAGGTAACACCAAACCTATGAATTCCATATGCAAGCCTGGGTTTTCAGCGAACAGCAATGCGAGTTGTCTGTTCAGTCTCCAACAGCAGAGGAGATCTAGCACGTCTGCTGCCATTTCACAACCCAAAAGGGACCTCTGTGGCAAACACACTTTGCTTTTTCATGGGATAGATACAGAACCTCCGAGAGAGTTGCTACAAAACCATAATGATATGGTATTAACCAAACATCATTAATTTTGAATTTCCTTATGCTCCCATTGCTAACAGACACGTCAACAGTAGTACAGTAAAAAGCACAAAGGCTCCTGCAGCATTTGGGACCAGATTTTTGGAAGCACCCAGCTATCCAGTGGATACAGTAAGCACCTAATGGAATTTTCAAAGTACCTGGCAGACAGGCATAGAAATTCTGTAGCCAGTTTTAAAAATCCCACTAAACACCTATCTGCAGCTTTAGGCACTTGGTGCTTTGAGAGTTTGGCTTTAGGTCCAAGAATTTCCAAAAAGATTGCTTCGGGGTACCTACACTTTTGGGTACCTACACTTTTGAGTGACCACTTGATTCACAAAAATGGATCAGAAGTTCAGAAAGTCCTACACATCCACTTCATGAAGGACAGTATCTTGTTAAGCATCTCACAGTCGCCCTTGTACCGTAACTTGCAGATCTAAATGTTTGAATTACTTTTGAGAAATAAATTTAAACTGCTAAATTTCAGACAAGTTTTTCATAAAACTTTATTCTTGATCTTTTTAATAATCTTCCTAACCCGATTCACTTCACTCAAGGAGGTCATAAACCAGCACTGCTTATATTACAGTCACTTTCACATTAAAGATTTGTTTTGTCACAAAGAGAACTATAAATTCATGGAATGAAGGTGGGAAGCAGAAAGGACTAATTGTGACACACAAAGCTTTCTGGTTATGCTCAGCAAACAGTTTGGGCTAAGATTTTAAAAAACACTTTATGAAGTTGTACTACTGGCTTTAATGAAAGCATGCTTTTTGCAATGCCACGCACTCCTGAAAAATCTTGTATTCTGGATTTGGGCCAAACACAAAGTCTGTCTCCATTCCAATATTAATTATTAGTAGTTTATTTTTATTCTTCACTACTAACATTAATAATTTTCAGATGGCAACCCAGATTAGAATAACCACTCCAAACATCCCACCCTGGTGGGTTCCATTTTCTGCATCAGTTTCCTGGTTTATGCTATTAACTCATTTCCTCGGATGTGGAGGAGCTTTGTCAAATACTCATTTTACTGGGGAAACACTTGGCAGGCAGCCTGCAATGGACGGTAAGAGAGACAGACTTGAATGCTCACGCTGGTCTTCTCTCAGTTCCATGAGAAGATGTGCAGCCTGAGATGCAAAAAATACTGAGTACATTATTTGCGAAGTTTTCTAATCATCTAAATGACAATTTGGTGGAAAATTTTCATCTAAACAAAAATATAATCCTGAGATTGTTAGCACTCAGCTGATTCACAGCTTTGGACATAAATTCCATGGGAACAGAGACCTTTCTTAATTACCGATTGCTTTGGGGTATTCAGGGTATTCAAATACTGGGATGCCTAACATGAAACATTTGGAAGTGTCCAGATACCTGCAAACTGCTGTGAACATTGTTCTTTGATAATCATGACCTTTTATGACATCCAGATGAGCTCTCAAAAAATCACTGGTTCTTGGCCTTCATTTACAAACCGCAACTTACAAAATCCTTTTCCTTTGTACTCTGCCCAAACCAGCAGAGGACTGGAGTGAAAAAACATCTTTTGCCAACATAACAACAGTAAAGGTATCCTCTAATAAAAAAGCTTAAGTTAGAGGAATTTATTCAGAAATAATATTACAATAATATAATGTTTTGTCATTTGCTGGTGTGCTTATTTTGGAGGGCTGGAAAAACGACGTCTGACAGCACTTCACTGCCATACGGTGCAGTATCTCTCAAACATTTCTCTAATCCTAATGTCATTCTTCTCTCCTATGATGCCATTGTATTAGTGACATGGTGGCCAGCAAAGTAAATTGAAATGTAATGAATGCTCATTATCTATGAATATTCATTGCCTATTTGAGTGCTACTGAATGTTCTCCTGTACTGGTAGCTATGAAGTTTCTGCCAAACAGAGTAGCTAAGGTTTTTCTTACTTGCATAACTGTATGCCGATTCCTCTGAGGTCTGGAGAGAAACCTCAAACCTTCAGAAAGTGGTTGGTCTAACTCTCCAAATAAGAGTCAACTCTCATGGTGGTTGGAGAATTTCCATCTGAACTTTTCTCCCTTATCTGTCTGCTGGAACAAAACAGGTTTTCTCACACAATTCTGTATCAAATTTTAATGACAGTTTTCCCCATGTTTTCTTCTTTTTGCAATTTTGGAAGCACAGTTCTGAAAGCTCCTCTGGGAAATTCACAAAATGTGTTCTGTCTTCATCCAGGTACTATTTTTCCATGAACTCGTGACATCCTCGTAACAATAGAGGGTAACAACATATCACAGCTTGACATCGTTTAGATATTCTGGGGGAAGGGCTGTTTTATTTTTCATTTATTTGAAAAACATAAAGGGCAGCTGCTCATGGGTAGAAACTGCCACACCTTATCTTTTCAAAATCAAGGTGTCTCAGGCTTCCATTGTAGCATTTTTTCCTTTTTCAATTAAATGTGACACTAGATCCCTGATAAGTGACTGTCAAGCAGGAATCCTTTCTAACTGTGGTAATTAGAGTACCCAAACTTGACTTTTCAGAAGGTATTTCCATGGGCATTATGTAGCAGCGATCCTTTTTATTAAAGACTAGAATACTTCAAATGTTATCTCTTAAGTCACCTGCGACATAGCGGCAGCAGTGTTAGTACATATATGTTATGAAATAATGTTTAAATAATGAAAAAAATCACAAACTCAGACCTCCAACTTCAAGAAATACCTACAGCCTAATGGCAGAACTGAAATGCTGGAATCTCCTTGCCCAAATCAACCATTAAAAATCCGCTTCCCAGAAAATCATTTAAATCTTGTTTTCATTTAGCCTCAGACTAAAAATAAATTTTGAAAGATCAAAATTGCTGCAGCCAGATATTCTAAGCTTTTGAGTACCTCTCCTTAATAGCTGATTTATGACCTAGACAAATAGAAACTGAAGATTTTCTACTTTCTGTTTGACGTGACTGGCTGTGAGAAGGGCAGCTCCACCTACCCACCCACCCAGTTCTTGTGAAATTCTCAGTAATATCCAAAAGGAAGCAGGGGTCTGGGCCTGCAGACAGCTACTCTGCTCTGGTGAAGATTTAAAAAAGACATTGGCGTAATTCGGTGGGACATAATTTAGTTAACACAGTTTCGGATACCTATTGGTGCTGTACGAATCTGAGCTTTTGCTAACCTGACGGATCCCAAGATTTTGCTCCTGATGGGACCATTTCCATCACGTAGTCTGACACACTGCGTAGCACCCACCGGCGAACCTCACCCAGCAGTTCCTGGGTGAGGGATTACTCAAACCCCTAACCTCTCCCCGACCTGCTGTATACTTTTTAGGAAGATACCACATCCTGACTTAACATTTGTAACCTGCGGAGAACCTGCCACAGTTTTGGCAACTTACTTCAATGGTCCCCAGAGTTAAAATCTTGTTGAGCTCATATTGGAGTCTTTTTCTACAACTTCTCTCAAGTGAAGAACTTTAACTTTCTGGCCATGTTTTGTCTCTTCAGAGGTACATATGCTGTAGCTCCATCTGAGTACACATACCAGACTAATCCAGCCCTGGTGTGCTCACTTATATTAGAAACATACAGTAAGTCCACAGGGCAGTGAAGAGGTTAATATTATACTCTTGGTGAGGTCAAGCTCCAAGAACACATAACAAGCCATTATGTAAAAAATTGCCTGAATTTATGAGTCACTGCATTTATGAAGGAACCGATATGAAAAAGACAACTTGGCAAAAGTAAAGAAAATTATTTCCAGCTTGAAGTTTTGCAATCCTTCAGTATATCAAGGCTCACTTACTGTTATTACTATCCATGTTGTGCAATGTTCTGAAAGTCACATTTTTTTCCCTTGTGTATGCATAGAGATGTCCAACAACCCTAGGTATTCTTCTCTCATAGAAAATAAATTAGAAAGCAGACGTAACTCAGAATAACACACAAGATCCCCTCAAGTAGAGTGGTAGAATCCTAATATTTTTTTTCAATATTTCCCTTCTAAATAATAAATCAAGCCCACTGCATTTCTCTATACGGAATGATATGGTGCAGAAAAAGCTTGTGTGTTTATATTTTTTCACATAATCACAAAAAAATTCTTAAGTGAAGCACTAAGATATAACAGGTGCTTCCATCCATAGATGAAACAAGTCAAACATTAAAGTTTCTTTGTTGAAACCTGGCCAGTCTGTGAATGCAGTAGTCCCTAGCTTTGATTAAGAATCTGAACCTATACCATCTAAGGGTAAAATGTATCAAGTATTGAAGATTAACCTTTCTCAACTTGCTAATATTTTTCGCTTCAGTCAGTATTCTGTTTTGTATTAACACTTTCATCAACTAGCATGGACACATGCAACACCGAGGGATTCAGGGTTGAAATGGTTAAATGGAGCCGATAGGGGCGTCCTCTCTGTGACTCTCCGCACACCAAAAATGTAGTGGCTAATGTTGTGGCAAAGCCACTTACAGCACAAGAACCAGGTCACTAAGTCAGATTTCCGAGCATCTTTCAGGAATCATCAACTGGTGTGCCCAGCACACGCAGCTAAACTCAAGGTATACAACGACCGTTCTCAACAGTTCCGTTACAGTCAGATTAGATAACAGTGATACTTAGAGGCAGTCAGTCTCAAAGATTTATTTTAAAGATTATCCTCTCAAAATAGTTTATACGGTGAGGAAAAACTTTCTTTTTTTGTTAACCTAAATAGAAAATATCTAATCAACAAAGACATAGCCTAGCAATCACAAATCTGAAGATTTAGTGGAAAAAATCTGTGAATGGGCCTACTGTGGTGGCTGTGGGCTCTCAGATTGCCCAGGGTGGGCAGGATTGGCAAGAAAACCTCTTTAAATGCCCCACTGCCAATGAGAGGATCTACCTGAGGTACCCAGCTGAGGCAACTACTACTCTTCATATGCTGTAGGAGGTTTTGCACCTGCAGACAGCAGTCTGGATCACTCATTACTATCATGAACTAAAACAACACTGTAAAAGTGTGACTGTTTCAGGTACCACAACAGAGTGACCAAATAATCCAGCCATGCACTATCATTTCCAGTATAAGGCCACCACTAATAATGGTTTTGCTATATAATGACCTATTTTAGATATATGCACACACAGATTTATGTATATTTCATATAAAAATAAGGGCAGGACATTGCTTTAGAAACCATAGTTGTCTCTGCTTCCATCTGCAAATGCCAACATCACGTCTTATAATTTGTCCCTATTTCTACCCTGCATCTTCCATCTTTTGCTGCTGTCGAGCTGACTCAGAATCAAATTGCCAGCAAACTTCACCATCACCTAATTCTTCAGCACTCTCCTATGGAGGAGGAGGAGGAAGGAAAAGAAAAAGAAATAAAACTGTCCCTTTAAAAACCCAAGCATTTAAGCTGCTTGTCAGTTGTCTTCCTGACAAGGCCACTTGAATGTATTCAGGAATATTTGCATAAATGCTCACAGTGAGTTCACCGTGGCAGCTAGCGCTAATGGTACATAAAGTAATTTAGTCACTTCTCTTAGGCATCCTGTCAGGGTGATAAGCACCCCCTCTTTGCCTTGTTGCATATTAGATCATTAGATAATAAAGTGTTAGAGCATGCAAACTGACAGGGTCTCAGGGACTATCATTTTTCGAGGGCATTGCATTCTGCCAGTGAGGAAAAATAATAGAGAAACTGATGCTGCAATTGGCTTTACATTCTTGTACAGCCACTCAAATATTTGGGGAAAAAAGAATTTCTACTCTGCAGTGATATGAGAGTTTTAACTGGAAACTTTGCAGACATCTGCAGTGGTGGACTTCACGCTGGTAAACTTGAAAAGGGTTGTTGTGAACCCTGCCAGAATTCCCCCCTTCCATAAGCTAGTTGCTTAAATTGCACTGGAAAGATTTTGCTTTTAAAATTGACACCCTGGGATGAACTACAAGCTGAAATATATTCTACTGCTTAGGGCCTAGTGGCTCTTCACTATACATCTTACTATATATGTACAATTTGGAAAGGTCAACCACACTGGCTTTCTGGTTTACCATAAATATAAAACAAGTGAGGGTCCAACTATTTGTGAATGAAAAAGTGATAATTATTGAAAACTGCAGATTACTGTGGCTTACCCTATATATACCACACAGAGATGTATGAAATAATTGGCCTCTGCCAGCTATTATTTGTGAAAGATAGATATATTTATTTGAAATATGAGCTTTTTAACCCGCTGTTTTCAAGGAGGACAGTGTGTGGATAGGAAACCATGATCTAGGTTCCTAGTTATATTCAGAGAGACGAGCTACGAAAAGGAACTTTCATTTTACTGTCTGACAAGCAAGATATAAATAGAGATGTGTTGGATGTCCCAAAAATAATCCAGGCTACCTGCTAATGAGATGGTAAAACCCAAATGTGGAGACACCAGGCTCCCGAGTGGCTCGGGAGGTAAAGCCTTCTTTCCAGCTTTTTGGCACCCAAAGTCTCTTTTAGGTGTCACATAAACTGCAAGTCCATGTTTAAGAGCAGCATGTCCCAATGCAACTTTGTAAGAAAAAATAAGCTGGATATTGCCTAACCAAACCAGGCAACCAGCACACTTTTGTGCTACATCCCCTCTCCCTTTCCCCCAGTCCTCACACAGTCAGGCATTCATCTCTATTGCAATAAGATATTTGTGTTAAAGAGTTAAACATCTAGAAAAGTACATGGGAATACATTTGGTCAAGAACATATTACAGTTAGATCCCAGCATTTAAAAACCTATGGTCAGCAGTTGCTCACCAGAGCAATAAACCGGAGACAAACTAGCCATGGCTACATTAGCTTCCCATTTCACCGTTTACAGATACTGTTCACGTCAATCTGTGCTTCCCCTGAGGGAGGCAGAAAAGCTGGAAAGAGGAAAGGCAAACAAACTGTCTTTGCTGCTTACACTTGAAGATATTAACCAAGATAAAATTTCTAAAAACTAAAGCAAAATAATATACTTCGGGACTCAAACTAAAAGTAAAAATTAATTTCAGTGGAGGAAACTCTCATCTGTTCCAATGGGTCTAAGGTTCATGGTGGTTGCCCAAAATTCAATAGCATTAAGCCCAGTTGAGACTTTTCCTATTTTTCTCCATTCAGTTAAGTTTAGACATCGAATAACAACATTTAAAACAGTTACTGGATTTCTGTAAAATTTTTTTTCCTGTCTCTTGGACTCAAATGTGCATAGAATTCCTGGAGAGCTGGAGTGAAGGATTTAGGTTAAAAAGAAAGGCTCCACCAAGCCTTTGGGAAAAGTGCATTTTGGTAGTGTGGAGGCTGCTATTCAAAAGTAAGAATTTACTACCAGTTGCTTTATGAGGTTGCTTGAGAGGTGCCTGAGAAAGTAGATTAGAAAAATCACCTTTCCCACAAAATGTACACATGGAGATGTTTTGCAGATGTTGACTTTTAACGTTAGCACGGTAACTAAGGTTTGTGTGGATATGTAAGCATAGCATTATCTTTTTTTGTTTCTTTTTGTTAACAGAATCCCTCAGGTAGTAGGAGTGGGAATGATAGCTGTGGTAAAATGAGATGCATGGGAATAAGAACATTTATGTATGAGAAAGTAAGTATTGCCTTGACCAAAAGCATGCACTGAGAAGACTGCAATGAGGAAAAGGAAAAAAAAAAAAAAAAAAAAAGATGGCATCTACTTCAGTAGGAATATAAGTAAAAAATAGGAGTGTTTTTTTGAAAGACTAGGCTTAATGGAAAGATTACAAAGTTGAACAGAGGGAAGTTTCCTTTTGTAATGTTCTGCCTTCTGCTAATTAATAAAGACAGAATTCGTACACTCCTTACAAAAGTTCAGCAAAAATTATGACAGTGGTTTGTTTATTAAATTAGGTTGTTGGCAGGATGAAAAAAAAATTCTATAACATGAATTATGGCTGAAAATGGCTCATAGCCTACATAAAAAGTTAGAGCTAAATAAATACAGATGTAAGTTATGTTTATATAATGAGAAACGCTGCTGAGCTAAGAATTTTAGGTTAGTAAGTGTGAACTACAGACCTGATTCTGCAAACACTTATCAATACCCTCAACTTTACTGACACAAGAAGCCTCATTGATCCCAACAGGACCATATGTGCGCATAATCTTAAATATATGCATAAGTGCTTGCAGGACTGATGCCTAAAAGCATAAACAGAATAGAAAGCTATTTCCACAGGAATCCACTGAGTAGTAGAAATCCACACATTTGCCCATTTCTCAGCATTAATAATTTCTTTTAACATATCTAGTTAAAATCTTTCTGAGTGGCACTCACTTTCCCAGAGAAAATTTTGTCTGGTTTCTTCAAACTCTTTGGAAAAATCTATTTAATTATTCATCAGATCCTTGGCAAATACTTGTGAAACAAACCAGCATAAAGGACTGGTGCCTTCTACACTCAGCTACTTCAATGGAAGCTGAGGGTACACATGTCTTAGAGGGAGCAAGCACCTATTGAATTTAGGATTACAAACAGCTTTGAAGACAAAGAGCTATTCTACCAAGCTGGAACAGGGAGAGGGGAGTGAAATGCCCTCTGTTTTGTTTTTCAGCAGTAGTCATCAACTTTGAGGACAAAGAGCAAAACATAACATTAATCAAAACCAGATTTTTCAAAGTACATTTGCACTCAACAACTCCCATTTTAAGCACCTACAGTCACCAGCAGATGTTCTCTTCCAGGACCAGCTGACCGTACGGAAAAGATTACTGTCCCCGAGGCTGCTTCCAGCCACGTGCCCCCATCCCACCCTCGCTGGGGTTTACTGCCCTTCCAGAAAAGCCAAATTGCCTTGCCCCATTTCTCCTTCATTCATTTCAGCAAAATAAGCTGTATTGGCAAAGAGTTATTATTTAAACACTTTAACTCAAATGAACTTCTTTGGACTGAAGGAGAGTAGCGAGAGATCCAACAACCATCTTAGCTGGCATGTCCATGGTGGAGAATAGCCGGCAGCAGGCAGGAGAGACAAGCAGCTGTGGCATGCAGGGAAGAGCAACTTCCTCAGCTGGCACAGCTGGAGCCAGAAAAGAACACTCATCCATGGCCCGAGTAAGCAGATGGATTTCCAAAAGGGCTCTGCTTTCATTTAGGGCAATTCAAAGGAACAGCTGGATCTCCTAGAGAGCTCAGTACTCTATAGACAGAAGAAATCCAATCTGAAATTGGGGTGCTGAGCACTTCAGAAAGTATGCCACATCCTTTAGATGCACAGTTAAAAATCAAGACAATTTGGAAAAGATCAGACTCCAATTTTGGGTGCTGAATAGATGCAACCAAAAAAAAAAAAAATCACCACACTTCACTGACACACAGGACAGACTCTGCACCCATGTTTGCTTACTGGTCTGTCATTTAACTACATTTAGTGCTGACCTACTTGAAAAATTGCCTCTTTGGTCCTTTGGTCTGGAGGCCAGTCTCTTTAAAATATCCAGTCCCAAAGGTATAAACTGTTACAGGACAATTTGAAACCAGTAGCCAGAGACACAAACCAAATAAATCCACATTTAAAGTAGCAATGCCAACCAATGAAAATGATATGCCTACCATGTTCCAGATAAGAAGGCGTACCTTCCGAGGGATCGAGTCTTCGAGCTCTCCGCCCGTGCTTGGAATTGTTATGTACAAACATATTGTCCGACACTGCCAGCACATGGCCATCAACATTGACTGTTGTAGACACCACAACCTGCAAGCACAAGAGCAAAATGGAGGAAAATTTGGATATATATGTATGGTTTTTAAGAAGCACAGAGTGTAATAAACTCAGTTAAATAAATAACAGCTGGGAGCTGTAGAAAATTGCATAGCTATTTCGCATAATAACTGGTGCTTATGCTGTACAAATCTAACAAGAGACGCTATTGATGAGTGGGTCTTTGGCATCGAAAGCTTTTGATGCAGTTTTAAGTCAAATTGCAGAGTTTGTAGCTGCATGGCAGACGGCACACTGTTAACCATCATTTTAACAAGAGGATCTTTATTAAGTATTTTTTCCCCTATATACAAGGGCAGCTGTGTTTCACCCTAAATTATCTTTCAGTTTCCATGCTGAAGTAGATAGAGCCGTTGACATTGCAAAGGAGAATCGATTCAGAATAAAAGAAAACAAAAGTGTATTTTGTGAAGTTGTAATGAGAGTTGTTGCATGCCTCCCCCCAACCCTTCTCTACTACCCTCCCCTCAGTACAGTCACTACAGGTTGTTGGACTTGCCCAAATTTTTCCCAAGCTCTATCTTAGGGAGTGTGTATAGGTATGTTTGTGTACACACGCACGCTTGACAGTGGGGACTTGATCTGGAGAACACAACCCTATTTATCCAGCGTTAGAATTATTTGTATTTCTCAACTTATCTCAATGTCAACACCTGGGATTTGGTTTGAGGGGAGGGGAGGGAGAGCAGAGAAGCACTGCCCTGGAGGCAGGATCCAACACTACTTCTCTCCAGAACAGCCCGGGGCAGGAGAGGAGCCAACCCAGCGGGGGCAAACAGGCAAGTGTTGGGTCCAGAGTAGAAGACCCAGCTGCTCAGAGGTGTCCAGAGGGACCTCTCAACCTTGAGGCTCAGCAGGCACCATCCTGTAGGAAATCCTGTTCAGGCTGAGGGCACCTGAGCCACAAACCATCGTGGAGGAAACAGGGGGATGCGTGGGGCAAGTCCCTGGCAGAGCTGCAAGTTTATCACACCAGGTCTCCCCTCACTCCGCTCAGACCAAGCGACCTCATAGTCTCCCTGGCTTTCATTCAGCTGTGCCCTCCCGCCATCTTTTGCCAACAAAGTATGGCATTCCCAGGGTTTTACCCCAGCCCCAGATTTGGCCTTCAGCTGGCTGCTGGTTTGCCAGGAGCACGCATCGCCTTTGAGAACTTTGACTAAAACAATAAGAAGAAATGACCTACACTTCTCCTTACATTGAACAGGGAAAGGGATTAAAAACTGAAACCCACAGAGATATGTTTATTCATGCGACCTCTTACAACCAAATATAATAATTGTCTGTTAATTGCAGTTTCAGCTCCCACCTCATGCTTCGACATGTGAAACAGCAATCAGCAGCTCCTGTTTAATCCACCTATTATGTTGACTAATTAACTTTGCTCGACAGTTTATTTCTTCCTCCATTATCAGCCCCTGTCAGCCGCAAGCACACTGCCGCAAAGGGGGACCTCAGCCCTTTTGATTGATCACCGATAGATTGACATGCAGATTAATTTAATTAGAATCACCTCACTTGAGAAATGAAAGACAATGGCAAGGGGGCTAATAGATCTGCTCTTATAATGAGGCAAGCCTCCAGAGCCACGGCAGAGGATTTCTGATTTATTTTGCTGAATTCCCCAGTCGCTCTGAAAGGCTCTCGCTTTAATTGTTCTTGGTTTTGAGAGGCTTTAGCCTCTGAAGAGGTGAAATGCTTTACAAGGATTGGCAAACATTGCTTCAACTCTCTCAGGAAGCTGCTGCCTCTCAAAGTTGGTCAAATGGGGACACTTAAAGGATCGCTTACAACAATTCAATTTCATTACTTGAATTGGATCTTAAAAAAAAAAGTTAAAGAAAAAAATTTTCCACTTATTTCTGACCACCGATTAAAACGCTTAAAAATATAAAGCAAAGCTACTAAACTGCCCATAGCTAATCCTGAAGTCTTTGTCTTTAAAAAGAGGAATACAAAAGAGAATAGTTTACTTCTAAAGGATCCTAAAACCATCCCTTAGAATGGCATTCCAGGCAATAGATTTTTGTGTGTGTTTTAAGTGAAAGATATTAAAATACAGAATAAATGATTCAAGAGCTCTTACAGATGGAAATCTGGGAAAAAGAAAGCACCAAACACTATAGGTAAGTTTTTCTGAAATCAAACTAAGGGAAAAAAAAACCCAAGCCCTACATATAGAATTCCAAAAGGGATTTCAAAAGTAATTTATCCATTGCATTCCTGAGGGATAGAATAAAGTTTATGATATTTTCAATAAAATATGATCTTATAGTAAGTGGCTCAGGGTTTGCAATCTTATTTGTGCACTTGCAACCACTGTAAATTCTTTGCAACTGGGATTTTGAGCCAAATCCTTAGCTGGCATTGCCTGTCACAGCTCCATGATTTACGCCAGCTCCTTATCTTCTTCTATGGGTCTGTTTAGATGCATATGAAAATTAACAGTATTACAACTAATAACAATGGTTACAACGTAAAATATTTTCCCCAATCCTAAAACCATATAGGTACACACAGATTTCCCACTGAAGCTGTTCAGTCTTGTGTGGAAACCCGAACTTTTGAATGTTTCTAGAAAGAGGATTCCAGAAAAATAATGGGTCAAGAGTAATAATAGCAAGGTAGGTCTCAAACGTGTGAAAATCATATATATAAGCAGCTGTTGCTATACATGCATCTTTCTAGGGAAGAACTCGAGGAAACAACCCTAGTGAGGTCAGTTTTATTTGAGTAAATCTACATTTAATTTTTCCCCCCTCAGGTTTCCGAAACTGTTGATGCAACATATTTTGAATTACTTAACAGTGTCTTCCTACCTACCTCCTAAACAGAGAGTTTGATTTACTACAAAGAGACCACATTGGTGTGGTTCTTCGGTGTCGTTAGCAGAAGAAACTATAAAAGGAATCCCCAAGATAAACTGTTTCCAGTCTCAGGAAATGCAGAAAAAAAAGTGGTTACTCTTATGTATCTGTCTGAAAAAAAAATGATTATTCATAGCGCATCTGTAAGAAGCAGAACACGCTTACTGCCCAATTCTTTAAATGCAGAATCTCTTTAATACAGGAATACTGAGCATACACTGCACTAACAAAATATTAATGCCTTTAATTATTAACAGAGAAAAAACACACCTTGAATGTTGTGTGCCACAGTTACATACTTGGATTGCTACAGAGCACTTACATACTTACAAGTTCTACTCATATTTTTTAATCTAAAAAAATACTACACTCTCCTCATTTTGATTTTGAAACGACTGGGATATGTTCAAGTTAAAGCACATGCTAAAACTAATTTGTGGAGAAATCATAAAATTAGGGGGAGGGGAGAGCCAAAGTATATGTGAAATGGGTACTGAGACATCCTAAAACACAGACCATAGCAAGAGCGAAAGGCACACTACAGTTTAATAAATGATTAATGAGGTGCTGACACATTAATGTAAGCACAGGGACAACCAGGCCTGCCAAATCTCAAACCTTTCCAAATTTTGTCAACAAAACACAGTTTTAATTTGAGACAGGCAAACATGGAAAATGATTTTGAGCTTTAGCCCTTCGCAGATTTTGAATTTAAATCCTGTATCAACACCAGGGGAGACAGAGGTATGAAAGAAACGCATCGGTTTACAGACTTCTTCAATGAAGTTGGCACTATCAACTGCATTAACGTATCACAGCTCTGTGAATTATTCTGCCTGCCATTAAATAGTTCAGTTTGTGAATACTTTGGAGCCTAGTTTAAGAAGAAAAATATTCAGAGACCAGGAGCCTGGAGATCAAGCTATTTATCGCGTTTAGCACTCGGCCTGTTTATTTGTTATAGTACCTCACCTAATATATCAAAATTAAGCATTGCATGACTCCTCATTTTTAACCACAGCCCATTAAGCTTTGCTAACTGATTAAGACATAGCGCGTTCCTTGTGCTTTCAGTTTTCTCCGATGTATGGCAAGGGATCTGATATTTTTGTGATGTCCCCAACATCCAGTGGCAAAGGCAGAGAAAATCTGATTAAGATGATTTCCAGGTTTGAAGTGTGTCATTAGTGTTAAACCTGTAACTCAGTGTTTGCTGCTCTTCTGAAAGCTATGCAGAAATGGCTTGAGCAACATCTTTATTTTCATCACCACTTGGTGACCTCTTCCTACAATGTGTTGACTTCTTTATTCTAGTAACTAAAAATCACGTTTGATTTAACAAGACACTTACAAAGGTGCCTAACTTAAAGCACATAAGTACAATACATTCAGTAATTTTGCTCACGTGCTTGAGGACAGGCTGGGCACTTAATTACCTTGTTGAATTGGGCCATAGTTCTCACTGCTATTTTTCAGCCTTTTTTTTTTTTTTTATGCCTTTCCCTTCTCTGGGGATGGAGCCTTGCATGTCCAAATTCCATTATCTGGAATTCATGAAGCATCATCTCTGTCTCATATGCAAATTTGCAATAAGACACAAGTGGCTTCAATTCAAACATGAGTGGCAGCGTCCCACGGAGGCAAACTAGCAGCCTAGGCTGAGGAAGAGGTTGTGGTAACAGAATCAAACAGCATGGCAATTTCTAAGTGACTTTCAAGGTTTTCATAATAAATGAATGTTTGGGGTTTTATGCAGTGACTCACTCTGAAAAGTTTCCTCTAAATTAAAACTTGACATGTGTCAGTTCACAAGCAGTTGTGCTAAAACAAGAACAACAAGATAACTAGGGCACCTGGGTTTCATTAATTACAATAACATACAAAACTGTTTAGGTTGTATGAATGAGGTTTTAGTGCTGCAAAATAAAATCTGGGCAGAGTTCACCCACGATACCATCTAATTATTATTATTATTATTATTACTACTACTACTACTACTACTACTACTAATTGGGGCACTACCGCTCATCCTACCAAGACTGTTGACTTATTGTGATGAGAATGCAAAACCAGACTGAGCGTCTGCTCCATAGGGTTTCTGGAATAAAAAGGCAAGGTTGGACAAAGGTGACAATACGTGATATCACCAAAGGTTTTGTGCAATTGGGCTGACGAAACACAGAGATGAAATTATTTTCTCAAGGATGAGCAGGGAGTCTGTAGCACAGTTGAACACTCAACTCAGCTGTCTTGAGTCCCTGCATAGTACTTTACTTCTCCTCTCTGACTGTCTCCTGCTGCTAATAGAGACACAACTAACACAGCCAGAGCCAGCACTGCTCCAGCACACACTTTTGCTGGCACTCGACACTGCTCCAGTTGTCACATGCCTGGTCATCTCAGACATGCAGAGAAATGTATTTCCTCCCAGGCCCACAACTGCTTTTATCTTGGCCTTATCACACTACTACTTTTGCACTCAACGTTCAGGATAAAACTTCCTAACTGCTTTCTATATGTGAGTCTGAACAAAGTTTCACACACAGGTCACCTGAACCAACACATATTCTGCCTCTTCCCTGTACTTTCTTAACCTTTCTTATACCATAATATGATAATCAGACAATTCCCTGCTGCAGGATAAAAACCTAAAAACTACTAAGAAAGGAAATTTACTGGAGGGCTGGTCCTTAGTGCGAGGATCGTGTCCCTGGCCCTTCACCGTTTCTCCCACCAAAACCAGTCCAGCACAGACAGGGGAATGAAGTAAACATAACTATTAGAGACCTTGTAAGTCACTGGCAACATTTCAAACGTAGCTGATTGATAGCAAACCCTCCATTGACTTCACAGGGGCCCAGATTTCACTTGGTTCCTATACAACATTGTCTCGAACATCCTGGTGCATCATATCATTGAGATACTATGTGTATGCTTGGTCCGTTTCACCTTAAGAAATGATAAATGAAGCCTGGACTCCGCAGAGTCTGGCTGGTTTATTTTAAGAAGTCTATTGCTAAGAGCAACAAGTTGAAAATTAAAAAAAAAAAAAAAAAAAAGAAAACAAAAGCAGCTATTGTAAAACAATAAGCCTGGGCACTTAACAGAATGCTGCAAGCTTCGAAACCACCCTGTATTATCGTATGAGTGGTTCACTTGGCTGAAAGTGATTAATTTCTTGAAAATGCTAAGGTCACACTAATTGACATGACCTGTGTAATTAAGCAGTCTCTGTTTACACACGGAAAGCTCAACTGCTGTGAAGCTGGGTTTGTATGACAGAATGTCTTTACAAGTCAAGAGATCAACAACCTTTCCTATGTCCTACCTACTTGCCGACACAGGCTCCTGATTGCTGTTCTGAGAGAACACGCAAAGGCATTACCATATGAAAATCAGCCTAGAGTCTGGACGAGCACAAACCCAGCAGAGCGTACATGTTGTGAAGCAAGCTCTGACAGGCCCCAGGGGTGACTGCCTGGCCTAAATGCCTGTGCTGGTGAGAGTCCTTTTTCCACTTTCTCTTTCAGTGATAATGCCCTCTCAAATCACAGGAGAAACGTGACAGAGGGAGGAGTGTGGGGTGAGAAGGCAAGGGCTCTGCAACGCTAATGCTAGCTCTTATGCTGATTAATCTAATCACTGTGGCCACATCTCCTCACTTCAGCACTTCTGTCCTCAGAGGGGCAAATAACACCCTTCAGCCTTCCAGCATTGTTGCAATTAAGCAGTTCAACAGAAGATGTATGTTCTACATATAAATAGTATCGCCATTTACATAGCATTTAGCACTTTTATTTAAGTGCAACAATGCTGGAAAAGAAGCAAACAAGGTCCTGATCTACTTCAGAAAGCAGCCGTCTTTTGGAGTTGTCTTCCTCCAGAGACCCATGCAGTCTATGGGACAAATCTCCTCTTTCTTCCTCAAAACCCTGAGGCAAATCCCCACTGACAGGCTCTATCATGTTTTCTCCTTGGGCCATATACACTCCTCCCATCAAAAGGAAGGTCCTTTGGCTCTCTACCCCATATTTTTATTCAGCACATACTCAGGTAAAGCATTACTAGCACAAAGGACCACATCTTCAATAAAAGGGTTGGAGCAACTATTTCTCAGCACTGCCACCACACCACTCTGCTGCCAGCACTGCAGAAGGCAAATGCAGACCATCTTCCCAAGGGACAGTGCAGTACTCGATCCCAAAAATAGTCATGGACATAGGTGTGGCATAAAAAAGCGTCCTTGGCCATCTGAAGCTGTGTTGGTACTACAGTTCCCGAGTGCCACTGCCACATGCTGCAACAGCGGCGAAATACCAGCCCAAAACATCCCAAGAAAGAAACACCCAGTGGTAGTTTTTTTCCAAGTGCTGACTACAGAGATGGACCTTCATCCCACTGTTGCACGTTTATGAGTCTTTAATGCTGCTGAAGGGTAACTGCTGAAGTGTAGTCACAAGCCTGATTTTATTAATTGCTTTTATACCCTCCTCTGCCCCTTCCAATAAACATGGTGCTCACTTAGTGTTTACATGAAGGCTAATAGTTCCCCAGGCAGAAGGGAATCTCTCAGAGCAGGGCAGCCCCATAACCTAAAACAACAGTGAGGTCATTTTGATTTTTCTTTTTCATGCTTTCACTTCCCATGGAGATGACATTATCTTCAAGAGTTTTCTTGTCCAGAGCAAGAAAACCCAACTACTTCCTGCCAATTCTGCTGTGACAAGAAGTCCTCAGGCAATATTCTGTGACCTTATGTTTTTTAGCATCTTCTAGTGAATTACTAGGTTAGTTTGGGTCAAAGTACTTCTGTCCCTAACAGCTGCTGATTTTTAAAGGAGGAAGCGTGTCTGACTGACCTGGAACCGACGCATGTCTCGAGGGTTTCCTGCATTTTTTAAGCAATTTTGGTTACATTTGAGGAAAAATTTCAAGAAGAACCTGTGGAAAAAGAGAAACGGACATTAAAGTCTTATAAACAATGTGTAGTAGTACTATGTAACATCTGCACATTTGGTCCAACAAAGCCTTATTTACATTAGTATTCCCAACTCAGACAAATCATCCCACCGACCATCCAAAGAGGGAGCAGAGCTTGCACGGGCCCCAATCCAGCAAAACGTGTGAGCACATCCTAAACATTTAAGCATAAAATGAATAGATCTGCTGTGTCGAAGCCCTTAAAGTTTGCAGAGTCAGTCCCTCTATCACGCTAAACGGCCAGCCTTGCTGTGCCATCCACAGCAGCAAGGAAGTAAAAGACACATATTTCAGCACAGCAAAAAGAGGACAGAAAAATGCCAGCCAAGAAAATTCCCTCATGTATAAATGGAGGTTTGTTTTACAACTTCGCTGTCATGTGCAAATTTTGATTTAATACAAAAACACTGAAAATGTTCCATACGGTTGAAATCTCTCTTCCACAATTAAACCCAGTTTGTGCATAAAATTAATGCTCAAATAATGGTTAGTGGGAGACAAAACCCTGAGAGGAGAATGGGGGAAGTCTTGGTTAAAAGACTGACTTAACGGAAAAATGAAATATTTTCAATGCAGTCTGTTTCCTGACCATACACAGTTCACTGAAGTAGCTATATGACCCTGACATATATCTCTAAGAAAAGACATTGCGTTTTACAAAGCCAAAGAAAAAAGCAAACATTTCACTGAAAATATTTCCTTCAGTGTTATGCATCAGTGGACTGTAAACTCATAAAGACAAGTCAATGAATAATAGCGGGTCTCAGATTCCAGGCTTCCTCCCTGAGAGCCAAAGTTTATCAATCTTTTGTCCAAAATAAACCACAGACTAAGGTCTACTAAAGCTCAGCCGTGCAAAATTTAATCCTACAGCAAGTTTAAAACCTAGAGCAACCAGACAGAGCATCATTACACTTGCAATATCCATCAACTGACTAAGCAGAAGCTCATCTGGCCTGTTTCCATATACAAAAGCAGGGAGAGGAATTGTTTGATCCTGTTTTACTTTAAATCAGAAAGTTAACTTTTGCAAGAATCCATCTTTTAGCACCCAAACTGAAGGCTAGGTCAGCAGAATTTGCACACACTGCCACCAAAAAAGGCAAAACTGCAGGGTAAACAGCTTCAGAAAATCCCTTTTTGATGAGCAGCATTCTTTGCCCTGCTCTAGTTGTGATCCAGCCCCTCAACAAGGCAAGTTTTGGTGCTCGTTCCTCCATGCCAAGAAAATCATACTAGGCAAATGGCTGCAAGGACAAATGGCGACTACAAAGGACCGTTTCCATTAAAGAAAAGTAAGGTAATGAGGAGGATTATAAAATATGATGCTTGGGATTATCAAGGACTGGATCTCCTGACCCAGGAAGTCCCTTCTAGACCTGTTCTCCTAAATAAGAGCAAGCAAGCAACATAAAATAAACAGCCGCCACACTTGAACAGGGGTTTGGAGACACTGTGTTTGTTTACACTAAAATAAAGAGCAGTGTAAGCCGTTACGTTTTCTCATCAAGCAGGTTCTGATATTCAATAACAGAAAGTCAGTGTTATTTGTTGTATATGTGTGTGTCTTTTTAAGCCTCTAATGGCCAGCTGTGACAGCCTGACTCAGACTGTGTAGAAGGAGCTGTCAGCACAAATCTTGGCATCTCGAATCCAGACAACTGCTTGCCACCAGGCGAGGGTTTGTACTCGTGCCAGAATGGATTTTGAGAGACAAGCAAATAGGGCATTAATTCCGCCAAAGAAAAACGAAAAGCGGGGAGAGTTCAGGATCTTACACTTCAGATGATGGCTTTCCTGTCAACAGCTCGTCATTTAGCTCATGAGCTATGAAGGGCACGGACATCAGATCCCTCTTGCCCTAAGCTGGCCCTGTCATGCGAAATGCTGGCAGGATCCGGAGACCACCCCTCCATGCAAGATTGCTTGCTGAAATAAAAAGCCTGGCCATCTGTTGGGAGGCAAAGACATCCCTGTCAGCTGGTGCCTACAGCCTCGAACAGGCCCTTATGTGGCAAAACCTCTCAGAGCCACTTACTCTTTGGGGAGAAGCCGGTGCTGCCCCGGGTTTGCCGGTGGATTTTTGGTGGCTTCGCCAAGCGCCGAGCCCAGCAGCTGCCCGCCCGGCCTGCCGCAGCCCCAGAGCAACACCCTGGCCCCAAGGGGAGCTGGGACATGGAATAGTTAAAAATATCTGCTCTGAAAGGCAGCGTCAGCCATGCGAACGTGGGAGGTGCCTTCCGAGTTTGGCTTTGCACAGCACGCGTGAGCGCTGGGCAATGGGGGATGGTGGGTTGAGTCAAGGGCCCCAAAAGAGATGGAAAGCTCTTTGTGAAGCTCTCTCTCGAGAAACACCGGGCCTTCCCTTCCCTTGCAAAGTCTGAGCTCGTGTCAGCTCAAAGGCTTGGAAAATCACTATGAAATACAAGAGTTGGCTTTTGGGGTCTGCAAACTCTAACCCAAAGTTTCAAAGTCTAACTCCATTTCCTCTGTGCTATCTCCCCTAAATTCTACAGAAGTTTCACCAAAATAAACTGCATCTATTTAAACCCACAAAAAACTTCAGGCAAGCAGGCAAGCAAACAAAACTTCCTTTGAATTAAACCAACTCCAGAAAAAAATTAACTTAAAAAAATAACAGTATTTTCAGAGGAACTTTCAAGACCCCAAGCTTACACAGCCAAGTTTGCTCACTGCATTTTAAGTAAAAAGTCGCCAGTTTACAGAACACATTCTGCCAAGCGCCGTATTTTTATTCCGCTGAAAGACAAAACAAACTATAGGCTGCACTCTCTTTTGGAACACACCAGAGCTGGAGTCCCCCCGGCTATGTGAAAGCATCCCACGCTCATCTAGGCAAGAGCCGAGCGGCTCCCGAGCTGGCACAGCACGTGTGCCGGCTGACAGTCTCCTCCCGCTTTGGCAGGAAGGCGGATGCGAACAGATTAAGACAAGGGTAGAGTGGAGCAGTTTGTTTTACGGGGTTCAGCCCGGTCTCTCGGTTCCTGCTTTACACCGCTTGTTCAGGTGCCTTCTTCACCTCGAGTCCCGTCCTGCCAGCCTTGCTCATTAGCAACACTTCACTCTGCAAATACTTCAGATTTAGATTGACAGGACGGGTCCAGGAGAAGTGCCAACAGAGCTGAGCTCTTTGTAAGCATAAACCTCCATCCCCGTTTGTTTGCATCTAACTTCTTCACAGTGGGTTATTTTTTTCAGTTCTAACTTTCTCCACATTTGGCAGGGCTGTATAGCATTAATACTAACCACAGAGGATATATAGCATTAATACTAACCACTGGGGTCTGAAATTCATTCCCAAGATGAAAAAAACGTGCAAAACACAGGAGTGTCAATAAAATCTTCAACTCTCTCTCCAAACTTACGTGATTGCTGAACACCAGCCCTCTGCCACACAAGACTCAGTCATCAATTATACTTGTTGCTACCACTGAAGGTTTTCTTTTTTGCATGAATCAAACAAAACATATTTTCTGACTCCCTTCCTGACTACTAACATTCCTGGTGTGAAGAGCGTTTGTGCATATGGAGCAGAGAAACACAAGCCAGCTCCATGCAAGCCAGCTCAGGTCCAGAAACATGCAAACTTTTACAAAGCACTTGGATTTACTGACTTACATTGCTGTTAAGTCAAAGGAGGACTCCGTGCTTCACCCCCTGTCTCACAGAGACACGGGTGGAGGGTACAGGAGTGCAGTTTTGGAGAAAACCAGTTAGTTTTAGATTACATTTAGGTGTGCTGAGATGCCGCTCAGTGCAGGCAAAAACTACTCAAGGAGTGAAGTTGTCAAGTAGTTAATCCATGCCATGGCACCGTACTACTACAAATCTAAGTAACTGCAAGGACCAAAGTAGAAATACAGCCTTCAGTTAAATACCAACCTCCAGTCTGAATCAGGCCCCAAATTAACACGAACTTCTGTCTGCCAGGGAGAAGCTCTAACAAATGGGCTATTGGCTTTTCTGGGAGTATTCTCTCCTTTTCTCACAACTCGATAGAAAATTCTTTTCTGGAGATGAAGATACTTTTTCTAACAAAATTGCTGCATTCCCCAAAAGATTGTGGTGTCAGCAGGACTGTGCTCTCACCATTACCCTCTACTCTCTGCTAGCGAGGGACTCTTACCCCAGCCCAGTCTGAGCTCCCTGGTTGCCCCCGCTGCCTTCCCATGCTGCTACTTCTGACTCCTGATACTGGCTCCCTCCTCGCTCCTCCTCCTTCCATCCTCTGGTTCACTCACTCACTCGGAGGACTTAGCGAGCATGCTACCAGCTGGAGGTCACATAAAATACTCCCTGCCATTCATCGCTGGCCATCTTGTCCATCAGACTGCAAACTCTTTGGCTCTGTGCAATACGTCTCCAGCAGCATCCCGCTCTTTGTCACTGCTAACTACTGGTGATTTAAATTAAATAAATACACAGCAGAAATGGAAATACTAGCAATAAAGGTGGAAAAGGATTTTGCCCTCCTACTTTTCTCACCACTACAAATTAATATCCATGTTTATTAAAAATAAGAGTTAAATTAAAGAAAGCAAGCTCTGACATGATCTAGGTCAGCCCTTCTGTCACTCCCCTGAAGGAAATTTAAAGGAACTCAAACACGAAGGCTTAGCAGTAGGATTTTCTTGCCATTGCCACAATAAATATGTCTGTGGAAGGAGAAAAAAATAGTTGGAAGGAAGACCTGCTGCATTCCTGATGCTGAAGAAAAGCTTGTTTGTTCCCAATACATTGGAGAAGTTGTTCAAGAACAGTTCATCCATGTGAAAATACGACAGCTGTCATGCTGCCAAGGTCAGCCAGACCAGTGGCTATCCAGAAAGTGAGTGCTGGTTATACAACTTAAACCTGGCGAGGGCAAACAAAATTGACAAAACGCACCTTTTCTGAAGTATAAATGCATTTGATAGAAGAGGGCAACTTTAGACTCCTAGCTGAAACACAGCAGTAAGTGTATGTGGGTTTGCAAAATTAGTAAAACCAAACAACATGGGCCAGTGCAATAACTAGCAACTGTCCATCAGATAAAAGGATTACAAGCCCATTCTGTATGACATACCAATTCAGCAGAGTACTAAGTATGAGCATAAATTTAAATACAGAAGCAGTACTGACGGAGACAAAGGTACTACTCACAGACTTCAGTACCTCACAGAGGCAGCTCTGCTGTCAGCCTATCTCCCTTCTTTGGTTGTTCTCCCAGCAAAAGAGGATGCTGAGGATGAGATACTACAAATACAGTTGTCTCAAACAATATCTGATGGGTATTTTACTTCTGGTGAAAACTTGGCATATGAAGAAGTACTGAAGCCAATAGAGGGCTGAGTCCACAGGTCACCAAGCGGCAGAGACTGCACGCACTTCAGCCGTTTCCTTTGCTTCTTCAGGGTTTTCAATGCGCTTTTCACACACTTCTCTTTCTCAATCAGTAACTGCACCTACTGGTAACTAGATCTAGTTAGTAATTTGCCGCTAAAATAAAAATATAGAGAAGATGCATTGTTTAATGTAATTTTATTTGGAAAAGTAAATAATCAAAATGTAGAAATGTCCCTTTAGAAATTTCAGGACAAAGCTAAATTTTTTTCCCTTTCAAGTTGGCTCTTCTAATCAAAACTCCTATTTTACAATGGAAAATTCCCAATTTTAAAAAAATTAAGCTAAAATAAAGCATTTCTTTTTTCTTAAACAATAATTTCTTTAATTTTCCAACACTTTTAAACTTTACTTGAAGGGAGCACTTTTTTATTCCACTTTTCAAGAGAAAAATTGTCAAAATAATGGAATTTCCTAGACTATAGAATTAGCCCAGCTCTACTAATAACTGCAGAAAGACAAGGGGAAAAAATGCCTTAGCATTTAAGGTATGAAGATCCTCGTTTACTAACAAGTCTACTGTTGCAATGTTTTATTTTTCATTTTGCTTTTGTTTTTTTTTCCTCGCAGACCTTTTCACATACAACTAACTGGTCATGTCAGGTACCCTATGCACAAAAGAAAAATTGAGACTTACACTGATATTTACCAACATGAGACTGTGCATGGAAATCAAATATAGGCATGTGGAAAACCTCCTATTACCCACATGTTCACAGCTGGATTTTACTTGGCTCTTTAGTCAATAAACAGCAGTAGCTACCTTTTGTGGCATTTTTACAACAGGAAATTTATTCTGCAGAAGAGAAATTAAACACCAGATACAGCCATCTAACTCTCTTCTAAACATAACCTTGTTGTCAAACATCCTAATTAAGAAAAAAAAAAATCCCAAATCTGCTGTCCCTGGATTCAGTGTTCTCACTGATTTAAAATGGAAGCAGAATCAGACCTGTATTTTGCATTTATGGGATGCTAAACAATTCACTGGGTTAAAAACAAAACAAAACAAAAAAAAAAACACAAAAAAAGCCAAAACCAAAAGCCTGGAAAATTATTTATTTTACTAGAAAATATATATATTCCTCCTGAACTGCAGAAAAGGTCCAAGAAAGGCAACATGACACAGAGAATAAGCCTCAAGCAGTCAGAGTCTATTGACTGAGATTCTTCAGGCAATGCCATAATAATAGAAACAGAATAGTCTACATTATTTTTGTGAACTTGCTTTGACTCCTGGATCTAGCATTGCCAGGGTTTGCTGTTGTCAATACAGTAAATATTCAGCTCAGCACAGCAAACAGCTGAGGAGGCACCCACATAATCACCAAATCAGAAGGTAGGACTGCCCAAAACAGCCTCAAATTACTCATCGCTCGCTTCAGCAAGTGTTCCCAGTCACTATTCCTCAGGTCTGTGTGTTCTGCACAGTGAAGCACAGCATATCAATTTTTCATCTTGCATCCTCTGGACTTCTCTAGCTCTCTGATACTGAGTTATAATGCATCAGAGAAATTTAGAGTAGTTTGGGAAAGCGTGTTTGGCATTTTCTCCCATGAGTGAGTTAAAATCCCAGCGAGACTGTTTTGGTTTCTTCTTCCAGACTTTTAATAAGAAAAGAAAGATATAACACCACCAAAAAAACAACACCACAGAACAGAATTTAAAATAGTTCAGAGGCAGGTTTTAGTGCTCAGTTTTCTGTAATTTAATTTTGCCCCCAGGTCTGACTTTTTAATATTTTTTTTTCTTAAAGTACTGAAAATCTGAATTTTCTTCTATCTCCTTACTTGTGCCCAGCTCTATTATCTAAAAATTTTTATTGAAGTTGAACTGCAGCTACCTTCCCATCACAAAAAAAGTCGGAAGGGGTTTATGCCATCGGTGTACAGAGTAGACAGAGTGTGTTTGGTTTATGACAGCTAGATGCAAGATAACTGAATATACACACATCTTTTACATTATGTTGACACAAACAGCGTTGTGAGATAAGCAGCGGCGTGCCCGTGCACCCACGCCTCACACCCCGCTCCAGCTCTTAGCTTACGCAGCACAGAAGCCTCCCAGCTCTGCCTTTCTTTGCCTGCTTCAAACCACAGACTATTCTTTACGAGCTGACGGGCCAGTGCTTTAGCCGAAATTGTGACAGACTTCCCAGCATTAGAATGCTTTATTATCAAGCAAGTACAGTCAGATAACCAACAGAATTTATCCTTATTTATTTAGTAAAAAACCTCAATGTTTGATCAGTTTGTTCCAGTTTAACTACTCTTCCCTTCACTCTTTCCCCATTTCACTCCTGTTTCACCTCTCAAATACTAGGATATAAAAGCAGGCTAACTATTTTTAATTTTTACTGAAGATGCTAGACTTGTCACTGGAAAAAAATATAAAGCAGCTCTGCGGTCTGTCGTAGTTCACACAATGCCATTGAATTAGCAGCCCTCCTAGAGTCATACTTTTGCTAAAAGAACCTCTGTTCAGCGTAAGCGATGACAGATAACAGCATTACTGTTATTGTAATATGATATCAGTATTCAGTTGCCTGCTACCTCAAGGTAAACTACGGTAACTTTAGCATGGTTACCAAAAAGCATGAGCAGTATCGAAGTCATAGTGTCGGAGAGCAGTGTTAATCCAGCCATCTGAAGCCGTTTTTCTCACAGCAGGCATGGGACCCTAAAACTTGTCACCCTGAGCTGAGGATGCTGATGACATATTTCTTTCATCAGCTTACTGAGAACGTTATAAAGATTCACATGGTAAATATTTCATGTGTGGGAAACACATTTGCCACCTTTCCCTGGATCAGGCACATGTAAATCACCTGCATGTAAAATTGTGTGCAATCTGCCTGCACATACAATAATTAATGATTCCTCAAACAACCTGACACCAATAATATCCTTAAATAACATTGATGCACCAGTGCCGTCATCCAAATCTGCAAAACCCAGAGGTCAGGCTACTTAAAGGACATGTGTGCGCGGTATACCTTCTGGCCAGAGCCCGAGCCTCTAAAGCACTGAGAAAACTTCCTGCACAAACAGAGGTGGAGTGCTATGCAAAACCCATCTGAACAGATCTATCCTCGAACAGTTATGCTAGGTGTAGACATTAGGCTACAATGGTGTTTCCTCCCGAGACCTAGCTCAGAACCTGCTCCGGTTTGTTCTCAAGATTTTTTTTTGTTATTTTTTTTTCTTTTCAGTGGAAGATGCTTAATGCTAAAAAAAAGCCAGGAGGTCTGCTTAGACTGACACGGAAATGATTTTGACCAGATTTATGTGCAGGACTGATGGCTTGAAGAGAGGGAAATGACAAAGAAAGATGCTGTTAGATCTCTTATTTACAATAACCTGTCAATAATGAATCAGAAGAACATAAGAAATGAAGAAAGTGATTATTGAGTTCATTCATGTCTCAAAAACATTAAAAATACACAATCCAAGGAGTTTCCAGCCCCAGAGAAATTTAACAGAAACTTAGCACATGTGCCCATGAGATGCTGACTCCGTGCAAACTCAGGGGCTCCCGGCTGCAGCTGCTCCACTGCCTCAGGAGCGTCGCCAGCAAGACAGGCATTGCAAGACCGTGGGATTTACTGCTGGGATGACACCCCAGTCTCAGCTCTTGCATCACTAAATCCCCAGCAGAACTGCAACAGCAATGGACAACTTAGAAATGCAACTGTAAATCTCCTGTTCACATAGTCCTGCTGTGAAGATGAGTGGAACTTACCTCACCCAACCCATCTCAGTAATTACAGAGGAATATTTGGAAAGTGTCAATATGGTGCCCTCCTAAGACAACTTATGCTTCAAAAAGCAAATGAAGTGTTTGTTTCAAGTAAAGTAGCAGCAGTGAAGGATCTTACGTGGGGGAGATAAAAACCCAATACCTTAAAGTTATTAAAAGCTAACTTTTAATAAATTAAAAACAAAACTACACTGGGAACCCGGTCACAGTCACTACAAAGGACAATGACAGAGATTCTGCTGGGAGATGTAATATTGCTTATTGTAAAAAATTTTTTTATTCTCTTGGGGGGGGGGGGATGGGGGGGAATTAAAAGGAGTCTTTTAAAGGAACTACTAAGGGTGAGTCTAGAATTAGCTGCCCAGAAAGAAAAATATATATGCAAGTGTATATTTGTGTTTATACAAGAAAAGATCAAGCACAAAAATTCTGTGGAAGAAAGTCAAGGGCTGCCTTCAGCTCCTGCCCACAAGCTGGACATTCCATCCAGGGGTTCCCATTGTTTCATGATATTTAAGAGAATAAAGCCCTTGCTTCCTTTACAGCAGGGAGCTCTGGCAGTGAGGACAGGATCCGGAGTATAGTTGCTATTTTGAGTGCTGGAAGGAAGCAAAGAGCTGTTTTGTGGAAAGGCGGAGGCACTTTGTTTGAGCTGTGCATGCAGTGGTTCAACAAGAGAAGATATTCCAGGGGTGTTTGAAGGGGATCCTAAACTGGCTCTAGGTATAAAATACTGCAGAATTTTTGTGTGTGTGTACGGGCAAGCAATCCAGACACTGCAAAATTCATTGTAAGTCACCACAGAAGGGGAAGACTGAAAGAGAAAGGGGAAAAGAGTTTTTGATGTGATGGTGAAGAGGATCACCCTATAGGTAATGCTGGAGGTGTCATCAATAAATATTGCGTGTGTGCACTACCTTTAACATGACACTGAAAAAGCTTAATTAATCTTAGAAATAATAACCTCTGCAGCAGATATGTAGAATCAAATCATCTGCATATATCATAAGTTTTGGACTAAGTACTTCAGAGTTTTTCTTAAAGCAATAGGCCTTGAATACGTAGGAAAAATATTTTTGCTGATGCCCTCTTCTGTGTCAGAGATATATGGAAAAGGCATTATAGCCTGTAACTACAAAGTTATCTTTTGCACCCAACTGGAAAGGTGATGCAACTAACAAATATTTTCTTCTGCCCTTGAAGTCAACCATCCAGTGAAGGTACCCCACCTGAACGACAAAACCAAATGTCCCAAAACTAGAGTAGAATTCAGATCAGGATGCTGGTGACACGTTATAACTGGAGTGGGGTAAGGACATCAGTTGGCTGTAATAAAATACATTACGCTCATGCCACTATGTACTTCATTGGTTGGAATTACGAGAAATAGCATATTTAGCATAGAGTGCAACAGACCAAAGACATTGTAAGGACAGAGGCACAGCGTTAGATACCCTACATAAGGGAGCAGGAAACGACGTCCATTATAATCTTTGGAAAGAAGGTGACCTCTGTTAGCAGCTACAGACATCTTCCGTGGGGGTTAAAACACAGACAAGAGCTGGGATCTCTCCTGTATTTCTGGATGTCTGGCTGCGTAACCGAGATGCATTTCTGTGTGAAAGCAAGGATGATACCTGTGATCAACAGAATTCACATCCACAAAACACAGAGCATGAGGGTTTACAAAGTCCTATATAAGTACTGCATAATTATTATTTTTCTGTATCACTGTAGCGGAGCGAGGACAGCATCAGCAATGGAAAAAACGTTTACAATGAGCCGTTAAGTAACCTTGGTAGACAGTCAGGGCAGAAAGGTTCAAGTTCTTGTTCATGTACCTCATAGCAATGAAAGTCACAATTAATTCAACGGACTAGGAAATGCTTGCAACTTAACAACCTTTCACTCTTTAATTCTATTTTATGCTCTATTGTTCTTCTTTTGAGAGCAATTGTGCCAGCAACTGGCAAAAAGCAGAGGATCATCAAAAACTTACAGCTGCCCCCATCTAGCACCTCCCTGGAAAAAAAAATTTCCTCATTAATGTACATGTAACTAACAAATCTCACCCAAAACCTTTCTAACTAGACAGTAGCATAAAATCATCAAGAACTCTACATAAGTACTGAATATTGATCATTCTTTTTTCACTCAATTCTGTAGCTCCGACAAAGTTCCACTAAAGACCTAATTGCATAATAATTAACTTAAATGTTGAAACACACTATCCTTGCTATAATACATAGATATCACTAATGAAAAGGCTGAAACCCTTCAAGATGATTGGCTAAACGATGTGAACCTAGATGACAAGGTCAGGGTCTGATCTCAGAGATATTAATATAAACCTAGAGAAAGCATGAATTTTCATCTCCTCTAGTGAGTTGAGACTCCAGGTCCAGAGTTAACTAATACAGGAAATAAAAACACAGCCATATGCCCAAAGGCTCAATGAAGCTAATTTGCTGAGTATACAACATCAAGTTTTAAATCCCTACTTAATCTCCAAATAAAAATTAAGAGGGAGTTTGAAGAAATGCTGTGCAGTGCCAATGACAAACTTATCAGCAGACACGTGTCAGACAACATGCTAAAATACCCTCAACATCAACTTGTCAACAATAACCACACACTAACAGACAAACCTGACAAAATAATACTCAGGGCTTGATTCAAAATGAATAGGAAAATACAGTTCAACGTACATTACCTAAACAAGCTGTATGTGACTTTGGTGTCTATTAAATGCAATACCATTACTCCAAGTTTGGAAGTATGAATCATTCTGATTACAACTGAATGACCAAGTTTCTACCCTCAGAGTTTTCTTCCAGCATGCAGAGTAACTAATGACAAACGCAAAATGATTGCACTGTTCCTTCCCCTGCAACGAAGCTTTTCTGCCACCCTGGAGCTGCAGCGTTACCTATCTACAGCCAGATTTAGCCTTGGCACCTTCTGAGTCCTCCACCAACTTTTTGCACAGAGTAAGTTCATGGGTATGAAGAGGCAGGTTTGCCTCACTGTATTTCGGAGAGCATGAAGATCCCTTCATCTAAAAGATTCCTGACGCTAAGTACAAGCAGCTAGCTGGAACTAGCAAGGACACTGAGGAGAAAACTTTAATCCTTGCGGGAAGTGTCTTGGGACTTGTTATGACTACAGGTGGCCAGACACTTGACTTTGTGTCTCTCCTGAAAGCCAGCACCTCCAGCGACGCAGTACTCCCTCGTGTGACACCTCTTCAGTAGCATCTAAAAGGGAAGCGTACCTCCTACTGACTCACCAAACACTGCTTCCCACAGTAGCAAGGCTTTTCCTTAGAGGGCTCTTTTAAAATAAAAATCATCGGTCTAGTGATGCAGTGCCAATAACTCCACGTGCTTTTGCTTTTGTATATTCCAAAGGCTGCTTTTAAAAACTGAGTTTCATTACATAACAGGTTACAGCCAAGTGACCTGTCACAGGTTTTGAACTGATGCAATTTTTTTTGCAGCTGGACATGGTCGTCTTGATCTCCATCCAGCCATTTCAAAGGCATATTCTAGTGTTCACCCATATGTCCATTTTAAAACAAGAGATGAATACAGTCTGCATTCCTTGGTAACAGTCTTTGGTTATTTTTTAAATTCCACTGCTAAAGATAACAAAATAATGAAACAAAAAAAAAATTTTTCCTTTAATCAGAGGAATCTATGTATCGAATTGTAGGCATTAATACATTTGACTTACAGAAACGAAGAATGAAAGCAGAGCTAGCAGAACAGACACAGAAATGTCTTGCCTTCATCCAATAGAGAATCATGCCTTTAAGATGTCCAGGCAGAAAATTTTCTGGAATTTTAAATAAGTTAATAGTTCAAAGTACTGATGACTCCAAGCCAAAACCCCAAATTGGAAAGTTCCTGAGCTCTGGGCAACATTCAGTGTGCAGTTGTAAAAGAGTGAAACAGAAATTCAGATGGAAACACGCCCACCTTTTGTGAAGTTCTAATCTGAGGTTGGCCCCCAGATCAGAAATAACCAGTTCAGACCCCAGCTTGGACACCTGACCTCAGGACCAAGAAGTCTCTAGAAGGAAACGGAAATGTCTTCCTGAAATGTGAGAGAGGCTGGTTTCTCTCTTGTTGCACTGCCTTTTTCCAAACTATCTGCACCCTTTACTTCTGAAAGGACATTGGCAAATGGCACCCCTTAGGCTGTATAAATCTCTGCAGAAGGAACGGCATAATTTTTCTCCCATCACAAACCTTCCAGTCTAATATTTGACAGCCTAGATCAGGTGCTGTCCAAACATTTATTAAAACATTTTAAATGATGAATATATCCAATTATTACTATTAATGCAACTAATACTGACTAATGAGGGGGAAACATACTAGCTTGTGTCCCGCAATTCATTACCCCTGCCTTGTCAACAATTCAAAGCCCAAAACCTAATCATCCATACCGGGCCCAGTTATATTTCACACGTCACATTTAATAAGTCACTCAGTGCCTATAAATTAATGTAACATGTCGGCGTTTATGAGTGCGGCTTTGTCGCTGTTAACAAATGATGTGCTGGCCTGGTCTGCTGCAGCTCGGCAGTGACGAATGATGGAGGATGATTTCTCTCCAAACTATAAACTACACACTGGGGACCACAGCAACACATAGATACATGTATACACATGGGCACACGCGTTTGCACACATGTAACGTGCATACTGTGTAAGCAAATGGTATATAATACAAAGAACATGCACCTGTATATGCTTCTATAGGTGTATTTCACACATTTTGACGCAGAATATTTTTCAGTCAGGTCATTGTATTTTATCAACGTATATCATACTTATTCGTACATGCATATATATGCACACTAGATACTATACAGTATTACAGGAATGTATATACAACTCTTCAGCAAGTTTACCAAAACCATATCTACTGTATGTATCATGTTACAATGTCACTTGCAGTAGTTTAAGCCAACCATGTTTATAGAACAGTACTACATACGGGTGGGGCCAAGCCGGATTTACAGTTAGTCTGAACACCTGTCATATTTCCATGCTTAGTGCTTCCATAGCCAGCCACAGCCTGAAAGAGAAATGAAACACCGTAGACTTGTATTGCAAAATGTGAAGCTAAACTGCAGACGAGTGGCACGGCACCAATAGTTTCTTTTCTTTTTCTTGAGCAAAACTGATTTTTTTTAATTAGTATGAATAATACATAACTTAAGAACTTAAAGGCACACAGTACATGAAGAAAAAACGTACATGTGATATACGTGTATTTTTTAACATGCCTTTTCCTATTTTCCTGCAAGAAGTGTAAGCACTGGAAAGTAACAGGGAAAATGCCAGCATCTTTTTGGTTACTTTGGTTACAGCTGTGGCAGGTTCAGGATTGATGAAAGACATCTGGATCTACATACGGCTGCATTAAGTACTATATGCAGTAATAAAACTGCATGTTGCAAACGCACACTGTGGCCAGGAGGGAAGTTGTCACTGGAAGCAGCTTTTATAGAGCTCAACTGGTTTGTCAGCAGCAGAGGAAGAAGACAGATAAGGAAAAGACCTCTGAGAGCTGAGCTCCTAGCCCCTAGGAAAGCTGAATCTTACCAAATCACAGACTAGGACCCCAGTTTTGGCTTTGTAACAAAGCTTTCCCGATGGTAATGCCAGTTTTACCCTTCTGTTCTTTTATACATCAATGATGTATCCTGTGTTACAGCAACAGATTCCTTATGAAACAAAACGTATTTGAATACATGCAATAAATTGAAAAGTTTAACCGAGCTGTGAATGCATCGGTGATGAGCCCACAGCCAGTCTGGGAGTGATAGATCTGACTGTGAATTTTCTGGGTACTTTTTTGCCTCTGTTGGGAAATGACAGTGGTAAAAAAGAAACTTTGTGGGAAAAAGTCATCTCTAGGGTCTGCCAGTGTGAAAAAAAGTTCAGAGAAAAACCTCCAGTGTGTCAAAACATCATCTTCAGATAGTTTATAAATGAAAACATCCTTTCCTGGTAAAATACAAATCTTGCTTGCAAATTTTAACTAAAGGAAAAAAAAAAGTTAGAAATACATTTAAAAGATTGACATAGAAATGACAGCATTTTTACTTACAAATTTCCCTTTTGTCTTGGACCATTGACTCACAAAGAGCATAGTGATTCTGGTTGCGTTTTGTTTTTTTTTAATCCTGGTTTCAAACCAGAAAACTCTTGAAAGGCCTCTGGACCTGGAGAAATGTTCCCTGCACAGGTCCAGCAAAAACCCCACAGACCACAGACGTTTGTCCTGTGACCCCCTAGGGCTCAAGCCACCAAAACTAAGCCCATCTCTGCCGGAACATCACACTTCCAGCAACACTGCGACACGGGAATCCCTGCATAGCTCCATTGCACGGAATTTGGGACCAGTCACAGGTACTGAGATTTGAATTCGCCTCTTAGGAACAAACAGCAAAGAACACACGGGGTGGTGCTGACACCACCAAGATCCCTTCTGCCAGCTGGGGCTGGGAGACCTTCCCAAGCTTTCCACTCAGGCAGCACAGACAGAGATGGGCTTCTCCAGAGGCCAGTTCTGGGCAGGAGCCCAGCCCAAGTGCTCCAAATTGTCTTTGGAAAAAGTTTGTCTTTCCATAGCCTCTGTGGAGTGTGGCCAGCTTCCCGATTTGGGCTTTTCCACTGTGCTGCAGGACAAAGTTGTGCAAATACCCCCTTGAAAAATGCCTTCTTACAGAATGGGAAATTTTAACCTTTCTATAAATACTGTCTCCGAAATGTATATACTTAAACAGCTTTCAAAACACTTTAGGTTTCAACCACTGACAAAGATTTTCTCTTCGCTTAATGTCAGCAATCATGACTCAGTGCTTCCATGTCCTATTGAAGCAGCAATACTGAACAACAGGGCAGCAAAAAGTCATACTTATTTTCCAAAATCAGTCCAGCCCTGGAAGGGTCATTCAATGGTTAAAGTACTAGACCAGAACACAGAAGACCTAGATTGGTGTCTCTGCTTGGTATACTTTATAAGCCGCCAAGTTGCTTTTAGGCTGCTAAAGATGCAATTAAGCCCTCTTGAAAGTCCTACTGCACACTTTACTGCATTCTTAGAAGTCAAAACACCTTTAAAAATCTAGCTTTAAATCTCTCCGTGTCTTCTTTTCCCATCTTTAAAATAGGGATCATGACACTTCCCTAGCACACAGGTACTGTAAGGGTAGATAAAGACAAAGACACTTTCTAAAAGATGTCACACATATCTAGGATTCTCTCATGTATTGTTGGCATAAAAAAAAAACCTTAGATTTTTTAAAGACTTCTGATATATAAAGGGGAAAATGATGTAGGATTTCATAGGCTTTTTTTAAATGTCTCTGAGAAAATTATTCAGTACAGGTAGTATCGGTGAAAGAAGCACACTTACCGATTTGTTTTTCTAGGCTGTGTATGGGGTTTTTTGGCACTTCACACTTTTAGACTAACAGATATGGTAAAATTTTGCTGAAAGGCTTGAGCATCGCTGCCTCGGCCCTCTACATAATTGGGCACTACCCTGTGCTGAAGGAAACTTGCGGAGTACAGTCCGAGGTCAGCCACGGCGCGGCAGCATGCGGTGCGTAACGGCAAAGGCTAGTCGACCAGTTAAAGCTAAGTGATGCCTTGGTGTCCCAGCAGCCTGCCATTTGCACAATGTTCAGGGTAATAAAGACCCTGAAAACCCAGAACCACATTCCAGCCAAGCAATACAGAGACCTCTTACCAGAGAAAATGGGCAAGGGGGGAAAACAAGACCCCCAAGGTATTAAATATTTTAATAATTTCACTAAAGAAAATCTATTTGGTAATTGGCTATTAAAATGTGTGTTATTTTCCCTAAAAGCAATATTATATTTCCAGCACCTAACTCAGAAATTACATGGTCCAAACACTCCTTCCAAGTAACTCTGTGACAACACCCAGGCAAGCAGAAGTTGAGACCATTATTCCTGACCAAAACCAAATTGTTTGAGCAGCTCCCATGTACGGCACGCCCCATCGCTTTTTTTTAATCCCATTCTCCTCAGTGTCCTGTCATTCATTTACCATCTTTAGTCTTTTCAGTCATAAATTTTGTGGGGCAATACTGTACAATTTGTATAGAAATCTGACCTACCAGAGGCCTCCAGGTACTACTGCAAAATACACGATATATAAGAACAAACTTCACCTTTTTTTTTCCCCTTACATACACACTAAGCTCTAAATGGACAGGAAGAAAAGCAAAAAGTGAGCTGAGTGCTAACAGGAAAGCTTAGTAATGTACGCACGCCACAGCAGTCATGCTTAGCTCTGACAACTTAGAAAATGCCATGAGAAAGGTGGAGACTTTGCAATAAAGCTACCATACTGGCACTGCTGGAGAAAGCTTTGAAAAAGGTAGAATTACCCTGTTGCAAGGAATCCATGGAATCTCTGAAATCTTGAAGAAAAGAAGAGAAATCTGCATGACAATAACATTGTTTCCTTCTCTGAGGGACCCAGAGGGCTCACAAAATCATACAGAAAAGAACACAGCTCTTTTCAATTCAGCCCATTGTATAGAACGGTGAATGTCGCAAGGTTTATTTTATAATGATTTATTATCAAGAAAAATAAGGGCTCAGGCAGAGACATATTTTCTCAAGAATTTATTGTTCACCAAAATGGTTTGTTTTGCAGAAACATTTCTTTTTGCTCTATTTTTTTCTGGCAGTTCCTTTTGGCTTCATCTTAGAGCTGCCTTCATCCATACTTTGCTTTGCTTTGCTTTGAGAGAGGTAAATTTTAAATCTTCACCTCTTCTGCTACCTGCTGCTCTCAGACTTCCCCTGAAGAGGGATGCTGCATCTGTAATCATTGCTAAGCCACCACCTTTTCCTCCTTGCACCATCCCTGCCTGACTCCTCCCTTCTGAAACACCAGAGATCGCTCAGACCTCTGGAGAGCCAAGAAGGGAGCAAAGCACTGCCAAGACAAGACTCGGTCCACTGCCACCAGAGACAGAGGCGCACGCCTGAATCCCGCAGTGAGGATCTCCTTTGCTGAGCTATGCAGGCGAAATCACTGCTGGGGAATACCCAGGTGGCCCAGGAGGACTGGAGCAGCCCAGGCCCGTCAGCTGGAGCAGAGGCTGGTGCTGGTGTTTGGGAACTGGCTCCTTGAGGGAAACAGCCGAGCAGAAGCTCAGCTGGAGGAACATCCTTCCTAATCCCTGTGCGAGCAACGAAATGAGCTGCACTGAAATGAAGGGCTTTAACCAGCTCTCCTTACCACCTTCCTGCGTGCACTAGCATCTCTACAAAAACCCTGGCTAGGTGTGTTTTGCATGATCCTGTGCTATTTCAGTGTCACCACAGACTTCAGCAGTCTTCCTCTCCGATCTCTTCCTATTGCGCTTGCTTATTATAGCAGAGGGACAATTTATATTCTTTATGTACTTAGTCCCTGTAGCCATCATGCCCATTAGGGAAATGCCAATACTCTCTTTTCATAGGGGAGGAAAACAAGTGACTTCACAAGGGCATGCAAAAGTTTTGGGGAAAAGAAGGGAAGGTATTCCAGTGCACGGACTAGTACTCTGGCTCTGCTAGTGACTGAATTTCTCCTCCAGTAATTATTTCTTTTCATTAGAAAAGCAGAAGGATTAAAAAATTAAAATAAAGTCTACCTGAGCTTCATTGTCCACCTAGAACTAGCACTTGGTTCAGAAAGTAGATAAACCAAAAACTGAGCAGGAGAAGAAAACTCAAAGTGCATTGTATGTCCAAGCTAAACTGATGCAATTCCACACATTCAGTAAAAAAACAAAGTCAAAAGTAGGTCAGAAAAGCTGACACAACTAATCACAGAAAAGACGAATAGGAAATTTGATGGAAATAAGATCACTTTTCATGATGAATTCATAGTCAGTGTTTAATTGAGTACAATGAACTTGAAAATACACTTGGTGAATGTCTGCATTAGCTGGACTTCTGAATGTTTGTTAGCAGTTAAGATACACAAACTGATCAATAGTGTAAAACAAAGGAGCTCAGGTATGCATGTGTACTCATACATCACTTCAATAAATTATCCTGGGTGTTACAACTGGGGGAAGGGGAGGGGGTAGGATTTAGAACAATCATTTTGGGATCAAGAGCTAAATCATTTCAACCACATCTTGATTTCTGCAAAACTCGGCAGGAATTATGAGGCTTAACAGCATCTCAACAATTAGCATATTATAAATACAAAAATGATATATTAAAGCAAGAGGAGGAAAAGGCCAGCATTTTACACCTACAGTAATATAATTCCACTACTTAATGCAAAGTAACAGGCATTAGAGTGTTTGGGATCCTCTTGTATAGTGTTATCTGTTCTATCAGTAAATGAGACTATGTGAACAGTACAACCTATAAATAATTCAAGGCCTGAGATGGCAATTATAGAACCATGCACAACCAGCATGAATATTTTATGAAGGCTAAAACAGCCCTCAGAATGAATCATGGATAGATGAACGCACACACATACACACACACTCAGCTGTTGGCCAAGTATTGCTTCGAGACATGGCTTATATCTGATCCTTAGTACATCTAAAAAGAAATTTCCTGAACACAAAAGTCAGAAGTTACATCTGTATTCTTATATATTAAAAGATATTAAAAAAATAAATACAGTGACTGTAGAAAAAAAATTTATATTGGTGAGGGAAAATGTTTGTTTCTTTCCAAAGATTCGGGTAGGAATTCTAAACAACTTTTTCCTATGCACAAAACGTGGTTGACAAAAGAAAACTATGATGTACAAAATAAGGGCCTGCAAGGGCTGTGCAGTACATTGGTCTGCAAAACCTGCCCCTAAAGGAGGACTTGCCTACATGGAAACATTTACCAGTAGAGATATACTGGTAGAACTTCCCATATGGGCACTATAATTGCAGCACAAGAGCATTCACATGGGAGTTACAGCAGTATAACTACTCCAGCATAATTATACGGGTATAATTATGCCAGTAAATTTCCCTGTATTAGCAAGCCCAGAGAAAACCTCGTGTAAGGAGCACGGCACTGCTGCATCCTGCTCCAGTGCGCAGCCGACGGGCCTGCAGCGAAATACAGCTCGGAGCAGAGATCCCCAAATCCTGCTCCCAAGCCAGGGTGCTCAGTGGCACGTGAGTAAATTAGTAACACACTAGTAAAAAAAAATAAAAATAATCTTTTACACGCATATCATGCACATAGACACAAAGACATGTATGTGCACACATACACACTATAGATATATTTATACTATATATAAATATGCTATATATAAATATATATGCATTTATTTATATGAATTTACATTTTAGAACATATGTGTTATAAACACTGTCTGATTAGTCCACAGATCACCTCTTTGAAATGAGGATGTATAATTTCTCCCATTCGCTAACTGGTAAAACTAAAATACACAGTTAAACCACCACCAGCTATTAAAAGAAACTGAGCTGGAACCTGAATGACCATCAGATAACTCTTCTATGCCAAATATAAGCAGATCTTTGATAGCTTGAAGATTTCACGTGTGCGAATATAACTGACAAGACTGGTTTGGGTGCACGGCAGTCTACACACATGCTTGAGAAATAAAGATGAACACTGAAAACAGAAAAACGATGGGGCTAAGGAGGCAGCATCAGATGTTTCTTACTAATCTTAATACATTTTTGCCCTTTTTTTTTTTTTTTAACTCTAATTGGGTCTTTCATTTGCATCTAAAAAAGGATCTTTTAAGGCTACAATTTAAAACGATGCATTGCAGACAGGCTGCCGAGTCCTCCTGCAAGGATGTGCCCATGAATAGGGTCACAGTGTCACAGACAGCACAGAGAGCACGAACTCACCCATCTCACTGCCTTTTCCTGCACGACCCCTATAATTTTGTGGGTTTGGCAAACACAAGGGGCAATTGTGTCAGCCAGGGTCAAGCTGCCATTGTGGGGGGTTTGTGGGCAGGATTGGTATCTGAGGGAGAAGGGTTGTGTCATGCTGGGTCAAGATACTGCAATTGTGGGTGCCAATTTGGCAGCTACTAGGTGGGTTGCAGTTGTTTTCCAGGGGGGGAAGAGACAAGCGGCTCTGGAAGATACGGTTTGAAGTGAAGCTGTTTCTAGAAGGTTTGGCACTGAGAAGAAAGCGAAGTTAGTTGAAGGAAGTGGGGAGATTGCAGAGGCACAAAGCATCTGGGAGCTGGGAAGGTTTAGGATACTTGTAGGGGAAGATGCAGCCTCTAAAGGGATCAATGCCTTCAGCAACCTTTATCACCATAAATATAATATCTTACTCAGGAAATAGGTGCATTTTATCCTGCAGAAGAACCTGAATAACAGCACATCCCTGAGTGTGTGCGCCCATGAGAAACTGGTACATTGGGGGAGATGTTTCACAAGTGGATTCTACAGCCTAATTCTGCTTTGTTTGCAACCACCTCCTAACTCAGCCTTTTTTCTCTTACCTGCCCATGCATTTGGAGATGCTGAATTGTGAATCAAACCGTAACTTGAACACGATCAAACTCCTGGTACATATGGATCCAGCAAAGCAGAACTGTGGAGTTTGTTTTTTCTCATTTAGAGGCAGTGAATAAAAAAAAAAATCATGAACAGAAACACATACCTTGAGACCACAAGTCCAAAGGAAATACTCTGCTAATTGCAAGGGTGTATTAAAGTCATGAACTAAGTAAACTAATTTGCTCTTGGCATACTTTCTATACCTCCCAGGTTTCTGTTTAGAACCTCTGTTTAGACATTTCACAATCTAAATCTGGTGAAGTCTGAAAAAGGCCTTCAGAAGAAGGGGAAAAAAAAAAAAAAAACAGGCAACTGGTATAATAAGCAGCTTTTGGAACTTGATCTGGCTTTCTATTAATTTGCAATATAGATTTGATTTCCAGCTCAGAAAAATCTGAATGGTTAATCTTTTATTTTCATTATTTTGACATTTCTGTTTACCTTTTAGAAATGCTATCAGAGGCACAATGTGGCATTGGAAAGCTAAATGCTAACACATGGAGTGCTCTACAACTGCAAAAATTTCTCTCATACTTTTGCAAATACCACAGCCAAAATCAACAGTACAAGTTTGATTTTCTTCATCATGAATTGACAGCTTATTTATCTCTAAGGAAGAGCTTTCTAAACCCCTTAAGCTTCCAAACAACTGAGGAACAATTCTGCTGACTATTCAAAAATATTGGTGCCTCATAAAATTATAAGCCAAATTATTCAATTCTCTGTGTGTTCCTTCCAAAATAAAATAAGTATGCACTACGAATTGCAACAGACTTCATGAAAACAAAATTCAAAAGACTGATCTGCCAAAAAACTTTCTTATTAGTAGGGTATCTTTCATCTGACATTAAACCCGTGTTTATCCATACCGTGCATATAAAGTCCAGCTAAACAGTCTTCATGGTACCAGCTGATCTTAAACACATATAGACCTTCAAACACTTGGTCAAGTCTCATTAAAGTCAAAGTTTAACACATGCTTCCGTATGTGCAGAACAACGATGGATTTACATTAAATGCTCAATTGCTTTCTTGAATTATGGCCTTAACCACTTCATACTCCAGTGAAGGTAAACATGATCCTCCTCACAATGCTGGATAATGCCAATGCTTTATTACAGCAACAAGAGCACTGGCATTGCCAAATTGCCATTGCCTGCAGCAGAAATCATGTTTTCTGATGACTGTTAGGCAGAGTGAGATGGTACGTAAATGCCGTACAGGAGAGAACATAACCCTGCTGCTGCAGCACCCGGCTAAGCAAACCCGAACTCGGTCAGCTGCTAGCTGTGCATCAGCATCTCCCACAAATGCTGCCTTCCAGTGAGCTAACTGCTTGTTTGCAGTAGAGACTTTAAATCAATACACAGGAACGAAAGTATCCAGCAATGCTAACAGATCAAGTATTCAAATGTGGAAGCCAAGTAACGTTTCGCTTGCCAGTAAAACGCCCAATGTAACTCATTCACCCATGAAAAGAGCTGTGTCTGAAGTCATCTTTATTTACAATGTGTTTGTGCCATATGTTTGTTTGGAAAGTGGAGGACGAGTTGGAGTAGGTGGCATCTCTCAGAGCTTCCTTTTCACACACTCCGAATTCAGACTCCAAAGGTCTGAGCCTCACAAGGCAGTTACTGAGGAGCAGAGCAAGGCACACATTTATTTGCACCAAAACTACATAATGCATTTGCTGTGAAAGTAGTCTGTTAGCCTGAGCTTGTAAATCAGGAATCCCCTATGCAAAATGTGGAGCTACTCTGTTCTAAAACTGGTGTAACACAGAAATCAGACCATGTGCCCCTTTACCTCCACTGCCCAAACTGCAAAGTGGGTACAAAAATTACCAATCAACCAGGAATATGCTAATAGGCTATGAGTTTTTCTGAATGTCAAACTGGTCAAAAGTCAGAATTTTTGTTTGACTTAGGAGCCTGAAATTCTGAAATTTATTTTCATCTGAAATCAAAATAAAAAACGTGTTATGAAAAACTAGGAATTGTACCTGGAATATCAAAATCGCCTTATGTAAGGCATGACACAAGTACGCAATATGGTGGGAAATCTGTAATTTCGTCAGACATCCTGCTGGCCACCGTGATGTATACTACGGTCAAGTGAAACTTGATAATGGGAAAAAAAAAATCCCAGTCTTCAGGTTTTCCTGTTTCAAGCTCTCAGACCACCCTATCCTTGGAGCTAATGGAGAAATCTCAGATAGCAGGAAAGAGCCCACAAGGAAAACATAAAACCACCAGGAGCAGGAGGCGTCTCCAGCTATGTCATACAAAGTATCATATAACATTTTCATCCACTTATTTTTCTAAAGTAAGAGACCCTTTTACACCGCAAACTGCAAGTAAAATACCACACCATAAAATTAAATATATGTTAAAACCATGTTTGAATGTATTCGATTAAAAAAGCTATTATTGAAAGCACTGTTCCATCTTGAAACTGGTATTTTTGTAAGCAATTGCATCCAAAAGGGGTGGCTTGTTTCTAGGCTACTCTGCAGAGTGGCTGTCTCAAGAGAGATGAAAGAGCAAAGGTAGGTCTTTCCTGCATATCCCTATCAAGATATTAATGGATGTGATGGGAGAAAGCCTGAAGTGATGTCACTAGAGGCAGAGTGCACACAGTGTTATATGGATTCCATAATGGAGCAGGAGAGACGAGAGGGAAAATGCTGATGAAAATCAGGTAAACAATGGCGAAATGGAAATTCAGTTGGAATAGAAGCTTTTGTGAAATGGGATAAATGGACACAATTAAGTCCTCACTAAGGGGACATGGACCGTATGAAGGAGCAGAAAAAAAGAACAGCACCTGATACTACAAAACAGGTCTCTACAAGAGACTCCACCGTTCGGAGGGTCCCAAACCCACATCTCCCACTCTGTGAGCCCATTCAAAAATGCCATCCTGTCAGGCCTTTCTAACCTGCCGCAATGCAACACCCGTAGCATTTTTATAAGTCAGCAAAGCAACTCATTTTTGAGGATTGTCTCAAAGCAACAGGAAACGCATCTTCCAGCATAAATGGTCATCCAGCACAGAAAGGAGGTTTTGTGTTAAAGTGATATGTGCATACACATAAAACCGGTTCCCTGGGGTAAGAGACATTACATAACACCCCCACTATTTACTAAATGTAATTTCTGTTTTACTGAAATAAATGAAGACAGGTAAATACTGTAACCGCAGAATCATAATAATGAACCGGCCAACAGATGGCAGCTGAACCAAATCACCTGATTTAAATAAGATCTGCATTCTCTGCAATCGGGCAAGTTTTGCAAACAGATTTAAGTTAACTGCCAGATAAAAATCAAGCAATTTCAGAGTCATGCTCGCTTGTAATGGATTATAACTTTATTATGAACTATGTCTCTGAACCTGCATGTTTACAAAAACAAACAGTACTACCGTGGCAACTGAAGGGGGGTGTAATATCACTCTATTTAATTTTGCTCACCAATGGTATCATTAATACAATGAAAATAATGTGCTGTGCATGAATCCGGCTTCTGATGGCAGCACTTTGGTGAAAGACTGAGAAAATACAAAGCAGGAACAGAGTCCTCAGGCAGTCGGTGAATATGAATAAAAAAAAAACAAAAAACACAAGAGAGCTTTCTGGCCCGAGGTTAGAGGCAGAGGTTGGCATTATTTTACATTAGAAACAATTCACATTCAAAACTGTAATTGATAGCAGTGAAGTGTTAGGGAAAAGAGACTGTGGTGTTCAGGCAGGCTGACCTGCCAATCAAACTCAACCTTTCTTTGAATGAATAAAAGCTTCATTGCCCTATTATGTGGATCTGGGCAGGCAGCACTGAAGTACCTTGTTTGTCAAGTTTATGTGCACTGCCCCAAGCTACTCAGACACCCATGCTCAATAATAACTTGAAATCATCAGTGATTTTTGATAGGGTTTCTTTTAAAACATTTAGTGTTAATTTTACTAAGTCCCTGGGACTTAAAGAAACAGGAGGGCAATATTTCCACTCTGCTTTGTACAAAGACTGACAGACAATTGTGCTGCTGCTATAGTTAAGGTAGAGAGAGGCTGTCGGCTGGTATTTTTTTTAAACATCTGTGAAACCATGTAGTCTGAACGCTGCAGGCAACAGCTCCTTATCATTACAGGGAGGAAATGCTTGTCTTGATACTTCTTTTTTTTTGCCTCTCCTCCAGGCAGGAGAGCTCTTGTAAATAGAACAATTGGCCCTTTGCTAACCATTTGATGGGAGACTTTGGTTTTTCGATTCCTTTCCTCTCCCAATTGCTGCCAGTCCGTTATGCCCCTTACAGCACCAAATCCACTGCTGCTCTCAACCTGATGCACTTACGAGCACTGGAGACAACAGAATTATTTGCTGCAATCAAGCTGGTCTTTTTGTTTGCAAATGGACCACCTTTAGAGGTCTGCCTGCATCTGCTGAGGGGTGCGGTGGGTGTTCAATGCTGAATTTGGCCGAATCACCTAAACTGCAGGGTGCCATTTCCAGTCCTTCTTTGAGGAACACAACTTTTACTCATGCAAGTCATTAGGAAGCTGATCTTTCAGGAGAGAGGATGGGGAAAGGTCTGTAAGCAGAAGATACACAGGCCTAGGATGTTTAAGAAAGGACCTTACTGCCCTGCTCCACGTTTCTTTCCTGTGATCCCCTCTCTGCTAGCAGTCTGTCTCTCTTGAATGGAAAGTGGGTGTCTGGCCACTATGGCATGCGTGGCTGTGTTACTGTGCAATGAGAAGCGTTAGATCTCTGCAAGGTCAGGTGACAGGGGGGTTGAGGACTGATTCTGACACCTCTGTTTCCTGAGGGAAGTGCTGAGAGCTCCTCACTCTGAATATGAACATTGGCAAATATTCTCCAGGCAGAGGATCTGTTGCTGCCTGCACAGGTCACTCCCCATTTTACTTGATTAACTTGTGTGAGAGCTGCTTATTCTCACACCCTCTGCATTTTCTTTTTAACTCCCAAGTTTCCCTATTCGCAAGTATACAAAGCCAGTTTAATTCAGACGTGTCCACATTTGAAGTTTCTTGCAAAGCTGCAACAAAAAATCCTGCTGGGAAATTAGTTCACTGTGTCCAGATATTCTTGTTGATAGATAAATATGATAAACTACATATAAATACAAATAAGAGCTCCTCCCAGAGTGCAAGAACAAAAACGGTGTCACCATGACAAAGCCACCCTCCAAAGACAGCTCAATTTCGAAACCTGATTTAGCAAGCAAAGTTTCTGATTACATTCAGCCACCGCTTTTCCAGTTCTCTTCACAAGTGATTGAGGGGAAAAGTTACTTTTGTAAGTGATAACTGAATGTTGCAGCAAACAAACTGGGTAGTAGTCTGTGGCTAGAAAAAGTAGCATGGAAACCTTTCTTAAAACGCTTACAAAGCTATTAAAGGAGACACAGAGAAGAAAGTGAAGCAGAAAAGAGGAGTATTCACCCAACTCCTGCCTTTTAAACCACCGTTCCTCTTCCTTAGCCTATTGTCTCCCGGGTTTTGAATATCTTCTAAGCTGTATTTTCAAAGGGGAAGCTCTGTGTTCTGGCAAACAGACAAGTCGGTTGAAAATAGATTCATCAGGCTTCAAAGGATTATTGTTTGCAAAGAGATAGTACAAACATTACTATTTCACAGTACAGCTATGACATTATTAACCTACTGTGCAAGGATTTTATTGCCAGATTGCTTCATTTATCAAAAATAAGGGAAATTCAAAGCACCATAAGGAAGCTAACATTTCAGCAGGCTTGGCTTTCACTTAACGTCATTAATCTATCTATTTACACAAGAGGCAAAAAGTGTTCGTTTAGTGGTGCCTCGCAGTTCAGCGCAAGAGCCTTGATTCAGTTTCTGAGCATCAGTACATCAATACTGCACTTGGCAGCGGAGGAAATACTAGTATTTTTGCTATGAAATGATTTTTATTTTTTATTTTTTTTTTTTACTTGCAGCATCCCCTCCCTAGCTAAGTGCTGGGAGGAGGATGACAGTTGCTATACGTGAAAAGTGTGTATGTGCACAAATACAGCTGACACTGGAGAGAAGAAACAGATATTCAAATACTGCATTACATGCCATTAAAAGAATGAAAACTTTTATATGTAAGAATTTGTGTCTTCATGTCATGATATCACAAGGTAAAAGCAAAGTGTGCTGCAGGAGGAAACATTGAACAATGACTTTTTTTTTTTTTTAAAGAAACTGATGGCAAACATCTCAATAATTCATGAAGAAGCAATTGATTTTTTTGGCTGGAAGGACTGGCTCCTTTCGACTTGTCCTCTCCAGAGGAAAAGCTCATTAACACAGAGGTGGGGGGGCGGGGGGCGCGTATGTGCACGTGGTTATTCTGTATGCATGTGTGTTTGTGCACGCACTATTTATGTGCATATTTTTATCTTTTAGACATCTCACAAAAATGTGATATTATGTTTTTATCTATACAGTGCACAAAAACACACACAGTGAAAACACCCTTATGGATTTTCATTACCATATTCAGACTTCCTATTCCCAAACACTTTCATGAAGACCCTAAATTATAACCTTTTAACTGACCCACCTCCAAAGCATGCAGAGTGCTGAGATCCCAAGATGCATATAGTATTTTTGCAATACATTATGGGTCAAATTCATTTCAGGTACAACCCATTTGCAGTGACTAGTTACATCTTTGGAGAATGTTAGCCCCCAGAGTACAGTGACAGCAATTACCCCTATTTTCCTGCAGGAAACATTACAATATATTTGAACACTACTGAAAGTCCAGGAAAACGTGCTTATAGTCATGGCTCCCTCAAATGCCTAATAATGGAAATTGTAATGTCTCCAGTTCAGCCTACTGGGTTTTGACCCCAATGGTCAAGACATAAGAGGAAGGCTTTGCTGTGGGTTTTTTTTGTTTTGGGGTTTTTTTTTGTTTGTTTGGGGTTTTTTTTGGGGGGGGGGTTAAACCCTCTGGTTTTATAATTGTTTTAAAAATTTTTTTTTTTAAGATCTTTTTCAACTAGCTGGAAATGTAGCATGCAGCACCCAGTGCTTTATGACTGGCTTTACTTAATCCCACACAACCAAGGCATACAGCACACGACCAAGGCATACAGAAGTTGAACTAAAGCTGTGACTTCATCCTCATGCCTGGATACTGCAAGTTCATGCCCTTGCATATCATGTATAGCATACATTGCAATAGGTTGGTAGAAAAGTGGAAAGATAAAGAAAATTTACCATCCTTAGACTTGAAGGATATATTCTCTGCATGGCGTGCAGGGTATAGGCGGTTATTCTCAGTGAAGAATGTGCAATCCACCTCCCACAGTAGTCTGAGCTTCAGCTGTAACTCACATGGTCAGAAGGTATTCTAGCACCCAGTGATCCATTAACTCTGTGAAACCAATGAATTTACTCCTCTGCCACCCACCACCTCACAGTTTCCTCCCCAGCTTCCCATCTCCTTCCCTCGCTCCCTTTCTTCCCCTCTTCTAATTTCACCCCTGCAGATAGAAAATCCTTTCTGATCAGAGCTCCACAGTGAGCTGGGTGGGTGCGGTGTGACACTGCACTGTCCAGATTTTCCACATCCCTGCGAACACGACTGTGCTGTACCTACCCACGCTACAAACAAAAGGTTGACAGCTGCCCAGTACGGGGGCACTGGGCTACTCAGTGCTTCTCTCCTCCAGGGCTCCATATTCCTAAGACCTATTTCTGGACCAAGGTGCCTCAGTTCCCAGCTTATTCTTCACCCACGATGAATTCACTTCTACGGGGATATACTCCCTATACTGGGAAGCTGGTAAGTCAGGGCACAGATACCGCTATACAGAACATACCACAAACCCAAGGGGAAGGTATGGATTATTCCTCCTCTTTCCCATACATGACTGCACCACAGCAAAGTAAAGGGAGCTTCACTACATTTAATGCATGCTCTTTTAGGTATATACTGTTGTCTAGAATTACTTACTTTTACACAATATGAGGGACTAAACAACAACACTGCCTTTGAAAGTTTAAAGTTTAGCAGCATGTTTTAAAACTCAGAAGATGGGGAATTATTTTGGTTTTTGCTGACTATGAATTGCAAACCCAAATGATTAACCTCTCCGCTGGGCTCTCTGTTTCCAGGGGAAACAGCAGAAAGGACGATTTCTATGCTTAAATCTCTAAATCAGATTGCACAGAGTAGTGCTGGCAGGTGATAGCTGAGCAGAGGATACATCCTTTTGTCATCAAAACCTTACAAATTATTTATTTGATCAGGAAGGAGAGCTGCAAAAGGCATCATATATTGATAGTTACTATTTCAGGGTGGGTTGCCATCCTTTCCAGTTGCTGTGAGAATAAAGGAACAACTCTTAAAATACACTCAACTCTCCATACATTATATTTTTGGTGTGGATGAACATTGAACTTACAGCTCAGACCACAAAGCTACTACATCGCTCTGTAATGGATTTTTGTGCAGCATATGATCCCATCAGCTGTGCCCCAGAAACCCTAGGCTTGTTTTTTGGCTTTGCCACTGATCTATTGTGCGAGTTTGGGCTAATCACTTTATCCGGTTGCGCCTCTCTCTGGTCTCTTCCTCCCTGCTGCTGCCTGTCTTTGACTACTTATGTACAGTGAGGATGTCTGAGAACATGGACTGATTTCTACTGTGTACAGAAAATGTTAGTTAGCATCCTGATTTTTGCTAAAGGCATTATATGCAACTTTACAAATAAGCAATAACATACCTATCCGTATATCGATTTATGTACCACCACTCAATACCAGTGGGCATACTGTGGATTTTGGTGCCCATCTCCTCAAGGGAACAGTTCACAGATACTGAACAGTTTTCATTAGCTGACTTAGGAAGAGCAATTATAGCCTGCCCTGGCTCTCCATTTGTTCTCCAACACCCATCCAAAGTATTGCTTCTAATGCTGACTAGTGTTATTGAAATTCTCACAATAGCTATTTTACCTCTGTTTCCATGTGATTTTTGTGAGGATTTCATCACACCATTTTTAAAGGAGTTTGATTTCTGGATTTCATATGGTGTTGGATAAACCAGAAAATAAATAAAATGCAATGTGAACCCTTTATTCACCCTCATACAAGACTGCAAATAGAAAGAAACTAGTATTTCTGTATTTAAAAATCTTCTAATTTTATATTCAATCTCATTATTCTGGAGGGAGCTAGTGTTAGGGCACCTTGGGTTGTCACACTCCCAACCTGACAGTTTCAAGGTCCCAAGGAGATAAAAAGGATTTCAGATCTGTAACAAACTGCCTCCAAAAGCAGGGCTTTTCTTGAAGTCTTCCAAAGTATAATACCTATGAACATAACGTCTTCAATAAAGGCAGACACTGAGCCAAGTATCTGTCTCAGCAGAGGCCAATACTGGCTATGTGAAAGGAGAAAATAGGAACATGGAAAGTGTATCCGACTGTACTCTCCCAGCTTCCAGCAATGAAAGTTGCAGAGCTCTCTGAGCCCAGAGATTGTATCTGAGCCCTCATATTTAATAGGCTTTGTCAGATCTATCCTCCTTGAACTTGTCTCTCTTTGAACTCATTTACAGTTTTGACCTCCACAACATCCTGTTGCAATGGGTTCCACAATTTAATAACGCATTGTGTGAAAAAGTACTTCCTCTGTTTGTGTTAAACCCGCTATCTGATCATTTAACAGGGAAATTTTTATTCCTTGTATTGGGAATTGTGAATACTCATTCCACATTCCTTTTGATAATTTTATAGTCTTGGTCATATCTTCCTTCACTCACCTGTTTTCCATCCTAAAGATTCCTGATCTCTACAATCTCTTCTCATATATGAATCATTCCACAATCCTGAATATCCCTCTTCCCGCCTCCCGCCCCCTCCAAAGATACCTACTTCCTCCACTTGTTTGTGTTCTTCTGATTAAGATGCTGGGAAGTGAAAAAGCAGAAGCTGGAAGAATCATATTGGCAAATGTTTTGTTCACACAACTCTTTTTATTTTGTTTTTTTTTAATTTGTTTTTGTAAGATTTCATTTTCTAAGAATCAGGAAATAAAATAAATGGTTTTCTTAAAACATGGTCCCTTCTCTCAAACTTGATTCTAACTGCTAGACATTTACAAAAAAACCCCAAATATAATATTTCAAAAATTACATTATGGACGTTACAAAATTGCCAATGAACAGAAAGATGCTGAATGAAAGGTAGGTGCACAGAAGACAAGTTCTTGTAAAATGTGGTGTGATAGCCCCTGGAGTCCAGAGTTTATCAAGGAAGGGATTTTACTAATCTTGGTTACTTTCCATTTCCCTCCTGTAATACAGTAAGCGATGCTCCTTTATTTACTTGTGCTATTTGAATCTGATCCCCTTGATCCCTACCATCTTGACAGCCTTGCACTTACTCCCAGTTTTGCATCACAAATAAAGATAATGAGGTTTGTGAGTCACCATGAGTTATTCCATTCTGTCTTGAGCTGCTACTACTGAGAAGAATGTTTTGCTATTTGTTCCTGACCATGTTGTCAATAGCTACCCCGTGCACAGCTCTATAGATTAGTTTCTTACACAACGAGCTAATTAAAATTCACTTCTGTAAACATGAAGTTCTTGGCTAACTAATCTCCATTCTTAATTGCTACTTTGTACATATTCTTGACCATTTTGTTAAGAGTTGGATCCCTCCACAGGGAGGCTCAAATCCATTCATTACCTTCTAGCTGCTGCCTTACATTTAATAACACAGCCAGGGCAGGTAAGGGGATGAAAAATACCTTCGTGAGTGACCTGCACAGGCTACAGTTCATCAGGTGAAGAGACAACAATGTCCACAGAGATGCTACCCAGCTTGGGCCTAGACATCACCAATCTCTTCCGAGCAGCACAGAGAAAGGAGAGGCTAAATTTGTCTAAGCAAAAATTTGGCACTGATAATATCTCACCTGGAGCAAATGGGGAACAGCGTCCAAGTACTGGCTCTGAGTTACAGGTCTTTGGCCTGCTCCAGAGCCTTGGAGTGAGATTCATTGTCCCCTAATGTGTCCCTCTGCTTCTTTATCCAGACCCTAACTTAGTTTTCCTTTTTTCTTGTGAAAACTATTGTGAGTATTTCCCTGCTGCAGATTTCAGAGCTTGCAGGGTGCAGTCACCTGGAGCTCCTTTTTCTGGATTGTGATAAATGAGCAACTTCACAGTATTTTTACCTTTTAGACTTCAGGGACACAATTTGACTTGTCCAAAGCTTCACCTACTCTTTCCATGACTAGTAAAAGTCCTTCTGATTTCTTGTTACTGTATGTATAGTACAAGCACATCAGTCAATGGAATCTCTCCAGGATTTTCTTTTGTCAATTGTGAGGGGCAAAGCAGCCTGTCAATACTTCATAGCAACCACTTGGTCTTCTGTCAAGAAATTTCTTGTCATCTATCAGAGAACCCTGCTTTCTCCTCAATGTTTCTTCTTTTGAATGTGAAATATTTTTGACTGTGGGGGCTTTGGGGGCTCTGGGGGCTCTAGTGGCTTTTCTAAGTAGAAAGTTCCGTTACTAGCTATGCTTATACAATTTCAAAACTTCCCTCAGTTCATTCTGCAGGCTCAGCAGCAACTTTGCAGCCTTCAGGTTTCCTTACTAGTTTTTTAATTCTCTCGCTTATTTCTATTGCCCTTTTTTATGCTTACTGTATTGATTACATGAGAGCATGCACAACTAATTCCTCTTTGGCTGACAGCAGGGCTTGGAGACAGGCTATTCAGAGCTAACAGTGGGACCTTGCACAGCTTGACTCAAAAGATTGACTTACAAATGCCTTACCTGGACAGCCACAAGATGGGGACAAAACCCACACTACCTTCCCTGAATGGGCCATACATTTTTGCAGGCATTAAACTACAGCATACCAACTTCTGTTACTCAAGTGTCTCCCTACGTTGCACCTTCAAAAATTATAATTTCCTCCAAAATATATAAGTGTTCAATGTAGCATTATGGCTGTTCTATTCAGTCTTCAGACAACACATCAAAATATCCTTCACTTCAAAGTAAGTCCTCTGCCTAATGTCAACATTCAGAAATAATATCTCTAACTTCCTCTCACATCAGGTTTTAGCGTGATGTAACAAAGTAGGAAGAGGGCAGGGGAGTCTGTGCACCAACAAAAAAAACCTAAAACAAAACAAAAAAAATCACAGATAAAACTAAAAGCATAGCAAGGATTTTAATACTTGTAACACAAAAGGTTTCCTGTCATCTGCTTTGCCATTGAAGTTCCATGTATTTTATGCTGCCTGTAAATTTTCCATTCCTGATATACCAGGGGGTTTGGCACAGGAAGAAAGTGCTTGTACCAGGAGAAAATGCAGCAAAGCTGGTCACGAGTAGGAATGTAGAGGAGATGGCTTGAAGCTGTGTAAAATGAAACCTGAAGCTTCTTTTCAAATGACAAGCAGTGAAACATAAACAACACCGTCAGTCATGATGCCCTCGTTAGGTTTTTGAGTTAACTGTTGCGCTAACTAGGACATTACATGCTTCCATAAAATTTTGTTGAAAACTCCAGCAAAAAGCTCTGTATCCCTTTCTACTCACTTAGTGATACAAGAGTTGTCCCTACCAATTTGAGAACCAAACCCCTACTACTCAGCTCAGAGACTGAGGAAAGTTTGCCCTAATGTGAGAGAAGGACATTCTGCAACCTGGGAAATGCAATCACAAAGGACAAAGCAGGCAGAAAATTTCAACGTGGGGGAGAAGAAAAGACTGAAATAACAGACTTGTGTTCTCTTGGCAAAGCTGAAGCAGCTGAAAATGTGAACTCGATGAAGCAAACCAGAGTGGAGAATAAGAAGCAGGAAGGAAAGGAAAAAGCACTGACTCCAAAGAGAAAGAGTTCCTCCAGTTTCCAGCAGATCTTCGAAGTGGTGTGACCGAATGAGAAGATAAAAGACTGATCAGAGACCCAGAGCAGGAACCAACAGCTGGGAGAAAATGGACAGATCAGGAAGGAGTACGTGTCATTATTTTGAATATGGTTAATGGGGGAGAAGAGGTCCTTGAACTTGTCTAGGGTGAGGTCACTATCGGTGACGTTAGCTCTGCAGAGCACTACCATTGTTCTCCCTGAAGTCTTCCCCTTTGGACGGTCAAAAGAAAATAACAGTTTTCACCATCTTCTCTTATAATTTCAAGACACAGAGATTCAGCTCCAGCTGTTTCCACACCCTGCTTTGCATCTATGGTCCATGTGACCTTTTCTCCCTCCCCCACCTCCAGCCATTTCCTCTCTTAGCTCTTCAGAACAGCATATACCAAACAATATTTAGCCCTAATTCATTCTTGCTCCATTTGGTTACTTCTCTCAGCTACAAAACACAAAATAGCTGCACTTCTCTAAGGAGAGAAACACAAAACCCTAACGAAAATAATTCATGTTAAATTCTTTTAACATGAAAGTCAACGCTGCCCCAGCCCCCCTCTCCCTCATTTTCAATCTCTAGCATATATATTATTAAGCACCTTTTTTATTTTGCTGCTTATGAAAGAATACATGGTCGATGCGATCTTGTGTCCCTGGGATTAGGGGTTAAGACATCCCCTATAAATCAGTGTAATCTTTGTAACAGGACATTGTTGCATTGAGCATTCCTGTCTGTATGATGCATTTTCAATTACTCTACATGTTTTCTACTTAGTAAGCCAGCTTAATTCTTCGCTATGTCACAATATTAGAACATGTCCCAGGTTAGAAAAAAGGAGCAATCTTAGAGCCCTTGTAAGTTGTTTAGCCTCTGGCACTTATAAATCCAAAAACACAAGGGAAATCCCTTTTCCTTGCTTGTAATATGCCTTTAGATTTATTACTTAAAGAATCTGTTCACTTAATCCTCGGCTGAGGTCAGGGTTCATCTGCATTCTAATAAAGGTTTTAGTAAGAGTAAGACAAAATAAAAAAATCAAGGAGCTGTATATGCCTGTATAAGCAAGCAATGCTGCAAACAAAGTATATTCCCAAGTAAATTCTCCACCAGGAAAGAAAACAAAGCAGAAAAAAAAGCAGGATGCTTTAAATTACTCTACACAAATCCAGACCATCTATCTTGGGCTGCTCTCTTCGACAGCTTGGCCAGGGTGGGCAGGCAAGGCAGAGGCTAAAGAGCTCTTTAGGGACCAAATTACTGTTTCAAAATGGGCCTGCTGCTCCAAGTATATGACAATATTATCTGAGAAATGTTACAGACATTGTGTGTCCTTCAGGGTTCTGCTAACACATCTCCTGTGATTGGAGGCATGTGTCACTACAAAAAAAAAAAAAAAAAAAACCAAGAAAAAATGTTCATTATAAATAGACTCAAGGATATCTAGACATAGAATTAGGAAGATGACCAAAATATGGCTATGAAACTTATTAGCATTTTATGTTGATGATCACTTTCGGATTTCCAGAAAACTAGTGCACAGATGTTTTATGTTGTCTCTGTCTTTTCAGGCTTGTTTAATTTATTGGGTTTTGTGTTGGAACAAACCAGTGCTACAAATTCCCTAAAAGGTACAATGAGAAAGAAAGTAGCAAGATGATGCGGAGAAGTTATCTTAGCCTGTATTTCTACGAATCTGTATGTGAATAAGCATGTCTGTGTACATCTGTGTTTGCAATAAAATATTTTTTTCATTATTGCAAATGAAAGAGTCTCTCCTTTTTGAGGAAACCTCTCGGAAAAATCTATATATACCCTGGGTTCTAGCTGATTCCACTGAAATTCAGGCAAATCCAAGTCCACGGAAATCATGGTAATTTCTGTATTCACAGAAGAAAACTACTGTAGGCACAGTACACATTCTGCACCTCAACTTTCTGATTTAGAACAGCTCTGCCCCACACGCCTCGCCACAACCACCCCTCTGCAAAGATCTTCAGTGAGGTCCCTGGGGTGGTGGTGCACGACCCTTCCCAGCAGCAAAGGACAGAGATCTGCTCACATCACTGCATCCCATGAGAAGCCATCCAGGTGTAATGATTTTCAGTAACCAGCTCACACAACTGATGAACTCTGAGCCATCAAGAACCAAAGCCTACAGATTTTGTTGTCAAGCCTGAGATACCAGCATCACAACACAATGCACTGAGTAGGGTTTGTTTCCGGTAACACAAGCAGATACTCTGCATCAGAGAAATATTTTAACACAAGCAAATATTCCACATCCGACAAGTATTTAACAGATCACTTGTGCAAATACTACCAATACAAAATTCACCGGAATTTTGTAGTTTACTGGGAGGTCCTAATCCCTGCCCTGCAGATAAGAGCACCTGCCTCTGTGTAGCATTTACAGGATTTCTGCTACTTACCAATCCAGAACTAGAACAGAACCTACCACCCTTGGTGCTACAGATACTTCATGAACAAAGAAAATCCAATTGCAAATACCAGCACTGATTGACATAATGCTGTTACATGGAATGCTGAAGGTACAAATTCAACCACATGCAGTTTGCCCATTTTTCAGAGATGTTACTGCATGGAGCATCCCTCATCCATATTATTGTGACACAAGGCATGGCTTCTGGAGTAGAAGAGAGGAAATATTGCATTGCTTCTCCTCCTCCAGACTCCAGACCAAGTTTCTATGGAAAGGTGAGAACCCAAAAGTTGAGGGGACAAGAGAGTTCCCCTCTTTTTACTGGGCCCTCCACCTGGCCTCGGCCTGCAGGTCCTGGGCCCTGATCTGGCAGTGCGATAGTGCATTCAAATTGGAAGTCTCCTCCATCAGCGTAAGGAACCCAATGTAGGAACAGGGAGCTAAGTTATAAGCTTTCCAAGAAAAGAACCGCATTTAATCATGTTTTCTCCAGCACAAGCCCGTTATCTACAATAACAAACAAAACTTACATTCTTGAATTATACCAGGTGGAACAGTCATTTATTCATTAGGTTAGGAAAATTGCTAAGTTGTCAGAGGGCACCTACTGTGAAATGTTTGCACAGAACTGTGTTCAGCCCCATTTACAAACAGAAGATAAGAGGATTCAGAGGGAAATTTCCATAGCATAAGCATCTATTAAGACTACTTGCTCTGCTGTTATACCACAAGTTCTTATTTTCATTTACTTCAGTCTCTAGGAAAAAAAAAATTCAATTTAATAAATAAATAAATAAATCACTCTTCACTGGAGAGGATCTCAGAAACCAAATGCCAAGCTAAGAACACCATTCTCCTCACAGCAGCACTGAGCCCTCAGTTTAGCACATGCTGATATTGCAAAGGGCCTTTCCTTCCTTTCCAAAAGCCAGAAATAGAACCCATTTAACATAACCTATCCCCAAATTCAGGTTTGTTGGTTTTTTGGGTTTTTTTACAGTTATGAGTACAGAAGGACTGATTTTTTTTTTCATTGATCTGTGATATATGACTAAGCCCATTTGTGTTCTTATACAGATTTATACCATCATAGCACCCCTGAGCTCCGTATCACTTCTGTTCATTTACACCACAAGATATTAGGAGCAAGCACATCTTTTTCTTGCTCACGTGTGTGGTTCTCACTGACACACACACAGACTGAGAGTCATTATATTATGGCTAAATCACCCTTCATGAACTGAGTTCTCTTTGTCAGCTGGCACTGGGCCTCTCCAGAGCTGCATGAGTGTATGATGAGATGTTTTCATGTAATTGAGAAAAGAATTGATTAGTTGAAAAATATGGGTTATATTAACACTTTGATATGATTATAAATTCAATTCCCCAACTCTTCAATCAGGTAAACTCTTTACCAATAAGAACATTTCCACGGCATATAAGCAAACAATTTTCTGAGGTATTCCTGATTTTCTGGACATAGTTTGAAATACAGCTCCTCCTGGGAAGCAAGTTATTCCTATTCTGGTCAGAACTCATGCTCCAAACCTAAAAGGAGCTGACTGCCTTCTGTTGGCTGTCTTTCCCCAACCTCTAAAGGCTTAACTCAAGCCACAAAAGTTAGTGGCTGGAAACCAAAGGCAATCACCCTTCTCCCGATTAAATCCCAAATTGCCATCTAAAGTTCCCCACATTCAGCCTTCCAATCCCCTTATTAGACTATTTTAAAAGCAAACCACAGTGGGGTTCCAACAAAGACCACGTCTCATTGTTACAGGCTTGACTGTCAGTAACTAAAGATGTCACACATGCAGAGTGTGCCCTGTGATGAGCAACCATGTCAAAGGAGGTTCTCTGTTAAAACACTGATACTTTAAGAGTGGGATTTTCAAAAGCACTCAGCATTCACATAACTGTTCAATGGCAATGCTCCCCAGTTAGGCCAATATTGAACGCTTTTGAAAATCCCATCCTACATGTTTACACAGTCTTTTAATCATTTCTGTCCAGGCTGGCAGGCCCTGGGTGCCAGAGAAAGAAGAAAAGGATTTAACAAAGCAGAAATAAAAATAAGGAAAAAAAAAAAAACACAAAACCACTAAGGTACAACAACTCCATTAATAAAAGGCTGTTGCTTTTAAAGGGTAAAATCATTCACATTTTTAACCCAAGAAAGCTAATAGTCAAAAAACATCTACAAATAAAGAAGTACTCCTACAGTATCAAACAGTCCAGTCTGGATACATGTTTAAAGTCAAAGGCTTAATAACTAAATGAAAGAATATTGAATATCTTTAGAAATGAAGACAACGTGTTCTGTAACATCAGGGACAGCTGATTAAATGGGCAGTTTGTTCTACAATTTGGTCAGTGGCATTTTGGCATTACAGTATAAATGGGTGAGGATTAAGTCATTTCTCAGCTTTCCTTGGCAGAGTCTTTTATTATTTACACTGTTTACTTCAGGGAAGTCTTGGCGTATGTCATATTTATCTTGCTGAAAAATAGGCCCGTAAATGCGTATCACCTCTTGAACAAAGAAAAGCATTGTGATACTAATTTGGTTCATGAAGTATGTAATTCAGCCTCTTTGCACAGGGGCAACATTTGTCTCCTGCTTTATTAAACAACTATAAAACCATTTTTTTTACTTAGTACTGAAAGAGGCCAGGCCACTGCCACACACACATTGGCCTTCTGGAGGGCTGCCCGCACCCAGGAATTGTCATCTTTCAGCGTGCACCCACCACCATCAGTCTGAACACAGATGTGACTGCAAGACCAGAAGGGATGTACGGATCAAGCACTTTCAGCAGCTGGGGTTAAGAGCGGCGCAAGTCCTCAGTGACAAAGCAAAGAGAAACCCTCTGCTAACCTCTTTTCTTCAGTCCCACAACAATCAGCTTTTCCCACCCAAAATTCTCAGCTCAGACAACAGCCCTTGCCACAAAGTGTTCATCTTGTCAGCCCAGCTAACAAGATCTGGCTCCAGAAGGTAAGGACAGAGGGTGAGCACAGAGCCTGCTCATTTCAGAGAGATGATTTGGGAATAACAGCAAGTAGAGCCATGCCCCACACTCCCAGAGCACCAACACAGCAAAAACCAGAAGCATTACTGACTGCACCTTCTGGCAATAATTCCCTCTCCCACCAGCAGAAATTTACGGTATTAACACCCACGAAATCCAGATTTGCCCATATCATTGCAGACTCCGGTGTGTTACTTTTCAGTGGTCTCATCTCTAATGACCAATTCCACCCATCAAGAGCTCTTTTATGCTTCATTTCAGAGTAAGTCCTAAGTGAGATCTTCACTACCCCACCTACAACACGTCTTAGAAGCTCTACACCTGCCTGGCGTTTATTGCCACCTGCACTATGAAATACATAAAGTGCTATAAAGGAGCAGGAAAAAAAGAGAAGGAGAAGAGGAAACACAAAAAGGCAACTCCAGTTATGTACCTCTTTTTCTAAAGCAGACATCTTATACACAAATGGTTTAGGAGTAATTTGATATTACAGAGCAACCAAGCATGGGGGAGGGAGGAATGATGTGTGCAGCTTACAAATGCAGAGAATAAATACACATTTTTAGTGAATTGAGAGTGTTTAAAATAATTTCACAGACAAGATTCACTTATCACCACAGGTGGCCTGTGTAATAGATGTTTTAGTTGAAGATGCAAAAATTCGGAGTAGCAGGAATTGTTGATTACAAGCAAGAGTGTTTGCACTTAAAATCCTATCAAAACTGATCTTTGTAAGTAAATAATATTAGACTAATCTATTCTCCAGAGGTTACTAAGTGTGTACTCAGAAAACGGCATTGTCATAATGTTAATTAATTTGAGCAAATGGGGTAAGGGGGAAAGGAACTGCTTTCATGAAAGTTTCTCATTTCATCTTCAGAAATACATTAGACCAAGAGCTGATCATAATAATAAATACCTAGGTTTTAAGTGCTGTTTTCCATGAAAAAGATTATGCAAATACTTACTTTACATGTGGAACTCTTATGATTGATATTCTAAGTAAGAGATCAACCAGAAAGAGACCAAAACCACAAAGCAAAGGCGAGAGCTCTGCATCCCCTCGTTATCCAAACCGCATCCAATGCACTGCCATGTACCAGCTTAGGACTCACCATCTGGTACAGCATTCCACACAGGAGAAGATTACAGGGTCAAGACCCAAACTACCAACAAACAAGCTCAGAGCCTGCTCCTGGTGAAGCAGTCACCTCCCATTAAAAAGAAAGAAGAGGCAAGAAATTATGGGAAGAGAGACATCAGAATAAACCTAAGTGCTTCAGAGTTTTAGAACAAAGATACTGCTTTGATTCCCTTTTATCCACAGCACCTACTCTGTGTAGCTGCCTTAGTGATACTGCTTTCGGTCCCAGGCCAGCAAAACAAGCACACAAGAATTACTGAGCATTGTCTACCATTCTCCCCTCCTGTACTTTAGCTTGACAGCCCTTTTTCCTTGCTTGATTTGTTCCAAAATTAGGATGTCACCTTTTCCTTAGCCGCATTTGAAGATGATAGAATAGTACCTCTCCTTATCCACAAGCCAAAACACATGACAGTAACAATTAACTAAAGCTGTTAGCTATCAGTCTATCTATTTTCCTCATCTTTGTGCTCCAACCTATTTCCCCATTTTCCTTTTAGAAAACAAGCACTGTCCTTCAAGCTACCATGTTCTTACCACCGTGCTGCCTCATAAGCTTCTTATGCTGCCTCCTGTCTATGAATTTCTCTCTCTCTTCAACAAAGATTTTTTACAGGTGCTAGCTACTTGGGATTTGTTGCACTCAGCAGGAAAAGGCACAGGCTGGCTGATGGTCATCTAAACAAGACAGACAACTGATACTGCAGGGCATTTTCCCTGGAGTATTGTCTGGGAAGATGTGGCACTACTGGGGAGAGCCTGAAAGATTGACTCATGCACCCAGTCACTTGCAGAAGATTACAGAGGACAAAAGCATATACAAAGAAGTGGCATTAAGAGATGCAATGATGTGTGTGCATATAGGACAGAAAAAGGCAGTTTTGTCCTAGGAAGTTTTAATTGCCATGTGTCTGAAAAACTCACATAACTCAGCCACTAGTTCTAAGTCCTACAGCTTTCCTTAACAAAGGGGGACAAAAGCCAGATAGCCTCCATGACACCTTTAGCATCATATACAGTGGCTTCTATTAAAGAACGTAGTTCTGTATTTTTAATCGTGTTCCATACATATGGAATATGCCATGAAATAATGACAATAATGCTATGAAAAGATGGTTATTTGTATTGTTATTACAACTACAAGAGGAACCAACAATTTCCATTTAACTAGAAGAATATACAATCATAAAGCCACTGTCTGAAAAAAGAAAAATCAAATTTAAAAGTGCATTGGTTGTTTTATGCCTTGCTTGGTCCCCATGGTCTTGTGTAGATCCTGAAAGCAAACATCTCATGTAGCAAAACCTGACATATACTGCTCAGATGATATTATGGACAGGTACATACTACATTCACCTTGCAAAGATAAGTGGCAGTATAAATACATGTAGTGGGAAGCGAGAAGGAGTATAAATACATGTAGTGAGAAGTGAGAAAAAACAGATCTATTATCAATCCGTGGTTCAAATCCTGAAACTCCTGCACAAACAGAAGATCCAATCTATAAAAGTTTTGCATCTACAGACACTGTATAGGATTAGCTTCTACCATATTTACTAATGCAATGGATGAAGATTTTCTCTTTGGATTTTTCTATAAAAAACATAACATGCAGCTATTTCATGCATTTATTTTCAGCTGCCAGTCATCAGTTGCTTGCTACCAGCAATCAGATGCTTACTACCAGCTCGTAGCAATTACACACGGTGGCCGTTATATATGCATGAATATCCTATACCATGCTCTCAGTATTCTGAACACTAAAAATAATAATAAAGGGGCACAGTCAAGATGACTTAACAAATTTTGTAACAGACTGGAATTAAGACTAGGAATTTTTCAGCAGAAGAACAGACATATAAACCCTCCATAAGAAAAACTACTTCAGAATGGTGCCTATCCAGTGCCAACCAAATCTACACACTTTCTTCCATGCATCAATGCCACTTCGTTCAGACTGGCTGGCTTTTTCTGCAGTGACCCCATCTTGCCTTCTGTATTATTTAAAAAGATTTATAGCTGGGTGTCTCGTGTGGTGAAACATGAGCTCTGACCCCCAGGCTTGGAAGTTGTCAGGCAGAAACATTAATATTATGCCACATTAGGAAAGAAAACTCATCAGTAGCAGCAAACCAAATGACAAAGTGAAACATGATGCTTCTTGTCATACATGACACTGAACAGTTAAACGTACCTAAAAAGTTGTGCCCTCTAATGTGTCACCTGCTATGTTGCACCAATGCAACAACCAGTGGTCCAAATCTCAGCTGCTGTGCCTCAGTTCAGGTTGCTACTGCTAAGGGTGATACAGAAGAACTTACAGTCACTGTAAACAATAGTCATATCTTACTCTGTCATGCAAAAACACAAATACAGACAATTCTCGTCAAGAAGAGCTTAACACCTAGATAGTTAGGGTGGAGGATGGAGAGATACATAACCTACAAGGAGGGCATTAAGAGTTAAAACTCAGAGATGTGAAATGACTTCTCCAAAAATGCATTAGAAATCTATGCCAGAGCAAGGGACTCTCCCGAGACCCCATCTAGTAACCTTACACCACATGACTCTTCTTCACCGAAATTCTCTTCTACACTTACATAGCCAGCAAATCATTTCATCAACAAATGTCTATGTTTCAAGATAACAAGCTGGCCATAAAACAGCACAAAAACCTAAACCAATATTTTAGAAAGAGTTGGCTAATTTTAATGACTTGTACAATCACTCGTGATGCATCATGTTAAAAATAGGCACAAACAACATCAGCTTCAGGGAATAATCAGATTGCCACACAGGTAAGGAAGGATTTTCCTACCCAAATCCCACAGACAGAGCTTTGATTTGGCAGAATATCTGAAGTAAGAACACACACATATATGTGGATATCTATAATCTTTTCTCCACTTTCGTACACACTGATGTCAGTAATATGTAAGGCCATATAAACTCAAGGTCTGAATTAGGAACACAGAATCTGCTATGTCATAAATGTAGTAACTAAAGATTCCAAATACTATCCACACACACATTTTGCTCAGATGTGCGTTTTGCACACAACCCATTTGTCAATAATTAACAAAAAAAAAATTAAATAAAAGAAGAAATGGAAAGAGAAAAGGAAGAGAAGGAAAGAGGAAGGGGCAGAAGGAGAACAGGAAGGGGGGGAAAGGCAAAAGGAGAAACTCATGCTGTCTCTGCTTCTTAACACTGGTCTCAAGAAGTCCTGTGAGCCTGAGCTACCTTGATGAAATTACAGGAGTAAAGACATATATGTTTAATCACTGAGGAAGATATGACTTTTTAAAAACCGTATATTTTATTTAAATATTATTTCCTTTTCATAATAAAAAATTTATTAATATGTACTTTCTGACTAATCTCAGCAATACCTGGTAATTTTCCCATATCTTTAAATATTTCTTAGAACAAATGGTCTTGGGTCTTAGCATATAACATGTGCACGGCTGTATGAGTGTGAAAGAGGTCCTGTTCCTCATCTGAGAATCCAAATTTGCTTTCTCAGGACCTGTTCATTTTATGCCCCTCTTTACAATATATAGAAAACCAAAAGCTGAGCAGGCAAGAGTTTTCTTCAGACATTAATGAGAGAGACTAATTCTTAAGCCAAAATGAGGCACAGGCAGGCATTTTCACCAGCTTCATGTATTGTTTTTGTACCTTACTGAGCTCTTCTAAGATTCTGGCATGCGAGAACAGATGTGGAGCCCTTACTATAATTTGTACCTCTCCTGACACACTGCTAATACCATAACTTATATGCACCACTAAGCATGGACACAGCCCCTCTTCTTCTGAATGGTCTGCTCACTAGATGCACACAGGGACATATATAATGCAGAAGTCTACTGCATCAAAAGTGGAGTATCAAGAGTATTTCTGGTCTTTATAGGGTGTACAGAATAAAATATCATCTTGGTTGCAAGGCCAAAACCCTAGCTTCTGTAAAAGGTATACATCAGCAACAGCTTATGTGCTTCTTTCAAAAAAACATCTGCTCTTTTAATTAAAGGTCTAAGCCAGCTTGTGGCATAGCATGTAAATCCTGGAAGTTCTAGGGAACAAATTGTGGTTGCCTAAATACAGCTAATTGAAAAAAACCTTTCCCTTATAATCAAATTTTACATATTGTCCTGACTGTCCAAAAAATTACACAAACTAAAAAAATTTCTGAAAAGTTTGGCCTAGTCACACCCATAAATGCAGAGGTGTGGGCCATACCAGGTTTTCACTTTCCGAGAAAATGAAACAACACGAATACCAAATTTTCCTGGCTCATTCCATCTATCCTGCTACACTTGCAGCAGGACACCTACCTTCCGCTACTTTCAGAAGTTTTATATACACACCATGCAAATAAAAAAGAGCACTACAAATAGAGAAGCAGGGGATGAAAAGAAAAATGCATATAACTAACACAAGAATAGAAGTCCATATTGCCTTGATATAACTGCACATTTAAGCTATGATTTTTTTGTTGTTGTTTTTTTTTTTTTTTCCCTGAGTGAATATGGAAATCCACTTCTGGGCTGGAAAATGTAAAGACCAGCAACAATTTACAAATGCCTTGTAAGCGCAGAGAAAAAACTGGCAGCCAGAGGACCAATGATAAGATCATGTGCTTCCCAAGCCTGCAGACTTTCAGTTACATTACGTTCTAATAATTGTGAATACATTAGCAAATATCAAAGAGTGAAATCAGAATACAAACAGAAAGGAGGGGAATATTTTCAACAGATCTGTTATTTGCAAAGCATAGTCAACTGTCTATACACAGCCACGACTATTCAGTTGAAATGAGGGACAGGGTTTTTCAATGATTTTCAGATCAAAGAAATTGAGAACTTCGGAGAAATCTACTACATTTTTAAGGGTTTTTGGCTGAAGGGAATTTGTCAGGCCAGTCTAAAGATTTTTTTGGGGGTGGTCTGGGTATTTCCACACTCACATGTACAGTCAGGAAATTGGACTTAACCACCAAAAAGACTCAGCAAGCACAAAACTCGAGCAGAGATGACAGTTGCACAATGCTGATGCCATCTCCTTTGTGCATTTAGGAAAGGCAAATAAGGCCTGACAAAACTGATCAGAAAGAGCATTTAGCCTAGGGAACTGTGGATAAGGCCAAGACTGCAAATGTTGCAATTGGAGAGTATGGAACAGAAAAACAGTGCGTGCACAGGTCTAAGTTCACAAGGACCAACATGCTGAAATTGTTGATCCTGCAACGAAGTTCCTCTGCATGCACGCTGTGAAACTACTGTGTTGAACTCACCACACACAGGTAGACTGAATGCAGGGAACATGTGCCCTTTACCAAGGAGTACACAATAGTCACAAAAGAATCAGGAAAAATTACATGGCATATGGATTTCACATATGGTGAGGCACTTGCCCATGTACACAATATAAAGAATAATCCCTGTCCCTGAGTCCAAGACACTTCATTTCAGAGCACCCCCTCTCCCAGCAGGTCTCATCCCAAAGCTGGAGATGCCTCCTCCCCCACGAAGAGAAAGTCCAAGGCACAGCAGAAGTGGCAACAAAATCTGAGCTTTATTTAAAGAACCCCAAGTCTGCCACAGGGCAACTGGCCAGCACTGAAGAGTACTTTACAGGGCGGCCAAAATTCTCCAAAAACAAGAAGTAGAGTCCATACAGCGTACTGGTAACTTAAAAGCTACCTGCAGTATCTCAAACGGGTTGCAGTATTTTTTTCCATGTCTGTCTCTATCCAGCAGCACCCCTTACCCCTGAGAACACCTCTGTCAGATACCTCACCAATAATAAAGAACTCTTACAAAGACAATATACCCCCTTGTGAGTTTCAGAGTTCATGTAGAAAATCAAAGTTAATAGTTTTTCAATACTATTTTCATTTCCTGCCCGTGATCCCAGTGCAGCAAAGTATTTAAGCATGTGCTTTAAACTTTGTCCTAGAAATGCATTTATGCACATGCTCAAGATGCACTCCTACCTGGTGCTTTTACTGACTCCAAAAAGAAGTGCAGAAGGGTAATATGGGATAATTAACATTTGCAGTACACATTCCATTCGTTTGAATGTCACTTTCTGCTCAGAAAACACACTTGTAATTTCCACACTGCTATTTAGAGTAACTTTCAATCAATATGACAGTTTAAAAAAAATTATTTAACATGATATGTAAACAGCCTGAAGCAAATGCGTGCAACAAAAATAAAATATTTGCAAATAGAAACACCAAAGATTTTCATTTCACTATAGAAAATGAAAGAAACCTGCTTAAAAACATGTTAAATCAGCAATGTATTTTTCCAAGAAAAGTTTTTTTGTTTTTATTTTTTTAAGATGAATGAGTTGACAGATGCTTTACTAAAACCATTAAGGCAAGATGGCAATAATTTGTAGGTATGTTAACTAAACTATTGCTATCTGGATCACGTGATGCATGACAACACAGTATTCACATCAGGCGCAGAAGCAGTTTAACAGTTTGAAAGTCAATCATGTTGAGTATCCTGTGCACTGCTATGGACTAGTTTTCGTATTCCTAATCCAGATTACCATCAATAAAGGGACAGATATAAATATACCTGCATGTAACTTTAGCCACAGATTTAAGGTAGGTGCTTATTAATATCATGAAGATGTGATTCTTAATGATCTGGGAGCACAGCCTTATACAGGTTTGAATAATGACATTGTCTCACTGCATGCATAGTTTTTGCTTTTGTCTCAGACAGGTTCATTTTTCACTGGAGGGGAAAGGTTCATATCGCACGAGGGGGGTAACCAGTTGATGTTACAAGGCTGACGATTAGCCCCCTCGCTGTTCCACATGACACTGGGAAGGACTCCAGCAGGCATCCTTAATGCCTGCTTCAGCATCTTGAAGAAATTAATGAACACAGCTTCGATGGCAAAACATTTCAATCAACCCCAACCAGCTGTGCCTACCATTTTTTAAAAAAAAGAAATAATTTATCTATTTATTTAAAAACAGGCTTATCAAAAGTTTCTTCGAGGGATACAAGTTATTTTGGGAGTGAGAGAGGGAGGAATAAAAAAGAAGAAGGACAATGGTGGTTAGTGCCAAAAGATCTGCGATGGTCCCTGTGTTTGTTGAACAAATTAAGCACGTTCTGGTTTTTCACCTGCTGAAGTAGCAGCAGTGCATATGGCCCAGAAGTTAAAAATAAGGAAATATGCATACATTACCATACTTAATGGACGACCCTCTCCATTTAATATGCAAATTTCCTGAAATATTACTGAATGCCGTCTGTTCTAAATGAATAAATTTGAATTGCAATTAGAATAATCCTTTATAATTAATGAAAACTGTCAATTTTGGTTCATAAGTAATTTGATTAACAGGATGATGGGACACTTATCAAGTTCACTGGACTGCTAGGGTATGAGAAAGCTGACAGGGAAAATAAGGTGGTCCAGGCACTTAGGCACCACTGGAATATTATCCTAAATTATTGATAACATAAGCTAATGAACTTCAGAAAGTGAACTCTGCATGCTTTATTTAAAGGGACAGTGCAGTGGGGTGATAAGTACTGGTTTGGTCATGATAGCCTTCTCCACAATACAGTCATGCCATTACACACTCTCAGACAGGGGGGAAAAAAGAAAAAAAAAAAAAAAGATCCACAGGCAACAACACACACCTACTTAAACTTGAAATTTACACTTTCCAGCTGCTTCCAGAGAGGGAAAAAATGTTCACACCATAAATGTAAGAAAGGGACAATGCAAGCCAGGTGGAACACAGTTTATATAATGTACCACAGACACTATTTTATGTTGTATTTCCATTGGCTGAAAAATGGCACTCACTACACCTGGGTTTCCATCCTTTTCTTCCTATCATCTACCATGTAATTGGCCAGCAATTTTTTTTTAATGTGCTTTTGCTAATTGAAAGCAGGAGAATGTTAATGTATCAGTTTCAGTTTTATAAGAAAAGCAATTAAAAAAAACCAGTCACTACACACCCAAGAAAAACCCCAACTCTGAGGCCGTCATTTCCCTCAACCCACGTGTTCACTGACATCAGTGCCATTTTGCCACAAATGGGAAAGATGAGTGTAGGCCAAACTCTGGGCTGATACACCACTCCCTCTGTAATTCCATTAACTTTGGGGGTCAGGGAGGATGTAATCCAATGCAAAAGTTGCCCATAATGGCATTTTAAATCAGCACACCAATCAGCACACACAGGCTGCAATTCTGATAATCTACCTAATGAGTCCAAATGTGAGTAATACAAGTGAACCTTAGCAAAAATATCAAATCTGTGGCAATGTCTGAAGATAAAGTTTCCCAAATCAGTTTAGTTTTTAAATGAAAAGTTCAGCTGGATATGCTATCGTGCCACAAAATGGATATGGTGAAATCAGAAGGATATTTTTTTCTTTTGCCCTCAGTCTGTCTGCTTACAAAAACATTCTTCTGAAAACATGCTTGACTCCATAAGCATCATTCACCTCTCTTATGGAACTATGTCATATTTTGTGTATTGCACATGGCATTTATTGTATGCAAGTATTCCATATTACCCTCACGCAGCCAAAGAAACAATTCTGAATGCAACTTCAGAGTACGATCTCTTTCCAAACATCCTGATAGAGCACATCCTGGATACACCCACACAGTATAAATGGAATCCAATGCAATCTGGCCTTTTATATTTTGCAAACAACACAAGTTGAAAATGGTGAAATTGCATGCTGAATGAGACTACCCTTCGTCTGCGCACAGGCACAGTGCCAGTGGATTCTGGAAGATCATTTGTAAAAGCCTGCTATTGTATAACAAAAGCCAGTGTGCATGAGCAAGGTATGATTTTAAACCATTACAGCACTGAGAACTCAAAACAGATTTTCAACAAATCACTGAAAGACGCTTCTGCAACCTAGGGACTAAATCTCTGCTAAATTTCAGATTCATACACTCTAATCACCAAGCCACCAGCACTACCTACAGGAAGGCCACAACTTTGAGTAAAACGTATGCGTTCACATACTCAAGAACAATACCTCATTTTTTAATCAAACTTTCTGATCATGTTCAGATCTTGCCTAACGCAGAACATTTCAACACATGAGGTAACATTTGTCAAAAGTACAAGCATCTGGAAAAGGCTTTTTGGAACTGAAATGCTCCAAAACACAGGTGTTGTTATAGGTAGACATTATTAGAATTTGCAAAGCCAGAAATGAGTTCACTTTACTAACCCTGACCTATATTACTACGTAGCTGTTTTAGCCTGTTTCAACAAGAAAAGATAGTTCCTACAGCACTGAGCAGAATCACACATACCCAAACATTTTTGTGCTCAGGTCTTGGTACAGTGCTCATCAGTATGGCAAATAAAACGCATTACAAAGAAAACAATGCCATAATTGGCCAGTGGGCGAGTTTCCTGTCTTCCTCCCCTGAGGCAATCAGGCCTTTTTTTTTTAGTCTCATTTCCTAAGGAAAGGAGGATCTGTGAGATCACATTGTCTGCTCATGAGTCCCTCTCCCTAATAGTTTTAACCCCTTGTCCATTCTCTACAGAAGTCTCAAAAAAGTAAAGTTTTGATATTTTCATGAAAATGCATGCCTTAGCAGAAAAAGAAGCAAATTCTCTCATTGAAGGAAAGACAGGTACAACTCAACCAGAGCAGCAGCAAGTGCATCCTTGCACAGCCCAACTGGAAGGGAGCACAGGATACAAGGAGCACAGTTAAAGGACAGTTATAAAGGAAGGCAGGAAAGGACTGGATATTTGCAGTGGAACTTAGGTTCATAGGAAAGTAGTGAGAATATTGGATTGAGGGCTATAAAGGTTATGTCAGTGATCAAAGAGCATTATGGTGACAAGCGGACATGATGAATGGCGTTATTGTGATAAAGGAGCACAGGAAACAATACAAATCTGTAGAAAAACAGGGTTTAGTTTTATTAGTTCCACTGTTCATGGAACAAACTCTTATTTCAACAAAGCTATACTCTTTTTTGTGTCTCTGTTTCTACCTTCCCTTCACTGTCCTTTTAAACTTTTTTTTTCTTGCCTGTTTCACTGTGGCTACGGAAAAGCATCCTTTGCGAGCAGTAAGACTCCAACAGACTTGCATAAGAAAATGCTAAATTATCAGTCATGCATGTACACATAAGAAAGGTTACATTTATGTCACTGACTTCACTCCTTAATGTGATGTGGAAATTATGTGCAACTCCATCATGCCCCTTTTCACTATCTTCCAACTTCCATAAACTTTTGCCCCAATCTTCTTAAGAAGAGATGCTCTTTAAGAATCCAGCAACCATTTTAGGAACTCTAAGGGAGCATTATTACCCCAATTTAGGAACAGGATAAACAAGGCAGTAAGATGCCTCTAACTCACCATGTGAGTACAGCAAGACTAATAATACAATGCAGACAGTGAAGTTAAGAAGTCCTGTGACTAGACCACAAGACCACACTTCCCCTTCCCCTAGAAATCTACCATTCTAAAAGCAGAAGATCAACTAGCATTACCCATTTGGATATGTGAAGGTTGAACCAGGGTAATCTGGATAAGTAAATACTAGCCTAAATAAAACCACACAGAAAGACTGGGAAAATCCTCCATTCTGAGCTTGCAATATCTGTTACTACATATAATGAAGGTGAGTTCTTTATGATTTCATAAGAGCCATAAAGACCCATCTTAATGATTAAATACTTCAGCTAAAGCACAGTTAAATGCTCCTAGTGCGATCTTTTATGTCATTCATTTGAACAACATAAGAGAGTTTCATTTAATACAGTTCTAGATTCTGTAGTGAGGTAAGACTGAACCATCCACTAAACAATTAGCAACAACATCGGAGACATAGCTGAAGGACACACCAACACGTTGGACAGAAAATGCCTCTATTTAATTCTCTGTCGTGAATGGGAAGCATAAATATTATATTCTCCTGATAGAGCTTCAGAATTATGATGGCAAAGAGCAACCTCCAGCAGGTGAGAAAAAATATCTGCTGGGAAAATAACTGGAGTTTGGAAGTCTTTCCCTTGGGTGAGATCAGTAACCATTCTATCAAATAGGACCTATCTATTCTTATTTTATTCCTATTATCATGGCATCCAAGAACCATTACCATTTGCTCTTCTTGGTGACTAATGCTGAAACAACCATGGCAAGAGGAAATAGAAAATAAAAAAAATAACTCCAATGCAGATTTTAGTGGCATAAACCCTTCTGGATATGGATGTAAATAACAAACTCATTTATTCATGCTCCTTAAATATATTTATTTTTTTTCTTCATTGTTTGCTGAGCTAAGAAAATGAATCATTTTCAAACTGTCGAGGTTGGGAAGGGAAGGTTGAAATAGGGTGAGTGTTACACAAGGCTTTGCCCCAAACAAATGAAAGTCTTTGAGTGAATTATGGTCTGACTAGTTTCTTTTTTAAGACACATCAAGGCATTTCGTATGTGTCAATAAAAGCCCACCTGGAGGAAGAAATTACAGAGCACTGGAAAGAACGCCAAGATTACTCAAGTCTTTGTGTTTTCATTTGTTTTAAATCTGTGTGTTGTTAAAACAAATGTAGAAATTAGCCATATGGGAACTTAGTTTTGGTGCAATATCTTCATCTGTCACCGCATTTGGAAAAAAGCGCACACACAACAAGATCAGTGGCCAGGGAGGGAGGGTGAGAACAGCACACAAGGAAACAATGCTGAACATATGCACAGGATTTCGACCTCGCAGCATGGTGACTAATGATTATTTCATAAATATTGAAGCTGTGATGGATTATTATTACTGAAGAGGTACATTTTTAAAGATCATCTAACAGTTATTGTGTAGAAAGGTAGCTCACATCTCTCACTGGGACAACCTGCCCTTATACACAGTGTATCTTACCCAAATGAAAACCACACACTATTTTCAATTCAAACCTTAGACCCAATCCATGTAAGACACGGGCTTAATAGCTTTCCAAACTCTCATTTGGCCTCAGTTATACAACCAGCTGACACTGAAAATAATTAATGCCCTTTAGGACTCGCATCTGCTCCTATGGTTCCATGTCAAGGTTTTTAATTGGGCTATTTTGGCATTTGGAGACAATGGCAAGGTGAAATAACCTTTCTTTAATATTTCTGAGGTCAGAAGTTAGTCCTGCCAAAGGTCATCCTTCAGGTTCACAAATGAGTCATTTGTATCACCTAATGCAATCTGTGACTTGCAAATTGCACTGGGAGATGTTATAGTGCATTAATTAGTCCATGTGGTGAATACTGAATTCATCATTACCAGTGAAGCCTGTGCAGGCGTGCCAATACCCGTTTTGGTGGGTTGCAGTAGCTGATTATATTACATATTCTCCTTCAAACTGTGGCCTTTAATATCAGGCCTTGTTTGCTGCTAAAAGCAAAGACAAGGACAAACTGGTACTCCCCCACTGAACAGTGCAACGTAGAAACCTTGTATGTCAAGAGTTCCCCGAGTGTGCAAGAAGCCACCTCAGCCCATTTGTTTGCCTTCTACTTCACAGATGCTGTCATCCAGTACTCCCACAACTAACACCATTGCTGGATTGTACTCAAGTCAGAAGAGTGGTTGAAGCTTTAGAAACTGGGATATCTTAGTTGTCCCCCGCTCTTTTGAGCCTAAAGAGTAGTTCTGATTTATTTTTTATTTAGGTGCCCGGTTGGTTTTCTCCATAGCTGTCGGGACTACAAGCTTTAAAAACGGACAGGCATAAACAGTAATTAACTGCAATTCTCAAGTGACTGCATGTCTACAAAAGCAGGGCCTTTTAGAAAAGCACAATAAAACTTCAAGAGCAGCACTTCTAGTGAGGATCTGGTTATCGGACAAATGTTCCAAGTTTCCCAGATTTTATTTCCAAAAGCCATGTGTTGCTATCATCTTGTACCGGGCATTGAAAACAAGCTAATGTCTCCAGCAGCTCGGCACAGGGCAGAGCCACTCTCCTCAGGCCCAAGAATCTCTCCAGGGGCAGAGGTGGGGCTGCTCTGCCACCACACAGGCCTCCATGCCCCAAATCTCCCCTTGCACTGATGCTCCGTGGCTAGTGCTGTGTCCCCTACATTCCTCGCAGCAGCCTGCCCTGCAGCCCTTCTACATTTAGAGTCCTTCTGTGCCCAAACATAGGTCAATACCAATACCAAGCCCACTTTTTAAAATCAACATTCAGTCAAGCTTCCTTGTTGTAAAGAAACCTTGCAGAGAATTCCGCCCTAAGTCACAGTCTGATCTTTCAGCTGGTTGGCAGCTATTGCCTATAATGAAGGGATTATTAATTTCTGTTTCAAAGGGATAGGAGATCAGGATATGGACACGGCATGACTGTACCATCTGTGCAGTTGACATATATTGATTCATACCATCTTCCCATCTGTCCTTGACACTACAGAGTATCAGAGGTCACAATCAACTCTTTGCTGGAATTCCCCCAAAAAACAAGTTTTCATCCAGTTCCCTGTCAAAAAACACTTCAAACCACTTTTACAGAAAATGGATCACCTCTTCAGTGTATTATGGAAACCTATACATAGCCCACAGTTTGGCCTTTTAAGTACATACAACACAAGAGGTATAATTATGACCAATATTATCAAACAATGACAAATACGAGCTTTAATGTCCCTTAATGAAAGGCTCTGGCTAAAACATTGCTCTTGAAACAATAAGGGGTTGAAGAAGCTATGAAAATTACTACAGCTTTAAAAAGATTTACATACATATATTGCACTAAGTACAACAACCAATCAGAGCAGAACGTTGAGAAACGTGAAGTTTGGTTGCATGTGCCTATGGAAAGTGGTGGGGAGAAATGGAAACCCACAGCTGAGTAAATCACGAAATGTATCAAAGTCTCTGGAGACAACCTAGTTTTGTTTTCATTATAGGTATCTTTTTTTTTTCCTGTCATCCTATGCAAATTGCTAATAGCTAAGAAATGAAAACTTTTGAAATGGCCATTTCTGGCTTTTCTCAGTTTAAATATTTCATCTGACATAGCCCACAATATAACTGGAAGCACTATGTGTAATCTAGGCTTAAGCAGCGCTCATTCAAAACTCTGTTTTCAGTAAGTTACAACTGTCCCAAAACAGCCTTGGGTTAAAACACGTCATGCTTTTTTCTCACTCCAAAGAACTGGTCGAAGAAAATCCAACCAGATTTGAGCAAGCCTGGAATTTTAAAAAGTCTGTGGTAGAAGGAATGGAAATTACACAAGGATTTTTTTGTTGATGTTGATGTTGTCACAGCAATGACTGCACAAGTTAATCCTCGAACTTACACTTAATAATAAAATTTAGTCCTTATGCACTGCTTTCCTCTTTGGGCTATCTTACCAAGCTAAATTAAGTGAAATCACAAGAACTCTCACACCACCTTTTTTACATTTAAAAAATGGGAAGGCAAGAGGACAACATGGTCTGCCTGGGTATCAAACCTGAAGTTGTAAGCCTTGGTTTGATTTACGGCCACGGCTAACACTACTAAACTCTACTAGTATCAATTTCTTTACTCAAAGTGTTAGCATAATCTGAACTCTCTCTACTGTTGTTGAAGTGCAATAGTGAATAAAAGTCACAGTGAAAGAGCTCACACTGGATCCAACTTGTGGTGCCAACATAGCAATTTCATGTGCTCAGCCAAAAAAAACATGCCCAAAAGGCATGGATCTGGCCAGCTGGGAACTCTCAGGTGACAACATCACCTTGGCAGGTGCATCTCTACCTGGTTACCTATCCCCATTTGTGAGGACAGCCCATAGCAGCCAAGGACAACTTAACGTATTTTACAGCAGCTGTGTAAGCTCTCCAGATATTTTTTTTAAACAACCCAGCCAGCTCCTGAAACTCAATGACAGCAACACACCACTGTTGTGGTTTACACCTGATACCTCCCATCTGCATCAGCTGTGCTCACCCAACTGATGAATTTTATGAATTAACTTTTGAACACATCCATCCAAAACAGGTGACAGCACACTGGGGTGTGCTGGCTGCCGGCCCTCACTTTTGTCTGTGCCAGACACCTTCCTTCGCCACTGCCCTGCGTGTACAGAGGCTACACCTAGCATTTCTGCAAACCCCTTTGCCTTCATGGTAGCACCACACACCATCCCCACAGCTCCACCATGATGCAGCTGCCTCCCGCATGGAGCTGAGGGGCTTGCGAGAAGGCCAGCAGCCGCCCTGAAAACATAGTCCACTGCTTTCAGTGGACTAAACAGCAGAAAATCAAGGCCAGGGCGGGGCGGGGGGCGAACAGAAAAAAAACAATGAAAGGCACAGATGTTAACGATGAGAAACGGGCTGCCACCAGGCGAAAGGACCGCCACAACATGGCGCCTCAGCCAGGCCCCGTGGAAGGTTCCGGTCCCCGTGGCCAATGGGGCAGCCGCGGCGTGAGGCCGCACTGCGCTGCCACCTGGCGGCCGCCGCCGCGCACTGCGCCCGGCCGCTTGCCGGCGGGGCCACCTCCCTGCGCGCACGCACACCGCGTCTCCAGAAAAAAAAAAAAAAAGCAGCTCATTTTTGTCATCCCTCCCGTGCCAGGCATCCGCGGTGTCGAGGGTTGGAGGGGTTTATGCTGTCTTGACGTCTTTTCTCTTGTCCAGAAACACAATAAACATGGGCTGTGGACACACCCCCAACTCACTTGCAGGCTTCCTCACCCACATTCAGCCCCTGAGGCCTCAGGGGACCTCACAGCACGAGGCCAAAGGCTGATAACGTGAGGTAATGGCATTAATATGAGGTAAAATATTGCCACATTATTGTTAATCTCTTAATAAATGCATTGGAAGCTGGGCACCATCCATTAATAGCTGCCCAGGAGTTGGGATATTAGCAGACAAGATTTCTCCATGTTAATTTACTGTGGCCTATTCAGGTAGTAAAAGGATCTAGTCAAGTTGCAATCCGGTCAGCTTAAAAGTACACACACGAAATGAGGCTTTGGGATTTACAGTTTGACTCCCTGCCAACTGTTGAGGTTTCACAATCGAGTTCCTCTTGTGTGCTCCCCCCCTCCCCCCCCAGTGCTTTTTTCCTCTGCTCCCACTGTGGCCTGTGAAAGAGGCATACCAAGAAACACGGAAAAGTGAAGCCTTGGTCCATCTCCCATGAAAGCTGTGTGTAATAACAGACAGTGTATAAGGCTCTACTTATGTTAAACAGAGAACCTATCCAAAAGGAAACCTTCTGAAAGTACTAGGTGGTTAAGTACCTTGAAAATTGCGTTTCAAGGGTATACCAGGGGATTTGTCTTTGCCGAAGTGGATGAGAAGCCAGGCCTTTCAACGTATTTGCTGTAGACATCACAAGAAATCAAAGTCCTGGAGCCTATAGGAGCTGAGACACCACAGCAGCTGATCAGAGCGCAAGGATTTACAGTCACAACAGTTATTGACAACGAATTGTAGGTGCTGTGCAAATCCCCATGCTCTGACTAGCAAACGGCGGCTGACAGACAAGCAAAGTACTAGAACTGCCCTGAAGTACAATGCTAATGAGACTGTCTGAAATTACAGCAAATAAACCAGTCAAATAGCAGAGAAACTATTAAAAAGGAGTAAACACCAAATGGGTCAGCTTCCATTATTTTTCATACTTGTCTGAGTCCGTGTTATTTCACTTTGTAATAAAAGGATAAGGAGACCTTTGTAGTTGTTTTACTGAGGTCAGAGCTGGTGACATGCATCTTGAACAGCCTTCATAACCAAGCGGCAGGAGCATTACTGATCAGCTCAGAGCTCACCTGAAGAAAGAACCCTGAATTTTATTATCATTTACTTTTGTAAATCTGTTACAATGCCTGTCAGTTCAGTCCAGCAGTTTCGGTATGGCTTTTACCTGTTCCTGCGTTTATTCTGTACATGCTCCGCTCCATCTCCTTAATGCAAGTGAGTGTGTTTATGTATGTTGTTTTAAATAAAATACATGAGTAAGTGTGAAAATACAGATTTCTGTGAATACGAATTCACTTTATCTTTCTCTACCTCCAGAGCAATAAGGCGATCCAGGAATCAACTACCGCTTATCCTTGTAACTTCCTGTAACCTTCCTGTCTGGGCACAGAAAAGATAACCTCTGCCCCAGAAAGCTCACAGTCTGAAATACTTTGTCCCATATAACCTCATTGCAGTAACCCTTTCTGCATCTTCTCCATCTCTTTGCCATGCATGTTTTAAGAAATTTTAAGGCCAGTTTAAGGCCAGGTTGGATGAGGCTTTGAGCAACCTGGTCTAATGGAAGGTGTCCCTACTCACGGCAGGGGAGTTGGAACTAGGTAGTCTTTAAGGCCCCTTCCAACCCAAACCATTCTGCGATTCTATGACTCTATGATAATCAGAAATGCTTCCTTACCTTCCTTTTTATTGATTCAAAGGGAAGCAAAGACTTTTAGTGGTCAATAAGTGAATACAGCAGAATCACAGTAACTAATGCTTGCATCTAGGACAAAACCACCTCCAACATCTACCTGCTTGCTCCAAGTTCCTACAGCATCTCACGAGCAGTGCTTCATAAGACAACAAAATCAGTGGACATACTAGCCGGAAGCAGGCTAAGGAACCACAATGTTTTGCCTCCCGTGCAGACCTTTGAGCGGTTGCAACTAGCAGCAACTAAACCACATAATTCTCTGTTAAATAAGTTACCGGAAAATAAAAATAGATAGAAGCCCCATTACTTAACATATTCATCCCCACATCTGGATGATAAAATATAATTCTTATGGCAAAATATAATTTTTAGGCGCTATGTTCCCTATCTGCAATTACATCAAAATCACATTAATTGAGCTATAACACTGTCAGGCCTGGCAGCTGGGAGGCACATCCATACATTCTAAAGAGGTGGCCATTAATTCAGCGCTCCGCAGCGTGGCAATGAAGCTGGGATGTCCGTTCTCCAACGTGATTTACTGTCTTTCAAGCTGCTTAAGTGGGAACCTCTACAAAAAGATTTAAGTTAAGTGACTCTTATGCCAAGCTGGAGCTCATTTATTATTGAATTAAGTTTTCATTTCTTTTAAAGGGAAAGAGAAATATAGTTTATTTGAAACAAGGTAAAACAATTCAAAGAAATCAACTATTACAATTTAGCAAGCAAGGATACATATTGTGGGTGACAGCGGCATTTTGGTTTTACATTAGGGTAAAGGTAAATTGAAAAAATATATACATACTTATAATGCACATATGTGTATGGTTTATGTGCATATCTGCTTTTAGATGTATATATATGCATGTACATGCATACAGATCTGGAAAAATATATATATAACTAGAAATATAGGTACATATGCTTAATTTTAAGGCTATATATACCTGTTATCTTAGCATTTTTTTTCATATTCTAGCACTTCTCTCTCTTTAAAGAATGTATTTAATCAAGTTCTATTTCAAAACGTATATTGTGCTTTATTTCTTCAAAAAAAAAAAAAAAAAAAAGCATATACCCAATACTCAAGCACCTTAGTTTAATGGGGTAGAAAGGATGGGTAGTGTTCGTGTCCTGTAGTAAAAACTGGGTCTGAGAGAGAAACAGAAATTTATCCTACTCAAGCAGCAGGTACACAATTTCTGCCCTGAAATTAGAACATCAGAACACAGCAATCGATGTAGTATTTGGCGTCTGTCCTCTAACCACATGAAGGAAATATATGGAGCTAAATTTTCTGCCAGCTTAATTTTATTGAAATTAGTGGAGTTTATCCAACAAAATACTTGGCATCTTGCATTTGATGGGTAAAATGTATCAGTGCGGGGAAAGGGAATTTGAGGAAAAGCAGCTACTCTGCATGCTTAAATTGGCTAAATATTTCTGACTAAAATATACTTTAAAAATAAATAATTAAAATTTGCCAGGACCCCCATAATGGTGTCATTTGCACTCTAGTCACATGAGTCTACAGCGCAAGACCCTTTCATAATTAGGAATGTACACTATATAAGCTCCCTCCCTAATTAGCAAATTATGTTGAAAATAACATCCTGCTAATTAACAGTTATTATGGCATTTCTGAAGCTGAAGCTTTAATTATCACCAACCTAATGATTGTGTACAGAAAAAAACAACTTTTTTCTTAAATTATCAATAAGGGCAGGAGATTATTATCAGGTGAATCTGCTGACGGCTGATTAATTTGTTTGATGCAAAGTTGCTGTGTGTTTCATATTATTTTATCGGAGTTGCAGGAAAAAGGTACATAATTTGGTTTCATTAGCAACTACTGCTATTTATCACTAGACGATACCCCTCCCTTTTTTGTTGTTTGTTCAATTCCCTCTGTGTTTTTGCCTGCACCAGCATCAAAGTCAAGAGCAGGAAGTTTTAATTAAGTGACACTAATGAGGTCGTTGAAAATGATACTTCAGCAATTCAGCATGCTGTTAAATGTGTTTATTCTATAATGTCATCAAAGGTGATTGTTTTCCCTTGTAATAGATAAAATTCATTACCATAAGCATTGTACTTTTGAGTGTTAGAGATACAAAATGCGAGTTAGTCAGGTGTGTCTGTCGCACATTTCATCTCATCTACCTCTGTAAATGAATTTGCATGTAAAACTACCCCTTAAAAAGGAAATGTAGCATGAGCTGTAGTTGTAAGGGGGTTTTTGTTCAGAAATAGCTAGCTTTGAGTAACCTACTTGGTTATGATGATTGTAGCCCTGCTTTTCTGACTGCCAACCCATTCACAGGTGCATCCCGAAATTCTCTGATTACAGGCTATTTTGCAAGTCCTAATCAAACAGTTTGAATGAATCATATCCAGCTTGCAAAATAACTGTAAACTAGTCGTACAATTAATACTATGATTATGCGAATCAAAGAGTTGTTACAGGGCTGTGATCATGATAGGCTAAGGATATAGTAAGGCAAGGCATAGTTTGTAAGGAGAGGTTGTAATCCATGAGACCAACTGAACTAGATGGAATAAACACAGTCTTCCTCGGGTCTGAACCAGGAGTAGCTATGAGTCTCTCCTGCTCTCTTCCTCACTAGGGATGTGGGCATGTGGGGATATTCTCTGTTTGGCCCCACATTTGCACAGGAAAAAGCCTTAGAGATGTTTTGTAACATACGGCTCCTACAAATGCACATACACACAAAAAATACTGATCCTGCAAGCAGAGCTAATGAATAGATATACTCATGTCTATACAATTTGGCATGAGTAGGGGCTCAAATTCACAAAGGGTCCTAGATCTTCCTTTGATGGAGAGAGGCATTGTTGAATAGACAATGCTTATATCATTTTAACGTCTGGTCCAATCAATCCTCAAATTGCTTGATTCCTTGACAAATACATTTCAGAACTAAAAAAAAAAATACTAATCTTAAATTCATTTTGCAGAACTATGTTCAAAACGGCAGCTGCCTCTTTAAGCAGTAATCTCAACATAGTAATGGCGCAGTAAGCAGACTTAAATGGGCTTCATCTGTCCTAAAGCCTTGCAGTGGGTTAAAGATGCAGACATTCAGCTTTACTCAGAACATAATGTAGACCACAGTACTTCCTGGCAACCTTCTTCAGCCCCAAAATTTCACTCATATGATTAAGAAGGTCAAAATTTTACATCTCTGCTCGTGTGCTAAAAAATAAGGAACTAGGTACACGTTAATACTAAGGGCAGTAAAAATATCGCTCACATTTTCGGTGAATATATTCTTTTTTTAAACTACTACAGTTCTAAGATTATGAAGTTTTCCTTATTTAGAATAACATGAAACTAAAAAACTAGAGAAATGAGCTTTATGGGAAAAGTCTCCCTTTTCTTCCCTGAAGAATGGAGGCAATAATTTGCTTCAGCTTAAATCAAATTAATTTTTAAAAATTCAGTTTGTTTCCAAGAAAATTTTTTTTAAAGTCAGACGAGGCAAAACCAAACAAACTTCAAATTATTCAGTAAGCCAAAGCACCACAAATATTTTTCAGTGGCAAAAGTCCAGCGTTTCCAATAAATAGCATTTGGACACTGCTCAATTGCTAAGTGAAATACAACATGGCATATGCAGGCTTAATACTGGAAATCTTTACTTACAGTTCAAATTTAGAGCTGCCATTCAAAGCTTTGGTCTCTGATCAGATCCCGTTTTAAACAACTGGCCCATACTGTGTTGCTTTCCACCTGGCTGGAGGGAGAATGCTCTCAAACTTAAGCAGCATAAAGCCACCAAATTCACCTCGTCCTTTGGCCCTTCCCTGCAGGGTGACAAAGATGGCCATGGCCATTTGCATCTGTCAGTGCATGTGCAGCCTCTGGACAACCCAAAGAGCACAGCATTCCCTGACATGATATTGCAGAGAAATGCTTCATCCTGGGAATATGATTCGTGTCTTACAGTGCAAAGCCACTCACTTCCCACAGTTATTACCGTCTACATTTGCTAACACTGCAGTGTGACACCACAGAATATACTGGAGACAAAAGAGTCTCATCCTTCCTCCTTGAAGTCAATGGCAAAACTGCTATCAACTTCAATGGGGCAGGACTGGACCTTTAATAAGGAATAAACAGTCCCCAAAGCGATTTTTACAAATAATATTTACAGCGGCACCATCCAACCATTACAGCTTGTTTGTAAGACATGAAAAGAATTTTTGCTTTACAGTCAGGAGCAGGGAATTAGAAATCGCCTGCAAACTCACCCACCCACCCCCACGGCAGGAGCCATAAATCATCATTTTGTCCACACAGAGCGAAAAGCAGGAATCGCAGCAAGATGCAGGGAGAGCTGCCCTTCATGTGGACAGCAGGGGACACGTCTGGGTCACATGACCCCTAACCTTATCTTTATTTTTCCATCAGGCTCTGTGACATTTGTCCTTTTTCATTCAATAAGATGCAGGACTATTTGCCATTTTCAAGTAACCACATTATACAGTATTTCCCATTGACAGACGCGTCTCTTCAGCACAAGGTGCTTTAACTCTTTCTAATAGGTTTCTTCCTAGCTTCTGTTTCCCGAGTGCGATTTTATGTTTTGTTTGCTTTGACAAAAAGAAGAAAGGGAAAAAAGAAAGAAACATACCCCCTGGGAAAGTTAACCTCAAAACATAACATTTCTAAAGCAGGATAAACCACTATCGTAACTGCAGAGGACAATATAATTACAGGCAAAAACACAGAAAAACAGATGTAGTGAGCAAGCAGTCTTGGCAGTCCAAAGTTAGAAGGTCAATAGGTTGGGTTGCCTAAATTGTACATTTTTAAAGCAGGCATTAGTTTCTTTCTGCAGATGAGCCACTTCAGAATCTATATTTTGTCTGAAATCACAGGCACCTGATCTGAAAAAATCCAGCTTCTCTAGAAATACAAAAGATGACACAAAACTTCATGCTACCTAGTACAAACTGCTGGGGAGGAGCTGTGTGTAGAAGCTAACAGTTTGCATCTCCAGAAGGTTTCTACCAGCTTCACAAAATGCCGTTTCCTAGTTTGTAATCGAAGCTTGACACTGCATTGTCCTACAGTCGTCTTAAGGGGCTCATCCGGGCGCCGGCCTTCCAAGTGGGAGAGGACATCCCATCCGACCCCTTATCTGCCCTCTGCAGATTGGAGTTATCCTCATGGGGCCAAGCACCTTGAGATCTGAGCTCTGACACATTTTTCTTGAAAGCTGGAGGAGGTACCCACCGCTCTTCCCACGATGCTTAAAATTTTCTTACCAGCCCTGCTTATCAGCAGTGCCACTGCTAATTCTAGTAGACTGCAACTAGTAAGGAAGGGCTACTCTTCCCATTTTACTGATAAGAAATTGGGGGCCAAGGAAACTGGAAAAGAACATATCCTGGCAAAGCAGGAGTTTGAAGAGGAGTCTCTCAAGTCACGGAGCAGCAGCCTTATGGCCCTTAGCAACTTTCCTCAACCTCCACATCAAACGTGCATGGCCTCCCTGCACATAAACATTGTTGATGAGCCCAGGCTTCAAGGTAAAGCACCTTTGCAAAGGGGACAGGCCCAGACTCTTGAATAGAAGGCAAGATGAAATATTTCAGGCAAATCCTTTGGTGCCTGCTGTAACCAGTCCAAACCATGCCCTAGCTCATAATGGGTGCTCAGCTGCTCCATTTCAGGATGCTGCTGACAAAAGCAATGAGAACAGTGTTGTATCACAGACACATTTCAAGGGCATCTCCAAGTCACTTAGAGAGTTTTTAAAACCCGATGACGTAAACTTGCTTATTGTATTGAAGTCATGTGCTCAGCATCTCAGGTAAAGTCTGGAGAAGGGATGCCTCTCTCACGTGGCACAAAACCCAGTGGAGCAAAGGTGTAGCTGATGCCCACAAACACCTGAGAGAACTTTATTGCATCTGAAGGCTAAGTGCCCCCTAGCCATCGCCTGGCTCCCCTCCAGCCCCACCTCTGCCTGCCGCCTCCACCCTACTGAGAAAGGGGAAAAGTATTGCTGTGCAGCCTGCACAGCGCAGAGGTGCATTCACTGCGGTTAGCTCTTCGCCCACACACAGAGTAACCATGGGTCATGGAGGAAGCAGGATTTCAGCCTGAATGCAAACATGAGATGTCGACCAAGAAAACACCCCACGGGGTTTTTTTTTCCCATGTGATTATACGCACATTCAGATTCTCTGAGAAAAATGACACTTTGTTTAGTCACTGCAGGGAGGAAAGCACCACTGGAGGCAGCATCACTGGGGTGTCCAAACCACATCTTCAAAGAGGCAGAAGTTTAGTCATTTGTAGCTGACTTCTAGCATATCACTGTGCTCATGTGAGTGAATCCACCTCTGTCGCAAAAAATCGGACAAAGGCGGCCAATTCTGGTTCTGTTCTTTCCTTAGCTTATGTTTGACACATAGCAGTCTCAAATGTGATCCCACGTCATGTACTGTAACATAAGAGTCAATGACAACCATGGGAAGAGGCTTACTACAAATTCTCAGTAATCATTCTGTGCCAATCCATCCCTGTATACCCTCCTGAAAAGTACCTGATTTGCATTAGCAACAACTCCAAATGACACTGAGGTGGATGTGGAAAAGTAAACAGTAAGAGAAGCACAACTCCAGATAGAAGCTTTCTACAGCAGCGCTTGATAGCAGCCAGTAAATACATCCCGTATGTTAAGTATCATGACATTTTCTGAAGGGCAGTTGATGCACGTGTGCACCCAGAACCTCCCTACCCAGAATGACTGTCAATGTGATGACTTCCAGAGGAAGTTCTGAGATGCCATAAGATCACTGTACTGCTGATGGACAGCAAATTAAACATGTGATACAGCTACAAAGTGATCAGTGAGTTGGAACCAGATGCACAAAGGTGGCACACAGTGATCAAATGGCACTGGTGGGTGTGCACCTACAGCCCCGTGTTCTACTCTGAACAGCAAGATTAGACAAGAAATACTGGCAAATTAGGGGGAGATAAGAGAAAAGTGACAACAATTTTCAATGATATTCAAGGAAAAAATAGATAAAGTAAAGTACCAGATAAGCTGCAGACTCATAGGCATTCATTTATTTTCTGGTGGTACTAATTGAATTTGTAGGCTTCTTTTACAATTAAAACAATAAAACAAAACCATAAAGGCAGTTTCATGAGAATGAAGGCATCAATATATGAACTCTTAAGCAATGTTGGAGCTGCTAAGAAAAGTTCTCAGAGAAAGACTGTAATACATTTATCCTTATCTCTTGACTGCAATTCAATGGTTATGCAGCACTGCAGAGCTGACACATCCTGCAGCCTGCTCTTGTGATGGACACTGTGGCTACATCCCAGCTGTGGGAAGATGTAGTCTACACTTTGTCCCCCAGTCATAAGGGTTAAAGACCCGTAGGAGCATGCTGCTGCTCCTCCCCTTGTCCATAGGAAATCAATGAGTGTTGAGGTTTTATTCTGACCTGTACACAGAACATATCTGTACTATGGTCCCAGAGACCTAGGCAGGGCACAGAATTCGCTCACAGCTGAGATACCGTCCTACTAAAGTCAGAGTGACTGTCAACAGTCATTTAACATGCTCTAGATATTCAAAATGCAGGTCAGAGAGAGATTCTCAAGTGATCAAGGACACACTGCCTAAAAGAACTACTGGGTCGAGGACTCTAGTCCAAAAATGTTTAAAACCTGGACTCTAATTCTTAGGCACAGCAAAGACTAGAATCATGACGATCTGTGCACCAGAGCAGTTTGCTACCACAGAGAAATCGTCTATTCTTAAAATTATGTTCTCATTATTTAAAAAAAAAAAAAAGCAAGCTTATTTAAAGCTTGTTTTCCTCCTGAAGTAGAAGAAAATTAAATGGGAAACCTTCACATTTTTGCAGACTGGAATTCTTTGTTTTCAGTCAGCACTACTGAACTTGCACAGTTGGGTCCAGCCTTTCCAAGTACCTCCAGAACCAACAGTTCCTCAGTTCCTATTGAAACTCTTACGACCCCACTCCCAGAAGCCTACAGTATCAGACATATGCTCAAAAATGCACAGCTCTTAAAAGAATATAGTACCAGGCATGGATGGTGAGTCTTTTTGGAAGTTCAGACTCACCCATCAAAAGAACGTCACCATCTAGTCCCAGGCCAGACGAATGCACGGCTGGCTCCAATCTAATTACTTCATGTCTTAATTTCCTGTCCCTCATATTCAAGTTTTATTTTCTCTCAACTTCCTGTCATGTGTTCTCAGCTTGCAAAAGACAGGATGCCATTTGCATTCACAAACTACAAGGAGTTTTTTACTGAACTGTAAAAGTTACGTCGTCTGACATTGTTTTGACTGTGTCAGCACTGGGTTGATACTCACTTTTGAAGCTCATTATACAAGATGCTGTTTGGCCCTCTCTTGCTCTTGGTCTCCATCTAGGAAAAGCTAGTCCATAGGCCAGGAATATAGAATTTAATCGGACTATCAAAGGACAGCAACATGAAAAAATTCAAATTACTGTAGATGCAAAAAGTTTTCAAATATGAAACATACATTATGATATATTCAGTATCCATGTTTTATTCTTCTGTATTAATTTTCTGACTTTAAGATCTGTGTTGCACTTATACTGTAACCATGCTCCACTTCCAAAATTTCCACTCACATTAACCTTACTTTATGTAAGACAAAAGAAAAAAAAAAATTAATATGGTCTATCGATTATCTCCCTAATGCAGCTGTGTCACTAATCCCCATACCTCAGACACCAGATGCGCTATATGCAAACATCACTTGTCCGTAATGAGTTGGTTTTAAAAATCATGGAATATTAAAAGTGAAAGCTTGCAGAAGACTTTTCCAATATTAAATAACATGATTTTCAAGGGGTTTTTTCTGAACTATAAGGACTAGAAACTCTTTTATAAGTAAGGATTCGTAACACTGCAACCAAACAATTTCTTTGTGGTTTAGCAAAAAGTACATTTTAATTTAAACTGAACATTCAATACCAATAAAAGGTGCTTTCTGTGACTGAGAGCACCAAAAGTAAGAACCTAGCATTTTAAAACAACTCTTACAAATATGGGTCATGCTTCAGTGGCTTGAAATGCCTTATTTGTATAATTTCTCCCACTGGGTGAATACAATTTTAAAAGGAAATGAAGCATTGCAATATAAGCTACACACCACCTATATATACCTTGTGCTTGCATGTGGGCATTAAAATATTATCAGCAGAAAAAAAAAAAGCAGCCAATGCTTTTCCAAATGAAGATGAGTTTTTTTGTTTCATTGTTTCTTGATCTATTGTTGTGACTCTCCCTTTGATTGACAGGTGGCATTCTTGTCGATGGATGAAGAAGCAAAGCCCTTGATGGTTATCGACATAAGGAAATGTCATATCTGAATATGTTTCAACAGGACCTTTTTTCCCCCCCTCATTTCCCTCTCCTTCCCCTAACTTAATTTATTATATTTAATGCCAAGAAATCTCTCAAATATGAATTCATAATCCAAACACTTAATTGCGGTTGGGAAACCAAACCTGGCATTTAATTACCATTTGGTATTAAAAGTCACATTTGCAACAAAAGTGTCTTTACAAGGTAAGGTTGACCAAGTTCCCTTTTCCTTTGCACCTATGCAACCAAAGCACCTCTTGGCCTTCAACCTTCAAGACGGTGGCAGAAACGTGCTATTGAGTGACAGGAGAAGCTCTGTAACTTTCTTACATCACTGTAAATTACACATCAGGTGTAATTCATTCAGAAACCAGAAGCAAGTGGGTGGAAGTGGTGAGATAGCTCACTTTGCACTGGGCTGACATGCAGTGTAAGTGCAACACGAGGGCAATTCACTCAGATGCAGTGCTCAGCAGCACTGCAGTCAGTCCTTGCGAAAAGGGGTACCACCTCCAGTTGCATCCAAAATAACTCTCTGACTCTCCGTCAACACAAGGCTTGACTCAATGTCAGGGCTGAGTGTGGGGACTAAAGGAATTGTGCTCTCCCACAAAGCCTGGGTTTGGCTGTGATAGTCTTCATAATGCTTTATACCAGTGACACTAACCAGTACACGCCGTTAGTCCGCCTCTATGCTCCTTCTGTCACAGCACATCAGTAATACAGACCATCCTTCCTGTCTGGCCCTAAAGACCATCGCTACCCTCCATACCACACTATCTTCAGCAAGATTCACTTCTACCCTCTACAACATTCCTTGTTTAAAAATCACTGTTCCTTCATGCTATGCACAGGCTTAACACTTGTTCCTCTCCCTGTCTTACACCCTTCCTCTCCTTGCTTTGTCATGTCTGCAATTAATTTGTTATCCTCCATCTCAAGCAGGGATTGTATCTTTTTATCTGCATTGTAAAGTGCCCAAACAGCATAAAAATTGTATTTTTGGTGATGTCAAATAATAAATAATAACAATAGGGCAGACTGGGAATACTTTGTCTGGGATAATGCATCATTGCTCTCTCTACCATGACCCTAATTCATCTGCATAAATTTCCACATGTTTTATATGCATTAGGCTAACATTTTGACCACTAACCACAGGGTGAAGAAATGTTACATAGGAGCTGATTTTATACAGCTAAAAATAGGTATCTCTAATTAAAAAATAAAGAACAGGCAACTACTCCCTAGAATGCGTCTGTCCCTTAAAGTAGATCTATGTCCCATCCCAGGTGGAGAACTCCGAGGCCTGATTGTACTTGTTACTCCATGAATGGCTCACATCTTGCAATGAGCACATCTTAGCGTAGTGAACTGCCCCTTCCTCTGCCACTTTTGCACAAAGACTTTCACAGCTAGGTATGTTTTCAGCTATTTTCAGAGTAAAGCTCTGTATCTTCCTTCTATTTAATAGGCAGTGTCTTGGGATCTAATGTGTTGGCAATGCCTCTCTAGTGTGCTCTGAAATAAAGGAGCCAGTCCTTCAGACCAGTCATCAGTGGCTGTGAAATCACTAAGACATCTTGCAGGGTTTAGCACTCAGGTTAATATTTCATTGAATCATGTTACCCCACCTGGAGAGTAGATGCTGCAGGTGGTACCAATCGTACCTGTCAAAGTTCCTGAGCATAGCTGAACTTTCCTCCCCAGCTCATTGCCATGTATTTCCCTACTTTTTAATCCCTATGCTTTCAGGCATGCACAGGGCAAATGCTTCTCCCAGAAGCCTGAATAAAGAATACTCATGTAATAAATTATATTACTTCTGGCCTTCTTTGCCATTAGATTCAATCCCATAAATGCAAAAGGAATATCTAAGGGGGGGAAGAGCCTTGCCTGGCCTCTTCTCCATAGTGGGAGTAGAGAAAGCAGTCTCAGAGTTAGATCTATGCAGTCTAAGCCCAGCCTGTCCACAGTTTGGAGTTTTGCTACAGATGCCAGAAGAATCCTCCAAACAGCAGAACAAAGAGGGAGAGAGACCTGAGCCAGCTCTGAAACCATTAAATTACTTCAACTGAAGGAGTATTTGGGAAGACAATCACATGCAGGATGCATGAGCATTCCTATTTCTTCTAGTTAAGTACTTCTGGTTTTCCCTCATCTTGTCACTGAATGCATTTCTACTCCTTTATAGCCAGCCAAGCTATAAAATTCAGCATGAGCTTGAAGTATACTACATGCTAATTTTGTATCGCCCTAATAATGCTCAGATTTACTGGAATCTATTCTCTCACTGGTGCATATTTGTAAGTACTATTAACGTTAATGGGAGTTACCAACTAATTAGAAAGGAGAACAAAATCTAGGCTATAGGATGCAAATTAGAGTAGTGCTTATGTCACTTATCTTCCCACTGAGGAATTACAGAGTAGAGCAAAATCAGGACAGTGACTCTAAATTCTGTTGGCTACTTACCTTACATTTTGCACCCATGAACCCACAACAAAAGAATATTTGAAGGGAAATAGCTAGCCAGGTTATTACAGTCTATTGCGTAACAGCAAAATCTCCACTCTAGTTCTCAGAGAGAAAGATTTGAAAAGTTCTAACCTGGCTCACTGAAACATACTCAGCAAAGAACGGTTGTGAGGTATAGCTAACAATTAATATTTTTAACAAGCTGGTCAAGAGACTGTAACTCAGTGAGTCTGTGTATTAAAAGGGCATTGTTAGCACACTGCTTGGCTTTTATGAGGTGAAACAATCCAAACCTACTTCAGTGCATGGAGAGGTTTGGAGAGGTTTTATTTTCATCCTTAAAGTCCAGAGTGGCTTTGGCATAATAAAGGTCATATCTCCTAATCATGGTAATGTTCACACACAGCAATATGAGCTCATTGCAGAGAGCTCCGGCACTCAGAAATCCCCGGTTAGAAGGTGTCACCGATTAAACTATCGCATTTCAAAGGCTTCCATACAGTAAATAGGAAAGAAAAGAAGAAAAGGAACTGTGGCCTTTTGTTATTCAAAAAGCTACGGAGAGCGATAATTAACCCATTTTTGTTGAGAAATCATTTGGACAAAAGTCAAGGGATTGCCACCCTGTCAATTGTTAAGTCTAGATAAGGACATTATATTCCACTGTACAAAGAGTGACTGAAGATAGTGAATAGAAAGTAGGCCACTACTATGACTTTCCCTAGTCCATCAAAAAAGAGGTCTATTTTTTTCCACAAAAGAGGTAATATAGTAAAAAAAAAAAAATCTTCCTACATTAAAAACATAACTACAGTGCTTGTTTTTGCATTTTGTTAAATATTCAAAGGTACTATGCAATTAGCATGTCATTAATGAATAATTAATTACTCCTAAACCAGCCTTCAGATTTTTTTGCAACTAAATTATTTAAAGAGCAAATATAACAATGGAATGCAGCCCCCCCACACCCTTAACTCTGTATTTTCATCGGTATATTGGTTTGTAGATGAATAGGGGTTCATTAACTAAGAAAAAGTGTATTTTGGAGCATGGAAAGATTCCAGTTTCCCTTCCTGTACCACTGCCCTCATACCCTGAAAGGAACCCAAGGACAGAAAGTGATGTGGTCCTTGCCAGCATCTGCTAGGAATGCATTAGTCACAATATCCGAGATGTACTCCAGAATACAAGATTTGTACACTTCCTGCAAAAAATAAAAACCCTAAATATGTTGAAGACTAGTCCTGCCAGCACTTTACAGCAGCGTGCCCTAAGACTGAGCAAGTGCAGTGTATTTTTGTTAATCATTCATCACCAGCTCTAATGACAGTTACGGTATTATTAAAATCTACCCCACTATACAGCCAAGAGTTAAAGAGAAAGTAATTTGTTGCCACTTGCAGATATACATCACTAGTAAGACGTTAGTTTATATTTATAAGCTGCACATCTGTGAATCAGTTGGCCTACCCATCTGTTAACTGCACCAGTAAACAGTAAGTCTGTGAGCTGCGTATTCCTGCATCCATCACAAATTCTTTCTTTAATTGTATGTTTATGCAACAAACCTCCACTTAAGTGTATTTGAGAAGGTTTTGAACAGTGATAATTAGTTTTTATGACTCAATACTACTCTTCCGAACACTGATTCAACACTATTATTTTAAATAGACACAGCACTTTTCTCTGACAGTGTCGAAGCAGGTTTTCTCCATGGAGCAGAATTTGTCCCTACAAAGATACTCTGGGAAAACAAATCTCTTCCCAATGTTCTCAAGTTCCCATTACAGTATGCAAATGTGATTCTTCATCTTTTCATAAACTTTTCTTTTAGAAGTTGGTCCCTGAAATAAAATGAATTAAGAGCTATCAGCCCATCACAAAAAGTTATGAAAGAACTTGGTTTGCACTGGACGGGATAGCAGGGAGCTAAAATTGTGACTCTGGACACACATTCAGCAAAGTGCAGTACGATTAAGACATGCCTATCTTTAGCCTCATGAGTCAAGGAAACTACTCACCTGCTTAAGTTTAAGATACCTGCTTACAAATACTGCTGATTCCAAGTGCTGTTTCATTTCCAAGCAGATTTACGCTTGGGTACCTCACCTAATTTCTGTAAACAAAAAGCTAAAGGTAAAAAAAAGAATAAGCCATAAAGTTATACCTCTTACTGTATCTCATTTTACTCAGGAAATATTGCATGCACCCTTTTGCATAATAGGGGATTTTCACAGTGGTTTTTTCTAATGGCTTTACAGTGAAGTTGTGTACAATATGATGTTCACCTTCATAAAGCATTTAGTTACAGCATTTATTTTGTTTGAGGAACTGAAAGCACACTTATCTATGTATCATTGTGCTGATGCAAATGGCAAAATTTTCCACATGATTAAACATCATTTTCTCAGGGTATTCTGTGTCCAACTGCCTGCTACTCAGTAAATGTTTAGATCAATGCATGGTTGATCCCAAGTCTTGCAAGCCTAAAATCCTTCCATATCTAAATAAACACATAGGTTTACTTAAGGCCAAAAAAAGGACTTAGGAAGGATCTGGAAAGAATCAGCTGGGTTAAAAACAAAAAAAAGAGCTAATTAAAAAAAATCCCCACACATATGCTTGTGATAATATTTTAAAAAACAGGTTATGTTTATGTGTATCTCTTTATTTACTTCTTACCAGTAAAGGGTTTCTCTTGGTGACTCTTGGAGCAAAAAGTGCCCACCAGTGAATGACGGTGCTCTGCAGAAATCGCCATTGACTGACAGCAGTGACGCCTACTGGCACCGTCGGCCCCAGTAGCTGCCAGAAGCTCCCCTGTAGTTGGTCTTCAGCCACCAAGCTGCTCACAAGTCCAGCATCTGTTCTTTGCTTAACATGACTGGGAGCCGTATGGACACAGTCCTCCTCTCTCATTCCTAGGGGCAGATGCCAGCGTGGTCTTATGTCACTTCCAAGAGAAAAAAGCCCTGACCTACACAGTGGCCATCAGACGAACCAGGATCTTCAAGAAAAGCAGGCTTAGCTAAATACGATGATAATTTTTAGAGCATGTGGCAGCCCAAAGCGAGATTTTTGGCAGTAAGTATTGTTGTGATTTTGTTTGATTATTACAGATATTGAGAAAAGTCAGATCAAAATAAACTTACTGAGGATATGCAAAAATAAAGAGCACAAAAATTAGGAATCACCCTGTTCCCATTTCCTACATCCTTTGCCAGTCCAGCACTCCCAAATCCACCAGCCCCATACACCAACAGTCAAGCTTGGCACCAGTGCTAAAAATCATGAAGTCCCCGGCTTCCCTATGAAACTGATGACAAGGGCATCAAATTGATGCTTCTGCCAGAACTGGCCAGAGTACAAAATCTCATTCCCGAGCAGATGTCAGGTAGGGCGAACATTCGATCTCCACAAGGCTTGGACAAAAATGTAGGACAGCAGCACAGAGGTGAAAGAGGTTTGGTGAAAAGAACAGACCCCAAGTCTCCAGCCAAAATATTTCAAAGCGACCTCTTCCGAGGAGACACAATCAACAATTCAAGTGAGAAAGAATGTCGGCTTCAGTACACACAAAAACCTTCCACTAACATCTCCCAAATGGAAAAGATATTATAAACAACACTCGCCTCACTCTCCTCCCTCCCTGTCACAGAAATGACCACAATTCTTTACTATATACCTTCAAAAACAGTCCTTTGCAGATGAAAAGAAATAAAATCTAACCTTAAGAAGTACATTCAGAGACCCCCTTTATGCCACCGCTCTGTGTTATGGAAAAATGAAGGTAGAAATCTGTTGAAAAACATTTCCCTGCTGTATTGTGATTGACATCTGACAGTGCTCAGTGGTGTCCTAACTTGGATGAATTTAAATGACAAGCTTTCCTTTATAAGTAACAGAGCTCCTTTTACAATAGAACAGCACGATTACTTCATGGAAAGGAAAAAAAGGAAGAATCAAAGTTTTTTTCTTCAAATCCCTGGGGGCACCCCTGACCTGTCACCAGGCTACGACCTTCCTTCGTTAATCTATGCAAATTGGATGACTCTAATTTGTGGCACCGATTGCTTTGCCACACCTTTAAATTCAGAGATCAGCTATGGGATGATGCCTACATCACACAGAGTTCAGATAACCTTCATGTTGCCAACATTTTTAATGCCATGACAGATGACTTCCCCACCATTCTGGGACAAGGCAGTCCACGTAGCCCTCCAGACTACTTTTTGATTAACATCGAGACAAAAGCCAGCGGTGTTTTGCCTCTTCGTTTGTGATTAGCAGCATTGCTGCCGTAAGCATTCCTAAGCAAGAACCCCTGGGAAGAGTATCAGATCCCAGGTCAAGGCACAGACTGCCAATATCACGGCTTTGCTAACAGTCACCCAATCGCTTTTATGGACATAAAAAAAAAAATGGTATTCACTGTAATAAGCACCGGTTCCAACTGAGAGATATTATGTCAAACTCTAAGGCCTGTTTCAAAACTTTCTCCATTCACGTAACTTAATACACTTTGTAAGCCAAAGAGGGCAATATCACAGAAGATGCTCTATGTTCACCTTCCACGTCACACAAAGGCCACGGAAGCTATTTTGTCTGGGTTTAGTGAGGTATGGGAGTTAAACTTTTTGCTTTAAATTGGGTCCTCGTCAAGGATACACTGTTTTTTTTATTTAACCCTAGACTAACTTATTTTATTCCTAGTTTTATCCCTTTTCTCCTGTGAGACTCTTGGCTCCATAGTGCTGAAAAAGTGGAGATTTTCATTTATACTGAAAAATGTTAGTTATTTCTGTTATCCATATATACATGCATATCTATCCATTCAGAAAGTTACTGGAGAGACAACTTGAAAACCATTTTTCTGAAAACCAAAAAGCACATGGGAGTGTCATTATTAATAAAACATTCAAAGAATTTAATACATGGCCTATGTGACCCATCCATTTAATGCATCTAACAATACACTCTGTGCAATAATCTTATTTGCTTATGCCTTGCAATTCTGATGACACTCAAACCTGTTAACCATCTTTTCAAACAAACACTGAAGGTTGCCAGTTGTGACAGATTTGGACTAATGTTGATGGTAGCATGGGAGTTAGTTAAAGTGATTTGATAAGCTTGTAGCAGCTTGAGGGGCGGCGTCATTCCAAATATGTAAACAACATTGTCAACAACATAGCCCATCAATAAATGCAACCTCTGTCTCACACAGTCATTATTAAAAATAATAATAATAATATTGAAAAACAGGAAGACAGACAGAGAAAAAGGAATAAAAAAGAAAAAAGTTTCTTTGTCCACAGCCACAAATCAATGACATACAGCATCAGGGTTCACTGAAACACTGACAAATGTGTCAGGAACACTTGTTTTTAGCAATACTGTATTCTTTACAACTATTAGGAAGCAAGTACAAGCTTATTATAGGCATAGAGGCTAAACACACAGTGACATACCTCACAAGCTCACTTATGTTTTGTGTCAGAGTTTTCACTTACTGTAGAAGAGGATTATCCTGTTTTCCCATGCTGATCCAAGTGATCTCATTACTTACAGAAGAATCCTGGCATACAAGGATCACTTTGCCAACCATCACTTACAACATCCCAGCAGACTCTATTTTTAAAGAAAAACTCTCATATTTTTCTTCTAATGGCTCTTCTAGTGAAAAAAAATTAAAAACTGAAAATAACTTCCACAGGGATTACAGCCTCTGCCACTGGGGAGGCCAAATGCAATTATGGAGCCAATATTTTTTAACGGCTCCCATTCTGATGGCCAATAAGCAGCTTGGTATTCCCCCGTCTCCATCCCCCAAGCAAATTGCTATATATGTATATATCCACTGGCGGGCTGCCAGAGTCTTCGGAGGCTCTGCACCACAAGCATGCTCAGTGAATCCTGGCCATCTGGTTAGCTGGCTGGATCCCTGCCTCCACGATCTGCGTCTTTGGGCAGAACCAGCCCCTGGAGTATTTGGGTATGGGCAAAAACCATTTTAGGGGATAGTCTGCCTGTGCTGATGGACAAGTGACCCATTCCTTTGCTCGATCTTCAAGGGGTTTTAGCAAAAAGTGGATCCCAAAGGGTCTTTCAGTGTCTTATGACATACAGAAGCCCTTTCCATAAGGTAGGACTTTCCATAGCAGACCTCAAGAACAGATCTGTGAATTAGTGGGAGAAAGTGCTTAAAATAAACAGCTCTCAAAACAAACCCTAAAAGCATCTAGGCCCCTATCCAACAAAACACTTAAATGCTCATGTAGCTCTAGAGAGGGAAAGCAGCTCACCAAATATGCACAGATGCTTGATAGCCAGATTCACAGCTCTGCCACAGACTCATCTGTAACCTCGTACAAGTGATTCGAGCCCTGCCCTGCCATGCTTCATTTCCTCCAGCTGTAAAACTGGGAAAGTCATCCTGAGTTTCATCATTGTGAATATTGTCTTATATATGGGTTGTTTATCCAGTGACCAGATACTGGAGCAATGAATTACACAGAGGTGCTTATACATTTAACCACATACATCCAGACTCTTCCTCAAATGTATGGACCACCCCCCAACCACTCAGTAGACCCCTTCAAATTTCATTGGGATTTCCTCTCTAACTAAAGTTTTGCTGGGTCTTTAACTCTCATGGGACATTGAGATATTATGGTTAAAATTGGCTAGGTAAAAAAAAAAATAATAATTCTATCATGCTTTCTCTAATGGGCAATCCTCAAATTCCATCAATGTTTAGGATGCTTGATGTGGTTCAAAGCTAACTTTAGGGGAATTAGTCCTTTAAATTCAATTTAAGGGGCTTTTCACTAAGGAAACAGACGGTATTGGTTTGCCTCCCTTTTTCAGATGCACAAGAAGTCCTTATTATATATTCGTGTATTAGAGGGAGAGTGATCCTGTGATGTTTAAAAAATAACAACTTGGAAAAAATTGATTTCCAAAGGACTGGCTGCAGTGTTTATTAATATTCAGAGAGGAAGATCTAGTGGATAGGGAACTGCCCAGGGATTTAGGAGACAGGGGATGCAGAGGAGGATCCCAGCTTAAATACAGACTTTTTTGGAGAATTGATTTCATCTCACCTGCAAAATCTCAATAAAGTAGCATGTCACGATTTCAGAGGGGACACAATCCATTAAAATATCTCAGGTAGACTTTATATTAAGGCTGAAATAACAGGTGTTTCATCTGTGATACTCTTACTTTTTCTTTTCCTGATTTGCAGCCTATCCAAACTCCACTGATTCTTAAATCTCTGCCCAAACTGGTATTAAGGTCACCTTGACAGTGCAACTATAGGATAAAGACATCTGTTAATTCAGAAAGAGCATATAGACTACCACTGCCATAAGAGACTGGTGATGCTAAACAAGGATACACATTGGCCTGAGACTGTTCAGGAAAAGCAGCAGTTTGTGTTTGTTTGCCAATCCATAGCTAAAGCAATCTCCCAACAGCAACCACAGGGAGACAGAAACACACAGTAAAAGCTGTCCATGCAACTGAATAATACTGCCTAACACAGTTGCCAAGAACTACTTGAGAAGAGGCAAAATTTACCATCACAGACTGGAGCAACAATGCCTATTTCCTGTAATTAAATGATTAGTCCCACTTCCAAGCTAAGACCGCAGCCAGAGCACTTGCATGGCCAGCACAATTCCAGGCAGCAATCTAAGGGGCTCCGCGCAGTGACCACTGTGCTTCACTTCCCCCCAGCATCCCACCGCCATGCCCTCTGACAGTGCAGATGAAGGGCTGCGTTTCACAGGAATCCACGGTTAGAAACTACTGCTGGTACTAGAGGTATTGCTGTGATCCACACGTTGAAAAGCATTTCAATGTAAGTGGTAATGATTAATTGATATGAAGCTGTGTCCCTGCCCCTCCCATGGCATCTGAGCAGATCTTCCCTTTGAAATAACAAGGGGTTAAGATTTGCCATGAACGTACCACCTACATTTTTAAGGTTATAAAAATGGGATGCTTACACTTTTCCTAACCCCTCACCAATGACCAGACCCATATGTAAATTTCACACAGTAGTATTTAGTAGCATAATTAATCCCTACTTTATGTTATGAGTAATATTTCCTATTCCCGACCCTGCAACGTCCTTTAAGAAGATCCATGTTCCAATTAGACTAGCCCATCGGCACTCTTTTAATGAGCAGATTAATCATTCAGATGGGTACAATGGTGTCATCACAGGTTTTAAATATGATAATCTACATCCTAATGGTGCTGCAAAAGCCTTGGCTCGCAGCAAAAAAAGGTAGGCAAAAATTGGTGATACTTTCTTTTTTGTTCTCCTTCTTTTTCCATATTGACACAAGATAGGAGAATACTTGGGCAATGCGGAAAGTGCAGCAAGAATGCAGCTTGGAGAGAGGGGCTGCTGAGCAGCTCGATAATTGAGATGCAATAATTATTTTGCAAAGATAGAGGTCCTCTGGTCCCTGAAAAACCCTCTGCCACGATGAGGAAAAATTTCAGGTCTGTCTTGTCAGGCTAACACATCAGCTCTGCCCTTACAGCCTTTTCTCAACACTTATTTAAAACACATCCAAAATGTAAGTCTGTCATTCAGAAATTCATTTAATTTTAATAAAAATAGAGGTCTTTTCAAATCATGCCCAACTTCAAAAGGCAGCCTGGATATTTTTAAAGGCAAAGATGACCCAATTATATTTATTAAAAAAAGAAGGGGGCAGGGGGGGAGAAGACTTCCAAACTACATGATATGGGCCTAATTCCATGCAAAAAAAAGCTGGTATAGATACTCCTGTTCAAATGAAATCCATGAAAAAGCTCCTACAGTAATACCACCCTCAAAACTAGAAGTGCCAGGATTATAAAACCAGGACCATACTCCATCCCTATTCTCAGTGTGATAGTTAAAAGTCTTGTGCTGCACCACTCCTTAATTGTGGCTTTGTACCCACAGGGCTTGCTTTAGCAACAGGTACAAGTTACATCTGCTTTTCCATCTCTTGAGCTTGTCTGACTAAGACAAGCCCTGCAGAACACCAGCCCCTTTGCAGACATGCAACATTGATTTACACTGTGGTTGATTTTAATGTAGCCAGAAAAGAACAGCAACTGTCAATTCATCTACAGGTTGCCTTTTAAACTCAGCAGGAAAAGGACAGTGGTGGATACTTGTCTATGAAAAACCTAACTATAAACCATGATCCAGTTCTGAGGACCATCCTCTTGTGAACAGTCCCCATGAAGTCATGACCAAAGTCTAATTCTTTCATCACTGTCTAAGGAAGAACTGAGTAAGGGATATAAAATTTGGACTTATCTCTAATGTACCCACACACAATCTATAGCAGAAGGCAACTGTAAATTCTGCCTCAAGATGTCTCAGCTTCATTGAAACATGTTTCTGGTCCAAAGGAATCTTTATTTCTTATCATTAAAGCAAAATCTCAGCAGCCAAGATCTACTCTCCAAAGTCACTGTCAACAGTGTGGTTGTATTTTTCAAACCGCATTTTTCAGCTAATTGTTGTCCAAAGCCGCCTCATTTTACTCAGATATGTAACTGTAAGAATCAGTCATGCTACTCACTCAATTAAATTGTATCCATCTTGGCTCTTCATCTTTTAGGATCTGATCCAGCTCTCCTTGACTACAAAGACGATTGGATCAGAGCCATTCTGCATAACGTCGGTAGAGGATTAGGTATTTCAGTCAGGTCTTCAGGTGTACTGCCTGAACTCAGTCTGAAATTGCCTGCATCAGATAGGCCGATACAGAAAATTGTTTGCATACAGAAGGAAGCACTGAAATTATAAAGAGCAGTCTTGTGCACATGCACCTGCTGGGCTAGGAGACATTATTCTTACTAATGCACCTTTGCTAATGTCCACATCACAAGGATTTTTTTGATTTTTTTTTTTTTTTTTAGTAAAACACTAATGTTAGTTGTCCATTATGATATCTGGAGTCATAATGGGCAAGGAATCCCTACAGTGAAGAAGCCAAAGGAACAACATTCAGAAATAAATTCCTACATTGGTTATGGGAATATTGCTGTAGCTAAAAAAAGTTTTTTTTAAAAAAAAAAACACCACATTTTTGCAGTGCATTAATTTCTGCTTGTTCTGCAAATTCAGGAAATCATTCACAAGGCAGCACTTTAGAAGCACTGAGGAAAACCAGCATCAAACATCAGACAGTCCCTGCAATGTTCCTCTTAGAGGGACCCCCTTCCGCTCACCCTGGCTGGCTTTTCTGGAGCCCCCAATACTGGTAAGCAATACATTCTTCTGCACCTGACACGAGAGTCTCATTTTGGCTGTCACTCTTTGCTGAGGCTTTAACTAACACTATCTATGCAACTCTAGAAACCACATCAAATTGCAGTTTTTCCTGATTTTATAGTAATTTGCATAATAGGTCACCGTTAACACACTGTGCTGAAGGAGAAACAGCTCATCTGAAATCTACCTTGAATGTTTCCATTAAAATATGCTCAATTTTTTCCCTCTACCCCAGGAGTGAATTAAGGAAATACATATGTAAACAACTATAAATAAATGCAAAAAATAATTATCAAATTAGTTCTAGATGCATAATCCAGTATGATTCATGTTATGTTCCCACCGTGATCCCAGTTCCAGAAGAGTTAATCAACCATAGCAACCTTCTAATCAGAGCAGTGAACTAATGATCCTATTTCTGAGTAATACCAGTCAGATAAGGCTCTCAAAAGGTAGTTAACATCACTTTGGTGGAAAGGCATGACAAGTGCAAGTTCTAGCAGTGGGTAATGCATCATTCATGCCCCCTCTCGTTCTGACATTTTAACGTTATCTTGTTTTACTGTGTCGGCCTAACACTGCCACTGCTGGCAAATTAAACTGTGAACTTACAAAGTGGGTGGCAATAAATACAAATTATGAGAGTTCAAAAGATGTCCCTGGAGGTGTACTGCCAGACATGGAATGTCTCTGGCTTTTCTGTCACATAGCAATAGACAAGACAAAGTGTAGCATGAGCTGAAAAAAAGAATTAACTACATCATGATGAAAAATGAGATGAAAATGAAAAAAAAAAAGAAAAAAAACAAATAAGAGGGAGATGTAAAGGCAGGACAGGAATGAACAAAAGACCATACCCTTGAAATATAAAACATAACTCTATTTCGCCTTGCAGAACAAAAGCTATGTAAATTAGGAATCAACAAATGCCTCTTAGAAATATAGACCAACTATAAAATGTTGTCAATGTTATTACAAAAGTAAGCAGCTCCTCCTAAAGAAACTGCCACACAGAAACGCTAGCAGCATGATGTTACAGCACTTGTATCTCTAGCAGAAATTCAGGATATCCCACTGCGCTTACCCACACTGACAAAGATATCACATTTTGCATCGACTTAAATACACAGGACAAAATCCTGCTCTCATAGTCAGAAAAAAAAAGAAAAAAAGACTGAGAACTGCCCGAGGTGACAACAATGAAATCACAAAAAGCAAAAGCTCCTTGCACAGCCTTATGCCTGGCCTTCACTACTTTGTGGAGGGAGATAACAGGGGCAGTGGGGTTCCTCCTCACACCCCGCGCCACTCACAGGGGGCTGGTGACCTACCCAGCCCCACAGAGCCAGGAGCCAATTGCACAGTACGTCAGTCATACTACAGATTTAACACAGACAAAACAGGAAAAAGTTAACATTTCTTTCTTCCCTCAGGAAGATAAAACTTCACATGCTTTTAATGGGGTCAGAAAAAACCCTGATTTTTAATATACCCAAGCCACGAAGCTTATTCAACTTGGTCTAGCACCACTAATGAATCTTATAAAACATTTTATCTCCCCCGCCCATGTTTCACAAACCACTCACATGAGGCTTGAAAATCACAATAATATCTTCCCAAAGTGCAGATATCACTCACACCATATGCAGCACAACTCTGTTTATTTTTCCCTATAAACCATTGGTTTCATTGAAACTCATTAGCATCACCTGTGTTAATTACACTAGCAAACCAATCAACAGCTCCCTCTTAATTAGGTTTTCTTTATTAAAGCCGGAAATTACCAAGGAGACAAAAGTCAACTGGGGAAATTATGTGAAAAGGAGTGTTTATGCCAAATTACCATACAAAATATAATAAGGAAAGGAAACTCAGTTTGTTTACAGGAATAACAAACAATATTAATTTTCAAGGTCACTGGCACAATTATTAATTACCTGTCTTACACTTTATTGTGATAGTTTAGTCTGCAAAGGTGGGGGTGGCTCATAAAAAAAAAAACCCACAGAGCGTGGTTGTGTTGCCTTTGAGCTGCCATGGTCGCTGCCTATGACGTGCGCAGTGTTTTAGGAAGTTACTTTCGTGAGCATTTCCCAGATGGGTTCACATGATGGAAACTCTGTAAGGTACATAAAAAGCTCCGGGGTTTGACTGCTACCTCCCTTAGAGAGGTGCCACAGGAAGGGAGAATTCAGCCAGTGAAATCTAAGTTGCTTATCCCTGGTGGAAGGCATTTTGGGGTCCAAGACTGTACCATGAGAAGTGCTGCTGCTACAGATCCTAGGACCACACAGATATGCCGTGCCCCCTCCCTTTACATCCCCTGATACCTGTTAAAATGACTCCCACAGCTCCTGGGAACAGAGCTGGCACGGGCTGAAACAAGCCCTGCTCAACATAACTGGGTTTTCTGAAGTTCAGTGGGGAACACCCTTAAATCAACCCTTCTGCAGAGTAGATCTGCTGGCGTACCCAGCTTCTGCCCCTCCGCTGCCAGTAACAGGCTATCAGGCTTCGTTTGTGCCGTGTGGGTCAAGAGCCAGACCCAACAGCATCCTGCTCAGTCCTGGTTGGCATTGGGTTGATGCCAAAATGAGGTCAGAGTGCTGGGCCGCAGAGCAAACGCTACAGCTATTACTATAGGAAGTTTGCCAGCTGCTTTCTCTTTACATGCCCACCTACCAGGAGAGCCCCCTTTGAGCATTCTTTACCACGCTGTATCTTCAAGTTTTCCTATGTGCCTACACACACGCATGCTCACACTCGTAGACACAAGTTAATGCAACTACTGTGTAGCTCCATAGCTCTTCCAGGATCCCCAAAGAATCATTAGATGTTAGCATCAAAGCAGTTGTCTACTGATAAGCCCCCAAACTAGCTTTCAAGACATACTGCATCAGGAAAGAGTTGTGCTGATGTTTTGTATCCTCTGAAGCTTCATCTTCTCTCCACATTAAACATCTTGCAACATATACTGATTTTTTCTGTTGACCAATATGAAAGTCAATGCTTGAGCTCTGCATTCTTGACCTGACATGTCAAAGGGAACTACTGAAATAAGCCATTCATGAACTGCAGATTATCTGCTGTCAATTCACCTGGAAATCCAGCCTCAGCAACCTGTTATTTCAAAGTTACTTGCTGTTCTGCACGACAGTTCAGTTTAGCTTTCTGAAAATGAGATGATTGTTCCCAGCCTTGCACCGTTTGACATGTCTATGACTTTACAGAACTTTATTTTGGAAACTCCTTCTTGATTCCATAGAAAGCTCAGATTCTGCATCATCCTCGTAATCATACTTTGTTTCCTAAATCACTGTGAACAGGTCCTTTTGAAGTTCACTGCAGTCAGTTCAGGGTAACATGCATACATGCTGCTGTTACATCATGTCAGACATTTCTCTGGTTTGTGATCACTTCTACACTGATTGCAAAAATACATCTACATTTTAATTAATCTTTGTATTCTGACCTACTGTTTTGGTGCATCCATCCTTAATTAATCACCCATCAGTTCTTTTCAGCCCTGCTAATACTTGCATTTGGGAAGAATAATCTTCTGTAGTTTTACAATTTTCCAACGTCCTTGAAAAAAAACTAGTCTACTTCTCAGAATAACTTTCCTTTAACCTAGTTATCTATTATACTACGAACATCTCAGACTACAATAAGTCCACTTATTAACTGTTCAAATGCACATACCTTAGCTTTATTGCGCAGATCTATTACATAATGGACAATTACCTCATTTTACAGATAGTTACTTGTAAACTAAGATAATGTGTTTTTCCCATGAGTTATTCTTGTATGGATTCTGGGTTTTCTGTATTTTTTTGTGTGTCTTGATTTTACACTTTGCAGTCCCGTTTACAGCACCGCTGGAAGATGCCGCAATCACCAGTGCCAGGAGACCTGCAGCATCTCCTCTCTGCTTGTGCACTATGCAGTATCTGGCACACCAGGGCCTCAATGCTCATCTGGTGTCCCACGTGTGACCACAGTACAAATATTTCGCTTTCTCCAATTTCTTTGCAATGTCACTTCATTCCAGCAAAATCTGGAAGCATTACAACCTTTTGCCTCCAGCTCTGCAAGGACCTTTTCCAAACTGACACTTCCTTTGATCCTTTCCCTTTGCTTCCTTAGTGAAGTAGGTAATAAAGATGTGACACAGATTCAGGAGGGCTGGTGGGAGACTGGGTTACCTCCTAGCCTCAGTCAAATGACGGAGGAAAGAAAAAAGGTTATACAAGGCTTCAGGTCTGACCCTCCAGAAAACCCTGTATAAACCTATTGCATTGTGCTTACGTGGAGGAGTGGGGAGTACTGGGAGGGAAGTGACTGCCCTGAAGGTGTCTGTGTAATGGAGGACGTCTCACACAGTCGTTGGCAGGAGCTGTCTCCTCTCCCTACTGCCTGTGAGCATTTCCCTCAGCTCATCCCGGTCTCTGCTCAGACGCACTGACTCTGATGAAAGCAACACCTAGCATCTCCATTCAAACCACATTTTCTAGTGATTCAGGATTCCGTCAGATGACATACCATCCCTGCTTTGATCTTCACCATAGGCTGCTGGAGAAGAGGCACTCTCCAGTCACTCCCTGAATCTTCCTGACTTTCAGAGTACAAGAATAACATGGTCTACATATGCCAAGAAACTGGCTGGAAGAGCCCCTCAGGTGAACATCCGAACCGGAGAAGTTGTGGTGGCTCTTTAGGCCTTCTGCAGACCCTACCTTATATGGGAATGGCTTGTCAATCCAGAGAAGTCCTTACTCAGCCTCTTCCACTCAATGAAGGCCAAAAATAATCCAAAAATAATGAGATGTTGCCTATTACGCCACTTGCTGTACCAGGCTCTTGCAGGACAGGTAATGTCATGTGATGTGACAGGGCTGTCTCAGGGAAGAGTTATATACATCAGCTGCCCTTTAAAATGGATGATTTTAGAAAAGCATATTGCACCCTAAAAGTAGAGTTTCCAATCGTTGGATCGTTTAAGACAGACCATCACATTCTGTTTTAGAAAGAGACAGGCATGTGGAAATGTTCATTTCTTTTATGTTAGTTATGGGGGAAATAGCACATAAAAAAAAAATCCACTATACTTGAAATGCATCATAGTTGCAACAATTCCAAAATGAGTATTTAAAAGACAATTTTCAAAAAAAGTATCCGATTTCCTTGATAAACCATAATGGCTCTTTAGAACACATCATGGTCTACTATAAAAAAAAATCATATTTAAAACACTTTTAAAATATGTATTATAAAGACTTTTTTAAAATGAACATTATTTACCCAGAAGGCCATAATTGTTCTGAAATGTATTTTGTAAATCTGTGTTCAGGGACTTTTTTTGTTAAAAAGGAATTTTTTTGGCCCAAGAGATCTTAAACAGCTTCTATGGAACTATCAGAATTTATTGTTTTAATAGGGCTGAAATGAAGTTTGGAACGTGTTATTGCACATACAGCAGCAATGTTTTTCAGACAAAAATGAGAAAGAGGAAAATGGAAGAAAGGAAGAAGAAGTGGAAGAAGGAATGGAAATGGAAAAAGGAGACAAGATGGGAGACGAGGAGACGGGAGACTGCCCACACAACTAAGATGCTCAGGGACAGAAGAGCAACAGTCCTGGTAGCAGATGCAGTGAGGGGGAGGTCCAAATTTTCGGGGTGGGGCAGGTCAGGTATTTCTCAGCTCAAGGGAAAGCACTGCTCCTGCAAACTGCAGTGTTACAACATGCCAGCTCTCAAGGAAATAAAAGAAATAAAAAGGTCAGTTTGGGTGAGCAGGAGCTGCAGAGCTGACAGCTACCCTGGGTAAATGCTGTACATGCTTGCACAACAGCATTTTGAGATTAAATAGCAAAGGCTGTTTGAGTCTTCTCCTGTGTGCCCATTAGGCAAACCCAGCCCACATGCTGATCCATACTGTGGCGCAATGATGTAAGAGGAGAAATGTGAACAGCCAGAGTGAAGTAACACAGCCAGAATCCCACTCATGCCTGGGCGTAACCATCAGAAGCCACCTCTGACCCATGTCAGGTGGATCGGACAGCAAAGGTGGCCTGTCTGTGTCAGTAGGAAGGGACTAGTTCACGCTCTTCAGAAACATTCTCTGGTTGATGAAGAACAATCATAATGACAACACTTCCGTGGTGCTTCATATCTTCAAAGCACAGCGCCAGAGACATTAACCGATCTGTCTCCAAAGGAGGCCTCCAGCAAACCCTCAAGAGGAAATTATGAAGGGAATAAAGACCCTCAAAGAACAACCAGTTCTGGCTGCACAAAAACACCTGCAGCAAACAGCAAGTTCTACACGTATGTGCACAAACACACACGTACATACACACACATGTACATACACACACACACTTCGATTTACAGGAGCCATATTTGGTGCTACCAGATGACTTTGAGGCACTACTTTTGATTTGTGTTATCTCAATACTTTAATTCTCACTTGGAAAGAAAATATTGTGCCTGGAATGAAACTCCGGGGCTAGGAGCCAACTATTTCTGTGCAGGTGAATCAGATTCTAGTTGAAACACCGAGAAATGGTCCTCACTCAATGCAGCCTTTCAATGACAAAACCAGCTTTGCTGTGCTTGGAGAAGTCAGAAAACAAAACATCCAGGAGCCTGCTGGCTTGCATCTTGCAAAGCTCCACTGCTCAGCCCCACTGGGGTAATTCTTGCTTCGCGGGTGGTGAGTTCCCACAATTGTAACACTGCACTGAGCACAGCATCGGTGACCAGGGCACTGAGGAGGCTCAGCCACCAAACCAAATCTAGAGCAATTCTAAAATGCTAGCTGCCATCCTTACTTTTTTTTTCCCCCTTAATAGCTAGAATTAAGTACCAGCTAAAAGCTAGTAAACATGGTTTGTACCATATCATGTAAATATGTCATCAAATCCAACCTCACAACAAGCCTGCTGATACCGCGAAGGGCATTAGTTTAACTAAGGTAGCGCAAATGCCTAACATGACACATTTAAACCAGTTTAGTCTATGTCTAAATAAGATTTAGAAAAAAAAAAGACAGGACAGCTCTTGATCTTTTTTGTGCAAGCTATAATACCTTCTGAGTTAGAGAACCATAACTCAGTGTAGCAAGAATTTCTGTGCCTGATCCTCTTCTCACATTAGCGCATCACCAGTGGTGAGAAGAAAGTCACCACTGGTGTACACTGGTAGAAATGACCCTGCTACAGTCACTGCAAACGTGTTCACACGAGGTCTCCAGCTTATCCTCCCAAGAGAGGGTTTGGTTATACATTACAGGCTGAACGTAGTAGTGAAGGAGTGAGTTTCCCTGTGGGGTACTAAGCAGAAGGTCAGCCCGTATCATCCATGGTCTCTTCTGGACTTCAATTCTCTACGAGTCAGGATAACTGGTGTTAGTGGATGAAGTTTGGAGTGTTCTGCACCTGGAGACCCTCGGTCCTCAGGGATCGGGGGGATACCCGCCTGCAGAGGGGAGGCTTCTTTGGCCAGATGCAGCCTATCTGGCTTAAATTCACAAAAGATAGCTTTTGTCACCAGTCTTCCCCGTAACACTTCAAGAGCTTAAAATATACTTTGAGGAAGGTTTCAAACACTTCTTCCCCTCAAATCTGTCTACGCTTATTCACTGTGGATTCCAGAGGGATGACCTGGATTTCCTTGCACACTCTCAAACCAAATTATATCAGTCCCAATTAGGTCATCTGCTAGCTGCTCAGGACTGCAAAATTTCTTCCCCTATGTATCTCCCTGCAGTTAAGACTGGACAGGGAACTCTTCTGTGTTAGAATAACTACTATAAAACCATATAACGCAGCCTCAAAATACAATTATAATTGCAACGCCAAAAGCAAGCCAGTCAATATCTTCAAGATTCTAATAGTTTCAAGCACTATTACCTTAACGGTCTCACATCACAGTACTGATTAAAGAAACATTTTGTCTTTTTATCTGTATTCAATGGAGAGTGTAATCACCGGAGCGTAGAGAGCTAAAACATTTATTAGGAAGTATACATCTTGGGTCAGGCAGCGAAAGTCAATGTCGAAGTGGTGAGCTACAGCACAGCTTTCAGTCTCATTCACGGACCCCATCATGTCACCTCCTTGGGATCATCTGCCGTGCACGGGACGAGCTCTGGAGAAAGCCGTGCTGCCACTCCGCTCCTCTGGAAAACACTCGCAGGAAGATCCCCCTCAGGAGTTTAAATCGGCAACATTACTCATGGAAGAGATACTTGTATTTGGCTAAGTCAACAAGATCAGCACATGGAGACGGGATACATAATCAGCCTCAAATGAGGAAAATGTGTGGGTTTTTTTAAAAAAGTAAATAAGCAAATCTACCTTTACTGAAAGTAGCCCTGCTTTTCTGTAGAATTAAAAAAAAAAAAAAAAGAGGCTATGCTCCCGTTCTTGTACTGATAAATTTGTTTTCTCTTTTTGCCTAATTGCTTAACAATAAATCCACACACACTCTATTATCCATAGCCTACTGCAATATTCCTCAGGGCACATGATCAGCAATCAGAAAGCTTGAAAGATGGCCAACATAATCTTAAATATCCCAGTGTATTACCAAATCAGTATTTCAAATTTAGTGGACACACTCAGATATGTTTTCCTCTCTGCGAGAGGCATCATGTAAGTGGCAAACAAGATACAGAAGATCGATTATTTAGCATAATTGCACAATCTAATTGTATGGATTTTAAATGGAACAAGGAGGAGAAAGATTAAAATCATACAGCACAGCAGTATACTTTCACGGAGTGCATGAAATATATTTTCCCCAATTAGCGGAACAATGGAAATATTTACTGTCAATTCAGTGAAGATATTCTGAAACAAGAGTCAAGCAACATCCAGATCAGCACAGGGCAGGAGCGAATCATTTTATCATTAACGGGGGGAGGGGGGGGAAACAACCCAGCAAAAAAACATTGAAAACTTACACGTTCTGCTCAAAAAGCTGCGCTCCTGTGGTGATGCTTCATTTCAGAACCACATTTGGGGTCCTTATGAACAGATTGTGCTGACTACCCAGAAGAAAGTAAAACATCCATGTGAATGGATGGATTTTATACCTGCACGTGCCTGTGTCTGTGCACACACACCAGCGCGTGCCCACGCACACTCCAACTCCTGGCACCATCGGTTGCCAAAAACCAAGCCACTACAGTACATTCTGCAGATTAACTAGTGGGGTGGAGGGAGCTCCCTTGTCTCAAAAATTAAGTGAAAATGCTAACCTTGTCATATTCCCTGGGCAAACAAAGGCAGAGGCAGCGCAGCTCCGTTCAGCCGTACCACGGGTTAACTGGCATTTCTAATACTTTTCACCTAGCCCGGCTTGACAGATGCCTAACCTTCGCTGGGGAGTGGAGACAGCCTGATGGGCCCTGGCCATACAGGGGGAAAATTTTTGATGCTTCCCACTTATGACATGATTGATTTTCTTTCAGCGGCCCTTCACTTTTGGATGTGGCGAAGGCTGGCTGCCCGAGCCCCCGCGCGCCCTGACCTCGACATATGGCCGCTGTGAGGCTGAAAACTGATGACGGCAGAAACCTAAAAAATCAATAGGCCCTGTCAGTCAGTGGGGAGGCGAACGTCTTTTAAAAACCCAATCACGACATGTACTTGCTGCATGGTGCGGATCTACTGCACACTTGAGAACACACTGAATTTCCCGTTTTGTTTTTTTTTTTTAATTTTTTTTTTTTTTTACTTCTGTGTTAGCACACCGTTTACCTATTTATTCCTTCACCTTTTATGCAGCAAGAAAGCGAACGAATCATCTTGTTAGGATGGAATCTCCATTATATTAACAAGAAGAAAAAAAATGCCTGGAAACTCTCTGGGAATAGTATGAAATAAATAAAGAGCACCTTGCTGTTGCCAATATAAACACTGACATCATTATTTTTGACATTATCTGGAAAGAATTTAGATATAAGGAGTTCTGGAGTCTAAAAACATATGAGTATGAAACTGTTTTAATTTTCCTTGCAGGGGGTGAAGTATTGTTTTGGTTTGTTTTGATTTTTTTTTTTAACTTTGTTTCTAAAATATGTAGGAAAAAAACTGAATTCACCATTGGTTCTACACTTCACAGTTCTTGTCATCTTCTGTGTGCACTGAAGAGAGGAAATTATTAGGCCCACTGAAATCAGCCGGAGATGCTGGTGCTCTGTAAACTGCACTGGGCCATTTGTACCCCCGCAGAATTGGGCCAACAACATCCAGCTGATCACTTTGCTCTTGCCAGCTCAGGAAACAAAGGCATTTCATAAGAGAGAGAAACAATATAACATACAGTGATCCAGTTTCTATATTTTGCCCCAAAACAGTCTTCTAGAACTCCGACGAAAAGAAAAAAACCAAACAAACAAAAATCCAACCACCATTAGAAAAATAAACATGTTACCGGTGGATAGAACCTGTTATACTTTATCACCTCCAATCAAGAGTGCAAATCCCAAACAAGTAATGCCTCCGAGTGATTTACCTAACCTTGCTGAAATTTTAGAGGGATAGCCGTTATTTGAAAACCACGTCTTCGTGCATTAAAAAAAAAAACTGAAAGGAGGTGTTGGCTGAGAAATCGATGCATTACCAGTATGCATTTTAGAAATCCACCAAAAGTAAGGAAGATCTTAAAAAATAATAATCACACAAATAAACAAAATCTAATGCTGAATTCCCAAACTAAGACCAATTAAAGCTTTCTTTATGACTGCAAACCTGACAAGCTTACAATTTCACCCTGTTGCAGTGGTGTGTGTGTGTGTGTTTTAATGTAATATTAATGAGCCAGGATGGAGGGTCATAAAAAGTGATAGGTTTTTGCGATGGTAAATTATAAATCGGTATTGATTTTTCCCGGCACTAATGCAGCCGGCTTATTGTAAGACACCACAGGCAAAGTGCACTTTATCAGATTAGACTGGAGCCTGGTATCAAATATACATGAGAAAAAGGATGCATTTGTGACTTAGACTAGACTTTTTTTTTAATGATACATGAAATTTTTAAGGAAAAAAGGCTCAGAATATTAAGAAATTAAATACCATTTTAAAAGATCTCAGATGGTAGCAAATAGATATTAATGTCACATTAGGGTAATTTGTTTTTACACTGATGGAATATAGGCTCATATAGGAATACAGGAATAAGTATGTGAACTAAATCCTGCTCAGATTTAACCGTGTGCTTAATCAGTCCAATTTATGATCATCTCAACTGTTCATGATAAAATAGTTCCTCATTTGCATAACATGCCTGAAGAATCAGGCCCTACATCTGCTTATGACTATATGTAATATCAAGTCACACGTATATACATCTATCTAGCGAGTACTGATTCTGCGTGTGTTACTTTTTACATCCTACACTGCTTTGAAGGAGTTGTTTGGTTTTTTTCCCTCTATACGTACCACCCCGTCATGCCAGCCAAAGACTATGAAAGAGCTTTTCCTTGTAGTACTTTTATTGCTTAAATGCTGTGAAGCTTTTCTTTCCCTTTCATCTGAAAATGCGCTGGGAGTTGGCCGCGCAGTAAAACTGGGCGTTATTTTTAAAATCAGCTCCGCTTTTCATCTCCTGACCTTTCCACAGTCGGGATTTCCTCATTAAAACATTTCAGTGACGTGGATAATTGACAAAAAAAATTGAGAGGGAGAAAGAGAAAACAACAACAACAATAAAAAGCACCGTTACTTTCTGCAAAGTTGCTCTGGACGGGCAGCAAACCAGCATCACTTTCACTTCACCCAAGGGAAACGTTTGCACAAAAGCACGTCCCTGCGTCCCTGCGCTTGGTCCGGGGGACTTTGCCAACCCTCGGTGGCAGCGCGGCCAGCCGGGCTCGGAAAGCCTTCGCAGCTCCTTCCTCATGGCTTCTTGCTCTTCTGCTGCCAACAACCCTCCTCTCGCCCCAAACGTCCCGCCGGCCCCCCGGGGCAGAGCTGTCCCCCAACTCCTGCCACTTGCTGGCCTGAGCAGCCAGTGTGCAAAACTCACTACTTTTCCCCAAAGCCGTACGTTTCTTGACAGTTTGTTAACAAACAGCTCCTGCACAGGCTGCCTGCGAGGGCACGCGCTGAAGTGAGGAAATGTGAACCCAAATAAGTAACAGAGTGGGGGGAGAGGGTGGAGGGGAAGGGGCCAGGGTGTGTTTGGGGAGTATTTTCCGCAGGGAAGGAGGTGTGGGGTCAGCGAGATGGGGACCCCCCGGGTCACCTAAACCCCATGCGAGGTTTAAATGAAGGAGCACCGAAGACAATCCTTCACGTTTCATGCAAATGGGAGCTGGGCACTGAGGAGGGTCTCAAGTGGGGGCCCACGGCCAGCAATGGGGGAGCATGGGGGTGGGGGGGAGTGCTGCCGCTGCCCACATCTCTGTGCCACCCACCGCCAGACCGCTCTGCCGGAGCACCCGTTTGCAGCTTTTTTGTATTTTAGCTGCTGAAACTAGTGCTTGGCATTGCGCTCTCAAAATGTTTCTGAAACTATTTACCTTCCTGTATTTCAATTTTATTATTCTTGTAAGTGGACGAAGAAAAGGATGAGAAACTGGGAGAGGAGAGGGAGGGGGATGCTGCTTTTTCTTTCTAATGCATGCATCCAAATACTCTCGAACAAGCACAAAACATCAAGACCTCGGCACTGGAAATCCTGCTGGACCCTCTTTTTGTGCCCAGCCACACCGATTGCCACAGATTTTGGATTACCGGAGCCGACCCCGCAAAGCACGGCCCCCCGACACCAAGGATCAAGCCCACAGTGAGTTACAGGATCTTATAAAAATACTTATGATTAAAACAACAAAGAAACTCAAACACAGTCTCATTAGCAGATTGCCAGCAACCCTGCTCGTCTTGCAGTGATGCATTATATCACAGGATAAAAATTTGAGGCCTGATCTTAACAACGCTTTCTCAAACAAAATTCCTATAAACTTCAATGGAAATTTTGTCCATCTCAGGACTGACTGGGCTTTTGCCTTGTGACTCTTCATACGCTGAAAGTATTAAGAGGAAACTTTTATTTTTGACAAGACCTCATCAGGTAAAACCTAATAAAGCTAAAAAGGAAATTAGAAAAATGGAAGGTTATTCCCAGAGCAGTCTGATCCTGCCCCAGCTGAAGCCAACGCTAGAGACGCCTTCAGTCTGAACGAGCCAGATTCCCACCGGCACGTCCACCCAGCCACCGACCGCGTAAATCAGCATCACACCACGGGCACGAGCCGAGGATGGGACAAACCAAGGGGCGCTTCACACGGGTCCCACCGAACTGAGCAGGACGGTAAAACACAGCATCAAAATCTGGGCCAGGGAAAGAAAAGAACGCTCCACTGCCTCAGTGCAAACTCATTGCGCTCCCAATCAAAGCAGCACTTTTAAAGTTATTGCTATAAATGCTGTTTAAAGTGAAACAAGCCATTTTTAAAATGTATGCTAATTCCACTTTATTAGTGATGCCAAAGTCCTCATTTACATTTTTCATAAAAATTACGCAGAGGTTTTTGCTGCTTTAGGGATAAAACTAATAAACAAATACATAAATTAGTTATTTTAATTAAATGTTATCTCATGAAGTAATATTATTTCCCATGAAGTAATATTGTATCCCATTGTCTAAAACAAAAAAAAAACAAAACCAGAAAAAATTCTAAAAAAGCAGCTCTAACTTGAAAATTTGTGTTGCATTAAAATATTAGAACTCATTAAAAACTAATTTGAAAATCACTTTACCTAACTTTCATGAAAATTTTGAATTCTGTATTCTAATATGTGTTATTTGTTTTGGAATAGGAGATTATCACTGCAGCATGCATTACTATTAGAATATACATACATTAGAGGCATCATAATGCCCCCAGATTCTCCTAGAAAATACCAAAGTCAAGTACTACCTGCAAATGTATCACCATTTCCATTTTAAATACTGTATTATTTCTACTCTGTAACATCACAGACTGTACGCAGCATACACAGACCCACAGTGGCACACGTGTTAATTTGCTTTTAGGTCCATATATCACATCTGAACATGTAAAAAATATGTATGTATTTTGGGATGGGATATTGCATGCCATTATTACTTTAAAATGTTGCTCAGAGTACAATAAATGGGACAGTTTAAGCAGTAAGGTGTGGCTGGAACTGCAGGGGGAAGTCCAGCAGGCAGAAAACAATCACATCTTAATTTAACATTTTAAAGTAATCTGCAGAAATAGCTTGAGTATTAAAAAAAAAAAATCAAATGTGCATTAGAACATATTCACCTCATTAGAAGGTTTTCCATAACCCTGCTTTCCCTTGGAAGGGACAAATAGACCTATACTCTGCATTTTCATTACTCTATCCTCCATTGTAATTTTTCTAAATGTAAGATTATTGCTTTTCAAGGCAGGTATTTAAATGAAACAAGCACTCTCTTCGGCATTTTCACTGAAAAAGCTTTGTCTCCTACTTGGTTATGTTTTCTGGAAATTGAAAGATTTTAAAAAAAAAAAAAGGAACCAAAAGGAAACATGAGCAGTTTTTGTGTATACAAATGCACTTTCTGAAAAGGTACATTCATTTATCGGCCTTCCTCAAAGTGTAATTGACTGTATATTCCTATTAAAACCATCTTACACTATAAGCTAAGCCACTCAGAGGCCATAGCTTCAGGTATCTGTTTCCAATACCAGTGAGCGATACTGATTGCACAGTGATGGGGAGCAACAGGACAAAGCTGCAGTAATTAAGCAGCAAGCTTGAAGACTACCCATCTTCAGTGCTCTTTGAAGGCACATTTAATTACCCTGTGGATGCGACAACATGGAGCGCTACGTGCCGTCCAGAAAAACGGATCACAGTGCGTCGGTGGGAGGAGTGAGACTCCCCACGAAGGTTAACCTCTTTGGATGACCCGAAGGAAGCGTATACAGAGTAGTATTTGATCTATGGGGAGAAATCTCAGATCATGCAAATATGGGGGGAGGGTTCCATTGAACGTAGGGGTTTCTTATCTGCCCCAAAAGAGGAATTTCCTGCAGCTTACACTCCCTGAATCCTCCTCTTCTAGAGGATGTCGGCTATTCTCATTGGGGGAATTTGGGTTTCTGGTGGTACAAGCAACAAGTGAAAACCTCTAGTGTCCAGTTCCCTGCCGAATAGTAACCAACAAAAGACAAGCAAAAAAGCTGTCTCCTGAACTTGCCCAGGCACTTTAAAGGCTTTAAAAATATTTTCAAACTGTTTTTTCTAAAATGGTAAGGCTCATAAGCCACTGTAAGATTAGTCTTAATGTGGAGAAGTGACTCATCTACAGTGACATCAGCGAGAGCCCAATGTCCTCTCTCACTTTACAGTCAGCCTCATCACCCCCTTGCCTCGCCCCAAGTCTTCCCCATGAATTTTTAAACAAGCAGCAAAGTGATATATTACAGATATCATATTCAAAATCGCCTAAGTGACTTGCTTCAATCCAAGATCCATGAAGGTATTCAGATATCTAAGCTTCAGTTTAGATGCTAAACTTTCCTTTCAAAGCAATGGAAAAGCAGGCTCCTACAGAGCATCTAAGATCCTCTTATATTTGTGGAACTGGCATGAGGTTACTCACTAACGCAGCGTTCAGCATCCAAGCCATCATCTCTGGAGCTGTGAACAGATGGACTAGCAACATCAACTCGGCAGAGGAGGTGTAGCTGCCCGGTAAAGCAGGGCCGCAAGGCACATAGAGAAGCTCAGCCCCAAACATCTGATGCTACTAAAAGCCTGCCCCTGTGGTACTGACTCCTGAATTTCCTTTCCCCAAATGCAGTGCAGCTGGATCAGCAGCCACACAGCTGTCTGGCATCAGAAACCACCCCCCACAGCTCTTCAGGGTGGAAATCCTGGATCACAGCTCAACGCTGCTCCAAACAGTTTTATGTGGAGGAGCTCCCAGGGGATACACTGCTTCTCACAGCAGCTACTCTGAGGTGGCTAAGTCCCCCCAAAGCCTTGTGGAGCTTATAGTAGAAGTGAGGATTGCCAGATTCTTGCCAGTAATTATGAGTTATCCCCCATTTCATGCACGGATTTCATGCTGGCAATCCCCCTTTCCTCTGCCTCTGTCCACATGGCAGGGCTTTGCGGCCATTATCATAGACAAGGCAAGAAGAAAGAAAAGGCTCTGACTCTGCCGTTGCCACCAACATGTCCACTTTGTCTCATGCTTCCTGAACACAGAGCAAACGCTCAAAGCTAGACATCCAAATCCACAGCTCACTTTTCCCAGGCACAGAGACTCTTACAGCTCTGCCTGATTACAAGTAGAAGATTCCCAAATATTCTTACGTGACTGATGTCACTATAGAGCTACATCACTATCGACCCCTTCGTTAACAAGTGGGACCGTGTTGTATCACCTCCAGCAGCCCCAACAGACAGACACTAACGTGACATTTCATCTCTCTCTTTGCTAACACGCCACAAGCTAACCAAAACACAAACTTTATATTCACCAAAAACCCCTCCATTGTGTGATAAAGAAAAGTTGCAAAGTCTCGTGAGGAACTAATAAGGAATGATAAGAGCACTAAGCAGGCAACCTGTGTGGGAGTTTCAGCAAAAAGTCTCCTTTCTTCTTTTCACAGCCCTCTTGACTTCAACGGGATCATTTGTGCACTGGGTGCTTGCTAGACCATTGTCTTTGGTTCTGCTTGTCACCAGCCCCAAACACCAAATCTCAGTGGCAAGGGCTGGCATTGAACCTAAAAAAACGGAGGATTAAACCAGTCCTTCCATCCCAGAACCATTGATGTTAAACTGAGCTTTTTAAAAAAAAATAGCTTAAACTTTCTGGACTACCCATCAAAACTGCAGGCTACCTCAGCAGAGTCCAATGTCCTTACGTCCTTCTGACTCTAAGACCAAGACACCAGACACACAGCAAAATATAAACAGGCAGACACTCCAGCAAAGGGAGCATTTCTCTTGCCATCAGTATGGTGCTGATTTGGAATCAGTCTGGAAGTTTTATTTTTAACTGCTGTACCAAGGTTTTACAGAGCCACAATTGTTCTTCGGAAGCCTTGCTAATAGGGCTGATCAGTAATACTATTACTATATACAGAGCAGAAAAGCACAGCATAATGAAACTGTACTATGAGAAACTATGAACGAAATATTCTTTCTATAAAAAGCATTTTTAATAAAACATGCAATGGCTCCAGAAACTGCTCATCATGTTCAGTTTAAGAGACTGGTTCTGCAATTGGTGGGTCCTCAAAACCTCCCCATCTCCTCCGGGCCCTCACAGCGCTTATGCCCCTTTGAGAAAGCGCATCTGGCAAAGTGAAGATGGGGATTTTTCCAAGCTACTTTCATGTTGACCACACACTTTAAAACACTCAGAGCCTGTTCCAAGGGACAAAGTGAGCAGAGATACTCTTTCAGTGACTCTTGGGTCGATGTGATATACTGGAGACGCATTTAGGTGTTCTCTGCAGATTGCTGTGATTTATAAATTCAGTAGCAAGATCAGAAAATCAACTGTGGCTCTCCAAAATTTGCATACATCCCCTGCAAACTGTCATTTCTCTAAGCATGCTCCTTAAAAGCTTATTTACAAAGGCAGTTATCAACATAGCATGCACATAAAGGTTACAGCCAACAAGTGAACACAGATTTTTATGGTGTGCAATCATTTGAGGAAAGTCCACAGTTTCTCCTTCCTGAGAAGTTTGTTGTTGAGGACCCACTTAAAAAGCGAGATTGTTGTTCCCACTATTCCTTAAAATACATAGAAAAAGCCAATTCTGCAAGACAGGGTTCTCTGCTATGAGCAAATTTAATAGCATGGACTAGCTGGTCAAAAGGCGTCAGACAAACCCTTTTGTCCAGTCTGTAGGCTTTTTGGATTGACAACTGAGAATTATCTAAATAAATCACACTTCCAAATTAACTCTAGGGAGAAAGATATAAGATAAAGGAGCCCGTCAACATACTGACCAAGCTCCAAAGGTGTTTGCAAGTGGTAGGGTGCTCTTCCTCCTCAGCCAAAAGATTTGCGCTTGGTTCATGGGTAATTTTGCCCCATGAACTCTATAAACGTCCTACAGCTTGACCTTCTAAATCTTCCTAAGCATTTAAGAAACCTGTGAGTATATGGCTCAGCTCCTATTCCTCCCGTACCATTTTAACAACTTGGACCATATCTATATTTTTTCCTTGTTACCATTGTCTAGAGTTACCTGAACAGAATACTCTTTGCTGCCAATTCAACATTTCTTAGGAGTTTAAAATGCATAAAAAGTTTAAAAATATTTTTAAAAAGTTTTTAAAGTATTAAAAAACTTTGCAGACATACCGCACAATTTAAAACCTTTGCTAGATTTGGCATATCTTTCTAGATACTTCTCTGATCCTCCCTGCTGTCCCATGCCAGCACTTCACAGTGATGAGTGGATTTGAACCTCACAACAATGAGGTGGAGGCACAAAATGGATTAAATGACTTGCCCATGTCCATGCCAGGAGCCTGTGGCAGAGCAGTGAGTCACAGGCAGGACAGTTAGATTGACTGTGCCGTGACCTATCCGTAAAAGCAATGTTTCTTGTCACAGAATTAAGATTTTTTTTTTTGTCAATTTATATTGGGAGGGGTCAAGAAAGAAATCTTATTATTTAGCACAATTGTAAAAGGGCACAGTCAGTGACCCTAAAAGTTGGGGTTTTTTTTAAGTCAGTAGATTTTAGACCTGTATTTATATATAGAAGTCATCACAGATATAATGCATTTAAAAAACACCCTGTATTTGCCACTCCTGTCTTTCAAAAGGGGGAAGAGGAGAAACAGAATTGTTTTGTTGTCAAGAAAAATACATCTAGCATAAAATGTTAAGGTTGCCAAGAGATGACAGTATTTGGCAGCATCCTAAAATGTTTGTCATTTTGAAAGTATTTATGCTAAGGCAGAAAATAAACTATCCAACATTTTAGTCACTTTAAACGATTAAAACAAGTCATTAGAATTTTAGTTTAAAATACTCTTAGATAAAATTTTCCCTTACCTAACTAGCCAGTTTTCCTTCCTCACACAAAAAACTGTGTTCAGTTTTTTGCTCTTAAAGCTTGTGTCTTAGCTCTAAGTGCTCTTGCGTGATGTAGGTAAAACAAAATGTGGTAGACTTTGAATATCGTTTTCGTTTTCATTGGAAACGTTTTCAATTACTACACTGCTGAATAGAAACAACTGGGAAAAAAAGGTTAGGAAAACTTTAAATGCTCACCAAAAATGCAATAACTTCTCCTTACAAAAATACAAGTAGGTGCATTTAGTTGTCTACATTTATATTCTAACATGAACTTGGCAAATTTTCCTGATAGTGACTTGCCTACTTCTATTTATTGTACCATGTTCAGGGTATTTACAAATGCACATTTCTCATGAAGTTGGAAGTAAATTTGGATCTATTTTTTCATTTTATAAAGACATTGATGTGTTTTTTCTGACATGCCTCATGAACTCAGTCAATCACAAGTCTTTCTTAATGGAAACCACATGTCTGCCCAGAACTGTGTAATTACAATGCTAGGATTCTTGGCACTGCCAGGAAAAGGGGCATTGTCAAACCAATTAGAGTTTATTTATTTACATACCATTTCTGGATGAGAATGTTCTTTCTTTTATGCTGATGCTGAGAAAATACATATTTCATCGAGTAGCTATAATTTTCGCTAGATACTGTTACATTTTGTAGCAATTACATCTCTAGTTTTCAGTTACTTTGCACGTAAGGAAACTTTCCTTTAAACGAAACAGCTGGGAATAGCATCATGAATTTTATCAGCCCAGTTTTCATTTGTTTCAGATGATGAAGGAGATGTGAGGGCGGCGGTTTCCCTAAGCTCAACAGAGTCAGTATTTCCAGCATTTCCACCCCACTATGAGCTTTTCATTGTACAAGATGCCTTATTTGTACATTCATCCTTCTGCAGTATTACCCTTTCTGCACCCCTATAAACTGGTACCTGCAGCTGGCCCTGGTAAAGCAGCACAGCGTGTCTCAGAAGAAAGGAGCAAGGCTCCAGAAGCTGATCTGCAATGCTGCTCCTAGGTAGATGCCTCTGAATAACATTAAAAAGAAAGTTACGTGTCTCAGGAAAACCAAATACCACGCAGCTTTGCACTGGGTCCTCCACTGAATCATGCATGCTGTTGCTGGAAGGTTACAAGCAACCAGAAGAGGCTGTATGGTGGGAATTGCTTTCCAGGGACACCAAAAAAAGGCCAGAGCCTGACTGCTGGTGTACCATGCCTCCCACAGAGCACCCTGCACACCGTAACCTGCTGAGAGTTCCCTCTGCTCTTTCACAGACAGCATTCGCTGATTCAGACCTTCTCCTGTGGGCCGTTGGAGGCTGCTAAATTAAAAAGAGAGCCTTTCTAACTGGCACTGGGTTTGTCCCAAATGTAAGTACAGCTGCAGCATAAGCATGACAGGGGTAGAAGGCTGCACAAGTACTGATTATTTGTAGGAACAAAAACAGGAGTAAAGGGACAAGTTTAAACTAGAAGTTTACTGGACTTCTTTTGCTTGTTCTTATCTGTCTGAGATGGATCGTGTGCTTTTCTGGGTAACGCCTTTCCAGGTCTCCATTCCTGCAGTGCCTGAACACCTAGCCGTCCCTGGAGGGGAGCAGCAGGGAGCATAAAGGGACATGCCCAGGACCCGGCAGGATGGCTGTGGCAGAGGAGGGGGATTAAATCCAGCCCCCCCAAGAGCCAGACAGGGTTGTGCCAGGCTGAATTGCAGAGCTGAACCACAGGAGCCCTCCGAGGCTCTTCCTAACACAGAACCAGCCCTTTCTGTTTTTACACAAATCTGCTGTGTGCCATAGTCCTAAACAGCGACCCAGTATCAGCCAGCCGAGACGATCCCCTCCCGTGGCAGAGGGTATCAGTCTGCCGCGTGAGACCATAAGGTATTTAGTAACGGAGAGATGTCGGGCTAAAACCCTCCCATCTGGACCAAGCCAGTCCCTGCCGGGATGCCCTCTGCTTGCAGGAGGCACCTCCTACCCTGAGGTTGTGTTATACACTTCCACTGAAAACGCAGAGGAAGGGAAACAGCTGTAAAAATCTCCTATTTAAAGCTCCTGAAGCTTCAGAGCCTTCTATGAAATCCCTTCCATGGGATTCTTTCCTTTTTTTTTATTTGTTTTTAATTGCTGCTCCAACCTTTCATGACTTCCTCATCTTCGGAAAGTTCCAAAGCATTGAAAGGAAACATTAAGTTCTGACGCCCTCCGACATTATTTTTCAGTTTAATCATTTTTCCCCATTTTCCTCTTCTTTCTCTGTGCTGAGTGAGGGTGGCAAAGAGACAATTAAGGGAAACTCAAAACTCTCAGATGTTTCAAATATGAAAAAGTTTAATAAAAGTTTTCCCACACATCGGCAGAGAAGTAGGAAAAACTGTTTTCTTATGAAGTTCTCAAAGCAGAAATGACCAAAACATTCCTGGGTTTTGTATTCACCACTCCCTCCCCCATTTTTTGCACCACAAGTCTCTGTTTTATCTTGCGTTCATGCTTGTGTGCCTGTCTGAGAGAGAGAGCGAGCCCTGCCCTGATGATCTTACAGTTTATAGTGACCAGACAGATGCAGGGTGAGGGCTGAAACAGCAGCACAGAGAGGGGAAATGACTTGCCCAAGGTCGTGCAGCGGGGCAATGACTCAAGCAATTTCCAATAACACAGTCGTTTCTGTAAAGGTTTTAAAGAAATGGTTCTTGATTCAGCGCCCTGCGCTGCTGCTGCTGCTGCTGCTGCTGCTGCGGAGAATAACACGGTCCCAGCGGCTACAGAGGAGTTACACGGCCCTGTGTCAGGCCAAGTGTTTAAGCAAAAATTGGCATTGGTTCAGCTGGGAGGGGAGGAGAGGGGGAATGGAGATGTGTGTTTTAAACTACAGATCCTGAATATGAGAGGGAGACTCCTGAGGTAGGCATTTAGGAGGCTGTTTTAAGAGGTGATGGAGGTAACCCACGTCTTCCAGAAAGAGCGAGTGAGGATGAAGATGAGTTGACAGGTTGGGCAGTGGACAAAATACCCTTTTTTTGTTGTATCACAGCTTTTATTTCCATTGTGGTCCAGGTCCCCTGACATCTAGCCACTCAGCTTTGGGCATTCACATCCCTCCATCATCCATAAATCGGGTGGCCCACCACGCTTCTCACACAGCAAAGCAGGGCAGAAAACCCTTCGGGACCCGCAGCCCTGTCCCAGGCACGCAGCCGGACAGCAGGAGGGGGAACCTGGCAGCTTCTCCTTGCTGCAAGCAAACAGCCCAGACAGAAAAGAAAGGCAAGAAAAAAGCGCCCACAGGGGGGATTTTCTGCCTTCACAGAGCAGAAGACTCCAGGGAGAGGCTGGATTATAATCCAAGTTATGTTTTCATCGCTGCTCTATTCGCAAGGTGCTGTAGCCCTTGGTTGAGCTGCCTCTTGACTACTGAAGCAAGGTTCATCATCTCTTCATCAGGAGACAGGAAAAACCCTGCCACCTTGCAAAGCAAACCCATGAAAACGACACAGTAGCAACTGGATTTCAATGCTAATTTCAAATTACAAAGCACAGGAGCAACTTTCCACACGCAATTTCTGATTCTGCTTTCTATTCCTGTCGAGCTGCAGCCAGAGTTTTGCCAGTGAAAAGTGCTATAAACAGCCCTGGCCTAGCTGAAAAAAGCAATATGCCGTCAGTCTGACATCTACCTCGCTTTTCCGCTCATTGTCAGCACTTTGATTGATGGTGTTGTTCATTAATGTGGGACGATTGTCAGCTTTTCCTGAATAAATATAAAAAGAAACAAAGAAATCCCCACCCTTTTCAAGCCAGAGTGAATTATTTCCTATTTTCCTTTGCTGAATTCAGGCGTGTAACAGTGCGCTGCCCTCAAAATATACTGGAGCTTTAACCACAAAGTAGGAAATTGGACTTCGGATAGAGGAACCAAAACTTTACTTAAGTAGTAGGTACAGTAATTAAATTTTACTATTACTTATTTTCCAAAAGGAAAAAACCAATGGTATGCCCTAAAGGCTTCTGCTTTAATACAGTACTTCAATTTTGTGCAAAAAGCTAAAAGAAATCTATTTGGTGAAGACTAAAATGACATGTGAAAAGCAGAGGCAATCACAAGCACCGCAAAAGATAGGCAGAGATTCAATTTAGTACAAGGCTGCATCTTAATTCACACCAGGGAGAAGGGGAAAAGGAGATGTGAAAATTCACATACATTTAAAGTACCTAAAAGATGGAGAAGTTCTGTGGGACCCTCAGTACCCCCAAAATACTCCCCATGATATCTTGTCTGCTCAGGAATCTTTGAGGTATTGTCAAGTTGGACATCCTCGTTGTCTTCTCTGTATTCCCATACGCCAGCAATTAGAAGAGAGGGAGACGCCATAAAACCCGTCCTAAACTCTGTCAACGTTTGCCATTTTCACTATACATTTTCTCTCTCTGAGTTTTCCTTGCGCTGGCACCCTTAGCTTTCTGCTTGATGGAGTCTTTCTAATCAGGTCATTGCTTTTATCGTTAGCAGTAGGGTCATTGCTCAACATCTTTTTCAAATTGTACATTGCATCAGTGTGTACGAAACACAACAACAACAACAACTATTACAAAATCGTAACTGAGTGGGGGGGGGGGGGGAAGGGAGAGGAATGCAAATGGGTGACCAGTGATTAATTCAGCAAATTATGCTTCGGCACAGATTTGCTTTAGAAGCAACATGCTAACAATAATAATATTCTCCGCAAATGCTACATTTGTAGAGTTGAATGGCAAATTATTTTGAATACCTCCGTAAAGAACAGGAAACTGAGAACTGTGGAAAAACTGGCATTACGCCACCGATTGAAGATTCAATCTGACTGTAATAGAAGGTGATTATTGGGGACTAGCAGGCAGATGATGGATGATTTCCTACTAAAATGACAGCTCCGCTGTGTATCAGCAACCCTCATACAGCACAAATGTACAGGTCGGCTTTTGTGGCTTTTTAATTCTTACCATTGTGGGAAATGGATTTCAAACCTGTGGCGAGCTATTTCAGGCTCGCAGGGCACATTTGGATTGTTCCTGTCTTTCTCTTTCCCCCCTCTCTTTTTTTTTTTTTTTTTTTTATTCCCCCTTTTTTGAAAACTAACCAAAGATGCTTACTGAAGTTTTCCAGCCATTTACCTCAGGCAGCCGTGGAACAAAGAGCAGAACCGCGCGGTCCTTGCTCCAGCAAGCCCCCCGCCCCAGCCCAGTGGGAGCACGCCTGGGAGGGCAGAGCAGGACGAGCAGGGCCTCGTGGCTGCCTTCCCTCCCCACCCCTGCCCCCCCGCGAGGGTAGTCTGAAAAGTAAAATACCCCCCAAAGTATGCAATGCCTTGTTTATCTTCCACCCTTATCTGCTTTGGTGAAAAACACACACACACACGAAGTATAATTCGTGTGCTAGAGTCTGACCCCCTGCACAGTGCTTTGTTTCAAAAATACTCACTAGGGTTTCCTAGAGCGTGTGGGCAACCCATCGGCACAACTGGGGACCAGTACGGCTGCAACACCAACACACCTTCCACGTTTCGCTGCAGAAAAAAGGCAGTCCCGAAACTCTAACAAGGTTAGAACAAAAAATATTTTAAGTTCCCTGCATAAAGCTCTAAGCTCAGTACAACTCTTTGTTTTGAAAGACAAGCTAATCAATAGCCCCATCTTTTATTGCTGTGCCCCTCCATGTACTCCATCAATGATCACGCAGCACTTTTAGTACATCATGAAATCATACAGAGCAGCTATAGGAAAGGCTGCCTTCGAGGAGGAAAAAGTGCCATCCAACGAAATCCAGGCCTTCTACTCCATGTCACGGTGGCCTGGTGTCTAACGATGCCCTGGCTCCCCGGTCCTCACCGTAAATTAGTGTGGACATATGTTCTGGTGTCTGTCAAGACCCTACCCTGACACTCTGCCAGTCCCGCACAAAAGGACGAGGTAATCCACAAGAGCAGTAAATTTATCAATCAAATCCTGTAAGTGTCCCTCGCTGATAACACCAGCCCCTTTTTGAATTTAACGAGAAAGCGTGATCCAGCTCGATAGGACGTCACAGGCATGTTCCACCTACGAAAACACCGCTGTCAGTATTTCAGAATGTGCTTGCCATTCTCCTGCCTGCAGTCAGTCAGATGCTGGACTGTGCTTGTTCTCCTGCTTTTAAAGATGGGGGGTTTCTGCATCAAGGGCCAAAAAAAAAAGCAACTACGTACAGCTGATTAATACTGAAGCTTTTTTCCAAGTAATAAAAAAACGATCACATTTTGGCCTTTATTTAGGTCTCAGCAATGGGCAGGTAATTAATTGTTAATTTTGTATTTGTGTGCAATCTGCATCATTTTTTTGCTTTATAAATGCAATTAGGAATGATGGAATAAAACAAGTAGGCCAAAGATGCTGCACAACAACCGTGAATTAAAAACGACGCATTTTTACTTCTCTTGTATTACAGGTTGCAGGCACTAACTTGTGCAACAAAACAAAGAATATGTTCTGCTGCTGTTTGGAATCACTGTGTTGTTGCACAAAATGATATCCCAATAGAGTAGTAGCTAGTGTTTATAGTAAAGTAGAGCAAACCATTATCAGTATGCGATGTCAATTTAAATTTTACTGGAACAGAAACCTTTTGACCCTTTCCAAACTTGATCCATTACTAGGTTTATACGTGAAAGCTTAGGAGAGAATTAAATTAGAAGGAACGTTGCAAGAGAACTGTATTTGCATCTATTGCACTTAAGACTGGAGATTAGTTGACCTTTGGAAAAAGGGATTAAAGCAGTTTCACCATCAAGAGAAGACAATCTGTGTTCTTAGGGCAATCAGACCAGGAAGGGTAACAACCTCTGAAAGATGAATTGAACTGAGAAAGAATCCATGCTAATTTGCATGGTTTACATGTCACTTACAAATGAATTTTGCAGTGATTTCTGTAAAAGGAATTGTACAGTATTTGAATTATTCCACAAGTCCTTCAGTGCTGGCATGTAAATGTGGAAACTGTGTCCGTTTTTACAATCTAATTTTACAATAGATTAACCTCAGAAAGGGTATCAGTAGATAGTAAAGATGCTGTGCAGCGCATACGCCTGGAACAGCAAAATGCAGTCACAAGGAAGTTTCTTCTTTTTCCATGGAGAAAAATGTCAAGAACAATAATCACCAAATCACAGCATTGCAGAAGTGCCTGCTCCGAGATAATCCAGGGCCAGGGAACAAATAACACCCAGACTGGAACAGGGCCTAATATGGGGCATAAAATGAGGCTTATCACACAGGTAGCAAGCATATCTTGAAAAATACATGAAGCAGTACACATTTGCTGACAACGTGGTCCTCAGTGAGTGATGGAGCAGAATGAAAAAAAAAAAGAAAAAGGTGACATGTTCTCTATTAAGTGTCATTAGCACTGTGGTTATACAGAGGGAAAGTCTGTTCTTTCCCCAGGTCAGGAAGATACCTGTTAGCTTTATTATCTATGCCATGAGATTTCACAGGAGAGCTCATCAATTAAAGCATAATCAGATTCTCATTGAAAATTAATGACAAAAAAACCATCCAAGTTGGGCTCTTCCTTACTTTCTAATAACCAGGGGAAAGGAGCAGTGAATGCAGATTTCTTGCAGACTTTGTGTCTCTTTGCAGAGTTACAGCTTTTCAGACTCCAGTGCCATGGAAAAGCCCCTGCAAATGCCATAGGACTGACACGATTCTCTATCAACTGTATTTCAGGTTTCGGAGTATGACAGGCTCTGAAATGATCAGTGTCAATACAGTTTCCGGGCAATCATAAGAAACAAGTAATGAGGCCGCTAAATACGGTCCCATCAATGCAATAAAGTGTTGTTGCACGCAACATCACACAAATCAAGAAAGAACAGGGGTAAAGAGCGAGAGACGTGCAGATCTCTTGGGAATCTTTGCTAAAAGAAAATATCCCCATTTTCAGATATAAAGACACACACAACCAAACATGCTTAGGAAGCCATTTCCCAGCATAAAGCTATTCATCAGCAGGCTTTTAAGAAATGTGACACAACTTTTCATGCTAAGTATTTATAATTTAAAGGGGTATTTTGCATTGTCTTATACGCAGATTGCACTGTTCCATGCCCACAGTTACACCACCCCAAAAATAACATCAATAATCTGGATGACAATACAATTTGCAACTTTGCATCGTGGAAAACATATATTCTGTCTATGAAATTTGGGTAGTTTTTCCTGAGCAGGAGAGCAGAGTGTATTATGACTATCCATCTTCTGCACATCTCAAAGCAAGATATGGGTCAGAAAAACATTTGTTAAGTGTATTTTTCCCCAGAATGACCAAATGGCCATTGCGTTGGTACCCGAGGGAGTACCTAAACCAAAAAAAAGCAGAAGGAGCATAAAAGGAAACATTCATACCTTAAAGAGGAAAATACACTTGAATGAAAAAAAAAAATCTCAGTTTTAACAACAAGAAAGAAGTTTACTTTATTAAGTAAGGATGCTGGGGACATGCTAACTTAGAAGGTAACATTCCTAAGCAAGCTGAACACAGCTAGGAATCAAGTATTTCAGGTTTGTTTAAAGTTTTAACCACAGCAGTCCTGGTTTGTAAGGAGAAAACTGGCTGAAACATGAGTCACTTGCTGTGCACCTGTGCAAAGGGCTGAAGCATGGAGATGCAGATCGGGCAATGAGACCCATCTTTGTAAAGCAGCTGGGATTGTCTTACTCCAGGACATCACCCTGGATGGAGGGACGAATGCAAGGACAGGTTTCCAAGTGCTCAGGCACAGCAGCTACCTCGGGCCTTCAGAAATTCTCAATACTTTCATTTCCCCACCTTTTCAGAAGAACTTGGCATCCAGAATGCTGAGTTTTTCCTCAGGAAAACCCGGGGGCAACCACCTGAAGCCTAGCAGAAAAACTAGAGTAGGAATTAGCTGACATCTCCAGAGTCACGAGGCAGAGTCCATCCGTGTCTCATCTGCTGCCCCCTTCCAGCAAAGACTCCCTCACTGAAACATTCTGCAATGAGGGCATAGGCATCAGATTTAAGGAAAAAGTAAATCATGTAATGCACAAACCACTCCGGAACCACCACTTCTTCTATTAAAATTACTCCCGTCTTTTTAAAGTGAAATTATTCAGTGCCCCTAACTTCACTCTCAAAAAATGTTAATAGAAAACGGTTAAGAGAAAAATGATAGGGAAAGGTGTTATTTTAGAAACCTAAGAAGTGATGGCTTTCTCAGTCCATTTATTAAATTGTTCTCTGAATGCTCAGAGAATTCACAAAGAGGCACTCAGTCGTACTTTGCAGTACTGGCCCCTACATAAGTTTTACAGCAGCTGCAATCATACAATGAGTCCAGCTCCAGGCCAAGTGAACAAATAAATAATATAAAGATGCACCCCTAGGCTGTGTCTGACTTTTCCCATATAACTACCCCCAGGATGCCACCTCTAAAGAACGTCACTGTTTCTTTTATATTCACCTGCAGAAAGCCCCTTCCTCTCCCTTGCATTAAAGATTCAGCTGCTCACAGGGACACACATAAGGGGACACACACACACACACACACACACACACAATTTTATCAGTCACTGATTTACAGCATGGTAGCACAATGGGCTTAGGCTGACACTTTCAAAGGACCTGGGAACCTCGCCACTTCAGCCTCCTTGGAAAAATCACAGCAATGTCCCTAACAATAACAACACACACTTGCTCAGAACCCAAAACCAGTTATTACGCTTGGAAAATAGGCTGGGGAAACCAATTAAAAGCCCAGTTCAGCATCCAGGTAAAGCAGCAGCAGCAAACCCAGGCTCTGTAGGTAGGTTTGCACATCAGCTTCTTCCCATGGGAAAAAATTATAAGTTTTAAGCACTGCCAACTGCCCCTTGTCTGTGGCTGATGGAGCTCAGCTGAGGGACTGGGAACTGATACGGCGACTGTTTGCAGTCCTTCCACAGCGATGCTCAAGGAGGGACCTGCCGGGGCTGCTGCTGCCCGTCGGGACGGGGACCTGTGCCTGGGCTGGGGCTGAGAACCTCGGCTGGTGTTGTGCCATTCATACACCTCGTTCAAGCCTGCCCCAACTCCTCCTTGTTGCGGCACATGCCAGGTTTGTGTAAGCCAAGGCTGATAAAACAAAACGCTGAGAAGGTATGTGTCTCTGAGGATGGACGGACAGATGGATGTCGAAAACAAAGCTTTTGTGATCTAGATTCCTCACACCAAGAGGAGCAGGCAACAACTGGAGTTGCTAAACAAGAGCTAAAGGGGAACAGTAATCCAGCTTGTATTGCAAAAAAGCCATGCCAACTTTCAAATCTGTTTTCCCTCTCTGGCAGCTTATTAATTAAATGCCCTAAATACCAACAAAACCCCTTTTTTCTAATATTAATTTGAGACCACCTGGAAGCGCGGGGCGGTCGCTCCCACAAACGAAATCTTCTATTCCTCTCCCTTTCCCTCTCACCTCCTCTTTACCTCAAGATGCAACACCAGGGCTTGGACCCGCACGCCATTCCCAGCAGCGCTTCGGCAGCCTCCGGAGCCGAGCCCCGGCAGCTGGCGGCACAGCCCCCCCGCGCGCCCTGCAAATCTCTGCCAGAGATCCCTACGGCTGCGGTTTGAGGCTAAGCACCTAGGAGATCACTTTCACTCCCAATCTGTCAGCCCATCATTCGGGATCAGCTGTGGCCCTCTTGTTAATTGTTCCCAGCTCTGAGCAACCGGGGATGGGAAACAGGCCATCGCTGATACATGACTCCCGGCTCTGGAATGCTCTTTTACCAGCAGCCCGTCGGAGCGCGAGTTTGTTGAGTTTAAGTCTCAGCTATTTGCCTAAGTCCGATTTTTGGGAGAGACAGAGGTCTGACTGCTGTATTTTATCCGCGGATGGGAGCACATGGGGAGAGGGCTGTCAAAAGTTGTGCTTGTTGTTTTAAATATTGGCGTATAGGAGTATATTGGGCACATTTACATTAATTTCTGATCAAAAAGAGGGAAAAAGGATTTAGCGTTTCTAAAAAGACAACACGTCTGGATCCACAAGGTAAACTTCCCATGAAAGAACATTCAGTGCCTGCATTTAAACCTTTGCATATTATTCCACTGAACATCTGTTGACCATGAAACTTCAGATAACCAACATTAACATATACAGGCTGTTTATTCAAAAAAATAGATTATTCACACGGAATCAGTAAAACCCTTAAAGAACCGTTTTTCTGTTTGGTTTTTTATCCCAGCAACATTTAAAAGGGGAAAAAAGAAACTTTCATAAGGAAGAAACATTTTTTAATGTATGAAAAATGAGACTTTTGGATTAGAAGTGGAATTCCACACAGCATTCAAGATTGCGTTATCAGTTTTGTGGCACCCTATTAATCTGTTACAATAAAATATGTGGGTTTTTTAAAGGGAAATTGTCTTTCAAGAAAGGAAAAGCAAAAGGTCCAACCTTGATAGTAAAGCTTGTGCTTACTGAAAGTAACAGGAAGATCTGTGTCATCTGGCCATCTAATTGAAGAAAGATGCCAAACAGTGCAGAACCAAGTATAATAAACATGATTTCTTTTCTGAGTGTGGAAATGTTTTATAGATTTTTTCCGTCCTTTCTGTAGGTGTGCGTATGCCTATGTAGACATATATACCTATTTTTTTATAAATATTATTTAGTACTTATATAAAGCTGTCAAAGAGCACTAACAAACCAGCAGGATTCAATTAGCCTGTGCTTTTTAAAAACGGCCCAAAATCCTGAATGCTCCAGCTCCATCCCAGCGAATTTTCCCAGCGCATAATTTCACCCTGTGCTCGAGACAGAACACGGCTTTATAAAAGAAAACCTTAAATATTAATGCGTGTTTTGCTAAGGAAGTGGAAGTCGAATCAACTTCCTGATACCCCGAGTATCTAATTTCTGAAATGGTCTGGCGCTGATGGTCACAGCCCCTCCAGATGTGGGGTGAAGCGGTGCAGCGGAAGCCCAGGTTTGCAGCCCACTGCTGCGTCGGACGCAGAGCTCAGCGGACTGCATCCTCTGATAGTATATTTTTGTTAGCTGGCTGCCCGGAAACCCTCCGCTGCTCGATTTGTTTTGTGATCCTGCGAGGGCCTTCCCGGTGCTGATGACAGCCCTGAATTCAAGAGCTTGTTTGCTTTGGTGGGGTTGGGGACCAGCAAATGCCTCGCCATTTAATTTATCCTCTGCAAGAGAGGTATGGGGGCCTTGTCCTGAAGGATGGAGTCTATTTTGAGAGGTTCGCGCTCCAGCCTGTTGTTCGCCACATACCAAAAAACAATGCCTTTTTGTTACCGATCCCGCCTTCTTTTATTGCTTTGTTTATTGACATTTTCAGCGCAGGAGTTTTTAGGAGCATTTCCTCATATGAGGAGCAAATGTCATGAATACCAAAATTTGAGTGAGGGAGAGAGAGAAATCCCAAGACGACCACTGATTTCATTACCTCCATTTTGGCAAAGAAATTGGAAAGTAAAACTTCTGCATTTTACTTCATTTTGTCTCCTGCCCTCCTTCTACGAAAAGTGTTGGGGGAGAAACAGAGAAAAAAAATGCAAAGACGTTAGCTTATTCCCTCCCAAAAAAAAACAAAAACATTTTTAGGACTTGGAGAGCAGAAGAGGTAATGTCCATAAAAAGAAAACAACAACAAAAAAAAAACCAGTCCCCTTGCCCCTTCTCCCAGTTTGGAGCTGAAATGCAGGCCACTGCCACAGGGAACAGCTTGTCTGCTCCAGAGATAATTACCAGTGCAGCAACGTCCTGGCAAATTGGCCCATGTGTCGGACTGAAGACGGGTGCACACTGTCCTTCTTGACTTTTCACTGAACTGTGCCTTAAATTTCATGTTTTAACTCTTTTTATGTTTACATTCAACATTACCATATTTCACGCACGTTGCTCACAGAAGGCTGAGTCCCAGTTCTGCAAATATTTTCTCCTACCTCAGTCATACGGAAGTTACTGAACTTTTATTTATATGGCCTTTTTTTTTTTTTTGAGGAGTTAAAATGTGTCATTGTCTACCTAAGCATTTCTGGTGGCCTTACTGTTTTTTCTATGCAGTGACAATTTGGGAGCTCATTAAAAGGGATCACATTCTTGTCCCCGTTTTAGCCCACTCCTCAAGCCCTGTAAAGCCGAGCCAGCTGCCTCTGCAGATGCTCAGCCACCCATCGCACCGGAACACCCACCATCACAGTGAGAAGCACCACATTTTGGGGTGCACGTGGTCTACCCAGGTACTATCCTGTCTACCAGATGAATGCTGGCTGTGAAGGGGTGGCAGGAAAAGCCGCTGCAAGAAGAAATCGGGGCAAAGAGTTTCACAGCTCACATCTAGTTTTGAGCAGCCCTGTGGAGCGTGCAGCAGAAAATCCCTCCCCATTCCTCCGTATCGTTTAACTTTGCAAGATCTGGACCTCTGTGTGTGTAGCTGTCTTGCCACCTCACTTCCACAGGCACTATTCTTTTGCTTGGCAGGAAAGATAGTAATCAGCATAAAAACGTACTCCATATTCATACGTCTCGCTCCATAAATACTTAGGAGTGAATCCCTCCTCTGGTTTCCGGAACCCCAAAAGAGAAATAGCCACTGCTCTTTCAATAACACAGGCTGGATTTTGTCACGTCGCAATCTCTAAAAATGACATGGTTCCAGCCGGTTAAAAGTCAATACATGAAATGACACAGCAGTACATGGCATGACAACAGAATCCAATTTAACACAATGTAACATATCAGAAATGTAATTTTTTTCCTTTTCAGATTGGCTGTCTGCTGGCATTTCAAGTATCACATAGCCAACAAAAATGTTTTTAGATCTGGGAGCTGTTCCATTAGCATTGTCTGCAGCGCTTCGATAGCCGCTCGCCGCGGCGTTCCTGTTACTGGCTACATCAAGCCTATGTGCATGTGTTCGCTGCTAATAGAGGTTTCAATTTCCAAAGGAGAAAAGAAGCCTTTTCCAAACTTTTGTTCTTTTTTATTGCAACATACAAAGTAAATCTGTTTAGTATTTTACTTATATGGTTTAAATAGATTAGATTTGAACAAGCTGTTCATATCCTCAGCTAATAAACTCATTCAAACTGTAGTGTGTGCAGTCCAGAACACATGCATCTACGGAAGTCACTGATTAACAAGATAACATATGAACAAACCACATTTTTCAGATATTTATTCAAGTGCCTTCCTAAAACTATTTAGCATCCAGCATGTGGAAAAATATGGACTTACACGGAACTACAGACACAGGAAAACAGGCTATTCTTGCTTATCACTAAAACAGTATAGTAAAATTAGTGACAAACAATAGAAAATCCACCGGACCACCAAGGCAAAAAGGATTTTGCTCGTTTACCATAATCCACAGATCAAATAAGGACAAGAACTGAATTTTCAGAGACTCTCCAAATGCATATCCGTAGTGAACGGGTAAACCTGAACACACTTACATACAGACACAGCCTGATCTTTGCAGCCTTTTCCTCGGCTCAGCCCTCATAACTCAAATGGGGTATTTATTGAACGAAAAATTGAGAGAAGGGTACTGTGTGTATTTTGGAAGAATCTGGAGTATTTCCTGGACTACTGCATACAACATCGGAAAGGTACATTGACGAGCACAACACTTCAAACAAGACTTTAGAAAGTAAAGGAGACAGGACTAAACATGCAGCTCTTAGCAGCACCATTTTGTACGCTCGTCTCATCCGTGGGACCTCACCAGACTTACACCCATGTACGTGGTGATGGTTTCCAGTGGGGTGAAGAAGAGAAAAATCTGAGCAATATTCTTAGCCCTGCATAACCACTTAAAAACGGGCTTGCATTCCTTAGACCAAGATAATTATAGTTCTTCTACTGCTCCAAAAATGCACTTTATTAAAAACTCATTAGGCCCCATTCATTTATATTTACCTAATTCTCCTACAAAAGCATTAATCTTTGCACAATTCCCCCAAGCATTTAGCAGATGAATATTTAAAACAAGAGATGTCCTGTGACCAAAAATGTCATATTTATTTGTGTTATATAACTAATTAATATCTCAGACTTCCTGCATGTATCTGGATAAGAGTACTGTAAATATAAATGAAAAATAAGTAATAATTTATGAAACCTGATTTGCATTTTCAAATATGAAATGTGCAAAATCCAACTAATTAGCAAGAGTGAAGGCCAAGGTGTTTCTATAGCAACTATAAAAATGCTTTAAAAATTTTTTCTATCAGGCTCATTAATGTTTGTGTTCCTCACTAGTTTTGTGGGTATTCCCTCAGACACAGATTCTGCTTTGCTGCTAAGTTCTGATCACTGAGTATCACTTCATACATTTGGCAGAGCTCTGGTACTACTTCTTTATGCGGACATTTCTGTCACAGGCTTAAAAAAATATTTGGTGTGCAGTACAAAAAATTATAATAATAATTAGAACGGGATCCAATGGCACAGGAAAAATAACCCAACCAAACTGCCAAAGAACAGAAAACAATGAAAAACAACCCCTGAACTTGTCTTCTTTTTCCCTTCTTCAAATACACCCTTTTAAATCTGACCTGCTACATATTGTAGATGGACAGACAGCAAAGTTCTGACAGCTTCCCACCCCCGGGCTGGTGCCAGTGCTATTCCTAGCTCAGCACACAGCATCACCCAGCTCAAAGGCCATGCTAAGGAATCCTGACTTTCCCTTCTTAACCCCCCGCCCCGCAACTTTCTTGCTTAGTAAATTGAAATCGAGACTCTCATTTCCATCCGCAGTGTGTACAGCTCCCTGGCAGATTGATTTCTGCAAGAGAGCGAACCGCAATGCTTAAAAGGTAGCGAGATCTACCGTACCACCGGCAGCCTTACTCAGCTGCTACCTGCCGCAGCCTGCGAGAGGTAGAAAGGTGACAAATATCCTCATAAAGCTGGGAGTGGGTGGACGGGAGCAAGTCATTCTTCTTTGGTTTAATTACTGAAAATCATTTGAAACCTAGAAGCCCATCACTTCTACGCGGGTTATTTGAATGCAAAATAAACTTATGCTGAATGGCATAGAGAGAGGCCACCGAAAAGCATGTATTTCCAAGCTGGCTTTAATCAAATGCTAATTCCCAGCCCCTCTGCTGAGTATTAGTAATATTTTATGAAAAAGTATACAACATTAGGTCTAAATTATCACAAACAATTGAAATATTCTTGAACTACAGCAGTGTTGACAAAAAAGCATGCACAGTGGCTGCTCGCAGTTGTGGGCATTAATTTCTAATGCCACGTGCGTGATCCCTATAATAGTTTAATACCATTAGGCTGCATTGCAGCTTTAAATGGCCTTAATGGACCCTGTAGTGTTTTTCGATTATGGATACTGGGGGAGGTCTAGTCCGCTCCCATTACTGCTGCTAGTTTTAAAATACTTGTATTTTATACACTGAGGGCATTAAAATTAGTGTCTTCAGTTAATTTCCAACCTGGACCATCCGGGGGTTGCTCACCAGAGTACCACTGCATTTTAAAAAGGGCCTTTTTCTACAGCTCTATTTCAGTTGGTTACAGCACGAGGCAGAATATTGCGATGCTGAAAGGCGTCTGATCTGCATATTACGCTTGCAACAAAGCCCCCGTTTCTTCAAAAACTTGTTAACACAAATCTCCTCAAAGGCTTTATTTTGATAGTTCCTGAATGGTGTTGTCACGCAGCTCAATTAAAGGCTGCAGAACCAGCAGCAAAACACGCTTCAGCGGCTGGTGGCACCGCCGCTCCCCGGCTCCCACCGCTTCCCGCAGGATGAGCTCTGAATGACCAGCTGCTTTCCCAAATTTGACACCAGGCATATGGAGGAAAGTCAGGCCTGGGGGTAACGAGCTGGGGCGAGCTCCAGTGAGCAATCAATTAGGAGCAGCAGCTCTCCCTCCGCACCGAGACCGCAGCCATTCCCACCACCCAGCCACCACTCCGAGTATTTTGCATGCAATAAAACTTGTGGGGAACCAACTCAAGTGAAACTCCTTAAGATATATGATGAGGATTAGCTGTAAAACACTAATTAAGGATGGGCTGAGGAATTAATGGGAACCTACGAGGCTCTGCATTTTATTTCCCCATCTAAAAGCGTTGCTGCTCTCCATTTAATGAAAAGAGAAGTTGACCAAATGGATTTGGGTTTCTTCCCCCCGCCTTTTTTTTTTTATTATTATTTTTTCCTTAGCTTATTTTGCAAGGGCAGGTCATTAAAGAGGGAACACAGCCAGAAAAATCTCTTAGTGAAGGCTCATTACATTTTTCAAGCACAAAAAAAGTGTCACTTTAAAAGGAAATCCAGTTACTCTGAAACATTTGTCGCTTTACTTCAGTGCATGTGAAATGAATACAGGGCCCAATGCTGCCCTCAGCTTCTGTAATTTCCTAGCAGCTAGGCGCTCAGAGACAGCGCTATGTAAAAATATGTACATTGTTTAATTTATTGCAGTACATTACCATTTTCCTCATGAAAACAAACAAACAAACAAAAAAATTCTAGCAGCTGGTTCCAATACCGCCCACTTTGTTTAAATTTATAGCGAAAACTAGCAGCATCATTAAAAACAAACATATTGCTCCCCTCCAAGCATCCTATAGCGCAGCTCACAGAGAGATGTGTAACTTTTGTAAGAGGTCCAGGAGACACTAGCCAGCTTGGAGCTCAGATCTGAACCTCCAGCTAGGTTTTCCAGGACAGAAATAACTAGAATTTTAATCATCAAAATAGTTTTCTGGAAAAGAACATTTTGGATAGAAAAGCACATCTTAACAGAAAATTTTCCATTTGCTGAAATGTTCCAATTTTCTGCTGAAAACTAACAATGAGTCCTGTAATTGGGTTTGGGAAGCCAGTGCGCTGAGGGCTGCCCTCCACCGCCTCTCCCTGCTCCGCCGTCCTTCCTTCCCCGCCGTGAGGAGGGGAGGACCGAAGGATGAGAGGACAGATGGAGGAGAGAGAAGGGAAGCAAATGAAAACAAACATATTTTTTGTTTTCAGTTCCCTCCTCCAAACTGATAAATGATGTGAACGTTTTCCAATGCTCTTTCAGTTGAGCATTAATCAGATGTCTTGGAATGGGACAGATCCTCAGGCTCCGTTGTGGAAGAAATAAATACGATCTTTTCCCCATTCTTTCCTTACTGAAACTCCCTCCCACCAAACCAGTCTCCTTGGGCAAAAGGAAAGAGATGGCTTGCACAAAGTGCTTTGGGATGGGGACAGTATTTTCCTACAGCTGCCAAAACACCCGTCATTCTGCAAGGCCCCCGCCCCTGGCAGGGAGGTGGCCGTCAGCGGGGAGAACCCGCGGGCTGTCTGCAGCCGTGTGGTCCCAGCAAACGGCAGATGAGAACCAACCATCGCCTGCCTGCTGGCAAACCTGGCGGCCTAAAAGCCGTTTCAAGAACCATCACATCTTTTCCTAGTGTTTCTCAACCTGATGTTTGTCTGCTGGTGGCCTGCAAGTGACTGCGAAAGGACTGACAGAGGGTTTTCAGAAAAGTAAAGATTATTTGGATGCTTCCACGGGCATGCTGACGAGCAAACAGAATGGGAAAAAGCAAAAGCAAAGACAAACATACAAAGTGTAGCCCAGTTGGTACTTGGCTACAAATAAAAACATTTGGGGAACAAGGATGGTCCTTTGGACTAATATTTTTTCCAGATAGGACAGGTGGAGATACAACTCAAAAAGTTGAGGACCAGTACTTAAAAAGGCAAAATAATCTACTCCCATCTCTTTACATTGGTTATGAGCAAAACAACAAATCCATAAACCTTCCTAATAGAAGGGGTAGCTTACTGACTGCGTTTGCAATAGAAAGCTAGATCACCCCAAGAGCAGCTTGTGAGACCTGCTAGCAATTTTACTAAAATCAAAATTTCTACTGAGATCACAGTTAAGCATTTTTTTGCAGTCCAGTAGCTCTCACCTGCAAATGCTGCTTCAGCCTTAACTTTATACAAGGCAATACTGATCTCCTTGGAATAACTGAGCTCACAGAAACCATGCCTAAAGATGAAGGACAGTGTGCATGTAAGGACTTGCAAAACTCAGGCCTGAATTATAAAACAGGTAGAATATTCCTAAGGAAGAACAAACGCTTTAAAACACCTTTCTTAAAACTGTTCTAGCAGGCCAAAATGAACGCAAATGCTAGAAACTCCTAGAAATAATAACATATCGTAAGAGCTTCAAGTTCTACTTTTTTCTTTTTTAAAAAATCACAGATATGAATTACTTCAGAATTCAGATACAAAAAAGCACCGAAGCCTGAATCATCTCAGAGGACAATGTCAAAACATGGCTCATATCTAACTCCAGGTGCTTTGCTCCTGTTCCTGGGATTCTCTTATTTAATTACTTAGTCCATGTATGCATTTATTCGCTCATTTGCATCCTTCCACTTCTATTTAGAACATTTAGGAGATTCAACTACTTTTTTTTTTCTTCCCAAATATCTGTGAGAAATGGGGGGATTCAGCTTTGCTATGCAGCATCACGCACTGCATGGAGTTAGCCGTATCACCAGCACAAAAGAAACAATGTGGTATTACCCTGCTGCAAATTTCTCCAACTGCTTTGCTCCCAAGTTATGACTTTAGTTTCCCCCTTGATATGCCATCCTTTATTTATTACAGCATATTTATCCATGGTGTTTTTTTTTTTATTGTTGGCCTGCTTTTACTTCTTCTTTAACCTTATTAACCCTTGCTAGTATTTGACAGCTTAACACCCTCCATTACTCTGCAACATTCGCTATAAGAACTGACATGGAACTAATAGCAGCCTTTTTATATCCAATCTACGAGGTCACATGAAACTGCCCTTGTCTGAACCCTGCAAGATTTCCTATAGGTGGTTCTCCTTTTCTGTGGATTTTCTACTTAATATGTCTCTACAGGTCTGTCTGAATGTAAAAAAATGGAATCAGATTCCTGCTAACTTTAGTTACTGACAATGCACACCTTAGAATAGGAGTAAGTTTTCCCTTTAATGAAAGCTCCCAGTAATGTGATTTGAAACAACTTTGTGATATTCTTTTCAAGCATTATGTATCACTTTTTAACGGCATACCCACAGATCTTCCATTTGAAGGGATCTTTGATTTTCCCAGCAAAGTGCCAGAATGGTATGGTCACATCCATGCCCTGAACCTCAGCTCTGAGTGTAAGTAGGACATTAAAGAGATAGCATGATAAGGTTGAGGTGTCTAGCTTAGTTGTTCAGTGTAGGTTGATTAAATGTAATTAATTTAGGTCTCTGACTTCAGGGGACACTGCACCGTACAATACCAAGCTGTTGTTTATCCTCATGACTGGATCTGCTGGAGCTTTCCCCCAGCCTGCCTAGCTGACTCGGCACTAAAATCCATGACAAGATTCTTCAAACGCAAAAGGATGTAGTCAATATACCAGTGCAAAACAACTGAAGTACTGTATGACTTGACAGCAGCCAAGAGAGGAGAAATGAATCGCTGGGGTAGGATTGCTCAGAAGAGATGCAATGAGAACACCAGTTACTTCTCTAGGTTTTTCCTAATAGGACCTGAGCAGCAGGAAAGAAGGCTTTTTTTTTCAGGCATTTGTCCTTTGCAAGCATGAGAAATTAACTTTTGCTAAATGGAAAAGAAAAGCACGATGAGATCTATATAGCTGAGCAAAGAAATACATGGAGGTCAAATTGAAATTTAGGAGAATGGGTTTTAACAGCCTTTCCTGCAGATGTAATACCTGCTTAGATTAGTCTACGATTATCTATTTTAAAATTAAAAAAGTCTTCCTTCTGTGCGAATCCATCATCCTTATTGTTGCTATTCTAAGTGCAGCAAAGACCCTGGGAACTAAATTCTTCACTTGAAACTTCTTTGGGGAACAGTTCTTAGTTCAGAAGTCCACCGTTTCCCCCACCCAATTTCAACTTAATAGCATCTAGAGTGATAAAGTGGGAAGAGACAGACATCTGGTAAAGCTAACTAGTCATTTGCTGGTTCTGTGAACGTTTGTGCTTCCCAGTCAATGTCACATATGAGAAATACAGATGGTCCCAAGTTAGAAAAAAAAAAGTGTTGAAACATATACAAATGTTATGAGGACTTCAAGTGTAAAATGTTAACCAGCTGTGAATGTGACATCTCTAGTTTTACTAAATCTACTCAGATACATCATTACTGCACATGAAATCTATATATTTTCTGTACTGATGGCAATTCCCTGTTCCCCATTTGCTTCTAGTTTGGGGCCAGAACCATCCAGATGAGAATATTAAAAAGATAAGAGTCCAAAAAGAGAAAGAAAAGTGGTGTCCATTTCTAAGGGTTGTTTGTAACTGCCCCAATAATTTCCTGTCTTATAAGCTGACTATTTACTGGAGGGACAGTAGAAGTCACAAACATCTAGAGTTAAAAATAATATATAAATGTTAAAACAAAATCAAAAGGTTACCAATTCACACGAAGTCCTAGAGATTTAGAGTCATCCATTCTATATACAGTTCAGCAATGCATGGAATGCAATAAGACATTTAAACCAGAACACAGCAGTGATCTTGCCCTGTTGCTGGCAGTATCAGTTGTTTCCCACACAAGGGCCTAAATCTGACCCTTTTATGAAACTTTTACATTTGCAAAAATAGAACAGTTGGGAAATCGTGGGCACTTCTAGTTAAATTGCAAACAAAATAACCCTCTCTCTGCTGCTGCTTAAGCTCTAGATAATCATCACATATCAAGACAATTACTTTTTCCCCCATATGAGTTGTTTTGACAGAGCTTTTCAAATGTTATGTACAATGCAACCTAAAAGGAAAAGAAAATGTATGTTTCAGGATGCATTAAAGTGTAGGAGGGTGGGGAGAGACAGGGAAGGAGACAGGTTCCCCTCCCTTTTCCTTGGACAAAAGCTCCAAATTGCCACGTCTGCCTTTGGCATCTCACACTGGTGTGCAGCATCACGATTGGTACAGGGCAAAGAAATCACCCGTGAAACAACAGACAGATGCACGGCGACCTGCGCGGGGGAAAAGCAGCTATAGGGAGTCGCTGGCTGCATACCCTGCACGCGTGGTGCGTTCCCTATCTCGCCTCATCCCATCAAGGGCCTCCTGGGAGAAGGGAAATGGAAAGGATCTTGTATCTCAGGGCGGCGTTGGCAGGGTAGGAGCACTCTGCGGGAAGGTAGGAGTGCTCCTCTCAGCCCTTCCACTCCCTGCTCCACTCCGCTCGGCTGTAAAGAGATGCTTCCTCCCCAGGAGCGGGTCGCAGGGAGGTGGGGAGACAGTTTGGGATTTTTTTGTGAGTGTGTTTGTTTTTGCTGTGAGTAGAGCAGCACTGGAAGAAAGTCAGATTCCCTGCGTCCCTTACTGAAATGTAACTGGGAGCAGGGACCAGCCTCTTGCACCCTCAACTGCCAGGAGGCTTTTCTTTTCTATTTTTGCTTTTCTTTTTTTTTTTTTCCCACCAGAGGAGGCAGGCAAAACCAAAAAGAAGCCCCAGATTTAATATAAACTGGCAAAATATTATACTTCTTGGTAGTTTTATGCCCACCTCAGATGAGCATGGATGACGCTGCAGAACACAGACCCCTGAGCCAGGACCAGGACATCACTACTTTGGAGCTAGTGATGAGCACAAGGGTAGGAGAGTTCCTAGAGTGAACAAAACTGGGGGCTTCAATTGAGATGTAAACCTCCTTTCTTCAGAGGACAGAGCTGCTGTTTTAGGATCCTCTTACTAATAGATTGTTTGCCTGTTATTATGGACTTTATTATGACATTAGCTTGCTTTAAAATGTAATTTGTATAATTAGCTTTCCAAATGAGACTGTTCAGCTAACATATTTCTTTCAACACCCACAGCAGAATTATCCTGAGATGCCATCATAAACTTTCTCGAATTGTTTTCCTACAGATTCGTGCATCCCAGCTGGGAAGTTTTTACCTGAACAAAGGGATGGTAGTGCAGGAAGAAGTGAATTTGTCTTTTCCTATCAGAGACAGAAAGATGCATTTCTTAATCCTTCTCTCACTGAAATGGGAGGGCAACACCAAAATGGCACCAGTTAACAGCAGAAAAACACATTAGGATATCCCTTAAAGGAATAAAACTCTTTAATACAAACTGGGTGTAAAGCAGTGGCATAAACACATCAGGCCTGAAGTTTAGCCAAAGGCCGTATTTGTGCAGGTATTTAGACACCTAAAGACAGGGATGAATGCCTGCCAGGGCGCTCCCACCCCTAGCAGCCACTTTGAAAGCCCCATCAGTGCTCCCAGCTGCAAAATCCCTCTCCAAGCTTCACCCGTGGGCTCAGCTCCAGCCAAGAGCTACTGGCTGGGCTTAGCACAGGGAATAACCCTTGCTGAATTAAACAGCCCAACAGGACTCGGTTGTCGCTGCTGAGCTCTCATGGACAACCACCGCTCTGAACACGAAGCACCCCGTTCTCCACTTCCCGAGACCGAAGTGCCGCTCGCAGCCGCTCCTGCCCGCAAGGCAGATAAATTGACTTCCCGGCAGTTCATTGCGTGCAGGTACGTTAGCAGGCACGTTATAAATTAAAGGTCCATATGGATGCAAAATTAGCAATCCCCTGCGGCTGTGCCTTGCTGCAGGTCGGGGTCTGTGCCCGGGTACCCCCCATCCCCTGGCGCTGCCCCTTCCCAGCGCTGGTGACCCCAGGCACCGTCCGGGACGCATGGTGAGGTCTCCGAGTTGAAGGGTCTGAAACGCTGTTAAATACTATCGCTATCACTCCGTGCTCAGGACTCAGGAAGCTGGCCACCTGGGTAAATGTTAGAGGATCTTGTACGTATTATATCCCCATTATTTTCTGACAGACTTTTCCTTCCATTATGCGATACAGGAAAAGAGGTTTAGTATTATAACACCAAGAACATGGGTTTCGAGCTGCTGCTAACTATAAGCCCAGATCCTGGATACAGACACACACAGCTATCAACAAACACAAAGTAGCACTGAGACCACATTAGGTTTTTCCTTTACATTTCATTAAAAAAAAAAAAAGGGGGAAAAAAAAAAGCTTCACATAGTTTCCTTCTCTTGACCTAACACAAATTCCATCGAACTTCAAAAACAATACTTTGGGATGCTGGAGGATGCAGGCCGGAAACTGAGGAAAGACTTTACACAAAGTTAGGAAATCTTTTTTGGAGGGAATACTTCAAGCTACTGAACAATTTTATCTAGATGACTAGATCTTATGGTAAATGAGTATATAATTAAATTTAAGAGCTAAGCTATTGTGTTTGAGGTATATCAGCTCATCAACAAAAGAAGGAGTGTTTAGCTATGCTAAAAGCAATATGTAAATACCATCCTCTGATAAATAATTGATTATTGCCTTAATGTTTGACAAAGCCATAAAATGCCCTGCAGATTATGTCCAAAACATTTTAAGGTGATGTGAAATCATTTTTATTGTAATGACAGTGAGCTGTCCATGGTTGACTGGTTTAAATTTTATCTTTTCATGTTAGGAAAGGTTTCTGTTTTCTTTGAGAATTTAATTATCAGAGGGTGTTTAATATGATAGGAAGATTTATGGCCTTCAGGAGCTATCCAAAAATAGTGCTATAAAAATGGACTTAGATCCCATCACAAGCAATAAAGCTGTTATGCAGAGCTGATGCTTGCAGTGAAAACTTTGCGTATGAATATATTTTACCATCATGCATAAAAGTTCACTTTGGAGGATTTTGAATTTTGACCCTGAAATGTGACCCAAACTACGGGGTGAGTTAAAAAAAAGCTTCACAAAAGAAAGCCAAGCTATGCTAGTACGGATGCGTTAGTGTTTATTTTGGAAAATGCTCTTCACTATCCATAAATATTTCTTTTAACTTGTTGCCATTAAGATGCAGCGGGGACTAAGTTTTCCAGGAGGACGTAAAAAGAACAACAAAGATACACTCCTATTGTGTAATAATCAGTCCACATTTCAATGAATAAGTAATATTTCTCACAAGCCAAAGTTAGATAGTGGATTTATTTAACCTCTGAGGGTCAGGTAATAAATACTAAGTGAATTATTCAGACCAATGGCTAATCAATACAATTCAGTGATATATTTTTTGTGTTTCATAAAAGGTTGTACACTAAAGGCAGTGAGCAATTATGGAAATTGGGCCCGAGCGGCACTCAATTCTTCTCTTACTTGAAACCCCAGCACCACTACCTTGACAGCAAATCGATTAGTGTGCTAGTGAAGCAGCTCAGCAACCTCTGACCCCTTCCAGCTCTGTCCAACAGCCTGGAGAGTATTTTATATTTATTTTATTGAATTAACCCCCTCTTGCCTGCACACTGCTTTACACATACAGTAATGCGGGAGGAGAAAAACGACAGGCTTCTTTCATTTAAATGCTCCTCTGTAGCTCTGAGTAAGGCAAACCTAACAGACTCCTTTGTTCTAGCTTCAAAACACCGATTTTTGCCACAGCACAGGGTTTTCAAGTCCATCCCAAAACTAACATAATTAACAGGATGCAAAGAATATCCTAAGTGTACCCCAGACATTGAATCACTCCTATTCATGCCTGCCTTTGCGCACGGCTACCAACTTTATACAATGTTCAAGTCACTGTTTTGCACCAAAAGTAAAAGCTCCTCAATAAAAGTGAGTTAATATTGCTATAGGTATAATATCCTGTTTTACACAGTGTAAGGGAGAACACTAGAGATTAACAGCATTTTCCACCAGGAAATTAAAACTAACGTAAAGCCACATAAAGCGCCTTTTCTGGACATTTAACTCTATAGGCACTACTCCTGTATCCTTTGCCCACCGAGGCCCTGTCTGATCCCAGTGGGAATTTGCAAATATTCAAGGCAATGCAGGAGAAGACAATTTTAGGTCTAAGACCTGCAGGCTTTTCCTTTGCACCATGCAAAGGGTTCGGCACGGACACTTCTGGCAGTGCCGTGGACCAGAAGCCCTTACCCAGCTATGGCCACCAAGGTGTTAGCTCTGCGCTACCTCCTGCCGCGGCTTCCAAGCGGAAACGTAAGCCCTGCAAAGAAAAGCATCTTCCTTGCCCAACAAGCATTTGCTTAATACCCCAGCTGCCTCATGTCCCCTTTATGTACATCGACAGGCTTTGAAAATCATGCACCGTCTCCTTTTCCAAAAAACTAGCAGAAGCACACAGAAAAGGTGCTGCAACAACTGCTGTCTTACCCAGCCTCAAGCACAGGAAGAAAAACATGACTTTCTCTGCCTGTAACTGGAGAGATGAGCACTGCAGCCCCACGGGGGGCCCTACGTGAGGTACCCTACCCAAAGTACGAGTCTGTTCACTTTTTCAACACTATCTATAGGAATAAGCAGCAGTTGCAGTTATTCAAATGCTCTCTGTATCACATATGACCAATTCCCCTCGTTCTAGGGAATTTATTCCCAATTTACACTGGCACAGTAGAGAGAAGATTCAAACCCCAAAATTCCTAAATCAGGTTCCATTACTGTTCCGATACTAAAAAGATTTAAACGACAGGTAAATACTCCAAGACGTGCAAGTATTGCATCCCATTTGCAGCATGAACTGTGAGCTAAAAAATAGAATAGCAAGTTGTATGCAAATAACAGGAGAGATTTCTCAGGGAGAAATCAATCCCAAAGAAAAAAGTAAAGGCATGATGCTGTTCCCATTGAAGCTAACGGGAACCAGATTAGATTTCCACTGTAGCTGGTCTGTTCCACACCAGACAATGATAATCAAAGTAAAAACAGCATTTAGTAAGAGTCCAGAAGCTCATGTGCTCTGTCTACAGGTCATATTCTGTCACTTCAAGGCTGAATAAAGCCTGCGTGCATAGCAGGATACGCCACTTTTATTAAGACTATTCACAGAAGAAGGGACCACTCAAAGTTCACCACATCTGACCGTACGCAGATACACATCCCAGGCTTGAGCAGTGTATTTTATAAAACCCTTATATGCTTTCGTATAACACTGCATTGAGTTCTGAATTATTCTTTTCGTCTCTTTTGCTCTCAGAATCCATACAAAAGTGATTACTTCAGTCATTTTTCAATATTACTTTCATTCCTGGAAAATGCATTTTCAAAAGTTATTTATTCTTCACAGCATGTCATGTTGTTATATTATACTAGTTAAAATAAAACCACTGTAGACTTCGGCATGCATTTATGTTTCTCTTCCAATGGTATGATGTAGGATTTTCAGTTTTTATGCTGAATGTATTCTACATATTACATTATCAATCCTTTATCTTAGGTTTGGTGTAGATTTAAAAAACAAGCTGTTAAATCAAGTTACTAAAGTAATTGAGCTATAAAACTGCCACCTTATTTATAATCACCATTTCCCTCCGAAAAAGAGTTTTTAAAGATCAGCTGTGGTTTCTGTTATGCAATTTTTTTAAACAACTTCATGCCACTGATTCCACTTAAAACCTAATTAAAATAGTGGAGAAAAGGTATGTTTCCTACACGGAGTCAGTGAATGGGCTTTATTAGCATATTGCAGGCCGGGGCTACCCCTCACCCCTGGTACATGGGTGAGCCTCTTCTTGGCCCTTGGTGCAAATTGGGGTACAGTCTGGGGCTGGGCAGCCCCGGGTCTCTCCTCACCAATTATCCCTGTCCCAAAATTCACCCTAGGAACCCTTTTCCAAATGTTTAGTTCTGTTTGAGTTTCTTAATATCTAATCCTGGGTAATGCTGGAACACAGGAAAACTTTATTTCTGAGTGGAAAAAGGTCTGAAACAGGATTTATTCACGGAACAATCCCTCGCCTGCCCAGCTGACAGACAACAGTAACCATCCTGCCACCTCTCAGTGGCAACCTCTTTGCAACCTATTCAGTTAAACATCATGAAAATGACTGTTTATCCAGCTGTTTGCCCAAAAAGCCTAAAATCCTGACTCCATAGGGTGCTAAGCAAAGCACGACGGCATGGCTGCCCCAGCACAGACTTTCCAGGGGAGGGGACACGGCAGGAGCTTGGGGACCCCTCACCCCACTGCGGGATCACTGCCCACCGCGCTGCTGGGACGAGCGGCCTCGGCCACGGCGCCCGAAGCTTGGGTGCCACTGCCCATAAACTCAAAAACAGCTGAAAATCCCACGTCCCCAGGGCCATGATATCTTCAGAGTGGGCAAAAAGGGAGAAATGCAGCTGGTTGCATGGGGAAACGCCAGAACAGGGAAATCCGGCCCAAAGGTGGCCAGCGGAGGGATGAGACACGGCGTCAGTGGACCAGCGGGAGCTGGGGGATGGTTTTGAGGCAGCCGAGCATCCCACATCGCTGCGTTATGACACATCTTACAGGCCGCAATCCTGCTCCAAGCTTGTGTCCCCCGCCTCCAACCAAAATCTCTGCGTGACCCTGCCGGTCCCTGCGTCACCCCCCGACACACACGCGCGACGGAGGGCAGGCAGAGCAGCAAGCCTGCCCTAAACCATCCATAAAACGTGGCTGTGCTATAAAGGCTCATCCTCCCAAAAAAGCGCATTATCAGGCACTAGAGCAGCTGAATACCTTTAGGAAATCCTGCTCTCGTTGCGGTGTGGCTGAATTAGAGGCAGGGGAAAAAAAAAAAGGAAAAGCTTAAATATTTAATAAACAGTTCCACAAAAACTCTGAGTGCAGCTCTGAAATGCCTAGCTGCTCTACACCCACAGAGGTGGCCGGGGAAGTGGCTGAGGGCCAGATGACAGGGGACTTTTTTTCTGAAATAGCGCTGGCAGAGGCCTATCAGGAAATCTTTCAGAATTGCTTTAATCTTTCATTTTAGTTTGGTCTCTGGCCACACAAGTGCGTCCAGCCCTCAGAGACCCTGGAGGTCACTATCTGTGAGTTTTTAAAAACAGGAAAGCCATTACAGAAAAATCAGAAGAGCAAGGGAAAAAAGTACTCGCTGTAAATATGTACATTTTTAATAGAACAGAATGGTAGTTACATTTTTTGTTCTGCTATTGCTTTTAACTAAAAAGGAAGGGAACCTGGAACGTTATAAACACCTTGGAGTTTTTAGCTCTCTGCCAAAGAATTTATCCATTAAACGCAACATGAACTATAAATCTGAATTTCAGATCCTGCTCACAGCATATGAATCTATTCTCCCCTTTGATATGCATGTGAAGATCTCATTGACACTAATGGGAGTTACACGTGCTTATTACGGGATAACTAGACCTCTCAGTGTGAATATATACTTCTAGACAGACAGCTCTGCTTAAGTTTAAAAAAAAAAGGGAAAGAAGAAGATACCAGTGGGGAGAAAAAAATCCATTATGAGTGTTTTGCAAACAAAAGTACCATTCTGTGCATTTTTGATCAGCAGGCAGCTTTAAAAAAATAGACATCTACAGAAACACGCATAGATATACAATTACATACATGTACATTTTCCTTCCAGCATGCAGGGTGGCATTCGAAGACGTGCACAAGCACACGTGTACTTGTGAGGAAGAGTCTTTGCTCAGTCTCCCCAAGGTTCAGTGCCGGTCCCAGCCTCTGAGCTAATGTAAATCAGCTCAGCAACATGATTTCCACTGAACTGCCCAATTTCCACCAGCTGAGCGGGTGACGTGGGGTCTATGGGAGTGCTGAAGGCCCCGGGTCTCTCCTACAGGGTCTGTGTAAAGTAGGTGCTGCACTGAATGTTAATGGGTACAGGATTGCAGAGCACTCATATCGGGGAGTTATTTCTTTTATGGGAACATTTCTTTAGATGTGTATTTCATTTTTTAGCTTGCTGGCTAGAGGTGTTCCCAGGGACAGCAAATAGAGAGGGAGAGTCATGTTAAATTCATAAACATACACTGTAGAATGTAAGTGAGCATATAAGGATGTGGTGGGTTGACCCTGGCTGGATGCCAGGTGCCCACCAAAGCTGCTCTATCATTCCCCTCCTCAGCTGGACAGAGGAGAGAAAATATAACAAAAGGCTCCTGGGTCGAGATAAGGACAGGGAGAGATCACTCAGCCAATTACCGTCACGGGCAAAACAGACTCAATTTGGGGAAAATTAGTTTAATTTATTACCAATCAAATCAGAGTAGGATAATGAGAAATAAAACCAAATCTTAAAAAACACCTTCCCCCCACCCCTCCCTTCTTCCCAGGCTTAACTTTACTCCTGATTTTTCTTTACCTCCTCTCCCCCAGCGGCACAGGGGGACGGGGAATGGGGTTGGGGTCAGTTCATCACACATTGTCTCTGCTGCTCCTTCCTCCTCGGGCAGGACTCCTCACTCCGCCCCTGCTCCGGCCTGGGGTCCCTCCCATGGGAGACAGTTCTCCATGAACTGCCCCAGCATGGGTCCCTCCCACGGGCTGCAGTCCCTCAGGCACAGACGGCTCCAGCATGGGTCCCCCGCGGGGCCACAGGTCCTGCCAGCAAACCTGCTCCAGTGCGGGCTTCCCATGGGGTCACAGCCTCCTTCAGGCATCCCCCTGCTCCAGCGTGGGCCTCCCCAGGCTGCAGGGGCACAGCCTGCCTCACCAGGGTCTTCCTCACAGGCTGCAGGGGAACCTCTGCTCCGGCACCTGGAGCACCTCCTGCCCCTCCTTCTGCACTGACCTGGGGGGCTGCGGGGCTGTTGCTGTAACAAGTTCTCACTCCTCTCTCCGGCTGCTGCTGCGCAGCAGGTTTTTCCCCCTTCTTAAATCTGTTATCCCAGAGGCGCTACCAGCGTCGCTGACGGGCTCGGCCTTGGCCAGCGGCGGGTCCGTCTTGGAGCCGGCTGGCCTTGGCTGTATCGGACAGAGGGGAAGCTTCTGGCAGCTTCTCACAGAAGTCATCCCTGTAGCCCCCTCGCTACCAAAACCTTGCCACATAAACCCAATACAAAGGATAACATACGAGTGCCTACACACCATACCTGCATTTTTTATAGCACAAATGGATCTGTGTGTATCTATATACATGTGTGTCAAAATACTGGCACTTAGAGAAAAATTTATAAATTGTCCAACCAGACCAGATATCTTCAGCATTTTATTTTTTTTAATCAAGAGCTTTTACTGGAAATATTAGTAAAGGGTCAATTCCTTTCCATGCACCAAGTGACACTTTTGAATAACTGTGTTATGCTCAGCGCCTTAAGAAGACTTATAGGACTGTCACAATATTTAACTACTCATTTTTGCTTGCATGATTGTGGTTGATATGACCACAGAATACTGATCTATCCAAAAGAGAAAAATTATAGAGTGGAACAGTGGGATTTATGAATGAGATATCTTTGGCTGCAAAGCATTCCCATTTATAGCACTCAGCCACCACAAAACTGCTGTGTAATTGGAAGAGAAATTTTTCCCATGTACTGAAGCTATAGTCGAACTGCCAAACAATAAGAGACAGCCTTGTCTGAATTAGAGGAGTCACATACCTGATTTTTCTCCCACTCATTTAGAAACAGACCTTATTTCCCATCTCTGCTCCTCTTATGCTGAGACTGGGGGTAGGAAAGCTGCATTTTGTGAGTGCCAGCGCAGAAAGCTGATTCCATTTAAGCATCATATCAGAATAAATGTGTGGACAAATCAGCAGGACTAGTCAGAACTGCCAATTTTAACTTCCTGAGTATCTGCATGTGAAAACTGTTACTTTCCCAAGGAGGCACATGGGCTTTTGTTATGATTATTTATTTGTATTATAATAGGCCAAGGAAACCACAGAGAGGGCCCTGTAATGTGAGAGGACACACAGACCCAACGCTGCCCTGGGGCACTCGGGAGGCGGAGGGATGCTCCCGGGATGGACTGATGCTCCCAGGACAGATGGACGCTCGCCCACCCACCGCCTCCACATGAAGGAGCCAGGCAAGGCCCCCCCATGCTCACACGGAGCCTGCTGCAAGCCAGAGGCTCCGGGCCTTACGTCACTCGTGACTGCAAAGCCCGACGGGTTAAACCACCCCATTGCACAGCCCCACAGCACTGCATGGATGGACAGACGGACACACAAAGATGCCCCTCGCCTTGCAGATCTGCAGGGCAGCCCCTCGGGTGCCAGGCAGGCAGATGCCCTTACAGGACCTGCTGCCTTATGAGCCACAACTAAAAGCAGCAGCTTGAGACCAGGGACAAAGTGACCACAAAACAAGTACATTCCTTGCCATGGAAATCAGCAACCTCAACTCCTCACCTTCACAGGCAGTGCCACAGGTCAGAGGCCACCCAGCGGCACGGTCCTCCTGGGAACGTTAGATTGGGCATGTCCCATGGGGACAGCACAGCGTCACCTCTTTTGGAGCAAGCAGGACGAGCTGCTTTGCCATCCCTCCGTGGTGTGACCCCTTTTCTCCTTCCTACTCTCTCCATCAGCCCTTGGGTGGCTTCTACCCTGGAGGCTGCTGGCAGGGAACCGGTAACTCTGGCCAGTCAAGCTCTCCCCTCCTTGCCTGACCTCTCTGCCCAGGGCCACTGCAAGTTCCACAACAGCACCCACGACAGCCACGTAACGGCACAAGGCACCAGTTTTACATATATTTTTGCAGAAGGAAAGTTCTCAGACAACCCTTTCCATGAAAACTCCAGGGCGGAAAGCAGCACAGAGTGAAATCTCATCACGAGCTCATGCCGGGAAGCCCATGGAAAGTGCTGCGGAGTGGCCCCGCAGGCTTACAGCCCCATCAGAATGAAGAATTCAGGAAACAGGTTTACTTGCATCATTACAACATGATTGCTGCTGGGAACACCTTCCTGCCGAGGTCCCTCCAACCACATCCCTAATCACGGGCGCTGCCGAGGACGCTCGGCACGACCCTCAGATCGCAGCGCCGCAGATGCAGCACCGCTCCCCGGTGAGCGACAGTGCAGTCGGGGCGGGGGGGAGAGAAACAAACACCTCAATTAATTCACTGCAACAATGGTGGGGAGCAGGTACCACCCCAGAGCAGCCCAGAGGCCGTTCCTCCAGCACGAGGAGTTTTGCGGCGTACCGCTGGGGCTTCCCAGAGAGGCCTGTGGCTGCCTCAGCTCTCAAACCTGCTCTTTTCGGGGGCTCCCTGGCTTTGGAAGACAAACTGTGAAGCATTCACCATGGGAATGAAGTTTCTGCTCTGGAAATCAGGACCACCACCCCCCCCCAAAACTCAAAGCTGGGTACAGAAATTCAAACACCCTGATGATGAGCTGCTCTGGAAATTCAGGACATTTTCTGCCAATGATCAGTAAGAGGGTTCAGAATGGCTTTCTCCAACTGCCCGTATGTCAGGTCAATTTACATTTTCCTCTTTTCGCACCATCCACAAAGAAAATCAAAATACCAAAGTACAAAAGTAACACAACTTTATGCTTTAACAGGTTTCACAGTTTGTCAAGAGTTCTTTAATCCATTGCAAATTCCCTCTTAACAACAGGATTTCTTCTATTTTTGTGTTTGAACTGTGGGTGATTAAACAACAACCGGCAGAAAATTAATATGTTAAACTCAAAGCCACAAAAAGATAGATAATCTCATTGTCCAGTGAGAATCCCAGGAATCCTTGAGTTTCCAGGAACAAAAGCTATAACTCACTCAGGCTTAGGTCTTAGCGGAATTAACGTTGCTCAATAGTGAGTACTGATTGTGGGGTTTTTCACTAACCTACAATACAGAACTTGGCTAATACTTAAATAAATAAATAAACCTTATTTATATTTAAAGAAGAAAAAAATTTGAGAGAGGTCACGTGTCACGGGAAGCAATGAATGCTATGGATTCAGAACCACATCTGAAAACCTCTTCAAAGTCCCCAGAGATAACCACAGGATGCTTTTCTGAGTCCCTGCCCCCAGCCAGGCAAATTATAAATGTGAACAATGACCCTTGTTTTTCTGTTATAATGCATTGGGTTTATTACTTTGTTGTGTTTTTCCAAAGCACACCTTGCACGTAGAAACCCTGGTGCAGGCTGAGGGTGCCAAAATATTTCCCTCTCCTGTTTCGCAGCACATATTGACACCGTAACGGAGTTTGAAGGACCTGGCCAAGATCCTCTTGACATAATGAAAGGATTTTCCTCCGGGCAATGACACCATGACCAGACCTTACTAATGGCAATAGAGTACATGGGCAATGTGGAGAGACAAGGACCTGAAGGAGCTCAGATGCTGGCAGAAGTGATGCCAACTATTTATTTGGAAAAAAAACCCACAACTCCTAAAGAGCTCCTGGAATTTCTGTCTCTAGAGACCCCCCCCTTCCTTGGGCCCTGAGCAGGTTTCCCTGCCACAGTGCCCCATCGGTCCAGAGGGATTTGGGGAGAAAAAGCAGACAGGAGGCCACCGATCTCCCTGCCCCCAGCAATAGGATCAGGATGAGTTCCTGCTCCTGAGTTGAGAGGAGCTGGAGATGGGGATTTGGCACTGACGGGGGCAGGGAATCCCATATTCCCTGGGCAGGAGGAGGCAGCGGCACGTAATACATGTCAGGGGCAGGAGCATCTCTCACACGTGCAATGCCCGAACAGAAACACACAAAGACAGGGCTCAATCAGCCTGTGAACAATTAATATTATCGTTGGAGCAGCCTCGTATCTCCCACTTTGAGCCCAGCCCCGCCATCCGTAGCAGCAAGGCACAAAACTGACAGCCAAAGCAATAATGTTCATACATTTACATACGTATCCCTTGAATGCCCTATTGATGTCCCTGTGAGAAAGGACTCGGTAACACACTGCAAATTAATGATATAAGAAGCAAAATACATTCTGCATTGCATGGTTTAAACAAAAAATAGCCTCAGACAGGGAGACACGAAGAAACAATATAAAGGCAGAATGAAACATTTTGATCTGCTGAACGCCTTTATAAATATTTGAGTATCATTTATTTATGTTTTCCTTCTTTTCATTGTAAAGCAAGGTTTTCTGACAAAAGCCCTCGTTTGGAGAACACTGTGCTTTATTATTTAACTTCCTAAAAGCAACATCAAAGGCTTGAGTTTAAAGCTTTAAAACAAATGAACTATTTGCAATATTTTAAAGATTTAGAGATGAGAAAAGCAGGAGTTCTCCACAGCTCAGATCTAAAGGCCTCAGAGGTCTGTGCTGGGCAAGGAAGGCACAACAGCTCTGCCAAATGCTGGGGAACAAAATCCCTGACATCCTTTTGCGAGCACCAGCTGTAGCGTGTGCCCTGGGCTGCCAAGATGCTTCAAGTCCAGTCATTCTCCTTCCCACCACCGTGTTTCACCTGCAGTCACCCTGCTCTCCTCTTCCAGCTTTCCCACCATTGCTGTCGGGAACCGTGCGCGAGTGCTGGGAGTCACCTGGACCACAGGCAGCAGTCCCAAGCAAGGACGGTTTGCATCACTCACATTACTCAGACACTGATCCATTCCTGTCCTGGCACTGCCACGACACAGACCGAGTGATCCTGCCAGAAAAAAATTAGCCCGTGCCAGGTCTGGCACCTGTACGTGTCATGGGAACATGTGGTTGTTACTGGCATTCACACAGCGGATAATATGACAAATTTCTCTAGCTTTGCGAGGCGTTGAGATGAAGTCTGGAAGCTCTGCTGAAAGGAGCTTCCAATGCCACCCTGATGGATCCAGTCCATAGGACAAGGCACAAGAGGGACAAGAAAATATGTTGTACCTCCAGCACGCAACCACCTCAGGAAACCTTTCTCCGCGGGAGCTCAGTGGGACTGCACCCAGGGGACGGGGCCGTGCCTATCCCACCTCAGTCCATTGGAGACCATTTCTCCAGCGAGCAAGCTTTGCTCTGCAGTACAGACTGCCATGCAGAGGAAACCCCTCAAGGTTTCGATGTGTGGAGGCAAACATAACACAGCCCCAAGGGCCCCCACTCCCACTGAAGCCAGAAGCTGAGGGACTGAGCAAGTAGCAGATCTGGTCTTCATTTTATAACCCATCCCCCGCTTGCCTCCCTCTAATGCTTAAATCCACTGATGTCAAGGGACTGCTCATATACCACATCTTCCTTCTACCTTTTTTCTGATCCCAGGATCTTCACGGCCAGGGCAGGCTGACTTGTGCTGCACATACCACGTTCAGACCACAGCATCACTCGTCAACCAACCCTCACAGCTAATAAAAGGACAAGAAACAGAATTTGCCCTGTGGTAACACTATGGACCATGGCCGCAGTGAGTACAAAACTGCAGAGCTCCACCAGCTCCAATTTTATATACAATAAAAAAATAAAAACTTCATTAGGTGTGAGGCAGTTTGTAGGAAAATCCCTAAATTAATTTATTCTGGGAAAAAATCTCTTTAAGAGATTATTAACTTTCAACCCTATGCCAAGACCATTTCCTTACTGCTTTGCTCTGAGACAACCTAGTTTATGTCCTACTAACTTAAAACCCCTCAAACACAGTTACGGAAATTTTAAATTCCACCTAAACTGGATGAAATTATGCAGGCACCTTTAAAAAAAAAAAAAACACTTTGCGTTTTAAAGCAGAATGGACTCAGCCATCCATTAAATATGACAAGGTCTGCATTTTATTTAGACATTGCCATTAATAATGAAATGATGTATGATTTCCATTCCTGCAGTTCTTCCTTCCCTACACAATCAATTATGCATTTAAGAAAATATTTACTTGATATAAAACTATTCTAATTAAGCATTACTGGTATACTACTATGAGCTTGAACAAATCAGGAGATGATCTCTAAGATGCATGAAAGAATAAGATACTCCGCTTCAAAGAGGCATTTATTCCTGTCTGGCAGGAAAAAATCCTTAAAAGTTAAAGCCACGCAAGGTTCCGTGCCATGCTGAAGCTACCACCATCCTTCTGACCTAAAGAGGTAAATCCTCCTTGTGAGAGGGTCCTTGGGGCTACTCACATTGCTAAAGCAAATAGAATTTGACCCAAGAAAAATCACACGTGAAACTACATGGATATGAATGTTGACAAGGAGAGGAAAGATCTTCCCAAAGACTCAGACATTTCCAGGTTGTTCCTGGGTGAACAACAGGATCCTAAAAGTAAATTTAAGAGCACGCGGCATTTACAACTCCTCTCTGCTTCCCAGGGTTCACTGGAAGCCCTGGGAAGCAGAGCATAAATCACAGCAGGCTTAGGAAAACCGCTCCAGCCCACGCCGGGAGAACAGCACCCTGCCCAGCCGTAAGCGTACGGGGGGCCTAATCCTGGCTCACGAAGGTGGCGTTGGAGGTAGGAAGGGAAATGGAGAGAAAGTGGCTGGAGGCCAGAAAGCAGCAGCCAAGGAGACAGCAATTAGGATGCAGAAGCAGCCAGAGATATGGCATCACCGGAGATTTACTGTGCGTACACACCTCCCTCTCTGCTCCCAATGTACTCGCTCTTTCTTTCTGTCCATATACATACAGTAAATCTTCAGTGACTCCTTATCTCCCAGTCTGCTTCTAGATCCTAATTGCTATCTATCTCTGTCTGCCTGCCACTTCCAGGTCTCCCAGCCTCTTCTTCTCTTATGGCTCCCAGCCCCCCAGCAGCCTCCCTGGTTTTCCCACCCCCTCTTCTTCCTCTGCCTGCAGGCAGGGGGTTTCTACATGGCATTCGGCACGGGCAGCCAAACTTCCCCCTTCCCAACTAAACGTTACACCCCCAAACATGCAAGAAAACACTCAGCTCTCAGCGGCACAAAGCTACCTGGGCAGGTCAAAGCCACCGGGCTGCGGCGCAGGAGGAAGAGCTTGCAGCGGAGGAGCCGAGCTCCGCTCCTGCCCCACCAGCCTCTTCCCTTGGCTTCCCCGTGCCACCCAACCACCCTCGCGCCTTCCCCGGCCATCGGCTCCCACCACCTTCCCCGACCGACGCCGCTTGGCCAGACAGAGGGTGCCTTCCGCAAGGCTCAGCATGCCGCTCGCTTGATTTCGTTTTTATTTACTACTATTCTTTACTACTATTTATTTATTCATTCCTATTTTTATTTCACTTTGAACATGCCCAGCTGTGTCATCTTGGTTTTGGTGAAAATGTAAACAAAAAAGCTGCATTCAAATGCAGCCTTTCATTGCATGAATACATTTCCCATCCAACACAGCTCCAGTGCTCCCACCCTGAAATTAAAACTTAAAAAAAAGCAACATCATCACTGTACATCGCATCTATTCCCCCCTCCAATGTTTTCTCTATTCGTGCTATTTATTCTTATTGAAAAACAAACATATCAAGAGTTTTAATAGCTAAGTTTGCTCTCCGCAAAGCAGGAGGAAAGAAATAAATGTAAATAAAGCTAATTTTATATTCCATATGGTAACAAACCTGAATGCCTCTGTTTTTCCCTAGCAAAATATCGTGCCTGCTTTTTCCGCCTATGACACAGAATTGGTCACCGATTTTTTTTGAGCACTGAGTTCAGTTTTTGTCTTGTGAAATGTAACTTTACTCTAGTGATCTCTAAGCCTGAGGCTTTTTGGTTTGGCTTAACAGTAATTATATGGATGCTGAGAAAGGGAAGAAGCATTGTACGTTGCTTACACTTCACAATTTTTCCATGCTTCTCCGCTCTTAACAGAGAAGGAATATATTCTCTTTCGCAGAGATGACAATCCAGAAGGAAGATACAGAACATACCGTGCAGAAGAAAACACCCCCAAAGAATGGGGGAAACCGCAATGCCAAAGCAGCATTTGTAATTCTGTCTTTGGCTTTTAGCAAGGGAACAATTAGAGGAGGAGAGGGAGAGGGAGAAGGAGAAGGAGAAGGAGGAGGAGCAGGAGGAGGAGGAGGAGACGGAGACGGAGGAGGAGGAGGAGGAGGAGGAGGAGAAGGAG